>JACSVZ010000007.1:57470974-58670974 GCA_014706295.1 Lycocorax pyrrhopterus obiensis
AGATGAAAATGGTTTGGAGCATATGCTCTGTCATCTCTCAGCCCATCTTCATCATCCACCCAGACTCAGGCTGCCTGGAAATAGCCTCATAAACTGATGGATTCTGGTTGCCAGGGGCATTATTTGCCTTAAATAGTCAAGAATTGCAGTTATGGGGATGCAATAGGAAAATGGACTACAAACTATCAGATGCTGAGAGGAAACCAAGAGGGATGATCCGAGGCACTGAATGTCTTCTGCAGAGGCCCTGAGTCAGCAGAGATGCCATGGAGGAGGTGAGTGTGATAGATCTTGGGAACTGCACCAAAATCATGACAAAAGCACACAAACAGTGATTTTCACTGCCTTTTCCAGCTGGAAAAACAACGTGTGAACATCAAATTAAGCCGGTGGCAGCAGCACGCTGTACGGACAGGCAGTTTGAACAGGTTCAGAATGCAATTTGGTAACATTCACCGGAAAGACTCCTCCGAGGCTGTACTGAGTGCCAGAGCAGAGGGGTGGGGCTCAGGGGGACCCTCAGGAGGGGCTGCTGGTGGCCAAGCAATCGCGGTGAGGGTGGCACTGCTGCCTGGGCTCCCTCCTCTGCCTGGCACCTCACTCGGCACAGCTGCTCTCGCCTAAAATAAGCCCTGGTTTAACATCAGTGAGCGACGGGAGGAGGCCTGACAGAGAAATGGTGCGTCCTCAGGACTCGTGTTGGCTAAAGCAGCACCGAGGCCGCAGACACTGGTGAGGAAGCCAGATCGTATCTTCTCATCCCCTCTCACGAGCGGGCAGACCAGGGAAGCTCCTTTTACTTTTTTTTTTTTTCTGCTAAAAAAACCCAACCCAAACCAACAAAAATCCCCCTCACTTTATGCCGAGAGCTGAGGCGCTCAGCAGACGACCCTCCGCCACTGGGCGATTAAGAAGCCAAGCCCCGCAGCCCAGGCTGATGCCTTTGGCAACGCACAGGAAAACACGCACCCTCCCAGAAAAATCCCCCACGGGGGTGCACACGCTCCTTCCTTCCTTCCCTGCCCCCCTCGCACAGGAGCTGCGGGCGAGCAGCGCGGGCAGTGCCGCCCGCGGCCGCGCAGGGGCCGCGCCCACCGCACCGCCGGGGCCGCGCAGGGGCCGCGCTAAGGGCCGCGCTCGCTTTTCCCGGGAGAAGCCCATCCCTGCCCATCCCTGCCCGGCCCGGCGGGGCCCGTCCCGCCCGGCAGGAAGCGCGGGGGGGCAGCGCCCACCCCATCCGCCAGGCGGGCAGCGGGGGCGGGCGGTGGCGGCGCTTCCGCGCGGGTAAGCGGCTGCGCGGGCGCGGGGGAGCCGCGGGGCCGGGCCGGGAGGGAGGGAGGGCGCTGGTCCCGAGCCACGGGGAGGCTGCGCTCGCCGCCTCCCGCTGTGTGTCGTGCCCCCCCCCCCCCCCCCATAATTTTCTGCGGAAACAATAGCAAATATCAGCGTTTATTTGCGAAGGGGCCGCTGGCGGGGCGGGGCGCGGCGAGGGCGGCTCAGCCCGCACAATGGGGGCTTTGTTGGGCGCACAGGGCTCCTCTGTGCCGGAGCCGCCGGGCTCAGCCCCGCTCCCCTGTGCCCCCGCCGCGGCTCCGGGGCAGCAGAAAGCACCATCAGATCAGAGGGAAAACGCCAGCCGGGTTTAAAGTTAGTGCTGACACCCCACGGAGCGTAGTTAATCAGCGGGAGAAGCATCTCTAAGGGTAGCTGGCAGATGGAAAAGTCCCTGAGAGGTTTTGAGCTCATTGGTCGTGGGTTTGAGCACCAGCGGTGGTATTGGAAGGGGAAACTGTTAAATTGGGGTTCAGGGACCCTCTGGAGGAGGGAAGAGGCTCCGTGCCGGGCGTCCATCTCGTTTCGGTGGTGAGAAGGCAACATTTGAGCTTTTGGGAGCTCTCTGGTTTCTTAATGAGATGAACATCTTGTTCCCTTGCTCCCAGGCACACCATGGATACCACCGGCCACAGCGTCCTCCTCCTCCAGCAGCTGAACATGCAGCGGGAGTTTGGCTTTCTGTGTGACTGCACAGTTGCCATTGGAGATGTTTACTTCAAAGCCCACAGAGCGGTGCTCGCTGCTTTTTCAAACTATTTTAAGATGATATTTATTCATCAGACGAGGTAAGAACACACAGCTCTCCTATCCTTTAACTGCTCTCAGCATTCTGCTTTTTCTTCTTTCTAAAGATATTAAAGTCTAAAAGAGTATAAATGGGGCTGTTAGATGGCCTGAGATTATTTTCCTAACCCAGCACAGGCCTTGGCTCTCTAAACAATCCCCATCCAGAACATGCTGCCCTTTAAAACCACTTTCTTAGTCAGCATATGGCAACACCAGACCCTGCATTTTGGAGATGAGACATTTGTGTGACCAGATAAATAAAGCATGTAAGTACCACCATCTTTCTGCTGTGAGAATCTTTCAGATTTGGAATCCAGGGATATCCTGATACTTCCTGCCCATGTGCAGTGTGTCCAGTAATTTGCATTAGGTTGTAGTCAAGCTTGCTGGGTGAGACTGTCCCTTCTGGCAGGATCCACAGGCTTGAAACAATCGAGAAGCTGTGGCCTTATCACAGTTCTGCGCTTCAGACTCTTGCAGATAAGGGCCGAGACTGAGATCATCAATTCATTTCAAGCTGTTGTTCAGATGCTTCACCTGGCCAGGTCAGGAGTGGTTCTGCAGGTATAACAACAGCAGTGCTAAGGTCTGGCCTCTGACCTGGGGCTGGCTGCTTGTAATGGATTAAACCCTTCTTCATTCCCCTTCCTTTCTGAGGGTCGTGGCCTCCAGCACCTCTGCAAGATAATCTTTAGGATTGGCTGTGCCGCCCCTTGGCTGGAAGTGAGATGAGTTATCTGCCTTTCCCTGTGGATGTTGTTTGCCGACACTTAAGTGCAATGCTCGTAAAGATTGCACAGCAACGGCAGCTGAATTTATTACTTAAATATATGGTGTGGCACACACTGGTGATGCACAGCTTGCATGGCATCGCTGCGGTGCCATGCGGCTGCGGCTGGCTCTGCATGGGAGGGACAGGGTGGCCAGGGCTGGTCACCTGTACCAGCCTCAGCTGCAGTTGTGCACACTTCGGAATCACAGGGATAAATGCAGACTCAGGCACTTGGCTTTGCAAGCAGGGCTTCTGCACTTCTGCAGGGCTTGGCAGGGAGTGCTGCTTGTAAAAGCACTCCCACAGCAAATGGGCAGGTAATGGATCAGGATTGGGATCCCTGTATGTACGTAATCATCTGTTTTGTTTCAGTGAGTGCATAAAGATTCAGCCTACAGACATCCAGCCTGACATATTTAGTTACTTGTTACATATCATGTACACTGGGAAAGGGCCAAAGCAGGCTGTCAGCCAGAGCCGACTGGAGGAGGGCATCCGCTTTCTGCACGCAGACCACCTCTCCCACATCGCCATCGAGATGAACCAAGCCTTCTCCCCAGAGCCAGTCCAGTCTTCCAACTTGTACGGGATCCAGATCTCTACGGCACACAAGCTGGCAAAGGAGCGCCTGGGAGTGAAGGAGAGCCTGCCCAAGGCAGGCAGCAGGTCTGCGGCCCAGGGCGATCACCCCCAGCTGCAGCTGTCCCTGGCCATCGGCCTGGACGATGGCCCCCTGGACCAGCAGGTCGCTCGCCCCTCGGCCCAGCCCGCGGCTCTCGCCAAGCCGTCAGAGGAGCGCCCGAAGCTCTCGGTTTCCATAAAGCAGGAGAGGTGCGACTCGGAGCCCGTGGTGTCCCAGAGCTGCACCCCTCCTTCTCCAGAGGCAGCGAGCCCCGTCTTTGCCAAGGGCAGCCTCAAGGTGCACTTGTGCCACTACTGCGGGGAGCGCTTCGACTCGCGGGGGGGGCTGCGGCAGCACCTGCACACCCACGTCTCAGGCTCGCTGCCCTTCGGCGTCCCGGCCTCCATCCTGGAGAGCAGCGACCTGGGGGAGGTGCAGCCTCTGGCTGAGGACAGGGAGCCTGGGGATGGCCATCGCCTCGGGGCCTTCCTCCTCAAGGAGGACGAGCATCAGCTGGAGCATCCGAGCTGCAGCGACCTGGAGCCTCTGCAGATCGGGCAGCTCTCCCTCATCTCCAAGGACCACGAACCGGTGGAGTTGAACTGTAACTTTTCTTTCTCAAGAAAGAGAAAGATCAGCTGCACCGTCTGCGGCCGCGCATTTTTCCGGAAGAGCCAGCTGCTGGAGCACATGTACACGCACAGAGGGAAACAGCACAAGTACAGCCGCTGCCAGCGGCTGGAGAGCCCTGCCACCCCCAGGTTTCACCCTTACTGTGACAGCGAGAGTGTGAGTAAGAGCTCCAGTTTGTCGCAAGACCACTTAGATGAGTGTATACTGGAGTCAGATCTCATCCAAGAAAACGTTGATACGATCCTGGTAGAGTAATTCTCCCCCTTCAGATGCTGAAACTGGATGTTTTGGCATTTTCCACCTAGGGAGTGGCTGCTCTGTGCAGCTGATTTTCTTGAACCACCATTCCCCTCACCTCTGAGATACCTGTGATGGACTGTGTACTTTGATTTGTGTACTTGCTTTTTTTTCTTCTCTAACTTTTAAACTTGAGCTAATTCCCATCTAAGTCCTTGGAAGCCTCCGTGTAAGTCAGTTATGTTTTTCCTGAATGTGAACTTATTCCTGCTCTGCTTTACTGGACTTAAGACTGTATTGCTGGGTGTGAGGTTTAAACATTGTCTAGTACTCTGTGTGGTGCCTAGGACTGTTTGTATCCCATAGAATTGCTCTTCTGAGACCAGATGGATGGAAGTGTAGAGGGAAATACGTATTGTGTTTCCCAAACAGTTTGTTTTTAATGAAAATAAATATCTCAAGGAGATGAATCCTAAAGTTCGTGTTGTATAACTGCAGTTAATAAATCTCTGCATAAATATTTGCAGCAACCATAAGGCTGCTCTTTTCAAGGGAGTTGGCAGTGTTGATGTAGGGGTGGCAACCTTCATTTTGACAAGCCCTGGAGTCCTCATCTGTCTTCTAAATTTACTTTTAAACTCTAGAGATTTGCATGTGTTTTTCCTCCTTCCTACTCCTCCCTCGTTCACCACTACTGCATGAGCAAGGACAGATTTTGATGCCCCTCTAGCACCGTGTTCCATTATTGGACTGTCTTCTCTGCAGGGAGGAAGGAAAGCTGCAAAGGAGTGGCCTCTCTTCTTTGAGAAGAGGCATACCCTAACCTAAGTCTTCACAGGATTAAATGCCACACACGTATTTTCTGAGTGGAAATTATTTCTGACTCTATAAACAGCTTGGAGCAAACACATTCTTGAATATTACAATCTCTATATTTGCTAAGAGCAAATACACAATGTGTTATTTTTTCTCTGCTTGCGGAGTCACCGTGAAATGGTAACATGCAAGTTTTTTGCCTTTCATATAATCACTGAATGGTTTGGTCTGGAAGGGACATTAAAGATCATCTAGTTCCAACACCCCTGCCATGGGCAGGGCCACCTTCCACTAAACCAGGTTGCTCAAAGCCACGTCCAGCTTTTCATTTATCATTACTTGTTATCTGAAGGGTAATACCTTATCCAAGAGGGAGTTAAAATTACACATATTCCTCTTGAATTCATAGTTTGTATCTCTAGTTTTTCAGCTGAAATATCCCAGGCTTCCCACCAGATGGGCTGCAGCCCATCCCTCAGAGATGCTGTTAATCAGAAGGCCCCGAGGAGGCACACTGAGTTCTTAAAGCGCAGAGGTCTCTTCTGCAGCACAGAGCAAAAGCCTCGTGAGCTGCTCCCATAATCTCATTACCCAGTTTTTGAGAAACTGGAGGCTTCTTGCCAGTCCTGGTGGAGCCAAGTCACTGCCTTTGGAAAGGGGGAGCCTGAACAATGGTGAGAACAGTTTGCTGTCAGAACGCCTGCTCCAAAGCTCTTTGTAGTCAAGACCCTTGAGCTGTCTTTGATATTGTCCTGGAGCAAGAGCTGCAATTAAATCACTGCCGAATTAAAAGACCATCTGAGGTCTTTGTAAGGGCGGTTGCTGCTTCTCCTGGGCAGGGAGCTGCACACTCCAGGGGATGGATTGCCCACTGAGAGCTGCCAAATTGTGTTTCAAGACAAAGGGGCAAAACAAACAGTCCCTGAGCCTGCCGAGATGATGTTGCAAAATGCAGGCTGTGGTTTGGGGTGTGCTTCCCTGCTAGCCCCAGTGCTCCTTTTGCTGCGTGTACCCATTAAAGCTGCTCTGGTGCGAACACATTTGAACTCTGCTTAAAAAGCCTTTCTTTAAAACAACCAAACAAACAGAACCCAGCCGACACCCAGACCTGTGAATGCTGCATCAGAGCATGGAGCCATTCACACAGAGCATTTCCTAGAAGAGAGCCTTCTGCCTCTCTCCCAGGCTAATAGCATCAGCTAAATCGCATCCAGCACAGGCTGCTCATAACTGGGCAAACGCCCTCCGGCTTCCACTGACCTCTATTTCTACATGACGGGTAAAAAAAAAAAAAGAATAAAAAAAGAGGTATTTTATGGTCATTCCCTATTTGTATGTGACACTTTACTGAGTGGGCTGGCTTCTCCGGGTGCTGCTTGCTTCTGTCGGCATCCTACATTTAATTTAAACACAGAGAGAAGCGTTTGCTGGGGTGGCTAGAGCTGTAGAGATGAGCTGTAGAGGGACTGAATATCTGCTATTCACTCAGTAGATAAGCACCTCGGGTCGTCAAATAGGTGCCTAACTTGCCTGAAGTAATTGGTATTGAAAGTCAAAGCGCTCTTGATATCTCTGCAGAGGTAACAGGGTAGTGGTAACAGAGCTCAGTATTGGGGACAGCAGCAGGGACAGCAAGCAGCAGTGCCCAAGGCATCTCTGGGACACGCTGCTCATCCTCAGGTGCGTGGGCTGGTTTTGTTCACTTCTTGCCCATTAAAAAGGGAGCTTTTATAAAAGCTATGATCTCGGGTAAAAGAGCCAAACGTCTCTCAGCTGTACGTGCTGTAGGAGTGACTCCATGGCACCGACTGCGAACACACCAGCGAAGCCGAAATGAAACATAAACCAGGGCTGTGTTTATGTCCTGTGTATCCTTGAAAAGATACAACTGTAAGTGATTGTTTTCTGTTATCCTCACACCCCCTTTGAAGGTGTACTTTGGTTAACCTTTGTGGGACTGAACATCTGTGACATCAAACATCTGCCAAAGGCTTTTTTTTTTGTATCATTTGCAATACAAGAAATGCATTTTCAGCAGTTTTCTCCTGCAAGTGTTAAAGCGCCGTTATAATTAAAGCAGCAGGAAAAGCTGGAGACAGAAGTCATCAGCTCCGAGTTATGTTAACATAAAAACATTATTCTCTCCAAGTCTTATGAATAGAAAATAATTTTACAGGGCAGTTACATTTGCTAAGCAATGGCAGCAGCTGCTCCTGGATAAACCATGAGAAGTTTTATTACTGTATGTGGAAGACACTTGAATTACTGAGTGCTTAACCTTTATGTTGGTGCATGCTTGGAAATCTGCCTGACTTGCACAGCTGGGCTTGGCAAATACTCAATTCTTGTTGGGGTTTGATTTTTTTTTAATAAAAACGTAAAAAATTTTTTCACAGTGTGCAGAATAATTATACTAGTGATTCCTTCCAGATATCTGCGATTGGTTAATAGATGCACATGGCCTTAGGCAAAGAAAGCCCCAGGGTGGGAATACTTCAAGGCTGGAAGTCCCAAAGCTCCAAGGGATCCCTGGAGATTTGCCTTGTGCTGTGAAGGAGTCCCATCATCGGGGTACTGAGCTGATGAACCACTGTCATTGAAGTGCCTTGTCTGTGGGCTCTGCAGCTCATGTTTTATGCAAAGATGAGAAGACTGGGGCTCGGACCCTGCCTGCCAAAGCCCCTGAGCATGAGCAGACTCCTCAGCCAGCTCAAGTAAACCTCTGAAATGCCAGTAAGCGCAGCAGTAGCTGTCATGTATCTGGGTGCTGGCCCCAAAATGCTGACTGTAGGTTAGCAGGCTCAACCACCAGAGCATGAGAAACAATTTCAAGTTAGGGAATTTGAAATATTTTGAAACACTTTTAGTGCTCTGATGCTGCCGGGTCCAACAGGGTCTGTGTTTCTCAGGCTTCTTAGGGTGCAGTAAAGTGTGTGGAGAAAAGTGTATTTATCCCCCCCCCATGCAGTGTGGGGTCTGGTTATTTTACTGAGAATCTTGATTTTGTGCACACTGAGGTTGAACAGGGAAATGAAATTTGCTGTCAGGATGTAAACCTGAAGCGGTGAGCATTGCGGTTAAAAATAAGACCATGAAATGCTGCTATCATGACATTTCATTTCTTTAGTGTAATGCTGATACTGAGTAGTTTTGTGGTATTTTGGAGGCAGAAAGTATTTATCCTGTATAAGTGGAAGCCTTCAGAACTGCAGTGGAAAGAGACCTCAGCATATGCAATTCAGCATCACTGAATGGAACCATGGGCTATCAGTGGCCAAACTGAGAGGTTTCTTCATGGCTTGTGGAAGGCCTCCCACAGCAATCAGCCAAGCAGGTCATGCCATACCACTGCCATGATCTTCAGATTCCCTGTTTAATAAAACTCAGTCTTTTCTTTTCCCCTCTTGTCCAGGATTGCCAAAAAAGACTGTAACAGAGTGGGCTTTCCAGCAGTCCAGCACTAGGAAATACATTCTGAGCAATAAGAAATCACGAGGAAAAAGGTAATGAGGATGGAGGTGCCCTAAATTACATGCCAGTTAAATATTTACAACCAGAGCTGTGTCAAGACTGAGTTCCCTGAGATGCAATCACAGCATCTACAGGATTTTAATGTTTCATTAAGAAAAAGTAATGACGCAACTTCAAAAGCAGCCTACGAGAGGAAATGTTTTCCACCAACTGTTCCAAACCAGAGGCTGCACCCTTGGAACAAAGGCAGGGCAAAGCTCTCAACCTTCTCTGCTGCACTGGGTTTCCCCTGTGCTGAAATGGCGATGGGAAGCTTTGGGGGGGTTCCAGGCAGCCCATGCCTGGGTGAACCTCCTGGGATGCACAGGGCAGTGCAGCAATGTTTAATCCGTGTGAATCCTCCTGTTACTGGCACAAACGCTGTCAGAAAACACTGTGTAAACCCCTCTGTCCCTCCTGGAAATCGCTGGGATTTGCAACCCATTGGTTTTAGGATATAAAGCCAGCTCTAGGCTCTAGGGCGGGGAAACCAGGACGGCGAGCCATCGGGGGGTGATGGATGTGGGAGAAGAACGTCATGGCAGGCAGACGGTGGTGTCAGCCATCGGGACAGGAGCCAGCGGTGGGCGTGCAGCCTCGCCGAGCTCCGGCCGAGGCACCGGGAGCGGCGGCCGATGCTCCGCGTCACCCCTTTGCCCGCAGCCATCCCGGGAGGGACCCGCTCCGGCAGCGGCCGCCTCCGCCACCCGCAGCACCGGGGGAGCCAGCAGGGCAGGCGCCCCAGCCTGTCATTAGGGCCGAGCATCCCCCACCAGGCTGTTTTCGTGATTCGCTTACTCATCGCGCTAATGATCGGGGTGCGGGTGCGCCTTCCTGTTGTGCCTGCTGCACTCGCCGGCCGGGCCCCCAGCCCGCTCCTCCTGCCCGCGGGCTGCCCCACACTCGCCAGGGAGCTTCGGGACGGGAGTCTCCCAGCGCCTCGGCCTCCACTGCCTTGCTCCAGCCTGGAAATGGAATGCAAATTCGGTTGCAGGCTGTCTGGGCTGAGCCCGACGCCTTCGTGCGGCGCAGTCTGGGAGGTTTGGCAGGCAGGGAGCGGCGGGGGCTGCCGGCAGCAGCGGGGATGCGCCGCTCCCCCTTCCCGGGGGGATGCTCAGGAGCTCCGTAGGAGTCGCAGTCCTTGCGCTTCCCATCCAGCTGCCATCTCACCAGGCTCCGGTCACGCGGAGCTGTCACGGCGCCGAGCCCTGACACACCGGCACCGCGGCCTCGTGTCTTCATTAAAATGGCAAATGGTGAGAGCAAATGTGACACGAGTGACTGGCGCTGGAGCACAGAGATGACATCCCTCTCCAGACTGAAGTTTTCTCCCAGGGACAACGGCAAAGTGATGCTTGGTGTGTCCGTGCACCTGTAAGGACCTGGCATTGGAAAGGCACCTCCTGAAAGGACAGCGGTACCTGCAGAAGGGACCCTGCTGGGGCACCCATCTTGGTGGGAGGATGTCACCTCTTCCAGATTAAAGAGGTTTGGAAGGCAGATCTGTGCGAGGTCTAACTGAAGGCCTGACAGGGTGGCTGCCAGCTCGAGCTGCAGATGATACTTTCATCTCAACAATCTGAATTGCAAAGCGTTTTTTCTCACCATCTCCCTCCCTTTTGTATCCAGTCTGTTTGTCAGTTTTTATATAACAAAACCTACTTTAAAAGGCTGGGTTTGGATATTTTTACTGAAATCCACTTTTTAGCTAAGTGGACTTTAACCCCACAGCAGAAAAATCCCATCGTTTGGCACAGAGCTGCGCTCTTCACAATTCTCTGCAAAAAGAAGGACACATGAAAGCTATGCCTCTTAAAAAACATTAATCTATATTGTAGTTTAAATAACTGTATAAGAAATAACATCCTCTGATTAGGTTGTTTTTTTTTAAGTCACATTTAATGTTAAGATTTTGTCTGTTTGCAAATGAAAAGTATTTCATTATTTTACTACTACCCAACAAGAGCTGACAAGAACCATTTCTCTGGGAAATAAAACTGCAGAGGTAAAATCACATTAAAGCAATTATTTAAATCAATCTGTTTCCTTGGAGCACTTCATTTTGAGTTACTCATGTTGAAAGGTTCCACCTATAAGACAGGCAACATTAGGGCTTCACTGACTGTAACATGTGGGTCTGTCAGCAGGGTCTGGCTTCCATCCATCCATCCATCCATCCCAAGTGTAGACCAAGATTCCTGTGTATTTCATGAATTTACTCAATTTCTTACATACATTTGTGAAAAAAACCCCCAAACAACCAAACCCCACAAAAACAACAACAAAAAACCCCCAAACCGCATCTTCGCTTGTATACATAAGGACACATATGAGAATGTCCATCCTTGGACTCAAACACCAGATTCCTGGCTGCTCTAGAGTCAGTCCTTTGAAGCCCACAGAGCTGCTGTGACCTTCAGCAGCTGGAGATCCGGCCCTGTGCATTTCTAATCCACTTTTGGTGTCCCAGAGCAGGAAAGAAAATGCAATATTTGTTTGTGCCGTCATTGTCTGCTGGCAGCTTCCACAAGGAACTTCTCAATGGATACACTTGTTTTCTGCTGGGGTCAGTGTTGACTTAACAGAAAAGCTTTTTATCCCCCTGGAAGCCTTTCTGGGTATGAGTTATGCTATTTAAACACCCTTTTCTTTGCTGCTAATATAAAAAAGCTGTAGAAGAGGAAAATATTCAAAGTGACACAGCAAAGCAAGGATAGGGAACTTGTTGGATATAGAGCTGAATTGTCCCCACTGAGGAGAGCACTGGAAACATCTGGGACAAAAGCAACAGCACAGGCTGTGGGGTGAGCAGAAGAACCACTTCCATAATTCAGAGGGTAGCAAGCAATGAATTTCGGGATAAGGAGCCAGACAGCTCAGAAGCAATCTGAATGGGGCTATGAAAATGATTGGTTATCAGGAAAAATTTCTTCCTTGAGAGGAATGTCCAGCACTGGAACAGGCTTCCCAGGGCAGTGGTGGAGCCACCATCCCTGGAGGGATTTAAAAGAGGCGTAGATGTGGCACCTGGGGACATGGTTTGGTGGTGGCCTTGGCAGTGCTTGGTGATCCTAGAGGTCTTTTCCAACCTGAATGATCCTGTGATTCTATGATAATTCCAGATTATTTTAGCTGCTGGTGAGGAAGATAGTCCTATAGTCAGGCCACCCTTTGGTGCTCTGGCACAACTGTGCAGCCACATCCTCACAAGTTTCCTGGCCCAGCACTCCTTCACGATAGTAAATTCATCATTCCATCTCTGAAAGAATAAATGTTTCATTAATGTTCTACTCTCTAATCATAAGGAAGGAGTAGAGAGTCTTAATTAAGTCATTAGCTGCTGCTATGAGCCTATATTTTGTTCTATAAACCTGAAAGAATAAATAGTATTAATACTATTAAAAAATTGTAACTTCTTTCGTATTTTCTGTATGTTTTAAAGTGTCTCAAGAAATTACATGAAAGATGTTATAAAAAAAAATGAAAATAAAAATAAATTTGGGTGTTGGGCCCATTTGAGCTGGCACAGAAAGTGCTGAAGCACCAAACTTGCTGCTCCCCCTCCCAAAGTGCCAGCCCCATCCTGAACCCTGTCAGCACCAAACTGTGCACCTGGAAACAGCAATCCCAAGCCTTGGGAGCAGGAAGCATGGACCAGCAGCTCGCAGAGGAAACCAAACCACCTGCATGGGATCAGAGCTGGGCCATGCCATGGGCAGTGGGGTTTGACCCCTGTTGGTCTGCAGAGCCTCAAACATTTTCCTCTGGTGCCACAGGGTATCTAATAGGGAATTTAACCATGGGGAAGCAGGATGGCTTTTCTTAGCTGCCAGAGATTTGTGATCCTTCACAAATTCCTTATAGCAGTCCCTGGGCAGCCAGGACTGTGTAGTGGAACTGATCTGACCAGCAACCAAAAGGAAATGTCATAGAAAGGGCAGAGGAGGAGCAAACCTCCAAAGAATTTGGGTCTGCCACCAACATTAAGATTTCTCTCTGCTCACTGTATGACTGCCTGAAAAAGCTGGACACAAGGGAGCACCACTGTGAGTTAATCCTTCCACATATAAAATCTCTCCATTGCTGCCCACTCAATTGCAAGGCAAGAAAACAACAGGTACATTCAGCTTTAATGAAATAATCATCAGTTCTATGTACAGCTGTAACAGAGGGAAAACCAGCTACAAGAGAGGATGCAAACCCAACCCCCTGACACGGAGCAAGTCACAGGACAGGGCTGGACTAAGCATTTCTGCCATTCTCCTCCTTTTTTGAAGACGTGCTTCGCCTAAAAGGCGATACTGAAATAACACGAAATCCTCCCAAAACAGCTTAGCAGGCTGGCAGAGGATGACAGCCTGGCCCTGTGGGGTAATTTTGTGTTTATTTACTAAAGCTTGGACATCCTCCTCTGCAGCTGATTCCAGTAGGGTCCCACAGCAATGCTGCAGCCCTTTGCTCAGCACCAACCTGCCACAGTGCCCATAAGTAATGCACAGTAATCCTGTAAGCCACCCCCAGCATCAGGATGGCTCTTCCTGGGGTGCTGTGGCAGCTCCAAAAGTACATCTAAAATTCCTTTAAAAGTCCCTTTTTCAAAACTATGGCAAAATACCTGGAAGTACCAGTATGAAGTACAAAGCCATTAAAATTGGACACACTGAATTATCAATAGCTGATAACTTAATAAACAAATTCACAGAAAAAAAAAAAAAGACACTTTTTTTCTTTACCACCCTCTGGGTTTTTTTAAGTTTTTCTTGCACAGAAATGAGCTGTGGCTCTTGCTGCTCGCAGTCCTCTCGTGACATCAGAGATGTTTTATCAAGGTTTAAAATGTGGTTGTGCACCAGGTTCAGGGACAGGTTCAGCCCTTGTATTTTAGCAGGAATCCAAATCCTACACTGGGAAGGGAAATCTCAGCGCACCGCCCATGGTCCGTGAGCAATTGCCAAGCGTGGCTGCTATTTCTGTACTGGCTGAGGAACACGCAGGAGAATTTTCTCAGAGGAACACGCTGCCTTGCCCACAGCTGGACACAAATCCCAGCCACGCAGACGCAATCCCATATTATTAAAAGGCCCCTTTCTCCCAGAGAGCTGGTAGTTGGAGGCGATGCTCGCACACGCACGCTGTGCCGGTCCAAACCCCCTCGGAGCAGGGCAGTTCACAGGCTTTGACAGCAATAGGCTTGTCCAGGCATTTTCCAGCCATGTCCTCAGGCCCTCATGTCTGGATTTTTTTCCCTGAGGACTTTGGTAAGATTGCTCCAGCATTTCCCTGCATGTTTCAGAGCGAGCTACATGGCGTGCCAGAGCCTGGTGGCAGCGAGCCGGGCAAAATGCACGATTCCCAAGGGATGCCTGGGCTGGGTGAAGGCAGGAGGGCTTTGCGGCGAGCGGGGAGTGGTGCGGGACAGGCTGCCGCCAGCAGCCAGGGATGCCAGCAGCACTCAGACCAAATCAAAGCAACCCCAGCGCCGGCAGCACATTGCAGCTTCCCAAACTATGTTGACTGCTAACACGCATGCAGCTCACTGCTATTTATATCACATGCCATGTATAAAAAATATGCTACATCTGAGGAGAGCTTCACCACGACACCGGGATTGGGACGGAGGAAGGCGAGGGAGGGAGAGGGGCTGCCTGCGGCAGGGCTGCTCCCGCCCAGCCCACGCCGGTGATGCCGCAGGGAATTCTGCTCGTTGAGTTTAATCGTGCGAGAAAGGCCCCCCCAGCAAACGAGGCGCTGTCGCTTTTCTTGGCATTCGCGCAGCCCGGGGTCAGCAAGGCGAGGCTGATGCTGAGCTTTAACATGTCTGGAGATGCACAGGCTGCTCTGACAGGGGGAGAGGCCGAGCGAAGGAGAGCGCTCGCTGGAACCCGCCGGCTTCGTGCGACAGCAGTGACCGCGGCTCCTGGCGCCTGTGCGTAGCGAGGGCCTGTTCACAGCACTAAACACAGCCCGGCATTGATGTTTTCATGTTAACATTGCAGTCACTTCACTCTTCCTCATCTGCAATAAAGCCCCAGCAAGCCTCCAGCTGTTCCAGCGTGCCCCGAATGCAGCCCAGCAGCGTGTCAGGCACTCACTACCTCTCAGGACCTTTCTTCAAACACACGGTATGTACAGATCTACAGCATGAACAGTGGGAAAACCTGGCATGGGTGACGGCAGAAATGTGGCCTTGAAAAAAAGATGCCAATAAGTGAAAATACAGTCACTGTAACACCTTAATTTTTCTGCAGCTGTGGTCAGTGGTGCTGTCTGAAGCCCCGGGGGGACACTGCACTCAGCAGGGTCTGCCCCCATCCCAGGATCCGTTCCACATAGACACACAACTGAACGGGCATGCAGAATTAACTACACCTCGGCCCCGGGAGCTCTCCGAGTTCTCCACACACCCCGCAGGCCAAATGGAGCTCTAAATCACTCCCTCTACTCTTTCTCTCTGGGGCAAGGCTGCCATCACAGAAAGCTGTTGTGTTTATTCTGTTCCAGGGCCATTTCGTTGACCAGCTGCTCTATGGATGACTGAATGGCTGCCTTCACGAGGGAAGAGGCGGTTTCTATGAGGAGCAATTCGTACTGCTCCCCAGTTCTGTGCCCCTGGTCACCTAGACCTTTCTCCTCTGCCTGGGGACCGCCACCAGCCTCGGGGCCCTCTTTTTGACCAACATCAGCATTCCTGTTCGATTTTTTATTCCCTTTTTGCTTTTTTTGGTGCAAAACTGGGGACGGCTCATAGGCCTGGTCAGAGTCGGTGTTGTCAGAGTCCTCAGCTTCGGTGATGGTGATGATGATGCTGACACCAGCACCTGTGTTTGCTTCTAACACCTGATGGCTGGAGCATTCCTGCACGCTTGCTGCCTCCAGCACACTCACTGCCTCCTTTGCACTCGCTGCCTCTTGCACACTCGCTGCCTCTTGCACGCTTGCTTCATCCTGCACACTCACTGCCTCCTTCACACTCGCTGCCTCCTTCACACTCACTGCCTCTTGCACACTTGCTTCATCCTTCACACTCACTGCCTCCTTCACACTCACTGCCTCTTGCACACTCACTGCCTCTTGCACACTCGCTGCCTCTTGCACGCTTGCTTCATCCTTCACACTCGCTGCCTCTTGCACATTCGCTGCATCCTTCACACTCGCTGCCTCCTTCACACTCGCTGCCTCTTGCGCACTCGCTGCATCCTTCACACTCACTGCCTCCTGCACATTCGCTGCATCCTTCACACTCGCTGCCTCCTGCACACTCACTGTCTCTTGTGCACTCACTGCATCCTGCACGCTCGCTGCCTCCTGTGCACTTGCTGCATCCTTCGCACTTGCTACATCCTGTGCACTCACTGCATCCTGCACCCTCACTGTATCCTTCACACTCACTGCATCCTGCAGACTTGCTGTATCCTTCACACTTGCTGCATCCTGCACATTTGCTGCCTCTTGCACACTTGCTGCATCCTGCACACTTGTGGCATCCTGCATGCTTGCTGCATCCTTCACACTTGCTGCATCCTGCACACTCACTGTATCCTTCACACTTGTGGCATCCTGTACACTCATTGTCTCCTGCACACTCGCTGCATCCTTCACACTCACTGCATCCTTCACACTTGTGGCATCCTTCACACTCACTGCATCCTTCACACTCACTGCCTCCTGCACACTTGTGGCATCCTTCACACTTGCTGCCTCTTGCACACTTGCTGCATCACCTCCAGATGCCAACTCACTGAAATCAGTTACAGCCTCCTCGGCTTTGCACTCCTCAGGAAGATTTATGCTCTTTTCCAGTTCATCCCTTTCAGGCATCTCTTTGCAGATATCAGGGACTTCCTGCCGCTCTGTGATTTCAGGGGCATTGTCAGGTTGATCTTTGGAAACAGGCACTTTGGGAGCAACTTCCCTGCCCTCCACATCGTCGGTGGTTTGGGGTAGGCTCCCTTCCTGCAGTTTGTCCTGGGCTGCTTCATCAGCTGTCTCTGAATCAGTTATCTCCGACTGAAGAGTGCACTCTGAATGTTCCTCTGCATCAGGTGTGGGCTCTGTCAAGGGCTCACTCTTCCCAACAGAGGTGTCACTTTCCTTTGCTGTATCCTGGTCCTCCTTCACTATATCCTTATCCTCCTTCACTGTATCCTGCTCCTCTTTCATTGTATCCTGGTCCTTCTTCATTGTATCCTGGTCCTCTTTCGTTCTATGCTGCTCCTGCTTCACCGTATCCTGGTCCTCCTTCACCATATCCCGCTCCTCCTCCTCTGCAGAGACTGGGCTGAAGGATTCAGATTTGTCCGTCGGGGCCAAATCCTCTGGCTCTTCACTGGCCTTATTCAAAACACCCATCACTTCATTTGCTTGACCACTGTCCTCTGACTCCTCCACAGCTTCTGAGGGGCTGGGTTTTTTCTTGCCTCTGGAGAATCTCACGCAGGGCATCTTCACCCCAGAGCTCGCCCGTTTCTTTGGGACGTCTTGTGCACAGCTCTCCTCAGCGTCCACCTCCAGCTGCACTTGGGAATCGGAGGGCACCTTCTTCCGTGAGGAGGATTTCTGCCTTCTCCGAGGTCTGGTAAGGTTTTTGATGGCTGCCCAGGTTCCTTTGGAGGATTGTGATGGTTTGGAAGCTTTTGCCTCCTCTTGGTCAGCGCTGACACATTGGCTTTTCTCCTCTGAGGCCCCTTCGCACACATCCTTCACAGTCAGCCCCTTCTTACAGGACTTCTTCCGCTTCTTAAAACAGAGCATGGAGGGTTTTTCTGCTTGTTCCTCTGGCGGGGAACATGTGGCCCCTGTGCTGGGAATCTCTGCCTCTCTTGGGTTCTCCATTTGAATTTCCTTAGCTGCCTTCACCATATTCTCTTCTCCTTTGTTGTCGTTGTGCTGCTGGCTTTCCTGATCAATGCTTCAGACACAAGAACTGCAGAGATGCTCAAAGTGCATTTTTTCCTCAAATAGATTTCCAAATAACATTAGCTGCTTTGTAACGAGCATATGTGGCAGTGAGAAGAAGTTCTGCTGGAGCTGTCACATCCACTTTATAACTCCCACTTTGCCTTATTACTCACTTTATCACCTCTCCAAGGAATCCCGGGTAGATGTGGAGTTGAACAGGCTTCTCCTTGGCTTTGCTGGCCTCAGTCACTCTCATCTCCGGAGCAACCCACTTCCAGTTGTGCTTGGTCTAACAGCAACGCCTGTATAATGGCCAGTCTGACATACCTTTTTTTTTCCCCCAAAGGATGACAAATCAAGCCAAGAGTTAACAATTTTTATTCACCCCACGGACCTGGATGGAACTTGCACTTTTTGAGCTCTCTGCAATTCCGCATTGTCCAGGGAGCTTGATTGAAGCACCAGTGGAACCAGCGGCTGTTTTCTGCCCCCCAGTGACAAGGTCAGATGCTGCTTTGCCTTGGCTTTGGTTTCTGCTTCAGTTCCCCTTGCGTGTTACATGAAATTTGCTGCAAAGCATGACCGAGGCTTTCATCTTTTATCTGGAACACAATAAATAAGTGATAAGACCTGTAGAGTAATTTTTAGAAAGTACTAAAAAGTTTTTTCTCTCTGAACATTTCATTTTGGGAGGCAGACCAGGGCTGGATGCACTATAGCAGTTTTTTTTCACTAATTAGTGTCAATATCCACAGGCAAAATAAGGCCACAAGATGTCAACCCAGTGATGTTCCATCACAGAAAGTACTATTTTGCTATTTTATGTGGTAAAATGGGACTTTTTTTATATAACTGCCCATATTATGGCGAATACTTATTACACAGGCACACACATATTTCCTTCTCCTACGGTTTGCTAAATCCTTTCCCCACTGCTCCATATGCACTTATAGTTCCAGCTAGGGAAATTACACCCTGAGACAGCAGATATTTTTATCTTTAATGCACCATATGACAATATGCAAAAACAGAGAATACAAAAAAGGAGGCTTGAGGAATACAAAAGCGAAATCACATGGCAAGAAGGGAGCTTATTTATACTACGTGCATGCCTCCCATGGCAACCTCAATTAACACCGTGTGTGCTCATCAAAGACATGATGTTGTAAGATGTGTGTCAACCTTAGCGAAAAAAAAAAAAGAGAGAGAGAGCTCTGCCTCGAAACATCATCAGAACCTTTTGGATAGAACGGTGTAAAAAGGTGTTACCACAAACAGACCAACTTCTGCAGGACGGGCTCGGGGGCTCCGGGCAGGGCTTTACACGGCATTTCGTGCTCTGCTTTTCAGGAGTAGGGTGATTATAAGGGGGTTCCGAGGCACGCTTCCCCCGCAGCACATCTGGGTTTTTAAAATTATTATTATTTTAATGAGACTATTTTAAGGGGAAGCCGAGCGGAGCTGTCAGAGCCGTGTGAGCGCGCACCCGCAGCAGCCGGTGCCCCGAGCGCATCCCGCAGCCCGGCTCCGCCGCCCCCGCGCCCGGGAAGTTTTGGGGGCGTTCGCGGGTGCGCAGCAGGACCTGCCCGGCAGCGCCGCTCCCCCGCCCGGGCACGGGGAGCCCCCCCAACCGGACCCCTCCGAGGGCATGGGGGGCTCCTCGGGCAGCGACCGCGGGGGCGGCCCCGGGACCCCGCTCGTGTCGCCGCCCCCGCGGGTCCCCCCGAGGCGGAGCCGCCCCCGGCCCCGTCCCCGTCCCCCCGCGCCCCCCGCGCCCTCACCTGCAGCCCGGCCCGGCCCCGCTCCGCTCCGCGCGGCTGCGCTGCCGCCGCCGCCTCCGCCGCAGCCGCGCCCCCCGGGCCGGCGGGGAGGGCGCTGCCGGCAGCCCCCCGCCCCCCGCCGCCGCCGCCAGCCCCCGGCCCGCCCCCCGCCCCGGCCCGGCTCTGCCGGCACCTGCTCGCCGCCTCTTTCCTCCCGTGGGAAAGCATCTCTCCCTGCTCGCAGATCAGCATCCCTTTCTCCTCGCGGGGCAGCATCCCGCCCCGTAGCGGGATAGCAGCGCTCTCCCGGCGGGTAGCATCCCTCCTTGTGGGGCAGGAGTGCTCGCCCGCTGGCAGAGTAACCTTCCGTCCCCTCCCAGGCTGTGCACAGCAGCTGCAGACCCGAAAACCACGAACTTCAGCTGGAGGTAAAGGTCCTCCCAGGAATCGAGCTGCGGTTTGTAGTTTGGATCCCAATGGCAGCAGGAGGCACTGTAAGGGAGCCCGGAGCACAGCCCGCAGGGAGGAGGGACCGCCGGGGTTTTCCTGGCTCTGTGGGAAGGGAGGGGATCTTGCTCTTGGCAGCTGTTTTTAGTGTCCCACCTGAAACCTTCACAGCTTTCAGCACTCACTGTTGGGGCTGCTGCAGGAGCTACACCTTTGGAGGTGGAGGTAAGGACGGCCAGCTCGTGGCTTCAAACTAATCCATGCCGAAAACACCAGAGAAAGTGCCTCTTTGATAGGAGCCTTTCTTCTCTCCAAAGTAGCTGAGATCTGACTGAAAAAAATGACGTCTCCAGCTGTGATGATTGATGGGAGAGCCTCCAGAAAAAGGACTACCCAGTGCAGCTGGTGAACTACAGGAAACTAGTTGAGATGCCCGAACGTCCCGTTCATCTCCACGGGGAGCCGACGCCCACAAAGGTTTTACAGACATTAACTGCTTCACAGCGTATTTGCACACGAGGAACTGAGCAAAGCAGCACTTTGAACTTGCAAGTGGCTTCCAGTGTAGGCCAGGCTTAGAAAAACACACATGGCCTTCCCCCCTCCTCGGCTTCTTCACAGGAAAAAAGGTACAAAATGGGTTAGTTGGGCTGAAATGCCAGCCAGGAGGGCAGAAAAAGTGCATCAAGCATCATAAGGAATTGCCTTTTTTAAAAGCTCCCCTCTGAGATGTGTTTGCTTGCAGTCACTCAGGATAATAAACTTCATTTGGAAACAGCTTCTCTCCTGAGGTGGGTGGTGGGTTCTGATTACAATCCGCTTCTTTATTAAAGCCAAGTGAGGCCCTTCAATGCAAGGAGCTTTTCCCTCGTTGCAGTTGGAGGCAGGAGGGAGGGAAGCAGAAAACGAGGATGGCTAATGTGAGGCTGGGGAATTCGGTGGTGTGATGGAGGCAAGCTGCCATGAATCTCCTTGGGAGCACTTTGCATGGAATCCAATTATTCCTGATGCTCCAGGGGCAGATGGTAGCACCAACAGCTGTGGTGCAAGGGAAAGAAAAGATAGGGTCTGTGTCAAGCAAAGGATCATGTCAGAAGTTGGGTAACTGGACAGAAGATCCTGGCCCAGCTGGATCCTGTTTTCTTTCTGTGGTGCTGGTGACATGCAACAAGTCAAGCAAGCAACACCTTCTCCTCTTTCTTGTCCCCAGCACCACTTAAAAACATAAATCTGTGTTATTTCTTACAGGATGGGATGCAGCGCTCTCACAACAGCACAGCTTGGGGGACGATGGCCATAACACCAGCTAAGGACCAGGCCCACAAATAGCCCACAGAGAACAAATTTGTACATAATTAGTTTTCTCTCTAAGCAACAGGAGGAGATGAGAACCATCCAGTACTTAGCCAGCAGAAATTAAGTGTCCTCTGTGTCCTATTTCATAGGACAAGACCTGGCTGGCACCCTTAGCTGCAAAGCAGAGTGTTAAAAAAATAACCTATTTATGTATCCATCCTGCAAGAGAAGAGAGAGGGTGGAAGTGCAGGTTAGAAAACATTCCTCATTAATCTCTGGAGATGCTCAGGGCTATTTTTTGGCCCTTGTGCTTTGTTGTTGTGTAGCAAACCCTTCAATAGCTCGTGCCTGATCCGGCACTGTGCCTCACTGCAGGAGGGGGACCAGCAACCTCTTGAACCATCTCTCTCAAGCGCATGGCTATGATCTCATGCTAAACTAAAAGGAGGCTAATCTTAGCATAAATTTGCACTTATCCCATCTTTCATAAGCATAAAATGAAGGTGGAACACAGAGCACTCGCAGGAAAGCAGTGTAGCAGGGAAGATTAAATGTAGGAACTGACAGCAGACTTGGCAGCATCCGCTCTGGCACCCTGCTTCCAGGGAAGGCTGGGCCCAGGAGCTGCAGGTGAAGAGGCACCCTCAGCTAGGCAGGGGGGCTGGGCAGCAATGGGAGAACCCCTCCCGACCCCCTGCAAGGGGACTGAGCCTGCTCTGCTGGCTGCCAGGAAATCCTTGGCTGGATAATATCCAAAGGAACATTTTAGGAGGCTGTGAATGCATCTCAAATGCTCTTTTGACTATTTTAAGTGTTCTGTCTGCTTGTGTCACAACCAGGTAACTTTTATATAATTATTCCCCCCTCCTGAATAAAAGAAGAGATATAGGTCTCTCTTCCTCTCCATATATATATATATATGTATATATTCACAGACAGTATCTGTGTACTACCTACGTTGATGCACACCTACATCCTGATCCTCCCAGCTCTCACCAAATTTGGAATGTTTTTAAATTCAGTTCTGATACAAGCAGATGGGCCTCACAACTCTTAATTCAGATATTCTGCAGTCAGCTGCAAGTATCTCACATTCACAGAATAATTCAGGTAGTTTATTTCCTACAGACAACATACATCATCTAGGGAAGGAAACCAGATTAAAATACACACACCCTGGTGCATTGCAGGCTACTTATTACTGCAATAATCACTCCTACTTGTCAATACAAGGATTGCTGTTGTGTGCAGTTAATCACAGAAATAAATTCTAATTCAGTAATCTCAGTGCATACATTAAAACCCAAAAAGCACTTGAAGCATTTGCCAGTTTATTTGTATTAGTTAAAAAATTGGCAGCAACGCTATCTTCATGTTACAGAATGATTTTTGGCCTGCTGACAAAACCTGCTACAAGTCACTTGATCACTATCTATGTTGTCTCTATTGACCAAAAAGATACCTTCAGAAACAAGGCTTGTCAATGGTGTAACTGCACTTATGGCTGAGCAGAAAATGGTTCAAAAGACACATGTGGCAGAAGCCACAGATATGGGCCAGAGACCCAGTCCCTCCAGATCTGATATCCAGAGGTTTCATTCCATTGACAGAAGAATACAGTAGTCACAGCTGGGCTTGGGGTATCTGATGTGGCTCAGGTGCCTGCAGGAATAATTCACAGCAGAAGCCAGGGTAAGCACTTCTGGAGAGCGCTGGGAAGCGAAAGGATTCCTCCTTGCTCCTTTGAAATGACACTGGTGCAGTGTCAGGACACAGCAGGTTCTCCCATAGTGCAAGAAGTGGAACAGAGAATTCCACATGGCAAATGGGAAACGGCAGCCAACAAGACTTCCAAAGGTAATATATGCTGCAAAACCCCGATGGTTAAGACAATTAAGTCCCAAGACTGTTTCAAACAGCTCCAGCTTTAGGATTTTTAATTATTAAAATCATGTCACTGAATCAAAAGAGGTCATCAAACCCAAGCTTCTGTATCCTGCTTCAGCTACAATTACGAAGCAGGAGGTCTGTAGACGAAGTATGCTTTATATGCTCAACTAGCTTGGAATACAGCAGTTTAAAAATTACTACAGATTAAAAGTTAGTGGTGGATTCTTCAGCACTCCTCCTTCCAGTCACTTCTTGCATTATATTCTCACTCATATCTTGTTTTGACTTAAAAAGAAGATCAGAGCACAGTTCCATTTACATGACTCATCAGGTGTTCTTCTGGGAGCTAAAAACAAAAATAAAATTTAATTACTATTATATAGTACTGCAGGCAACTTTCAGGCTGAATTACAATCAAATGTCATTTGGAAACATATGGCATAATATGGGATTGGCTTAACTCCATTATCTCAAGATTTTTGGAAAAATAAAGCCCAAATATTGAAGGCCTTCAAGAAAGCACTGACCTTTGGTTAATCATTCCTTTCAGAAGAGCCCATTAACTCCTCCTGACACTGGGTCCAAGTCTATATCATAGAAGCAGGGTCTTGTAGGAAGTCCTGGCATAGTGCTCATCTGGACAACAAGAGATAGAATGTTAAAATGGCAGCAGAAGCATTTTGTGCACAAGATCCAAGACTGAAGACTTCGATGGCAACAGTCAGTGCAGCTCCTTGCGCACAAACAGACCAGAAAATGATGGTCATGGACCGGTTTGAAGCACCCCATGAGAATCAGGAACTCCTGGCTCAGTAGACAGATACGAAGTTTTTGCTTTTTATGATGAGGATTAAGTTTGGTTTCTGCAGCTGCAAGTGACTGAGCCCAAGACTTGGCTAAGTACTTGGCTATCCAGCTGCCCAGTCCACTGTTGGAGGAGTGTTCATGGACTTTGCTGTGATGAGACAATTAATTCTGGCAGTTTTCTGGGTACTAAAGTGAGGATACAATTTTTAATACAACTTTGCCAACTGTAGTCTCAGTTGATTACAATTCTTTGAGAGTCTAGAACTAGACATGCCAAACAATTAGGAATAATTACTGTTGAGAAGACGGTTTAAATAGTTTGGGGTTTGTTTTTTTTTTTCCTAAACTGGGATAAAGCTTAAACAGAGGTGAAGAAGTCAGTTCTGACTGGAACATGCTCAGAAGGGCTGTGCAGGGGCAGAACTGAAGTTCACAAAGCAGCTGCCAGCACTACTGCCTCAGGCCAGTCCCCTCCACTTGTCCCACTGCCGAGTACCCAGTTTCAGGGATGCAGAAGACAAGGCTGGCAGAAACTACACTTGGCCTGATTTATTCTTGCAGCTGACAGCATTTCCCCTCCCCTAACTCAGCATTTAGCCCAGCAGCACACACAGGCTGAACACGGAGGCTCTACAAAGGTGGACGACTTGTGACCATGTTTGGTAGTTTGTGTCAGTGGTCATTAAGTGCTTTTATAAAAAGGGAGAACTTGAAAGGTCTCATTTTCTATCTGCATCACCCTGCCTCAGCTTTCAGAGTCAGTATTGTTATGCCTGTCTCCATTAGATTAAAGATCTCTTTGGCAACCTGGTATTTTCTCCCTGAGCAAGTATTTTGCACGCTAATCAAATTACCTCCCCATCTTCCTTTTGACAATAAGCTAAGCAGCAAGGAGGCAAAGCTCTGTTGGTGAGGCCTTTTCTGCAGTTCTCAAAACTGTTCAGGGAGCTTTTGGAGTCCCAGCCCATTTCCCTAAGCCATTCACAAGTGCTAACACCAGTCCCACATGTAGTGTACCACTGCAAGTCTTTCATGGCTTATGCAGAGGTAAAAATCACTTAAAGTCTCCTCTTTGTAATGAATTCCAGGGCTGCACAAGCTTTTTGTGAGAGCCACTGCCTTCCCAAGACAGAGAAGAGGGGGGTCACAGAAAGGACCCCCATTCCTTGTCTTTGTGCTCAGCTGTATGAATGTTTTGCTCTCAAGAACCTCTCAAGCAAGTATTAAGGAGTTCAAAGTGCCCAGAGGGGTTTTCCTGTTCTCAGCTCCCAGTCTCTGGCCACAAAGAGCAAGAAGCTTCCTATTTATTTGTGTACTGCTGAAGAATCATGGAGCTTTGCAGATCTCCACCTCCAGATTCAGAGGGCCACAGCAGGAGCTGAGAGAGTGACATTCAATAGAGTAGGAGGTGCTGAAAATGTGCCTGACTTTGCCGTTTCTTGCACTTTCTATTTTGAAATGAACAGTCAATTTTTCCTCCTTTCCTATCCACAGGGCAGCCCACAGTGGCTACTCTGCTATCTATTACTTAAAGGCAGTCAGCTTAAAACCCAAATTTCCATGCAGTGCAGAATAATTTCCATCCAGGCTACTAATCTTCTGTACAAGTGTCTACAATGCTTCATGCACTCCGTTATTTTCAGAGCTGAAGGAATGAACTTTTTCTCCTTTATCCTCCTCCCCTTTAATACCACATGTGCTCAAAAAGAACACAGGGCAATTCACACTATTTACTTACAAGAAAAACATAGCCCACATGGGTATAATCAAACCCCTTGCAAGATTTCAAATACAACTAATACCAATTAAACATATATTATTTGTTGCCCTTGTGGATCTTTCAAAATAAATGCCATTTAGGATCTAAAAACCCAGAGCTGAATAAAGAAATCGTTTTCAATTCAGCAGCAGCACCAGAAAAGAAACCAAATCAATCTGAGTCCAATTATTTATTTCACTTTAAATCTAGATAACCTTTGAAACTTCTGTTAAAAGCTCAAAGTATTTTATTGAAGTACAACACTTTGAACTTTGAGCCAGAAAGGAAAAATCCAAAACTCAGAAGCTGAGAAAAAAAAATGTGACATGCCTTTGTGATTAACTTCAGATAACAAGAATAGGCACACACCAGTGATTAATTTCACGTCACATTTATCCTAAAAGCTTCTGCATAGAGCTACATATTTGTTTCCTTTTCAGCTCACAGTTCAATGGCTGCTGCCAAAAATTTATTCTGAGGCTAACACATCCCCTCCTGAATGGGTTTAAAATAGTGATCTGATTCAAAATGCCCCAGACTGCTTCTCAAAAGGCCATCCATTCCCTGGGTTTTAGACACCACAGAAGAGTGATCATGTCCCAACCAGAAGACTTATTGTTAACTTTGGCAGAATTAACACCATGATTCGCCACATGGCCAAGAAAACATTAGCAAACTGCTAAGGGAGCAGAAAGGAAAAAGTCCAACTCCATAGAAACTGAAGACATCAGAAAAGGAGCCAAAATGTTAGTTTTAATGTCTGAAAACATCTCTCTTGTTTACTCATTAATGCAGTGTACTCTTTCCTTCTCCAGTGCTTATGAAACAAATAATAAAATAAATCATTGTTTGGACTAAATCTTGGCTTGCAAAAAATGCCATTTATAACAGGAACAGGCATGCTATCTTTCATTCTATCCCAAAACATACATTAGTCTTTAGAACATGGATGAGCCAGACTTTAATCAGGATGTGGTTACCTTATTTATGCTGGGCAATCTGGAAACCTTAACTACCTTTTTTTTAAAAAAAAAAGAATTAAAGAAAAAGGCAGCCAATATTTGGCTCTAGCTACCATTTGAAGGAAGAGAGGATCCAACTCTTAAATCAGCAAACTTCATCAACTGAGTCATGTACCCCTAATGCTTTTGAAACTATTATAACAAACATGTTGCCATGAAGACTTCAGAACAAGGTTCAGGCCTAATAAACAAGAAAAAGAGCTGCTTGCTCCAACTGCCTCATGCCCTAAGGTAATCTAACTAGTTACTCAACATTTGCCCAGAAGAGATTCCCCAGGTAAGATTTCCAGTGGATCCTTTCATCCTAGTGTTGTTTCTACGGATGCAAACCTGAATGTGAGTTCATTTTGCAGATAGCTCCTCTTTCTGCCAGGCAATTCATATCAAAGCTGTTCCAGGATCCTGTTTCCATTGTTGCTGCTCTCTCCCCTCTCAGCTGACATTATGCCAATCACATCAAAGAACAGAAACTAGAAACTCAAGGGCACAGTGAAATGAGTTGTTGGAACTGTTGCAGGCTGAACAGCAAACAGATGGTCAGCAAAACCATGAGAACTGAGGAGGAGGGGAGCCTGATAAATGATTGATAGCACAGGTCAGCCTTGCTCTGGGGGTATCTCATCCTGAGGCATCTGCTCTGTAAGCATAGGAAGGGTTGCCTTGTTCTACCCTGATCCACAGGTGTACACAGAGGTCACCTGCAAAGTGCTTTCACCAGGAATGCAAACTCACAACAGCAACCAGGTGGGCCAAGGATTTCTCCCTTTACTAGACTGCCATTCCTAGAATTCACTAACTACAGAGCTCACCCTTTTCTCAAAATCGAGGAAAAGAGAGATGTAGGACCTGAGGGATACAGCAGGAGCTTGCTAATTATTCACATGTCAGATGGTCTATTCCAGCCTCCCTCTTCCCCCTGAGAAAAACCCCTATTAAGGCATCTGATACACTGGACTGCTAAAACACCAACTGTAAATGACAAGGACTCTCCTAATTTAAGATACATAATAGTAAGTGATTCCTGGAATGCACATGAAGTTTTTTGCTCACCCCACAGCTATCACATACCGTTCCTACCAGTGGATACAAGAATCCAGCCCCAACGCTGGCCCGAATGTCTCGGATTGGCAGAACAAAACCTGTAGGTGCTCCTTTTTGTTCAGGGTCATGAGACAATGACAAGTGAGTTTTAGCCATGCAGATTGGCAGGTTTCCAAATCCCTGGGAAAAGAGAAAGGAAAGGAGTGACATAAGTGGAAAAAACAGTAATTTTTCCAGTACAAAAATGTAATTGCTCTGTTGTGCCATTCTCTGCAGACATCAGACATGTTATTCCCCAGCAAGTGCTTCATCCACAGCCTGTCAGATCCACTGATCATTCTGCATCTCCATTCCTTCTCAAACTCTCTCCCCACCCCCCCATTAAGTACTAAAGAAAGAACCACCACGTCCCTCGGCACATCCAGCTGAGGAAAAAATTAATGGTATGGAAGTGCTGGATACACAACCGTGATAGCCAACTTACTTTCTACTCTCTTCCCAAAATGTTAAACAGCTCAGAGTTAAACTTTTGTTCAGATGAGGTCAGTTAATTAGAAATGTTTGATCAATACAATTGCAGGTCGTGAGGAAGTGGCAATTACATGCCTTTGGGATTTTGATGGATTTGTAAAGGAATATACAAGAAGCACGAAAGTGAGAAGCTATATACACCAGTAGTAAATGGACTGCAAAATTGGTTACAGCACTCTGCAACCAATGAATTGCCAGTCTTCACATTGCTTTTCTCTTCAAAGACTTTCAATAATGCAGAAGCCAGTAAATTCACAACAATGTCATGCCAGAGAAGAGTAAAAGCAACACAGCAACCAGAAAATATCGAATTCAACAACCAGATGGCAGGTTCAAAACTTAAAAAACTTTCCACAACAAGTCTTGTATAACCCATGGAACTCTTTCCCCAATGTAATTGTGACGGACAAAAATCCACATGGACTCAAAAACTGATTAGTGGAACTTGATCTCAGTGGAACAAGATGAAAAAATAATCAGAGACTATTTAAAACCAGCGTAATGACTTGTAATTCCCTAATTCTCTAAATGCTGAAAGACTGGAGAGTACAATAGAGAAAGCTCACTAAATCCTCCTGCCCTTTCTCCCCAAAACTATCACAGATGGGTACTGGGTGGTACTGGGCCACATGAGTGAGTTCTGTCTTCTTCACCAGAAGACAGAGTCAGCTTCTCCTTTCCCATATCCTCTTCTTCCTCTGCCACAGAAGCATTTAATGACTCCCAAGGACACGATTTGAGTGAGGATTCCCTTCAAACACAGCTTGAACACCACTGTTTAGAACGATAATTTTAAATGAAAAGCACCACTGCTACCAGGTGATGTGGAAAACTCACCTGCTTAGTGTACAGGGCAACTTTCTCCTGTGCTTCTGGAAGCAGCTCAATGTCTCTTGCCCCATAGACCTGCTGGGCAATAAGCCTGATCTTATCTACAACAGGCAGCTAGAAAAACAAAAAAGACGGGCAAATCAGTGTGGCCAAAGTACAAAGACCTGCAGCATCACAGCAGTTTCAGATCCTCCACATGTGTTGTGAAGCGCCCATCTGTAGACATAAGGCTTAATTCCATTTGCTGTAGAACAAAATATAGAGTAATTTGAGGGTTTTCAAAACATGTTTCAATACTCCAATGGGTAGCCAAAACAGTAAGAACTGACTATGTCTTTGAGACTGGTGGAATCAACGTTAACAATTCTAACACCACATTTCTTCTCAGTTTCTCAGGCAGCCTTTTAGACAGCCTCGAGCAACTTAAACTAGTGAAACCAACTGATATAAACAAAGCATCTCTGTAATAGTACAAGTTCCTACCTCCACATTATAGAGGAACCTGAAGTTGCTGGGTGCCTGGGATGCTCTCTGAACAGCTCGGGCCAGGGCCAGGGCCCCTTTCCCTCCCTCTGCCCAGTGAGTGCACTCCACAGCATCGAATGCTCCTGCCTCCTTTGCATGTTGTACTACAAGGGCCAGTTCAGCCTTTGTATCCGTCCTGCAAAGAAGAAGTTTGCATGTTTGTACCAGAATGCACACAACAGTAAATGAATGTTTGCTCTTGACAAGATCCAAAACCTGTCCAAAGAAATCACAGCTATCAGAAAGCTGCTCAGGGGTTATCCACCACAGCCTCCTCCTTGGCTGGCATCAGCTTTAACACCACAGCTCAGAGTACTTCAGCTGCACAAAAAGACCACACAGTGGTTGTTTCCTGTGCAGTACAACATGCAGAGCCCAATTCATGCATTTTCCAACAATGCAAAACTGCAGCATTCCAGTATCTGAAGGGAGCCTACAAGAGAGCTGGAGAGAAACTTCTTACAAGAGCACGTAGTGACAGGACAAGAGGGAATGGTTTCAAACTGACAGAGTAGGTTTAGACTGGATACTAGGAAAAAAAAATCTTTACTGTGAGGGTGCTAAGGTACTGGAACAGGTTGCCCAGGTGTTGAAAGTGTTCCTGAAAGTGTTCCAGGCCAGGTTGGATGGGGCTCTGAGCAACCTGGTCTAGTGAAAGGTGTCCCTGCTCATGGCAGGGGAGTGGAACTGGATGATCTTTAAGGTTCTTTCCAACCCAGGCCATTCCATGGTTTTATGACCGTGGAAATGCTGCCAACAACACATCAACAGCACTGAAAACAAGAGTTTGTGTTGTGTTTGTGTTCACACTTTGTATGAAGTGCCAAAATGTTACAACCCTGCATCACGTCCCCATCCCAGCTCACTTGAAAGCATTGACAGCCACGACCACTGGGACACCAAACATCCGCGCGTTCTGGATTTGCTTGTTTAGGTTGCTGCAGCCTTTTGCCACCAGTTGAAGATTCTATAAGAAGACAGCAAGCAGGAAGCACATTTTATCAGGGGAAGGGAAGCTTTTGTTCCAAACCCACCAAATCCACAAGCTAATGGTAAAAATGTCAAATTGGGAATGAAACCACAAAGGCAAATCCCCAGTGCTGCTTTCTGAACAGTCCAGACCGCTGCATACTCTTGGGCAGAAGACAGGAAAAAGAGTGACTGCTTCTAATGATCACTGGTTTCAGCTATCAAGCCAAGGTAAGAGAAACCCCCTTTTACCACTTTTTGTTATTCTTAAAAAGTTAATACGTGTTCTCGTTAACTCCCCACAGTAAAGCCTCAGTTTCTCTCTGACACATTTCTCTTTATGTATTAAATATCACCAGCAGTGAATTTCATGACATCCGTTTGATGTCTGTGGCAACAGCTTTCAGTTTACATGTATTTACATTTTGCAGCATCAGAGACTATTCCTGGAAATTCAGACATTTCGTCCCTTCCTATGCAAAGGATAATATATACAGTAGCTCCACGAGTGAAAGAGCTGCAGCAATGTAAAGAGCCTGATCAATTATCCAAACATACATAACCATTCAAGACACAAGGATGGAAGGTGAGACTTTAGTTCACTTTCCTCACTTACTTGCAAATGAGGGGGGGGGATAAAAACAAAAACCGCTGCTAAGGAGAGAGTAATTAGAGAGGCACTCTGAATATTTTCAGAGACAGTATTTCAGCCAAGCAATTACTCCACACTGAGAGGGCTGAGGAAACAGAGTAGGTATTACTATGAAAAATTGAGCACACAAGCAACTGTGTGAGTCAAGGAGGAAAAAGAAATGCTCTGAACATTGGCTAGGTCAAGGACAATAAATGCTTGAAAGAGCAGAGCCAAAGTAACATCATAAAAAAAAAAAAAAAAGGAACATTACAGCTTGTATGAAGCAGCCTTTCTGTGGCAGCTAAGTAAGTGACACACTAGTAATCCAGGCAGGCACTGCATGACCCCATCATGTCATGACCACAGTTAGCTGGTCCACTGTCACAACAGCTTAAGATTACCTCTTCTGTGTATTCCTTTGGCAAAGGTACCCCAGCAGTGACCTGTGGAAAAAAGGAAAGAAATGGAGCCCCATTAGACTTTTATCCATGACAGCAATCTGCGCTTGATTCTTATTAAATGGTATCAAGATACAACATCCTACTCCATGCTGATCCTTTTTATTTGTAAGAAAAAAATAAAAGGAAGAATAAAAGATTGCATGATAAAATACATGACTGACTCTGGGACTGTCACACTTGACCCAGCATGCAGGCACTTCACTAGGGCAATAAAACCAGCAGCTATGAACCTCTAACATACTACAATGAAGCTGTTGACAAACAGGGAAATATCAATTCCTTTTACAACTGTGAATTTCAAGACAATTTCAAGCTGATCAAACCCCACAGGATTCTAAGTGGCTGGATCAGAACAACAGGAACAGTCCCTCATGCCTACTGAAAACCTTCCCCAGTACTTACTGCAGGTCCTCCCCCGTGCATTTTCAGAGCTCGGACAGTAGCAACCAACACCACCACATGAGGCCGAAGACCAGAATAGCGGCACTTAATATTAAAGAATTTCTCCATGCCTATGTCTGCACCAAATCCTGCTTCTGTAACTACAATAGGAAATAAAAAGTTTGTGAAAGGTTTCTGGGTGGAGAAATCATACTCTGATCATATTAATCAGAATCTTCTTCCAAGAAAAAAAATTTAAAAAAAAGGCGGATCCCTCCCTCCAACACAAAAAGCAAATAAAAATACCCCACACTCCACACACTTACCGACAAAACCATCTTTACCCACAAGCTTCAGTGCTATTTTGTCTGCCAACAGAGAGGAATTCCCATGTGCAATATTGGCAAAAGGTCCAGCATGAACAAACACTGGTGTTCCCTAGAACAGGGGAGATGTGGGAGAGAGAGAGAGAAAATCAGAAAGTGCAATTTTGCAAATATGAAGCATGTCAGGAGCTAAGTACTGTGGTGCCTGAAAGTAAAGAAAAACACTTTTAGAAGACAGATCTTAAAGCCTTCTGATCAGACATTTGTTATCAGCAATAAGGACTACAGGGCAAACAGGATTACTATAATCTCCACAAGTGGAGGTATTAATCGGCTTAGGAAAAGGATGGCTAAATCCCAGCCACTCTTTGCCATTCTCCTTCATCCACACCATTTAAATTCCTGAAAGACTTCTTGACATTAAAGACTATGGAACAAAGACACAGCAAAGTTTAGTGCATCTCTTCAGGGTCATCCCACATGCCAATGGCAGACCTAGAAGGAACCCAGCCCTCTCCCCTAGCCCTGAGCAGGAAACCACAGTAAACTCCCAACTCTGAGCTGAGCAGACCCACACTGACTGTGATGAATGAACTAAATCAGTTGCTCTAAGTGCCTTCTCAGAGCCAAGAAGCAAATCATCTGTGCTCACCTCTAGTGTCTGCATGAGGTTTGGTTTAACAGCATCTTTCATCAAGACAGCCAGAGCTCCAGTCACTCCCTAAAACATAAAAGGACAATCAGTTTCGAGATGTACCAAGACCTTGAGATGGTTCCTGTGCAGTGTCAAGGCTCTGATTTTGTCCTGGTGGGCTTTTGGTACCAGAACCAGAAGTTGCTCAACATAGAACTAACTCTAGTCAGGGCAAAGCAGAAAAATGACCTTTACAGTCCTGTAAGAGGATCTGTGATTTCTGGTGGGAGAAGCCTCTTGGCTGTGACCTTGCTGGACCATCACTTCATAGCAAAGGCACAAAGAACAATTAATTCATGTTTCAATGCTATGGCAAGGTTAGCAGATAAGAGCAGCAAGGGAGTAACCTTTCAATAAGTATGGTTTACTGTAGCCCATTCAGCAGCACAAAACAGTGTTCTTAGATCTTGCTGGTGGATTTATCTTGGATTTTCTTCCTTCTTTTCAGCAACTCTGTCTACATACTGGCCTTAAAATGTCATAATAACCTGCTACATTCTGCTGAAGTCTCTTGTGCAGAAATAACTTCTAAAGCGAACCTCTGTGCTGATAAGAACAACCAGGCTGATATGAAAGGCAAACACTGGAGCCCATATTTCCTCCCAGGTGCAGCCACATACCCTGCTGAATTCTGCTTCTTGTGCAACAAAAGCCTTGTGATTTCATCCCCACACGCTTTGGGAAGAGAAAATGTGGGTTTGGTCATTTTTGTGACTGACAGTCCAGTGGAAACCAAACCAGCTGTTACTCAGCACTTGCAAAAGTAACTAAATTGCAGTCACGAGTCCTGAGCCAAATGCTCATAGCAGTTATGAAAACCTTGACCCATAATCTCTTTTTCTTCCCTTTCAATTTCAACTGAATTGCAGCACTCAAAGATATGAAAGACTATTTCTTTATAAGACATTCACTGCTTTGTTTCATTAGTTTCCATCTTGCCACATGAAAGCTTCTTTAACATTTAATGGATAAGCTTTAAACTTCAGTCATCTCCACAATAATGAAAACTACAGAGTGAGATTTCCATGGCGACATTTCAGACCCGTGTCGCTCAGCGGCACTTCGATACATCCCATCTCTAAAAACCTGTAGTCAGTTTATGATTCCACATTTCTTTCCAGATTTTTTTTTTTGCACTTGCTGGTATAGCACAGTCATGGCATTGGTTGCATCACAGCAGCAGGACCCAGCCAGGTCTCTGCAATCACCACATTCCTGCCTGCATGAGGAATGTATAACATGGTCCTAACAACGCAAGCCACTGGCTGCCATCAGTGCAAACACGTAACAGACGAGAACCTGTTGGATGTCTGATACCATCCTCCATTCTGCAGTTGGAATGGACAGAATTAGATATAATTAGATTTTTAAAAAGTTAAAAAAAAGTTGAGATGAAAGACTTCCATCACTTGGACTCTGCAGAAAAGTCAAAGTAACTCCCAAGCCAAGCACCATCTGCCTACACAGCTGATGGGCAGTAAGACTCCTGTTTTCCAGAAAAAGGGTTTAACTCAGTTACTTAAGTTAAACTGGCAGCATGCTAGGTGTAGGAATTAAAATCTCAAAGCTGCCTACAGAACTTTGGCACATGGTCTTTCTCATTCCCCACACATGTCTCACATAGGGATTTACAGATAAATGGTTCCAGCCTGGCACTTTTCCTGCAAGGCCAGAGTCAGGCCACCAATCTACTGTTACTTAGCCTTATCCTGGGAGGAAGTAAAACAAATACACAACACTCCCACATCCCCCCAAAACACAAGAAAACAAAAAACCTGCAGAAAGACAGCAAGAGCTGGGTAAGCCTTAGTGCCCTGTCCCACCCAGCTGGAAACCCAGGTCAGGAAGAAGTGCCTGGGACACAGGGCATTGCCCTGAAACCATGCTGAAGCACCATTTGGGAAAGTGCTATTTGACACACTCCACAAACCTGCCAAGAATTAACAATTATTGGAGGGACAGCTGCAAAACAGTGCTGTAGCTTGCAACTGCTGCTTAGGGCTGCTTTACACACCAGTAACAGGCCTCACCAGTGCTATGACATTCAGCATTTAATGCAGCGGAAATTAAATATTTGTGTCCCTCATCAAAGGCTGCCTTACAGAGAACACACACTTTTTTGCAAAGGCTTTGGCTTTTATAGCATTCACAGACTCCCACAAGAAGGTATTTCATTGTCTGTAATTAAATTTGCACGAGGCTTTGTTCCTGCTCAATGTTTTCCTCACTCCAGGGAGCCTAAGAAACAGGATGGCCAGCAGGATACATTTTGAGTTCTTCTGATTCATAAACATGCTTTTCACGCAGAAACCGACACGTATTTCCCCCATAACTCCTATGGTGCCAGTTTCAACTTGACACACAGCACAACACACAGGATCCTTGTCCCTGCCCAAGTCACACACACACCCTCTCTGGATAAGGTGACAGCCACACTGAAGTAAAAAACCTTCATTAACTGCAGGGGCTGGGATTTTTATCTTTGATCTTCTACATGTTAATTTTTTTCTGCACAGAAGCATCTGTCTGCCTTTTAATCCAAGGAATTTCAGAAAAAAGAGGAAAAAGCATTTAATGACAATGACTCTTACAAGGTCATCTGCTGTAACTGGTTGTCCTTTTTTGCTGGAAGCTACCACCATTCTGCCAAATCGCTTTTTCATATCACCCAACCCATCGGCCAGCGCTAGGACTGCCATGATTTCACTGCTCACCGTGATGTCAAACTGAGCCTGCAAGAGATGAATGAAGGACGTGAACTCATTAAGATTCCCTCCCAGCAATCCTTACCTCTGGTTCAATTCTTGAAACAAGGAAAATCATCACCATCACAAAAAAAAAAGAAAGAAAAAAATATGGACATACAATATATAAGAAATCCAAAGCACTGATCTCAGAACATAGTTCATTTAATTTGGCCATTTTAAACTGGATTTTTTTTTTCTGCAAAATTAAGTAAAACCTACTCATTCTGTTGCTATTATGTGTCTCTCCTGGCACATACATTAGTGATTCATGTAAGAACACTCAACACTAACAAATTCTATTTTTGAATACTGACCTTACTAACTCATCTGATTATTGCTAAACAATACAGTAAAAGACAAAAAACTCCACCAACAAAAAAACCAGATTCTATAGGAAATCAAGGGTAGAATTCATCTGACATAATGTAGACACTTCCACCTAAGCTTCCAGCTAAGGGAAGCTGAGCACCCTAAGGACATTTCAAGCCAAAAGAAAGAGGCTTTTCTGAGCACAATTCATTTGAACTATAAATTTGACAGTTACTTAAGGGATGAAGGGGGAGTCACAGCCCAACTGCCTCTCTTACTCTACTGATTACACAATTAATCTAGACAAGCTCGGATACTGTGCCTAGTTTTGGCCAGATACACCCCACCCAAAACACCTGCAGTAGTGAAGATGAACCATTGTCATGTACCATCTTTAGAAAGGGCACTTGTGTACGACTGTTATCCCAGTTTGGGAAGCCAATATTCAGAAGAGAACAGGGAGGAGGAAACAGACAATAAAACTAAACACAGCACTGGTAGCAAATTTAACTGTTTGGTTGAGAAGACTTTTTGCTTCCTCTTTAACAAGATAGAGGTAAAAGAAGAAAATAGCTGGAGTTACAGAAACTTGCTGTAGGAACACCTTTTCCAAAGTACTTTTTAAAACATGCAAGAAAAGGGAACAATTACCGTTCGTGTGAAGCCTTTCTCTGTTGGAGACTGTCCAATAGTGATTTTCCTAAGGAACCTGTCATTTGTATCCAGTACTGCAAGGAATGCAGAGAGGTAAGATGTCACACTGCCAAGTCATAAATTCACATCTAAGCCCTGTGACAAACACCCAGCTAGGTCACCAATGAAGAGATGATGGCAGTTTGAGAAACCATCCTCTCCTAAAGAATGGAAAGTGCTTCTCAATGTGATTCTTACACAAAAACTGAAATGAAGTTAAGATACCCAACAGATACACCAGACCCTGCACTGCATCCAGAGGGAGTCTGCATCCCTTTGTGTGCATTAACCACCAGACCAGAGCTTCTCTGAAAATCAGAACTGCTAATATTATTACAACTGATTTTTCACCATCATTAACCAATATGAATTCAGGAAATTACTGCAGTCAAAAAGAAACAAAATTATCACTTTATAAGTTAAGTGATAAAATGGCCAGATACTATCATTTAGTGAGAATTGTTTCACGTAGCTCCATTAAGTCAAATTACCTTGGAAACACAAACTATGAAATACTGGCTTAAATTTGCTGTTTCTTTCTATATGTTTGAAATATTCCAAGTGTTTTATGAAGTATTTCCCATGAGGCAGACTACTTTAGCCTCGTTACAGGTTATGAAGCAAATTCTGGAGAATACATTTCACACTATATTTTAAAAGAACGAAGAAAAAGCAATACTCTTGGAGCCTAACTCAGGAAAATAGTCCACTTTTAAAATTCTTTTCATAGTGAAATATTAAATCTGCCAGACCAAAGAATGATCTTACCTTCAACTATCCTTAAAAACCTTTTAAAAAATCTGGCCTTCATTTGCTGTCAGTCCCCGACAGAACAAGTGGGCAGATTAAAACTGAGTTTAATCCCAGAGCAGAACCCTCTCCTTACTCACAGAGCAGCCAGGTAAAAAGGCTGTTGGCTACAGTTGCCAAATGCAACTCTCTCAGTGACTGACAAATCCAGGAACACTAACTTGCATCCATCAGCAAACTCTTAATGTTTGTGAATTCAGAGCAGACTCAAGCCCCTGTGTTAGACCACTTAGAAATGGGATCCCAGCTGCAGGCAACTATCCCACCAAACTTAAAGAAGGAGGGGCCAACTCTGCTCTGTTTCCCATCTTCCCAGGAAACATAGTTTCAGCTGCAATTGCAAACGTCTCTTTTGACACACATTTCCTTTCATTTAATGTCTCTAGTACCTCTTTGCCATGTTATGGTGCCTGGGTCAATGTCCAATCTCACAAATGAGTTTACTTCTTCCTTTGTCAAAGCCATAGGATCAGTTTTGTCAATGCCCAGTTTCTACGGGAAGAAAAGACAAATAAAAAGATATAGCGAGAAGATTCACAGGAATGAACCTTTTACTGCAGCACTGAGGCTTTGGCAGCAGCATCTGCATATTCAGAAATAAGGAGGGGCTGCCTTTTTGGGGCCCTTTCTCCCAGAGCCCACACAACGTAAGATGATCCATATCAGCACATACGGGACCGAGCTTGCTGCTGTCCAGCTCGTAAAGGGCAAGGCAGACAATGGAGCTCATTAGGGCAGGTTGTCACCAAGCTTTGTGCAAGGCACCTACAGAAAGAGTAAGAGACAGCTCTGCAGTTCCTTCCACGCCTTGTTCTCGTCATTAGTCTCACATGCTTACATCCATTTCTCATTAGTTTGCCTGGGGTCACTGCACACAGCCACACGTATTTAAAGCCATTGCTTTCAGCATGCTGGTTAAGCAGCACAAAGGAGGAATTAAACAATTCAGTCACAAGGCTGTCAGCATCCCAGAAAGCTGATCTTGAACACACTGAGAGGATGGGCAGTTTGCCAAGTTGCTTAATTGAGAGAAGAATTAGCTCAAGAAGCCTGATACAAGTGCAAGCTTAGGCACGAGGGAAACGATTCAATTGATTTATGAACGAGCAAGGTTTTTTAAATTAACTAGACAGTTAAGTCGTATTTTTCTCCTGAAGAACAGCAGGGAAGAAGAAAGTCTGTTCTTTTCCTCTTCAAGCATATCATTTAGAAAAGGAAATAAACAACAACAATGACAGAGATATCATCTTTCTGGAGTATTAGCATCCTGTGCACATCTTGACATTTAATAACCAGAAGAGTGGTTAGGGTAGGGTTCCCTCAGCAGTCCATCAGGAACACCAAGCAGTGTGACATCATCTCTTGCTCAGCAGTGGAAGCTGTTGGTTAATGGTTAAGACATTATAGCCAATTAATATATCAGAGTTTTACCTTCTTAAGTGACTATCGCTCCTGACTTCCAAATGGGCAACTGATCCAGCCTGAATACTTGACAAAACAGGCTTGTACCCTGAAGGAGCTCAGCAGGGCCCAGTCTGCCCCCCTAGCTGCAAGCCCAGTGCAAAACTATTCATCTGCTAATCCTCATTTTTGCAGAAGACAAAGTGAACTTGTACATGCCCTTAAGTTTTGAGGATCAGAGAAGCTGTGGGCTGTTCAGGGACTGCCATTCAATGACAGGGCTACTTATCTAACTGGAAATTTTTTTTTTTTTTTTTTTGCAGAGGAGAAATTTGCCATGTAGGGAACAGGTGGGTTTTTTTCATTTTTCTTTGTTTTCTCAATCTGGGTAAGACAAAGAAAATTCTCTATGTTCTCTTCTTGCTGAATTTTATGAATTGCCTTTTTTTGTGCTGCATTATCTACATAGCTGTCACATGGGTACCACTAATCTCTAGCTGTAACTGTGTGCTAGGTACAGAGATTGATTCTGGTCTTTTCTTAAACTGCATTAAGGACACTGAACTGACACCACTAATAAAGGACACTAATCTCTGCCTCTTCCCACTGTGTTAATCACAGAGTGATTATGACAGTTATATCAATGATTCCTCCCCTCGGGGCTGCATGTCACTGTTTTCTGTGCTGTATGAAGGGTTACCACACTTCTGTACACTTTATGTAAAAAACAAATGCCAGCAGAATGACCTAGGGGACAACACGAGAGTTTCTGTAAGGTAGCTCTGCCTACCTCAAGGATGAGTAAATGGAACAGAACCAGAAACCAATGAGAAAGCAGAGAGCTCACCTGTAGCCTTCGGATCTGAATGTCTGAGAACTTCCTGACACCATTAACAGACGGCACCAAACGGTTGTAGAGAGCCTTGCAGAATGAAACAAGCACTTAATCAGCACTGCTGGCACACCCAAAACAGCCTGGCCAAAGCGGGCTGGGATCAAATGCACGGCAAGAAAGGATTGTACCTGGTCAGACTGAGTGAGCTCGTGGAATATACGCGTGTCAATAGCAGCAGCGACCAGATTGTTGGCTGCAGTGATGGCATGGATGTCACCAGTGAGGTGAAGGTTAAACTAGAGGACATAAAACATATCAGTTACCTCATCCTGCTGCAATTTTCATTTATTCCAACTCACCGTAGACAGATGGAAAGGAGTATTAATAGTAATGTTACAGTGGGTGAGGGTGGAGGGGGAGAGATTGCTCAGTGCAGTACGTGGAAGAGAGGAAAGAATTTCTCTAAAACATAAAAATGCCTCCCCCACATTCATGTCATTTTACAAACTTCTAGAACAAAGCTCCCAAATAAAAAAGTTGTTTGTTTTTTTCTTTTACCCTCTACCAGAACAGGCTCCTTGACACTTAAAAAGACCCAACTCAGTGTATTCTGTGATTCTGTGATCTGCATTGCTCCTCCTTCACCTTCCTCCTGACCCCCTCACTTGCACAGCAGATTTCACACATACATTAGCTGAAGTGGCTGCTGCTCCCACAAGGGAATCTGAGCTAAACTGGAACTAGCAACCTTGTGTGGCACTAGCAGTGGAGCTGTGGCTGCACAGAGCTCTGCTTAAGGTAACCACCCAAACAGAGAATCACAGGCAGAACTTGTAGACCACGTACTACACAGTGACACTGCTAGTAGTTTTCTTAGTTCTATCTCATTAACACATAGTTTGAGTGGGTTTGCCTACATGAGTTATCTGGCTGCACTGTAGCTGTGAAGCTGGTGAAGGATCTAGATTGCATATGAGGGAAAATTTCTTCATGGAAAAGGTTGCCAAGCATGGGAACAGGCTGCCCATGGAAGTGGTGGGGTCACCATCCTTGGAGGTATTTAAGAAACATGCAGTGGCAATTGAGGACACAGTTTAGTGGTGGGCTTGGCAGTGCCAGGGGAATGGTTGGATGTGGTGATCCTAAAGGCCTTTTCCAACCTAAATGATCCTATGATTATGGCAGGTGAGTAAAAGATGTAGTTAAAACAACCCTCTTCATCTCTAGCAAAGCAGCAAAGAAAGAAGATGAAAAGGGGCTATTAGAAAGGGTGATAACACAGAATACCTTACAATATCATTTTATTGAAGCCTTGTTACTGTGGTCTCAAAACCCACAAAGCTAAAACAGAATGCAGCTAGTCACACACTGATTATAAATCCTAATTAGTAAATGCTAATTGTTGTCTCATTCTGCATACACACAGCAAGAAGCAATTATTATTACCTTGGTTCTGCAGTACGAACCCAAAAGTTTTTCACTTGCTATTTTTTTTCATAGGATGAAAGCTGCATGCAGAATTATTAAATGATGTATCAAGGTCATTATTGTAACTAATGACTCCAGATTCCTTAATTTTACCAGACATGCATTGACTAAAACACCCCCACAAAACTATGTGTATTTGTACCATGTGAACCATACTTTAAGAAAGTCATTCCAGCCAGTTTGGTTCCTAGAGCGTGGCTGTTTCCCACTGCTGCACACAGCCAGGTATTTTGGCTTGTCTTACTAACACTCCCAAAGAGGAGGAGGTTATTTTTCCTGTCACATCTATCCTTCACACATGTTCTTGGCACGTGACTAAATCAATACTCTGCCACCTGAACATCTTTATCTTTTATGGACTGGCTGCATCAATTAGAACAAACAGCCCTTTTGATCGTTTTTGCTTTTCTTCCTGAAATTGTCCTGTGTCAATCTACAGTGCCTGAGACAAAGGTAGAATTCTACTGGCAATTACTCTGAGAGCTGAGAGAGGCACGAGAGCACATGCTACACGTGCTTTTTAATTCCCTGCCTCCAGACACAGAATTTCACTTGTTGCCAAGTCACACCAGAAACATGCTCCAGTGCCAGCCCCCCACAGGCTGAGGTCTTGGCATTGCTGATTCCCAAATTCCCTTTTCCCAGTTCACATCAGTAATCTAAAACACAAGTACACCAAAATAGCTCACGGAAAGAGTCGGTGGCCACCACAGCTGACAGAACTATGCAATATTCTTCCAAAATGCATTAAACCATTATCATCTTCATTTCAACACTGGGAAAATGAGGCACAGGATGTACTTTGCTCCAGGGTATACAGCAACTCAAGACAGAGAAGGGAAGGGAACAGAGGAACTGGGAATTCCTAGCTCTATGAAGTTCCCTTACCATGAAGGCACACTTCTGAAACAAGCCAAGGATGATTGTTTGCTAAAAAAAAAAGCTTTGCTGAAATCAAGGACCCAGTTCTTGCAAGTGCTACACTAGGTCATAAACTTATAGATTTTCTAAGTTATCTGACTGCAGTATCTCTCCAAGGTCTATGAGCTGTAAGTGCAATGAGGCTTTGTATAAAGAATTACCTCTTCCATGGGGACAACTTGACAATAGCCACCACCTGCAGCTCCACCTGCAGAGAGACAACAGTCAGACCACACCAATCCAGATGTCTCCAGCCCAGAGTGCTGTTACATCTGTTTGCTTAATGGCTCCAAGAGGGCAGCTACCATTGAGCAGCTGAGTTTAAATCCCAACACAGTACCTCAAAGACAAAACTGAAGAACTTACCCGAAGCTCTTTTTTCTTAAAATAAATGCAATTGTAACTAGAAATAATGTAAAACTACAGTGCAGCAGAACAGTATTTCTGAATGTTATCTTTGCCCATTTAGGCCAACTGCAAGCAACAGAACAATCATACCTTTTATGCCAAAAGTTGGCCCCTGAGAAGGCTGCCGAACACAGGCAAAGACATTCTGGTGAAGGTGTGCTCCTAAGGCTTGGACAAGGCCAACAGTGGTGGTGCTCTTCCCCTCTCCCAGGGGAGTGGGAGTTATTCTGCAGCAACAAAGCAAAAGAGACACAATGACACCCTTGCAGTGGGTGAGAATCAAATCCCAGGGATAAAACAGTCACCCAGTGATTGCAGTTAATGAGAATTCAAATTCTGAACTGGCTCAGACTTCGGCTAATCTTCATCAGTTCAAAACCGGAAAGAGATTGGCAAATTATCACATAACTTTCCTCTGAAACAATTTGCTTGTTCCTACTGAAGGCAGGCTATTAGACCAGGAGAAGTTAGGCTAGCAACCAGTCTACCCTTCACAACCCTGACCTGTAGACCAAAACAATTCATCTTCTGGAGAGAAATGTTAAGCTACATTCCCGCTGTTTGCCACAAGTGATCAATCTACTTTCCAAACTACTACATTTTCAGTGTGATTTACTAAAACCCAGAGCACTCCATACAGTCACCCTACCAAAAGACAATACAACACCAAGCCATGCTAATAAAATCTCTTTTCATCTTGTAAGTGATGTCTCAGTTCAGGAAACACCTACCCAGTAACAACGACGTATTTGCCATCTGGCTGGTTCTTCAGACGGTTCAGAACTGAGAGCTGAACCTTGGCTTTAGTTTGGCCATAGAGCTCCACCTCATCAGGGAAAAGGCCAACTTCTTTTGCAACTTGATCAATGGGCTTGGGCATGCAAGACTGTGAGATTTCAATATCACTTAAAGAGAAAGAGCAAGATGACTTTATAAGTCAAAGACTTACCACAAATTCCCCGCTTCTGGACGGCATAAACCACAAACACCTAATCTATATTTTAGAACTCAACCTTTAAACCCCTTAGTTAAATGAATCAATCCCACCAATATCAGGTACATTAGAATAGACACATCCTCAGAGCTGCCTTTTTAAAAATAAAGAAAAAAGGCAAAACCCAAACCAAACAACAACCCCTCTCCCCAAACTCCCCACTTCCCCAAATGCCTTTTGTAGGCAATGTGTTATGATCCCATATGGTATTTTGCATATTTTCAGCTGCTCCTTGGGGACTGGACACCAACAACTCCTATTTGAGGATGTTAGGATTTTGGCATGCCAGACTGAAAATTTTCCAAAATACAAGTTTTTCACTATTTCCTGAATCAGCAACCATCTAGCTGGCCTGAAGTCTGTGAAAGTCCATGGTTGAGCCTTAGTATTATCAGAATGACCCCAGTGAAGCTGACTACACTTCAAGAGATATCACAGCACCACTGCAGGTTAGCTCTGCTCCCTCAAGAAGACTTAAGAGTGCTTTCTCTCTAATTCTCTCCAAACTTCAATCCCAGCTACAGTCTCCATACGTGTAAGCCCTATGTTACGCAAAGCCTGAGAAGAGAAGTGAATACTATACTGCATCAATACTGCCAGTAGCTTCATTTGAAAGCATTACCTTGGAACAGGCATCTTCAGGGTAAGCTGGTTGTATTGGATGGTCCATTTCCCAGGCTGGAACTTCTCCAGAAAACGCTGCGCACTCTCCACAGTGCTCTAAAATGAGCATGGGAATGCATTAGAGCAACCACCACTGCATGAACCACACTGGTTAACAAAGAGACCAGAAAGGTTTGCCCCTCCTATCTGTCTCAGTCTGGGATTAAACCAAAGTGCTTTCGCTAAAGCATATGCTAATAATCCAAAATGAGATTCTGCTTGCAGTTTTCTTAAAAAGAAAAAATCCCACCACATCTATCTCCCTACCAATCTTCCAGTGTGCTGGATTATTTTGGGTGTTCTGTGCCAGCAGGGTCTCTTAAGCAAAGCATGGAAACAGAGGGAGCTGGTTTATACTGTTACTCTCCTTTTTATCCAATCACCCTACAGATAGTTTCAGAATTACAGCCAGAGCATTGTAAGACAAACCCATTTCTTATGGTTTTGAGCAAACACACTCAAAAAGCCCTAAAAAATCCACCAAACCCCCGCAAAAACAACCAACCAGAAACCTGTTCTAACGTCTCCTTAAAGTCTGTCTTCTTCCTCAGTTAACTGAATCCAAATTGTCTGGACTAGAAGTTAGAAATCCTAACTAGATCTCTGCAAGAGCAATAAGGGAGTACCAGCTGCTTTGGTAGTGTGCTGATGGTCAGCAGCAACACCCCCCAAAGCAAACACAGAGAAGATGACCACGGTACCTGCATTAACATGGCCACAGTCATAGGCCCAACACCACCAGGAACTGGGGTGATGAAGGAAGCTTTTTCCTTTGCTGAAGCGTACGCCACATCTCCCACAACTCTTTTTCCACTGGCCTTTGTGCTGTCTGGGGATTTAAGGAGAAAAGTAAGTTACACATCACATTTCACCACAGCAACAGAAGAGACAGCACTGGCTGAAGGTGAAGTCTTTTAATTCTGCTGGAGCAAACAAAATAGAAGCTGAGTACCCAGGAAGCCGCGAAGAAAGACAGAAAAGCTAAAACAACATCACAAGATGAAGCTGTTGTCATCATACTTCACTCACAGAGTGTCAACAGCTCATGCAACACATCCTCCCATTAAGCACCACTTATCCTCAGCCAGACAGATCTCCCTTTCCTGGAGGATGCAAGTCTTTTCTCAGTGGCTCATGGCCCACAGGGCAGTGTGAATGACATATAAACCAACAGTCTAGAAGAGGTGAGAGATGAAACATGGCTGACTGGTTCCAAACCCTCAGGTTTACATTCACTCTGTTCCATTCTGGAGGACATCTGGGCATTATTATTGAATAAAATCACCTGCCTTTACAGAAACTGAAGGCAGAAAGTGCTGAGCTTTTCAATTATCACTGCTAGTTTAATGATGGACCAGTAAATACTGCAGTTCACAGAGATCAGTCTTGTCAAAACAAACTTCACAGGTGGCTTAAGAAAGCTTCAGTAGGATAATCTTTCTCTCAGGCAAAATATTTTGCTATATCCTGCTGCACTACATGACCTGACAATTTAGAAGCAGACAGAGCCCTTTTTTCCAGTGGTGACCTTTAAGCTCACCCATAAAGAGAGAAAGAGACAAAATGTATTAGCAAACTAGCACAGTCATCTAAGGAAGTCACTGATTACAGCACATAAAACCAGAAAATTTAAGTTGCTCCCAGAATGGCAGATTTTCACTTCAGATAAAGGACTCTAGGGAGCTTCTAAACAGTGTGAAAACCTGAAAATAGATTTTAATGTTGCTATATTGAAATATTACATTGCATACAATCAGTGTATGTTTGAACAAAACACAATCAAGAACTTTCATATACATCTGGTGAGGGGGAGGAGTGGAAGAGAAACCAAACTCCTAAACAGCTGATTATGTTAAAACCAAAGAGAGAACAAAAGCAGCTCTTGCCAACATTATTTTTTAGCTGCATTGTTACTGACAATTAGCAGCTTGGACGCTTTGCTGTGTGCTTTAAGCAACACTGCTTCTCCCTGAAGCTCAAAGCCTGAACAACATCGCAGCTGTTAACCAGCGTTTCTGCAGCCGCTGTCAGCTTTGCTGCCTGAATTGCAGACCAGTCTGGCCTTCCCCCCTAGAGACCAATTTAATTAAGGCTGCAAAAGGTAAATAATGTAATTTTATTTTCTTCCAAGGATGCCAAGCAGGCTCATCAGCCATCCTGGCCAGGAAGGCTCTTGGCCCAAGAATGAAGCTGGCACTCCAAACCGCCTCATCTGTTACACAGACACAGAGATGAGCACACGCCAAACAATCCCCCAGTCCCTGCTTCTGCATCTGCACCTCACACCAAGCACTGCTGAGCACAGCCTAGGAGCTACTCAACTACCTGCTAAATATTCTTTTGAAAGAAAGCTCACATACAATACTTGCCATCTCTCCCCATAATTTCACCTTTTCAGTATTCATCATCCCACTCTTAAAAAATACAAACTAGTTACAGGGAGTATCAGAGACACTGTAACCATGTTGCAAAAAAGCTGCTCTCATATTCCACTTTCAAGGCTCCTTGTTAGCAAGGGCTGCAAAATCCCATAGCAGAGAACTTTGAACAATGTTGCTTTCTCCATCAGGATTCAGAGAGGGACATTCCAGGGACTTCCATCTCTGGGAATATCCTCTACCTGCACTGCTTTCCCTTTCTGTAGCAAAGCAACTTCTACAGGGCTGGAATAAGGCATTCAGAGTATTTGCTGGACCAGCCCTCCAACTGCAGCAATGGGGAGAGTCAAATACAATCCAGGTTGGAAAGTAAGAAACACCTGCCCGCTCTAGTACAGGCTTCAGGAGATCGTTTTTTCCTCTCTGTCTACTTGGAGACCTGGAAGCAATTCTGTTCATTGCAGTACACATGAACACAAAGCCAGATGTGGCTGAAGTGTCTCTTCTAGCCTCCAAACCAGCACCCTTGGGAGTATTCAGGCCACCCTCCATTCAAAAGCACAACAGCTGCATTTGTGTGGTGCTACCTGGCTATAACTTGTCCTAACTCCGACCTGGCAAGACTGCAGGAGGTAAATGTCCTCATAAATCAGATTGGGAACTGCCTGACTAGCAAACCAAAGGCATATCCAGAGATTGCCATGTCCTCCAGCTGCAACTCACAGCTGTACCTGGGAGGCACCAAGCTGGGTGCACTCATACTGTGGTAAGATGTATGTGCTCTCTCACCCTATCACATTTAAAGCACCATGACAGCTAGCAGCAATGTTCTATCTGTACAGTGACTTACTGGAGAAGACAGCAAACAGGCTGCTGTTCTTTCTGTAGCACTGCAATTCCCACAATTCTGGTACTCATTTCCCAAAAGATTAATCTGAAAACTTTTTTGCAAAAAGTCTCTCATACCAGAGAGAAAAAAAGTCAGGAAAACTCAGCAGCTTCAGAAAACCACAGGAAAGATGAAAAAAAAAAAGAGCCTGTAGCATCCATCATTTCAAAACGTGACAATTTGCATGATACTCTATCAAGTCTCAATTATCAAATCTCAATGCCATTAAGTGTATTCCATGTGACATTGACTGGGCTGGGTGCACAAGAAGCTCAGATGTCAGTGCACTGCTCAAGGCAGGCTAATTGCTAAGGAACAGGGATGTGTTCTCAGAGACACAGTTCACATGAAGCCTGAAATAAAGGTCATACCATCATATATCAGAAACACAATGGGGGTTTTATTTGCAACATGTTAGCTGGGGGGACTCCAAACCATTCTGCTTCATGCACATCAGCAGTGACTCTGTGGGTTTTGGCAAAAGGCCTAAGTTTGGGTAGCTTGGAACAAAAATAACAAGCAACAAACAGCAACAGCAGATGACTTTTTAATTTTAATTAGATAGAGGACTAATGTTTTTAAATGCAGTCTAATGTCAACTTAGAGTAACAGGACCACTGAACAGAAATTTCTCTACATTCTGTTAAATAATGGCAACAAAATGACTGATTAATTATGAAAACTACCTTTTAAAAGCCTTGTGGGTGTAGCAGAGAAAGAGTGACTAATTTTCCATATCATTCAATATCTGTAATTTGGATTTAAAATGAGATGAAAACAGAAATTGCCAGACTGTCTGTACCATCTTCACAAGGAAGGAGCAGCTAAGTGAAACCCTGCCCTAAAATCCATTATGTTAAAGCACTTTATTCTATGCCTGAGCCATTGTCACCAATATTCTTGCACAATCTGCTTTGTTTCAAGACAACAGCCATTCAAGCCTAAGAAGTTAATGCTGTGATTCAACAAATCCACAGCTACTTTAAGAGACTGCTTGTCATTTCTGTATTTCAAAGAGAACAGCTTCTTCAGATCCAATCACGAAGTAATGACAGCAAAGCCCTGCGCTCCCAAGTGACAACAGTGACAAGACTTCACTATGTAGCTGGGGCAAATTAAATGGATATTCTGTTGCAATATATCTTAGGCCTCCTCTTTCCTCTATTAATCATCAGCCTTGTTGAAGGCAGAATCAAAACTGCCACTGATCTCCTTTAGGAGAGTACTTCAGACCAGTGTTTTCTTGACTTTGGCATGGTCAGAGGTCGCCATCACTAATTAAGACAGACTTACAAGAGAAAGAAGTCCATGTGGACCAGAGACACCAAGGAAACAGTATTCATGAACTTAGCAACTGCATTTATATACAAACACATCCCCACTTGTTATACATTACCCACGCACCTGGCACATGGTTAATTCCACAGTCTATTACAATTGCACCAGGCTTGATCCATTCACCTTTTACCATTTCAGCTCTACCAGCTGCAACCACCAGGATATCAGCTTTGCCAACCTATAAAAAATTTAAAAAACAACAAACAACTGTGCATCACACTGGCAGTGGAAAAATGCAGAGCTGCTTCTGCAGCAACTTAGATCAGCTTCAGCTGCAGTGAAACTGTGCTCACCCACTGCCATTGGAGGCATGGAAGGGCACTGTCAGCAATTAAAGGTAGCTGCCAGTTCCTTGGCAAGGATAAATTCCTGAAGCTAGAAATGATGGCCTGTTTTCACACTCCTACCCTGAACTATTGCTAGTCAACACTTCACAACCTCCTCTGAACTCCTCCATGATTCCCAAGTGGCTCATACAGGCTACATTTAGATAAAATTAAAGCCTTCTGAATATTCTTCTCTTCCTCCCTTCAAATATCCCTGCATATTCAGTGCTAGAAATATACCCAGCACTCATCAGACAGCAAGAACTCATCTTGTTCAGCCAAGAACAACCCCTGCACAGAACTAAGCAGCACTTCATTTGTGACAGCACTGTCTTGTGCTTTTCATGTCCAGGACTGCATAACACACAACTCCAGGGAAAGCTGACTGTATTTCAGCACTAATATTCAGGGACTACTCAGTAAATTTGACAAATCCAGTCATGAAGCTGGTGTTAAAGACTCTGACTAAAGCTCGTTGTCAGTTCCTGCACTGCTTCATTCACATTTGCTTAGGAAGCTGCTATCCCTTGGAATTTTTTTCTTTTAATCTTCAAGGGAGGTAAACTATTTTTAAGATTTCATTATTAGCACACCAATTTAATCAACCTAATGATGGTCTTACTGAACAGCAACTTAACGGCATGAAGCATTGCAGTGTTTCTGATATACTTTGTGAGTTATATTCAAACACTCCTACTCCCTTTTCAGCTTTAATACTTGCCTACAGAGCCTGGCAGTGCTGATGGCTCTACGAAATCAAGTAGGTGGCAGCACAGCAAAACACTATTTCTGTCACTCTCACTGCTGAAGAGGAAAATGGTACCAACTCCCTGTCATAGAAAATTGACTGAAAAAACCAAACCAACTGAAAAATCATCGGGCCTAACATTTCTCAGCCATTAGAGCAGAAGACCACCTGGCCTTTTTGGTAAAAAAAACCCCAAAACAACAAAAAGATATGCTGTTTTGCCAACCCCTACATGGAGATTAGGAAGGGATGATTAAATTCTCAGCAATTGCTCAAAGACAACAAAAATAATAATTTTATTGTTATAATTAAACCCCTCTAATTAAGTGCCAAAAATAATCAAGATCCTATTCCAAAAGAAGTATTTACATAACCACACAATGGGCAGGACTGGGAAACCAATTCAGATGAAAGACGCCCCAGACCTAATGACTCACAGCAGCAACACACTGAGCAGCAATGGCCTGGAACAAGTAACTCCAGCCTGCCCTTACCTCCTCAGCCAGGGTGGAGGTCTTGGAATGGCACGTGGTGACTGTTGCATTATTCCAGAGCAGCAGGTCGTGCATGGGAGCACCCACGATCTTACTGCGACCGATCACCACGGCTCTCTTCCCTGCCACCTGGACACCTGCACCACAGAGAGTCAGGAGAGAGCAAAAAATAGGTCACTGTGCAGCCTGGTACACACCAGCTCAAACAGCTCTGGAGTCTTGGTCAGTTTAAGTCTGGCCCTGGTACTTCAGAATATGATTTTTCTTTGTTGTGTGTGGTAAGGAACTGCAGTTGGGAGGGAGGAAGGAAAGACCATTTTAACCTAGTTCTTTTACTATCTAAGGCAGCAGAGATGAAATGTGGTATCTCAGCAGAAGTTGTGAAGCAGAGCCTTGCAATGTGTGTAATTTCTACACTTATTGAAGATTACTGCACTCATGAATAATGTATGAAACCTCCTTACCTGTCTGCCTGATAAGTTCCATGCATCCCTTTGGCGTACAAGGAATAAAGCAGTCACCAAGGTCCCCTCTAGAGAGTTTTCCAGCATTGATGCTACTTAAGCTGTGTTTTGAAAGAATAAAGGACAAGTAAGATACCCAACCTCACTGTTCAAGAGAAAATAAAGAAAAGAGGTTTCTTTCTGGAGCAGCTGTCATGCTCTCCAGGGGTGAAGTCAGTTTACCCATCCACATCCTTCTCAGGTGCAACAGCATTGGTTATTTTTTCTGTGTTGATGGGTTTGTCGGAGTCGAGCGGCAGCTGCACTATAAAGCCGTGGACAGCTGGGTCTGCATTCAAAGAGGCAATGCACTTGAGCACCTACAACAGCAAAGACCAGAAAACTAATGGCTGATAAACTGAAATGCGATTGATGCAAAGGAAAAAACATAATCCTACCTGGATTAAAAGATATGCACTTTATGTTTAGTTCTTCCAACAAAAAGTATAAACCACTTACATTTTTTTATTTAAAAAAATAGCTCTTAAAGTCTCTAAATTTTACATTGCAGTGTTTTAGTTTTCTTTAAAAAACCACAAAAACACCTCACCAGGTTCCAACTCTTTTTTCATGAGTTAATATAGATAGGCAAGCAGTCCTTTTTTATACAATGACAGGGCAAAGATATCTTGAGCTCAACACCAAAGTTATGTATTTTTTCATCACTGGCTATATTACTTACATCAGCTTCTGTTGCTGTGTTTGGCAGTTTTATGTGATTGGCACTGATCCCAATCTGCAAATGAAAATAACAAGAAATTATCTGATTTCTGAATTGACATCCAGTTGATCTGGCTAATCTCTCTATCCAGCTAAATCACAGCTTCATTTTGTCACATTTCCCAGGTCTGTCTCCTGCTCCTGAGGCTGCAAGTCCTACGATTTAGAAATACCATCAGAGAAAGATTAGTGCTTTGCCTACTTAGTCTGTCCTTTAACTGTCCTATTCACCTTTTGACATGAACAATATCAACTTTGCTTGACAGCACACTGCCTTGAAATGCCAGCAGAAATGCCAGGTATCACCTAGAGAAAAATGGACTCGTCTGTGTTCCTGCCCTGTTGTAGCATGTAATGTTGTACCTGTGACAAGCACAAGGCAACTGCAGGTACAAGACATTAGGGAAGATAAGGACAAGGCCACAGGTCAGGAAAGACATCAGCACTTCAGACAAATGTAATCTGTGATGATCACACAAAAAGTGGCACCAACCCACACTGCTGTGACCAGAGCACCCCACTTGGCTTTAAGGTTACACACCTACACTACATCCTTGTAACAGAGAACTCAGGCCAACACTGATTCCTCCAATACTGGCAAAGCTTAGACAAAACTATTTGACTTGCATCTGGTTTTTCATATTCAGATTTGACCAGCTGTAGGAGGGTAAAAAGTAGTCCTGAAAGTCCAGGCATTACCTCAGCAGCAGCCTTCAGCTTCATGTTAATGTAGAGGTTCGAATCATCCCGATTTCCAACCTAAGGATGAAAAGACAGCTGAATTACAGCATAGAACAGAGACACAGGCTGAGATGGGCTTAACCCTCAGCTTCCTTGGATCTACATCAAGGACATAGAGTTATTCCTGAATAACTGTAAAACACACTGATAGAGGATATAAGTAGCTGGAGCTAACAGGAAAGTTCTTTCAAGTAAGAGGCAGCTAAAGACAATTTGTCTGATCCCCTGCACAAACACCATTTGCACCTGTTGAAAAACCTTAGAAACACAGTGGTCTCCAAAGCAGAAAATATTGCCTGCCATCTGATCTGAGAAAGTTAAATCCTTAGCTAATTAACATGATCAGCAGTTGCTGATAACATTCAATTATCTGATTACAGCTTTCAGAAAAGTTGGGCCTCTTTGATATCCACGAATCTTAATTTTATGCACATGTGTGCTTTGATGGAGACATTTCTTCCACTGCTGTTTTGAAACTTGAGAATTTTCCTGCCAAACAAAAAACAAAACAAGGACAAAGTGATGCACAAAGAGAAAGCAGCAAGAGGAACAAATGCCTGCAGTTTTTGGTAGTATTGGGTGCTTACAGTACAGCTGCATTTCAGGAGACCACTTGCATCATCCAGTATGTTTTGTTAAAGGTAATACTCCTTCTAACCTTAAAAAAATAGGGGTCAAATAAGGAAAAGCTGATAAGCAAGCTCTTGAAACCCTGTTCCCTGGGAGCCATCCCAGGTTCTCACATAGATTACAAGCTGCAGGGGTGACTGCATTACCTGATTCCCCAGAACACACTGGTTCTTCCTCCCCAGCTATAGATAAAGGGGCCGTCTCCCCATAAAGTCTGCTGGGTTTAGGAAAAGGTTTGCCTTACACAGGGCAGAGAAGCAGGAGATGGCAGCAAACGTATATTGTGTGAACAAGGAATTACTGACTTCAGGACAAAAAGCCAAAGATTAACTGACTTATTCTCTGAGCTCAGAGGACACCAGATGCCTCCCAAGTAAAGAGCACATAAGGTGTGGAGTGCTACGTATCAGAAACGGCTCATTGTCCTGACTTCACCGAAAAATAGATGGCTGCAAATATCAATATGAGGAGATGAACTTCAAGCCCAGACTTCGGCAGCTTACAAAAGTGTCAGACAGCCAAACAGGTTGTAAAGGACTCTGAGACAATCCAGGACTGAACACAGGCCCACCATGAAAATGATCCAATAATGCTACAAGACAGCAATGTTTGAAGACAGTTTATGAGGTCAACAGTTCAGCAGCTTTCATCAAAGCACTACTAAATTTTAAACAAAAGACCCTCCTTCCTTCCTTCCTTCTAAGCACCAGCATACAAATTTTCTGTAGAGACAATCTTCTTAAAGCTAATGGAAAAGAAAACCAGAAAAAAACCCCAAAACACAAGCACAAATTTGTTCCTGGCATCGAAGAGCAGCATGGCCTTTGTGTGCTATGGTGGTATTAGCACTGGAATCCACAGACAGGCACCAAAAGCTCTGCAGGAGCCCAAAACACTGAACAAGGACAAAAGTCACTTCTCTAAGCAGCCACTTACATTCCCCCAATCCTTTGTGGACACACAGTTCCTTCCTGTTACATGACACTTGCTACTGCTAGCCACCTTCTGACCTAAGCACAGAGTTCCCATTTTATATAGCTGCAGAGGAAAAAAATTCTGCCAAACACAGGTCAAACCCCTGTACTTGACAAGTGCTTTTTACCTCTGCAAGCATTTCTGTGTAGACTCTAACACTTATTTCTGAGAGATACCCAATTCCGCAACTGGATGTTGTTCCATCCCCTGCACTCAAAGTCATCTTGGCCAAAGGTAGTTTTAGTTTTGTTTGGGTTCCCTCCCCTCCTCTACCCCTCTTATCTCTCCATGTTTTGACATAACAGCAGACCAAATCACTTAATAAACAACCCATTTGGAGGATTTCTGGTACAAACACCTCTGAAAGCTGTCAGACTTTGGGGCTCACTCAAGTGCAGAGATTTGGAACAGTGTCCACAAGCACTGCTTGCTCTTAACAGGCAAGCAGCTCGATTTCACTATTTCACAAACACAACACTCTAACAGAGGACAGGGTCTGAAGAAAGAAACAAAACAAATGAAAAACCCCCAAAAAATATGGGGCCCTCATGCTCGGCAAAAAGGCATAACCGGACTGTGTTACCATCCCACAGAGAAATCAGGGCTTCTGTTCCTTATAAAATGCTACCAACTGCAAGGCAGCTTTGATGAAGCTCATCAGCTGTGCCCTTACCACTGCAAAGCAACTCATATTTTCTGTACTTGTAATTAAAGAAAACAATACCTGCAAAATGGCGAGTCCTGGTTTGAAACCTGGAAATTTCGCAGTCATCTCAGCAACTTGCTGCTTTAGTCTGTCTCTCACTTGCCTGAAGAGGGGAAAAAAAATGAAAACAAATACAAGGTAGAAGTTAATCACAGGGCTGAATTCTGATACAGTGATGGAGTTGTTCTGATACAGTCAGGAGCTGGAAAGGTGACAGATGGGCAGACTGGCAAACACGTACTTATGCCTCAAGTACACAGCTCCCAGCCATCTCCAAATAAGACTGATGTCCATAAATCACTAAGACTCTTTGGAAACAGGTTCATTCCAACTTATTTAAATAATTTTATTTTTTTAAAGTCCACATTGTGCTTCTTCACCCACCTCTTCACGGTCTCATAGGATACAAGGGTAAAAAAAAAAAGTTCAAAATTTGGCATGGAAACTCCTGGGATTTCAAATGCCCTTCTCAAAAGGAAATCCTCTTTCCACCTATGCTTTACTAAAATTACCTGAATCCCACAGGCACTCGTTGTAAGTGTCACATAAGCAAGCTGTCCTGGTAAAGGATTATGAATCCACAATGGTAAAACTATGGGAAAACTATGGGAAATAACTAAACAAGCAGGAGTTACCCAAAGATAGAGCAGGGAGGAGAATGGGAGGTGGAGAGAGGTGAGGAAAAGTGGCCAAACCCTGGTACACAGCTCAGGTCAACTCTTCAGTAAAGGCAAGTTGAAGGATACAATTGTAAAAAACACAACTTTGAAACAGAGCACTGATTAGTTGTTCTCGTTCAGATGTGAACTCATACCTGGTTTACTATGGAATGTTCTAATGATGAGTAACCAGCACTGAAATCAACCACAGACAGCTTGAAAGCCACTGTTACCACCTCACCCCAGCCTTGCACTACTCTCTAAATTTTCAACCACTCTCTGGCCCCACATGCATGATCCTTCACCAGGGAAGGTGCCAGGCCCAACATGCTCTGTCTCCTCACCAGAAGCAGCCAGGATTCTGAAAGAACTGACCAGTTGTGTCCATCTCACGGACTCATGGCACTGGATGGAGGCTGTGGCACTGCACTGCAAATGTAAGAGACCCTCAGAAGCAAAAGCCAGGTAAGGAAAACCTCACAGGACACAAGAGACTTGACAGGTCTGTCCTTCATGTGATCTCCATCCTGTGTCCCACCGCCTGTTCTCAGAGATGAGAAGGTGCTACCATCACACTCAGCAAATCTACCCTGCACCAAACACCCTTTTGTTTAAAACACAGATGGTCTCCTCGTGCTCATCTGCCCTCAAATCAGTATCACCAGGTCTGCTACTTCCCAAGTGGAACCACACTTCTCAGATGGGAGGAGGTGCAGCTGGTGCACATTAAAAATATAAACAGCAAGGGTACATGGCTGATGCCAGCTGGGAGGCTGTGATTCCTGCATACAGGGAAACTCCAGGAAAACAGATAGCCAGTAAGGCAGCTCTACCCTGCAACTATGAGCTCCAAATTAGAAATGCCAGAGGCAGGAAGACAGGGAAATGGGAGCAGCACACAACTCTCTCAACCCAGCAGCACTGATCCCAGGGGACAGCTGCAGCTGGCCCAGCTGGAAGCAACCCTAAGGCTGTTTCAAGTCTCATCTCAGAGGGAGTCACAGCCTCCAGCTACATCCCAAATCATGCATCTCTCCTGCTGCATCCTGAATCACGTGGTCAGAGCTCTGCTGTACCTGAGGAGTGGGTTCAGAGTATTTATAGGTGTTTGCATCTGGCCAAGTGGTTCAAAGTCTCTTAACAAGCTTCAGTGGAAGCAGCAGTTTTCAGCCTTACTCAAGAAACAGTAGTTCTGAGCTTTCCTTTGGCTGTCACCTCTGTAGAAGGCTTGACATCAAGACCAGCTGATGAGCTCAGAAAACAGTGTCATAGAAAATCTTATCTCAGCAATTCTTTGTGCTTAAGTGACAAAAATTCATCTGCTGGGTAGCAAAATCCCCAACTGCCTCTCCTTACACTCCAGCTGGAAGCCCCTAGGGAAGGCACCTGAGCTGGCTCATGAGCAGCCTGTAACAACAACACAGCAATCTCAAGGAGCATCAGAAACCCCCTGCATGTGGGCTGTGGGCAGCTCTCCGAGGGAACTATGTCTGAGAACAGTCTCTGGTCTTCCAGTAAGGAAATGGCAGCACTGGTTTGTGGCCAGCAAACAAAAATGCAAACAAGCATTAAATATAATACAATTTATGATGCAACAAAGCCCTCGTAAGGGACAACCAATCAGAAAGGGTCCCAGGTTTAGTTATTACTTTTATTCCAGTCTTCTCAGCTGAAGAGAAATGAGCCCACCCAATTTCCTCTTTCCTCTGTGAAGCAGGGCTGTGGTGTGCTCTTACCCGCAGCACTCCCAACTATTCACATGTTACATTGTTGTCGTTTTCTGTAACTAGGCACTGGCTCGCTTCCCCTTCAGCAGAAGAAGGGTAAAACACAAGCATACAAACGTGGTGCTGCCAGTGCTGATTTGCTTTAGGAGCCTTGCATCAAGAAATCACTTGTTAGACAGCCACCTAGCGTTGGGTACCACTGCTCTCCAGCGGTCACAAAAACCACAGGGGCAAAGGTTTGAGAGAAAATTCAAGGAAAAAAAAGAAGAAATCATTGTTTTAACTCTATAGACTCACAAAAACCATAAAAAATAATCTTTGCAAGCCAGCAGATATTTAGTTATACAGTCTGCAAAATTCTATTGTGGACCTCAGGCCTTCCCAAAGATAAAAGTTCATACTGATAAATCAACACTTGTTTACTAGCTGTATGAAAACTCTTTTAAGTCTTCAAACAAAAAATTTGCAATTCTATGTGGCTGCTTCTCCAAAAGCCTTCTCTCTGACTCCTAAGCCCCCTCCTGTGCCCAAGTGCCCTTCAACAAACTAACTCATGCAGCAAACAAAAGTCCAGGGTCCACACAGGTTAAGGACAGCACATGGTTTTAAGCATACAATGCAATAGCCAGCTCCAAAGATTAAAGAACTTGCTAGCATTTCTTTCTGCAGACTGCAACAGTGAGCTGAATTTAAATTTATTAAGTTAATTTCCCAGAAATTCAAACAAAGGACAAACCACACTGCTCCAGCTCTGCTGTAAATGGAGAGAACATGGCTCCCATGTCAGCAGAACCCCACACCCTCCTGTGGGATTATGGACACACTGCTCAGCTGGTGAGCACACACACAGAGCACCATACTGAAGATGACACCGGGCTGTGTTTCTGTCCCTTCTGTGAGTAACAGGGTCCAGGGTCTATGCAAATAGTGCCAAACATAGGATCTGGCAAATACCTCCTCAGAGACAGTGATGCTCCAGAAGATGCCTGTTCCCAAAGAGGAGGGTTTGGCTATACTGCCTGGATCACAGATTCCCCAAGGGTTTCATAAACATTCAGCAGAAATGCTCCTGCTGCAGCCCTGCAGAAATGGCTGCATGAGGCTGATGGTCCTCCCCAGGTCCTGCACCATCCTGGTCAGAGCTGTTGTCCCTGCAGCCATTCCTCCTAGCGGCCTGCAGCACTGCCACTGCTCACCTCCTGTTGCTCCCATGACCAACAGCATAAGATGGAAAAACAAGCTTTCCCATCTCCAAACCACCGTGGCACCATGTCCTAGCTCAGGACAACTGCATTATCTTAAAATGCCGTGAAGGAGCTGCAAAGAAGAATGTCACAGAACATCTCACTTATACCCAAAGGAGGCACAGAGGAGTCTCTCCTGAGGGAAGTCACAAGTTGGCTCAATGAAGCAGCACTGGGATAGGAAATACCTTGGGAAAGACCACCTGAACACTGCTGACAATTCAACAGATGGCTCCAGTTGCAGGAAGACATCATTTAGACAACAGAGCTGGAAGGAGTTCACAAGTCTCCCACCCTCTTGTCTCATGCTCCACCACTGCATGCTCCTGGCACACTGTCATTATCTCCTAGGAAAAATGCCTACTACTTTCTACCACTTCCACACTCACAAGGCTTTTTAACCACCTTTTTGGTTGTGACAGCTCAAATACTTGCATGAGCTCTCTTCAGACCAGATAAACACACGAAGACATTTCTGCTTTTTTAGATACTTTTTCATCATGTCCAGCACTTCAATCCAAGGTGGGTCTGAGAGACAGGCAGCAATTGAGGCACTTCGCAAATGTGGATGGCTGACAACAGAACAAGAGTTTAACACAAAGCTGAGTCTTTAAAACTTAGAAGAGTTTGCCCCAAAGATGAGTTATGATACCATGTTCCCATGCTGCAACATCTATGACACTGATCGTGTCTGCTTCCCAAAATGGATACTGCACAATAGTATCCCAATAGTACAATATCCTACTATTGGGCAAATTAATCAGAGGAAAACACAAGAGTAATAGGTAAGGACTCAATCCACCTTTGTGGGGCTGCAAGCACTACAGACAAGACTCTTAAGACCTATCTACAATGATTTGTCTTCACAAGGAGTGATATCAAGATTTTATTCATTCCAAAAGGGGGGATGGCAGTCCCCGCTTGTTCTTGGCCTTTCCTGTAAGCTGGTGCTGATGTGCACAGATCTGTGGCCCTGCTGTCCACCAGACAATGTTCTCTCCTCTCTTATCAAGTCTTTGGAGCAGGGTCCCATTTTTTTAAATTCAGTATCTGCACAGCACTGAACACAAGGGGCTCATATTTGGGGCCACCCAGTGGCACTGGCAGTTCACTTTAACTCAGCCCACCCACAGTGTGGGACCCTCCAGTGAAGCCTGAAACATTGTGGGTAAGATCTGGTAAAAGAGAGCTCACAGATCAGGGAATTTTTTCCACTTCAGACTAGATTTACTTGGAGTTTCAATAGGAACTCCAAAAAAAACCATTTAAGGCCCAGACTGAAAAGGCTGAGGAGTTGTTTACTGCACTGTTATCTCCACTTATAAGCTGAGCCTGATCATCATTTTATCAAGCACTTTAAACCCAAAGCACTACCTGGCCCATCCCTAGGGGCTGTGAGGGGTATTAAGTCTTCCCTGCCATCAAAACTCATCAGCCACTCTTCCAGACCAGAAATGTTGGTCCAGCCCTGGTGCTATCAACCACTTCAGGCCAAGCCAGAGGTGTCCAAACCTGGGCTCTTTCAGATGATAAAGCCTGAACACACAGCTCACTGCAGTGGACATAAACTGTAAAGAAGAGCCACTACCATGTTTTGCTCTGCATATCTCTTTTAGACACAGAAACAGAGATTGTTTTTTTCACCACAGAATACCAGCAATAAAAGGCAGAGAATACTGTATTTTTATTACCTTCAACCTGCCGTATCGTGCATACTTAAAGCACTGCTTCTCTTCCGCTTGTTAGCCATTTGTTTACTGTACTGTTATACAATAACTCATCTTTTGTAACTCATTTGCCAATGAGGCAAATTTAAATTGTAGCTAAATCTAAAGCAGGATTACTAAACAGCCACTCAGAGAAGCAGAGGAAAGCCACCCTGAGGTAACCAGTCAACTCAGACTGATGCATAACCCATCCAAATGTATTTCACATACTGTCCAGGCTTCTTGTTTGTACTGACAGAAGCAGACTTAGAGAGAGATGCATTAACACCAAAATCCTACACAGAAAACAATGTCTGCTGTGTTCTCCTTCCCATGCCCAGCCTAACTACATTCTCCATCCTCACAGGTAATACTCAAAGCCACTGAAAATGTCAATTTTCCTTTGTACCTCTTCTGAGCCTTCCAAGACTTTCTAAGGTGTGAACTAGTTTTATCAGCTCATCAAGTTTTCCTTATTTACGGAGGCAAGGAAACTCTCTGAAAGTATTTATTCTCTTTACATGTTTCACAAGAATAAGAATGCCAGTATGTACCTGATTTTTGTTTAAATAGCTGGCATGACCGTGAATTAGGTATTTTTTTTCATCTATTTTGAGGAAGGGGTGCTTGGTGGCTGGAGGAGAAAGCTCACAATATTTATGAGCTTTGATTTAAAACACACACAGAAACCCAGCATTACATAGATGAAACACGACTTGTTTGATTCAACTCATTTGTCAATATTTGACTTACAAACAAACATTTTTCTTGATTAAACAAAATCCACCCCCTACAAGACAGTAACTGAAAAGGTTTTGCAGTTGATGTAAAGTCAGGGACATTCCCTTTCTACAACAGGCAGTTCAGTTGAAAATTCCTAGAAAAACCACATGCCTATCACTGCTGCTGCTGCTGCCAGACTCTTGGCCTGGAAGTGAACTCTGGATAGTGAGAATCCTTTGGACCTGCACTTCTCTAGGGGTCTGGAAGAAAGGGACAGGTGTCTCCAGGGTGGACAGCCCAATTCCTCATGACTCCTTCAAGTACTCCACTAGGAAAAGGCAGAACTACCTAAGGCCCATGTGGAGCAAGTGATGTTTCTGCTATACTGGACATAAATATACCAACTGAAGGACAGCTGGACAACTGCAATTATTTTTCCATTTTGTGGTGTCTTCAGGTCAAGATTTGATGATTCTGGAAGACAGACTTCAGCCAAACACCTCAAGAGATGTGCTGGAAGTTAATCAAACCTTTCTCCTGTACGTGCCTGTTAAAAGCTCATGTCTCTTCCCAGGTATTGCACATCATGAATGTCCCCACCTCTGAGAACTGCTAGTTTATAGCTGCTTCTATAATACAGAAAACAAATAGAAAAAAAACCAACCCACTCCTATATCTATAAAATTAATTAAGTAATGCAACATGCCATGCCAAGGAAGCTGAAAGTTTTAACATGAATTAACATTGTACCCAAACTAGTATCTTTCCAGGATCTATTGCACTTCAGGGTGACTTTCTGTGACAGAAAAGAAACCTGAAACAGGCAAATCATGAAGTCCCACCAGCAGAAGGCACGGGCATGGCAGAGTGTGCTGGCCTCAACACTGCCAAAAGGATCAGGTGGAACCAAGCATGTAAGACTGAGAGACTGCAATACACAGGTGGTACTGGCCCAAATATTACCAGGTAAAAAACAAGCAAGCAGCCTTTCCTCGTGGATATTCAGATTCAAGGCACATTAGGCCTACTTTTCACAACTGTTCCACTGTTGGTTAAATGATTGCTGTGTCATACACAGCAATACCTAAGAGGAAGACTAACTGCTTTGCTGAGATTGCTTTATACATTTTCGAACTTACCCTTTCTGTCTGAATTTCCTGATTATATCAACAGGAGGTACCCAGCGAACCTACCTAACCAAACCTTGTTTGCACACACTATAACAGAATCATTACACTGCATTTTCCCCGGGGATAGGGAAATTTATTTGACTTTCTTAGAGATGTGTATGTAGAGTGGCAGCAGGAAAAACAAGCAAATTAAAAGACACAACACAAGCTCACCTACACCCAGGGCTTGCTACCTAAATAAATGCTGAAAAGTACGAGAACACATTTTCCTTCAAGGTCTCCCAAATCTTTTAAATAGCTTTGGGAGGACACCTGTGAACATTCAGCTATGTGTTACCCAACATGAGGATTAATGTACTTCACCTTAAAGAGGAAGAATCGATGACTGTACCGGATGAACACAGAGCCCATACCTAAAGCACGTGCTCCCAACTCCTGCTCGTAAAGCATCCCAACAGCCCAGCTTACACGCACAGAAGCTGTAGGTCAGCCAGCGGCTTCACACCTGCCTGGGCTCCCATCTCATCGATGCTGAGCGGTCACCAGGTGCTCTCTGGGGCTGGGGCTGCCAAAGAGACCCCACCAGACGCACCGCTGGTTTCTGGGGAGCACTGACAGCACTTCACATTCTCCTTAAGACCTTTAATACTGTACTTCGTCTAATAACTTCCAGCTTACAACCAGGAAGAAGCGAGCTTTGGCTGCAACGTAGTGAAAAAGCTTTTGGGTGACTCCAAACCTGCTTGGTCCACAGATCCAGAGCAAAAGCCCCCCACAGCCCCATCCCGATGCCAGCACACCCGGGGGCCGCCAGGGCACGCCTCAGCTTCCCGGTTACAGCGGTCCCTTCCCGAAGGGTAAAACCCCCGCGGCTCCCAGACTTTCTCGTCCGAGGGAACCCGGGCGTTCGCTGCGGGCAGGGCGGCCCCGCTACGTACCCGGAGACAATCTTGCCGCTGAGGATCTCGGCGGGAGCCATGGCGAGGGCCGGAGTGCGGGCGTGCGGCGGGCGTGCAGCAGCAGAGCGCAGCGGGGCTCCCGGGCCGTCTGCGGGACGCGCTGCCCCCGCGGCCGCGCCACTCCCGCCCCACGTGGCCCCGAACTTTCCGCGGCCCCGGCCCCGGCCCCGCCGCGCAAGCGCTGCCCCTGCCCCGCCCCGCCCCGGCCCGCCCCGGGGCTCCCTCAGCGCGGGTGGCGGGGTCCGGGCCGCTCCGGGTGTGTCCCGCGGCCCGGCTGCAGCCGGGGGAGCGGGGCCGAGCTCCGCGGCGAAATGGCCGCCAAAGCGGCCTCCGAAACGCTGTCGAGGCGGCGCTCCCCGGCGTGCCCGGCCCCTGCTCCGCGGAGAGCGGGGCCGGCGGTGGGAGAGGGCAGCCCCCGAGGGAGCTGAGGGTTAGGGGTGCTGGTGCTGGGCTGTGCGCGGCGAATGCGTAGGAAAGTCCCAAATCGGTGTAAGAATTATCTGTGTTTCTAGTCCTGTGGTTCTCGTAACAGGTTATGCCAAGAGTGGAAGTTAAGGGTAGAATAATAGAATCACAGAATGGTTTGGGTTGAAAGGGACTTAAAAGATCATCTCGTTTCCACCTCCAGCCATGGGCAGGGACACCTTCCACCAGACCGGGTTGCTCCAAGCCCCATCCAGCCTGGCCTTGAACACTTCCGGGGATGGGGCAGCCACAGCTGCTCTGGGCACCCTGTGCCAGGGCCTCAGCACCCTCACAGTAAAGAATTCCTACCTAATACCGAATTAAATCTACTGACTTTCAGTTTGAAGCCATTCCCCCTTTGTCCTATCACTACATGCCCTTGTAAAACACCCCTCGTTCTTTTTTTGCATAAAAATAAGTAGTTTTATTTTTCAGAATTTCAACACATTTGTCCAACATGAAGTCACCAAACCACTGGCTGGCCAGAAAGGGTTCCTAGAACTGGCCTTCAAGGGATGTATTTGCACTAAGTAATCTCATTAGAACTGGTGAAGGTGTAGCTTCCTGTCAGATCCACACAGGTGTCCACATGTACTGTTATTTGCATAACCAATGCATTTCCTTACTCTGCAGGCCAGTTCACATGTTTTAGGACCTTTCTCAGAGAGCTGGTAGTCAGTGGTTTTCTCACACATATGGCAAATGAGTGATTAGCATCCAGCCAGAGCTGGGGATGGAAAATGCAGTTAAATATCACCGAGGCAGCCTTGCCCAGGCGAGATAATGCTGTGACCCAGAGAGCTGTTGAGGAACTCATCAGTGTTCCCTGCTAATGTCTAGCACATGGTTAGAGAACAGGTCCATGACTCAAGAAACTGGTGATAAAAAGTTCTGGGGCAGAGAACTGGCAAATGGGGATTGATGCTGGGCTGACCCCACAGTGTTAGATTGCTGTTGGGGAGTAGTAGCACATTCCTGTGCTTCCAGTAAACCAGTGCTCTTGCTGTTTTGGGACCTAGCAACATCTGCCACGTGTTGGCAGTACAGCAAAGAAATGGGATAATCTCACTGCAAATCATCAAGCTGTGGAGAATCAGGACTGAATGCTAGAACAGCAATGTTCCTGCCGAGAATTTGAGGCTTAAAAGGCCTGTGGGAAGTGCTTTCACATAGATTTTTGCTTTATATAGAGTGCATAGGTTTGGAAAAATAAAGTATCTGTTCCAAAGACTTTGCTGAGAAAACTTTCAATCCTGCTACTCCATCATGTAATCAGCTCACAAAGGGATTTGGGGAACTCTCGGATTTTGGAAGGGAGAAATGCAGGTCTTGCAGCTTCCACCTAGGGCACAGAACTGGAGGAAATATACAGGAAATATACAGGCCCTTCTGTTTCAGAAGCTCAGAGGCTTTAAGGTTGCTTCTTTGGCATTCTAGGAGGAGAATGTAAACCATACATAGTTAAAAACTTGTCTGAGGATAAGGTTTTTCTCCTTTGTGTTTCCTTTCATACACTAAAAAGTGACATCTTTTCTGCTTTTTTCTGCCTTTTTTTTCTGTTGAGGGTAGAGATTGCTACCTTGAGTGATTAAACTACCTTAAGTTAACAACATGTTGTAATTGTAGGATTAAAGGTCAGAAATTTCACTTCAGGAGTGACTAGGGAAAGAGAGAAAACATTGTAGTTTAGGGCTTTTGTATGCTAAATAAAACAATATAGGAATAAATACAAAAAGCTAGAAGGAACTTCTTTTCCCCCTTCATTATGCATTCCCTGTATTTCCTGGAATGCAGCAACAGGCACTTGCAGTCAAAACTAAGATTACACAATTGGTCAAGAGGAGGGATTTTTCTAGGCTGCTTAAAATTCTGTGCCTTAGTTGTTTCTTCTGTTGTCTGTATCTGAGGCGTGAATGAACTCTTGGAGGGGAAAATGACCCACTGTTTCGAAAAAAACCCCACAAAAGATGAACTCCTTCAGCTGAGGACTGGATAAGCTCACAAAAACAATTTTTGCCAAAAGTAGGCCTGACATTCAGGATTGCAGCGTAAAAATATCAGGCAGGGAAAGAAAGAAAGCAAAAAAGCCCTTTTCTTTAAAATATTCAGGTGACCTTATTTGCAGAGTGAGCAGAAGATACTGTTGCCATCAGGAGCTGTAGATTCCTACCCAGAGCTGCTAACTTGCATCATTTACATGTGTATGTGAGCAATAAACCTCCCTTCTTGCTTTTCTTAATGCCCCAGCTCCTGAATAATAGATGTATCATGATGACAGATAAAACTTCGAAAATCACCCAAATTTATTGCAGGAAAGGAACTAAGAATACTTCTAAACAACTTCTTCTATTACTTCTTTAGTTTTGATCCAGATTCTAATTTTTGGGAAAGGACAGACTCATGAATTTTAAATATACTTATGCCAGAAAATCTAACCTTCTTTTATCAGAGCAGGAAGTCCTTTTGTATTTCTAACATGTCTCATGTGGCAGTCAAGCTGGGATTTTTTCCTCAGTTGTGCCCATCATGTCTCTAAGTAAGAACATGTTCTTTAACATTCATTCTTAATTTTCATCCTGAGATCAAAATGCTGGAAAAGGAAAGGGAAAGGAACAGAAAAGGGATTATGTGATGAGAAATGGCTGAGCTCCTGCTCAGCTCATGTCAGAGCCATATCCAGCCCTGAATTGCAATAAAAAAGTTAAAGCTACTATTCACATGTAGGAGCTCTCAGAGAAACACAGTGGCAAAGGAGACAAGCATCGTGAAAACGTTTACAAAGTTGACAGCAAAGATCAATGTTTTATGCATTCAGTACCAAAGCAGACTTACTACCTAATGGTTGTTGGGATAAAGAAGGATAAAAACAGTTACTTTGGGATAGGGTGAAGCCTCAGTGTAAGAGTTCTCTCTATTCTGAGTGTTGCCCCAGCACAGTCGTTCTCCCTCACTCACCTCCCTGCCAACATCCCTGGGTTTGATTTGACATCTCCCACAGTGTGACTGTTTACCTTTGCATCCACCCCCTCTTACCCAACATGTCAAAAGTTATGAAGGTTGCTCTTTAAAAAACCCCTGAAAGCTGCAAAATACATGCCAGAAAGACTTTCAGTGTTATTGGTGAGCTAACAGCTGTGCCCCTGATGACACAGGGCCCCAGAACCTGTAATTTCTCATGAGAAACTGGCCACAAACCATCAAAGTGAGAAAGAACATTAAGCTTTGCTTTACCCATTAAGTGGGATGGCTAGGGTAGGACATTGTCTCCAGTAAAGGGAGAGGATCAGAAAAGTTAGTTTTATAAACCTTGGTCAGAAAAGAGATTTTGAGAAAACCTGTTTTCAGGAGCACACCAGGAAACCATTATTGATACTTCAAATGCTTATGGGGAACTTCTCCTGCCTAGATGCCACACTGAACAATGAATGACATTACCCAAGAATGCACCTTTATCTACCATGATGAGAGACACAACTTTGTCACGGGGTAACAGTGACACATTTAAACACATGCTATGGGTCCACTCTGCCTTTGGTCAGAAGATGACTGAACTTTGACGTAAGGCTTGAGATTGATCTCAGTGTACATGCTTTGGAACAGCCCTTATAGCTGAGCTGTGTTAATGAAACAGTAGATGGCTTGAGCTGTGATTTGTTCCATCATAAAGTGTTTCCCAAGTGTAGTTGTCTCCTAATCTGTTGAGCCATACCATGTGCTCCATCGCTGAAATAAGAAGGTAGTGACAAAACCAGCTGTTGGACAGTCGCTACCGAAGTAGCTCTCCTGGGTTAGGATGGTGTTTGCTCTCTGGCTTTCTCAGGGTTCCTGGTCTAATGGCTGAACCAGCAGAACAGATGCTTGGAGTGCTCGTTGTCCACTTCAGTGCAAAAGCAGACAAATTAACCAAATCACTTCCGAACACAAATTTAACTCCAAGAAACTGGTTTTTTTTAAAACCTATGAAGGGTACTTTCGTCGTGGCTATTTCTGGCAGGGAGGTAAAGCTGGTTGTGTCCCACAAAGTGACAGTAACAGACCTCTGAAATGCTTTCCTGACCCCTGTCACCAGCTTGCTGATCACCTACCATGCAGGGGTTTTGTATTGACCATTGCTGATCTGTCACTCTAAAGACAGCAATATTCAGCTCAGACTATCTCTGAATTTCCACTTGTGTTACTATGCCAATGACACAAATTTGTACATAGTTGTGTGAATTTTCCATTGGCTGTTTTTCTTGTCCTTCCAGCTAGCTTCCTTTAGCTACATCATCTTACCTTCACACACAAATCCAACAGTTCCCATTGACCTCTTAGGGATCCCACAGAAGGTCTTGGTAACAGTTTGAAGAATTTTGTGTCACACTTGATTCCAGTGAGAACAGTGCCAGAGTGCTTGATAAATGTGGGCCCTAGGTTGTCCCAACTCTTTGATGTTAAGAGGGAATTCAGATCAAAGAAACCATTTGCTAATAGCTCCCTCTCTCACATAGTAACCATCCTAATACTTCTACAGCATGTTGGGGCGCTCTGTGCAGTAAACAACAGCCTAATTCACTGTCCCAACCTGCCTGTGAGTCGTGTATTACCTCATTTTCCAGATAGGGTAGCTGAGAAAGAAGGGAATATTGATTGCCTAAAGCAGAATACAAACTGAAGCAATGGAACTGTGATTAACTACCTTGACATTTCTACCTCCTCCTAATTCTCTTTGGCTAAAAATTTTTAGATAACAGTGTGTGGCTACGGAGGACTTCCCCCTCCCCCCCTTTTTTTTTCAACTGCTAAATATCACTAGAAGACCATGAAAAAAGCGTTTCCAGTATTTTTCAAAGAAATACTTCCAATACCAATTCCACCTTTCTAACTGCATAGGGAGTGGCATACACTGACACAGGCAGACGCAGGCAGACGAAAAGGTGAGTTTCAGGGCTGCGGGTAGAAGGATGTCCAGAAGACAATCTTTCCATTGCAGTTTAATCCACACTGCCTCCCAGATAATTCTTCCAGCCCAAGCAAGAATATCCTGGCAGAGCAAGATTGTAGAGCAGGTTCTGTGCCATCTCTGCAAGACCTTCCGCAGGGCACTGTCTCAGCCAAGCAGATCCTGCTCTTGCAGTAGGAGGGTGAAAAGATCCTATAAAGTCTATGGTGGTGGAAGTCCAAGAAACCAGCTTTCCTACAGACCATAATTCCAGCAAGTGAGGTATTTGGAGATAAAAATAGGTATAAATGCACTTCATTTGCACGTCAAACTTGGGTGATGCAGTCTTTGTGCTTCTCTTAATATCCACACACTGGGCAGTATTTGATGGTGTACACAGTTCATAGTATGAAACAGGCTTAAGGAGTTGTACTTCCAGTGTGATTTTACTTACAGCATTCCTGATTCCAGGACATGCCCTTTCTCTGTAATTGTCTCTAGATCATAGGACTGCCTGTAACAGATCAGACAAAAGATTATCCCAGCACAGGGTCAGGGTTCTGACGGTGACCGGGTGTTGATGTGTAAGGAAGACTATAGGAACAAGGCAAACATGATATTCCTGGTCTCCAACCATTTGCAGCTGAAAGAATTTCTAAGACAAACAGGATAATGGAAGTGGGGGAGAAATAGGGTAAAGTTAGGGACAAACAACTGTTTGAAGCCTGTGCTTTCTGTTCCGAGAGGTTCATGAGAGACAGATCCTTTCCTTATGTTATATAATATATAGAATGTCTCAATTTTTCTCAATAGGCAGGATCTTTCTGTTCTCCTTTTGCATAACACCTCTTGACCCTGTGAGTCTGTTGGTTAGTTTTAATGGTAAAAGCATTGATGAGGCACCTCTGCATCCTGTAGTGGATTATTTTTTCCCTTGATACATGCATGATTTTTTCTGTCTCTGAAATATGGATACATTTGTACACTGTGCTTCATTATCTCCCTTTTGGGGTTGTTCATAATTAGACTTTAATTTCTTCTAGGTGGCAAGCAACAGGTCACGAGGAAATGGCCTCAAGTTGTGCCAGGGGAGGTTTAGATTGGATATTAGGAAAAATTTCTTCGCTGAAAGGGCAGTCAAGCATTGAAACAATCTGCCCAGGGAAGTATTGGAATCACCATCCCTGTCAGTATTCAGAAATACATAAATGGAGCTTAAGAGTATGATTTAGTGGTGGAGCTGGCAGTGTTAGGTCAGTGGCTGGACTTGAAGTTTTTTCCAACCTTAATGATTCTATGAATCTTGGCATTAAAAATAAAAATCTGTATTTCCATTGGCCATGTTTGTGACTGCTATTTGTAATTAGAAAGAAACGGTAAGTTGAAAGGAGGAAGAGGCCTAACTGCTCTGGAAAAGCAGATCTTTGTACGATGTACTGTTCATACAAGCACATGGCCACACATATATGAAACAAACAGATTTTTTTTCCTTGAAGGTCTCCTAATTGAAGTATTTGGAGCTGAGTTTAGCTTTGTGTGAGCACAGTTTGAAAGGACTTAAAAAGAAAGACTTAAATGTGCAGCTTTTTCAACTATCTCATTTTTTTTCACTCTAAATAGTATGAACATAATTGAACTCAGTGAAAGCTTGTTCCACAGTCATTTATATTTGTGCCTATATACACGTGCCTGTATTTCCCAGTTTGCATGTCTTATATTGCAGACTTTTGTATCCCCCAAATTTTTCGGTTTCTAGTCATAGTGATCACATTTCTGCCCTTTCCTTTTGCCTAAGATCTGAGTGATTTGTCTGCTTTTTACACCAAGAACTGCTCCATTTATAAATGAGGCAGAGCCTGGTGAGGCACATTGTTTGGAGACACATTGCTAATGTTTGCCCTAAAGCTGTAGAGTGTGTCCCTTCCCTCATGCTCAGCTGCATCAGGGAAGAAAAGCAGTGAATTAACCTCACGAGTCTGCAGAGCTGTAGTGCCTGTCCTGCACATCTCTGGGAGAAAGATTTCTCAAAAGAACAGCAAGGCTTGCTCATGTCTGCTACTGTGAGCTCTCCCTGAGCTTTCTGATACATAAACCAGCTGGAGATCTCGTTAGAAAGTCTGTGCCATGAAATGGTCCATCCTTTGCTCCTGTCTCCAAGACCTTTAAATAATCCTGCAAGGCAGTGGTAATGTTTTGTCCTACGTCAGCCATAGCTGGCAAAAAGCACAATTAGGACCTTTCTGGTCCTCTCTATTGTTTTGAAGCTTTGCATTTTGACATCTGTAGCCTGCTCTTCTCTGGCTGCAGTAGTAACTTATTTCTGCACAGTAACATCTGCACAGTAACTTATTTCTTCTTGTTAAATATGTTATCACAGAGGTGTTACCATCATTTCTAACTGGCCCAGCCTTGGCCAGTGGCGCATCTAGCTTGGAGCTGCCAGGGATTGCTAGACATGTAGGAAGCTTCCATCAGCTTCTCAACCCCAAAACCAGGCCATTCAAACCCAATACAACAGGTCCATACCAAATCTCCCAGCCCATGGTCTTTTGTGCTGATCACTGCAGTCCTCTGGGTTAATGGAAGATCTGAGGACAATTAGCTCTAACAACTGCCAGTTTTGGCATTGTGCTTTCATTAATCTAAAATTTAAGGTGCTTGGAGCCTTGTTAGGAGGAGTACTTTCCACGTTTTTATGGGAACAGTTCTCCCAGGTGCCTACTGCGTATTTCTTCCTTAGTCAGTCAGAATACTCCAGGCTGCAAGGGTAAACATATGAACATGAGCCAGTGTCCTGTTTCTGCAGTGCTCCCTGTAGCTGTACAATCAGGAAAGTCTGAAAGGGAGGGTCTTCATGTGTGAAGAAATTAGAAAATGTGGGCATAGTTCAAGTCTCTGTGCCTCCCTGATACTGTCTGACATGGTGAATTCTGGAGCTTTTAGCACTTCTTATGTGGAGTTGGCTGCTACACATTAGGAATTTGATGGTATTGATGGTCCCTTCAGGGATCGTCTATTCCCAGAATCACCAGTTGAGAACATCAGAGACATTCATGTCATACTCTCTTTGTAACAATAGTTCCTGGCCTTATTTTAGCAAGCTTTGGTAATGTGTTTCTTCTTATCAGTCCTGACCTCTGGATCCAGGTGGTCTCTCTGCTGTTGTGCCAATAGCTGAGGCTGGAAGGCACCTCTTGAGAACCCCTGGTCAAACTGCTTTACTCAAGCAGGGTCAGCCAGATCAGTCTGCCCACAACTGTGTCCAGTTGGGTTTTGAAGATCGCCAAGGATGCAGAACCTATAGCCTTCCTGGGCAAGCTATTCCAGTGTCCAGCCACCCTCACATCTCCTTTATTGTTGTTACTTTTCCCCTTTTGACTCAGCTATTGGCTCCTTGAACCACTTACGCTGAACTGTGCCCTCTGCTCTAGCCATCTCTAACACTTGCACATCTCCCTCCTCAGGCGCACCTCATGCTCAGAAGCTCTGAGCCAAACCTGAACAGGTGGTAATCCCACCACAGGACAATATTCCTAGGAAGCTTTTCTTCTTGGTACAACTTGAATGTATGCTTTGACCAGTCAGGAAACAGAATTTGTTTTATAAATGCAGAGCAATAAAGCCTTTCTGAGTCAACTTTACAGAGCAGAATGAGCAGTTAATTAGTACATGAAAAGGACAACATAACCTCCTATCAGTTGCTTCTTGTAAAACTTCATACTTTTTCAGCACTGTATTTTAAGAAATGCAGAATGTTATTTTGTTTTCTTTTGTGGGATTTGTTACAGCAAGGTTGCTATCATAAGGAAAGAGGTTAAAATTCAACTCAGCCTGATTACTTCCACCCACATTAAGTGCCCAATGAGAGCTGATGTTTCTGATGGGAGGAAGAGGAGTTTTCCTGATGATACAGGCAGCAAACACTGCTCATGACAATGCTGAAGTCAAAAAATTATGTCTCATGTCCCAGAATTAGCAGATCTCAAATACTTCCTTATGGCAGGCTAAGAAATGAACAAATAAAGAGTTGAGTGATGCGAAGAGTACCCACACCAAACCCCATCCATGGGCCAACCATTCAAGCTTTGACCAAGATAATGGGCAAAAAAGTCCCTTGTTTGGTTTTGGGTGTCACTCTGCTGTGGCAGGATCCTAGGATAGTGCTGGTCCTGCTGTGGTGTTGTGATGGAACACACTGTGACATCCCAGCCTACTGAAGTGGGTGGGAATCTTGCCATTTGTTCTGCGACTGTCAGTGACTTCTGTTATCACAGGTGATGCAACATCTGTGGTACAACGATACAAACGTCACAATGTAGATGCCTGACCCTGTGGAAAATAAAAAGCAAACAAATTAGTAACAGTAGCTGCCAGCCAAGGCAAATAAAGATGTGGAGGAAGGTAAGTTGCTCAGGATTTTTTTAAACTTTTACAAAGTATCCTGGATGCACACAGAATTTCTCTTCTTGTTAGTTAGCTCTAAAGAAGAATTAGTCATCTTTTCTTAAATAGTGAGAAACATTTTGGCTATAGCACAAGTTCAAAGTAAATGCTCCTCACACAGCAGGAGCAAGAAGGAATCAGTACTTCTTTCCTGGAGAAATATGGATTTCACAAAGAACTTATTTAAATTTACTCTGTGAGGTCTAGGTTGGGTTTCCTGTCAGCTATGTCCATAGGCTGTTCTCTGTGGGCTGAGCCCTCTGAAAGCCAAGGGGCCAGCTGAAAGCAATCACTTCAAATGTGGTTTTAGACTTCCTGAATACGTCCCTGACTGCACAGGTATGGCAGATACTGCATCTGGTAATGGTGAAGGTCAGCACAAGCTGAAAATCTGCACAGAGCAGAAAGGACATTTTAAGCTGTGTGTAACGAATGTCACAAGCTCACTCTCTCTGTGCTTTTCCACAAAACCCAACAGCTGTGTTTAAACAGTCCTGAAGGACTCCCTCGGTAAAAGGCAGTGCTGTCACTTCCAGTCCCGAGGGAGCGATGGATATGAACTGAACCTTTCCCCACCCTCTCATGACAAGTGGCAGTGGCAGCACATGCTGAACACATTCAGACAGTGGCAGTATTCCCAGCAAAGCACATGCTCCCCTGAGCTTCGGGAGTGGAACTGGTTGGGCCAGACAGCATTTTGCCCAAGGCCTTTCCATGCTCCCAATTCTACTTGGAGGGAGCCAGTTATTTATAGAAAGCAATGTGAGTTCTCCTGTATCAGTCTCTTCCTTCCAAACCATTGCTCTTCAAGAAATGTTTTGGCAGTTCTATGTCCTGCAAGTGGTAATATTGTCAGAAGTCTCTCTTGAAAGAGTCCAGATATCCTGCAGCTAATTGGGAGAGTCCTCTACACCATTAAAAAAAAAGGGGAAACATGTTAGACTGAATTCAACACCCGGTGAATTAAGCATAACCTGCCACTCAAGCCTGTTTTATGAATATTTATAGTTTCCATTATTTTGAACACGAGTTTTGTGGATCTAACTGTTTATTCTGCCATTTGCCCTAGTACAAAAACCATTCGTGGAATTAATCTGGTAAAATCGAAAATGTTAAAAGGCAAAGCAGTTTCCAGGTGCCTGGTATGAGATCTTTAGACTGAGAATAGATTATAGAGTGTTATTTTCTTGTGAGGTGACCTGCCTTTTGTTTTCTCCTCAGAACCCCTCCTATAGCTGTAAGAATAAAATCGGTTGCACATTTTTCCATCAGAGTAGTTCAGTACTGCATTTTCACTCCAATATGTAATAAATATGCTCCACTGTACATTGAGTTTAGTGACCACATGGCCCTTGCATGCCAGAGCCTGGAAGACTGGACCCGAGGTAGATGCTCAGTAAATTGTGCAGCTAAAGCTGTTATTCAGATGTTTGACACGAAGGGGAGCTCTGGTAACAGAGAAACTTGCCCTGCATCATCTGCGGACACTGAACAGGAAAGGATGGTGTAAGGCTGCTCCCAGCATTAGTCTGGTCCTACGGCTTTATTTGCAAAAGCTAAGTGTATTTATCTCATTTGTTAATAAAGAGCTCTTTTTGTGCAGGCAGCTAAAGCCTCTACAGCTGGTGAGATAATCGCCTGTGTCTGTGTGCTACGGAGCTCCTCCTGCCTGTCTGGCTGAAGACAAAAGATTTCTTTTTGTCTTTCTCATCTTTTAGGTTTCAGCCCCGGTTCTGCTGACTACAAATTAGTTCAGTGCCTATTATTCCTTGGTTTGTGCCAAGTCTGAGAAACGGGGTACATGCTTTATCAACGTCCTGTTATAAAATGATCTCGTATGTATTGTCCCATTGTTCTTAACAAGGGAAACGAAATAGTATCATTTAATTCATTCTTTTCTGTTTTCTTATGGGCAGAATAAAGGCAGAAGGAAAGTTAAAAATTTTTGAGGATTGCAAAATAATTTTCAGGGAGCAGCAAGGGCTGGTTGCTCCATAAGGGAAGGTGAGCCAGGAGCAGAGGGTGATTCCAGTCTGGTCAGTGCCCTCACTGATGGCTGAACTTAGAATCACAGAATGGTTTGGGTTGGAAGAGACTTTAAAGACAATCTTGTTCCAACCCCCCTGCCATGGGCAGGGACACCTCCCTCTAGACCGGGTTGCTCAAAGCCCCATCTAACCTTTGAATCCAGGGATGGGGCATCCACAGCTTCTCTGGGCAACCTGTTCCAGTGCTTCACCACCCTCTGAGTAAAGAATTCCATCCTAACATCTAATCTAAATCTCTTCTCTTTTAGTTTAAAACCATTGCCCCTTATCCTATCACTTATCTGCCCGTGTAAAAGGTCAGTCTTCCTTATTTTTATTACTCCCTTTAGGTACTGGAATGTGCTCTGAGGTTTCCCTGGAGCCTTTTCTTCTCCAGGCTGGACAACCCCAGATCTCTCAGCCTGTCTTCATAGGAAGAATGTCTTCATGTCTTCATGTCCTGTCTGAACATGGTGGACAGAGATAGATGATTGTAACAGAGTCCATAAACAGTCCCAGACCAGACAAGTAATGAACGAAATCCAGGGTCCAAACTGGGATCAGGAGCAAATGGAGACAGGGTTATAGACAGGGCTACCGCATGGGTCCAAAGTCGATCCAGGATACAGGGACAAAGATAGGCTGGAGACAAGCTAAAATGTGCATTCTTGGGGTCCATCCACCTATGACACAGCCCCATGGCTTGTCCAGGACACCAGGCCTGAGACTGGACTGGGGACATGTTTGAGTATAACTCAGCTTGTGTGGGGGCTGCAGTCCCTGATGGGCCTGGTCAGGACTGTTCAGGTGTGGTGCAAGGCCAGCAGCCTCCCCTTCCCTCAGAGCTGCCGTGGGTCCTGCATTTGCTGTGGGACAGCCACCAGCACAGCATGTAATGAACAGCCTGCCTGGCAGCTGAAAGCACACTGCCTTCAGAGGGAGATCTATAAAATAAACACTGGTATGCGGCATTGTGGATTACAGATTCTTCAGAGACTTGGTGAAGTAGGGGAAAAAAAAATCATCATTTGGGCCTTCTGTAAAATTAGTTTTAGTCGTGATGATAGTGAAAAATTATTATCAATCATGACTCTTCTGGATTTTTGTCATTGGGCTTTTAAAGCATTGCAATCTGCATTGCAGGCTTTCCCTAGCAGCAGCCTGAATGCCAGAAATTGTTTCCTCATTTACACCCAAATGATAACTTGCTTAATACTTCTCATTTGCTTTTCACCCGAAGAACATAATTCATGAGAAACAAACTCTTATGCTTTTTGAAAGAGCAGGACTTAGTTCTTTTACATAAGGCAGTTTATTGTAACTGCACCCTTCCTCCAGCATCTGGAGAGGTTTGAGCAGGGTACTAAGCAGTTTACATCTTGGTATCGCAGTTCATTTGTTGATTGCTCACTTGCTATACATTTGCATGATGAACTGGCTCAAGGTTGAGAAAGAAAACCCTTTTTCTTGTTCTGTCTGCATTTTCAGTTCAAAATTCAAACAGCCCAGGTTGAATTTTCATAGAATCATAGGATATCCTGAGTTGGAAGGGACCCGTGAGGGAGGATCATGGAGTCCAACTCCTGGCCCTGCACAAGACACCCCAAGAATCACAGCCCACGTCTGAGAGCGTTGGTCAAGCACTTCTTGAGGACTGTCACACTTGGTGCTGTGACCCCTTCCCTGGGGAGTCTGTTCCAGTGCCTGACCACCCTCTGGGTGAAAAACCTTTCCTCCAACCTAAACCTCCCTTGATACATCTTCATGCCATTGCCTCGGGTCCCATCACTGGTCACCAGAGCTGCAAACGTACACAGTTCCTATTATCTTTTGGATTACTGTATCCCAGTTAGCCCAGTAGCCCTTATCTTCTCTTGCTGTCCAGGTTGTTTAAAGAAGATACTGCTCCGTGTAAGGGTCTCACCAAAAGTTTTTATCTGTGAAAGACATGTCTAGAGCCTGTAATCAACAAGATGCACTGGGTTCTTGTTTAACTAGTACTGCCTTCATCACAGCTAAGAGGTCTCTGACATTTTCCTGTGTGTCCTAGAATCCTCACATTTTATGAGGTGGAACTGTGTGATTGGACAGGTAGCAGGTAGGGAGATAATGGTGTCTGCATGAAAACCCGGTTAGTTCTTCTGGCAAATAAGAATTTTACTTATGAATTAGGTTGCTTGTGTCCTCCCTGTTTTAGATATCCTGCATTTCCAATAACACACCCCTTATTTCTGATACTAAGCCATGATTACTTGCTCCTGTTATATGGATTGCACCTGCCTACTTAGTAATTCAGATGCTTCATTTCACCTTATGATTTTGGGTTTTCTGCAATCTAATCACTCTCTTCATAGGTATGTAGATACATTAAGATTAGATGGACAATTTCACACTCAAAATCTCCCAGATTAAACTTGTATATCATCACAGTAGTCAGAATTTCACTGTTTTTCTTTCTGGCTAGCTGGTTGTCTCCTCTGTTGGATCAGGTTATTGAAAAAGATCCCACAGAGAAGCAGATTTGGTTTTGAAACGGAGACCAGTATTGCCTTTTGTGCAAAAAAAGATCATGGATCATCTGCAGCTGCTCTTCTTTCCACTGGTCAGTGGATATTACCAGACTGGCTGAAGCTGGTGGGACTCAGCCAGACTTGATCCAAATAGAAGTGACTTTTGGTATTAAGCAAGTGAAGAAAGCCAATCTATTATGGTATGACACTGGTCGAACTTCATCAAAAAAAGCAGCCAGGAAATAACTAGGAGTGACTGATTGGATTTTTGGGTTCAGTAATGTGCTAAAATAGGTTAGAGTTTCAAAACAATTGCAGTAGCTCTAGCAGATTCATACTGCATCAATTATACAAAGATATGATAAGGACTGGTAATTTGTTACCTGGAGACTGTACTGAGCACCTCACACACGCACGGATTGGAACTCGTTAGCTCTCACTGCAATGAGTGCACCAAAAGTCTAGCAAATAATCAATGGAGGGAAAACATCTGTCAAAGATCGTATTTAAAAAAAACAGAAGAGGGGGGACACTCATACATAATCACAGTTTCTCATTTTTTACATGAAACTGTGATTAGTTTAAAAGTACCTACTCCTGACACCTGTTTCCATGACAACAGGAGCAGCAGCTAGAAATGGCATCCTTGGAGTTCTTGTTGGTTGCACAGGCACAGGAAACTGGAGGTATCGTATACAGGCATTGGGACCATTCAGCAGAGTGTTGGCAGGAGAAGAGGAAGGTTTCATGGTGTGTTAAAATCCCTTGACACACTTACAGAAACTCCCTACAGCTAATAATATTGTTATTCTTTAAAAAAAAATTAAAAATTAAAGGTAATTTTCAATTGAAAGCTAAAATTATCAGTGAGAAGTGCATTTTGCCTTGAAAAACTGCATCTCTCAAGCAGCTAATAACATGGGGCTTGGAAAAGAAACACTAAATGTAACAACATTATTGTATTATTCTGTGCCTCTAAAACTGCCTGATAGACACTTGCCTTTTATCACATCCTTTCCTTAATGGTAATACATTACATCTAATTTCAGTATGTGCTGGCAAAACATATTTTTATGTGTTGCTGAATCATATATTTACTTTTAGTTTGTTACAATGAACAGTCTTAGTTTTCTATGTGACTTGCCTAAATATTTTCTTGGACCAGAAGTGTTTTGCTACGGGAAACTTAGGCATGAATTCCTCCTTAGTTGGGCAATACTGTAAAATCTGGAAAGGAGCACCACCAGCATGATGGAGAGTTCTACTTCTGTGGAAGTTGTTGTTGAGATGTCTTCCATGTAAAATGGATGTGTGGGCCATTTGTGCAAAATTTCTGAATGTTTGCCAAGTATCAGATCTGAGCAGCCCTGGACTAAGCATGACAGCTGCCTGCTTCTTCCACAAATTCACTTTCTCTCCTAACAAATGCAGACTGTTCCTTCATCCAGAAAGTGTATTAAAAAACCATGATTTATGAGTCCTAACACCTATGAGTTAGTACATAGTTTAGAATAAAGTTCTGGTTAGAAAGATATCTTGTTTCTGGTGTTGATCAATAATTGATGTCCAAGAAAAAGTGTGACGAAAGGGTCCTGTATGGAGTGATCCTTCTTTGCTATGACTGCTTCTGGCAATCAGTAATCTAAGCTTAGTTTTTGTGTGGAGGTATAAAACCCTTTTGTCTGTATCTGTTTACAGGTACTTACTGAGCAAGCTTTTTTCCCAAGCTCATTCTTCAATAATCTGCTGCATGCCACATTTAACAGGATTGAGTTAATTGGCAACTTTTTTTTTCCCCAAAGGGAAAAACCCTCAAGAAAACAAGGCACAAAGCCTCGAAGCTGCAAGTAATTCAGGTGCATGCTGGTTTTGCAGGGAGAGATTCAACATCTTATAATTGATGCAATTCCTTGTGGTAACAAATTATTCCTGACCTTGTATTGATCATTTTTACTGCTATTACAGTTATGAACAATTCAGTTGCACCAAGTGGTGACATGGGGTACTTGTAATGGAAGGGAGCCATCAGAAGCTGTCCAGATCCAGCCCACCCATGGTGTGTCTCTGCCCAGAGATAGGACAGGGTTCAGGCCTCACTCAGCCCCAGTGCAGATGTTATGGGGTTGCAGGGAGTGGCTGCGGGATGTGCACCATGATGGGATTTGGAGTATGGTTACCTCTGGAGTGACAAGATGTGGGTCATCCAAACTTTTCTTGTGATTAATGTCTTGAATGCCATGAGTAATAATTATAATCAGTGACATTTTTATTCTTTCAGACAGTGTCACAGTGACACTAGGCAGGTTTCAGTGGTGTCTCAGAGCAGGTGGTGGTGTGTTAGAGACTTTCTTTCAGTAGAAGTCTGGGACCCTTCCTGGGGACTTCATTCTGCATTGGAGGCTGCACCATGAGGTTGGACTGGGGGCACTGGAACCCTGCCCTTCTACTTGTGGTACAGAATTTGTTACCTGATCACAAACTCTCTTGCCCCCTTCCCTACCCCTGGAGTGGTACATCAACACAAATAATGCTGGCAACCTCTAAGAGCAGGACATATGAAGAGACAACATGACAGGCTGGTACTGCTTAGAGTCAGGCTAGACCATGGAAGGCAGCACAGGAGGTATACGAGATGCTCTTTCAAATATTATCAGAGTATGGATACCTCATAATTTGGTATTCAGTGGTATCATGTACATTTAAGAACTATTATGCTACCAAAATATCAAGGGATTGCCTCTGGCTAGTAGAAGTGACTGTGAGAACAGTATGCGAACAGTTTAATTTACTGCTTCTCTGAGGAGGTGCAATTTTAACAATGTTAAACTCTCAACACTCACTGAAGCAATATCTTAACATGCATTTTCAAATATTTTAATTAAAAAATAACTGTTATGGACTGTCATGTATAGTCTTATTATCTTTGGGAATATGTAGGCTGCAAAGATATTCCAGCCCTCACACACGGGCTATGCTGCAGCTCATTGTAAACAAAAGTAATTATTCCTTGAAAAGTTTTCCCAACTTAAACCAGATTTCTTATTCATGAGAAGCCAATAAATATCCAAGAGATGTGCAATTTTAACTTTCTTGGTATTTGCTTATCCCTAGATACCATTTTCAGCCAATTTTGTTCTGAAGAGTGCTCATTCATATTTTATTCGTGATATCCCTGGAGAGGGAGAAAAAGAAGAGCAGCAACAGCCTAAGAAGAATCCAAGCCAGAGGCAGGTTATCCTCTTACATGACGTTAATGGCAAGAGGATCTGCTGGGATTTTGGCCAATAAAGGTGAGGGTATTCAAGTCCCTCTTTATTTGCAGAAATTACGAGGGGAATCATTGCAGTGACTTGCTGTGGCAGTTTTCATGGCTGTGCTCCTCTGTGCTGCCAAAGGAAAGAAACTTTTGTCCGTAAGACAACTCTTTCCAGAAGGGACATGCTTTTGTTGTTGTCTCTGGTCAGATCCACCTCTCATTTAGTAGATAATGAGAGAACTTTTGTGCCCAGCTCAGAAACTCCAGCAGATGTGGAGCTTATTTCTGTCATTGGATGCAATTGGCTTTCAGCTGAAATTATGATCCTTCAGGGTGACAAGGACTGAGCACACCCTCCCTGCTGTGGGGTTTTGAAGTCTGGAGGCTTGGCTGTTGGGGAGGTGAGTTGTGATATCCAACTGTGAGTGGCATTTGGGTAAAGTCACTGGTGAATTTAAAGCCTCGTGCTCCAGCTTTGTAGTGACGCTCAGTAAACACACCCGTAGGCAGTAACAGCTGAATGGAAATGTGAAAACATGCTCCTCATCATCCCTGAGCTCTTAGTGCCAACTCCCACCTGAGACCAGTGCTTTCTGAGAGTGGACAAGTGGATTTAGCTGTGGGTTAGCATTCCAAATCTTCCTGTACATGCAGTACATCCGCAGTCATGCTGTGTCTGGGACCAAGACCTCAGTAGGTGTGATGAGAGTCAACAGCTCCTCCAAGAAACCAGTAGTACCTCTTCTATAAATTTGAAGCAATATGTCTCCCTGCCTGCCTGAGGTGAACTCTGGCTAAAAAAATGGCAATGCTGGCAGGGCATCCATGGTACACATTTTTTGTGCTGAAATAAAAGGTTCTAGGAAAACCTTTTGAGGCATTATGTGCATGGATTCCTCACTGCAGCTGACACGTTCCTGTACAGTAATTTCCAGCTGGTGAAATGTCCCTAGAAAATACATCCTCACCATCTGCTCCAGGTCAGAGTAATCAATGGCATCTCAGAGGTACAAAATAACTCCTTTGTTGGCTTGCCACTCAATTGTTATATCCACAAGTGCATTAAAGCTTTCTGTAAATAATGAAAGGAGTTTGCTGTTGAGTGACAATGTTGTTCCCATATTGCATTATGTCCTGTTCCTTTTTTCCCTGATTTGAGCCATAAGTAGGACAGCAAAATGTGTCACTTTCCCTGCACATCTGCCTTTTCTAGCTCTGTGATTCACAATGCCTTGAAAGAACATTGGCTGCAGAAGACCAGCACTGCACTCTTTAAAAGGCATTGACTATTCAGGAAATTAAATTTAAAGTTAGTAGAGAAGCTAAAGTGACTTTATCTTGAGAAATAGAGTAAAGTGAACAAGCAGCAGCAGCTGGCTTCACTGAAAAAGTGATACACTGAAAAAGTGTTGCTGTTTTCCCCACTGACAAGTAGAGAAACGACACAAAGTCCAGGCTCAGGGATAATGGAAGCGCTTTATTGAATTCTCAGAAGACTTTTATATGTTAGCTTGCAAAGTGTATTAAGTGGCATAAGGTAATTGTTTTTTTGCCATCCACCCCTTAAGGGGATTGGTCAAGTTCTAAGACACCCATCTCTGAATGTTTTTCTAGTCAGAACCATAACAATTCTGCAAAACAACCTGCAGCTGCAAGAAGTTTACAAAACTGTAGCATTGTTTTGAGTTACTTGCATGGGAAAGACAGAACTCTCACAAAAATGCTGCAGAGAGCTGAAGAAATTCTCTGCTGGAGTTGTTTCAGCATCCATAAAAGCAGCAAATTCTTCTTATTTATCTCTCCTGATTGCTATCAGTTGGCTACCTCCTTGTGAAGAACTATGTTATTTAGCAATAAAAGGAAAGCATGATGCCCTTTTTTCCTTGTGAGAAAACCAGCATTAATTCAATGGAACCTTGAAATGCTACCAGTTGATGTTCAAGGAAGTACTTATCAAGGGCAAAGTACTTGCTGTTCTCAAGTTTAGCAGTAAGTCACTTTCCACTGTAGTTGGGTTTTAGTGCCCAAATACTTCCTAGTTAAAAAATTTTGGGGGTACTGGATGATGGAGTTCCTGAAACCAGTCCTTCAGTAAGGAGCACAAAGAACAGGTACCAGCCTTGCCACAGGCATGAGCAAACTGTTCTGGTTTTCTCAAATAAAGCAAACAAAACAAAATAAAACAAACAAACAAAAAAAAATCAAAATGTTGTGAAATATAAACGGGTTTTTATCTTTTTTGGAGATGTACAACTTGCAAGAAAACAGAGTGCCTTCTATGAAAATTGCCTTGTGGGAATACTGGTGCCTTTACGAGTCATAAAAAGATTTAGCAAAAAATGCAAAAAAGTCACAATCTTCCTCTTAGAGAACACAAGTAACATGCAGTATTTAATAGGCAGGAGAAAATAATTGCTGTTTTTCTGAGTGAAGCTGGTAGTTGGTGTTAGTTGATCATGACCACTTTCACAGCCTGAGAAGCAATGCCTTGAGATAGTTTGGTCCTGTTGGCAGAGATGAGGCTGTACTGACCATGCAAAATACTGAATGGAACAGTAATATTTTTACAATGATGGGTAAAATATTTCCCAAGGTCTAATTCCACAAAATTCCACACAAAGAGGAAAAGAAAAAAACCCTAAGTTAAAATTCTGAGCTTACCTTGGTTGGCTACATTTTTGAGCAACAGATTATTGACAAATTAAGACAAAAACCACCAAGAAAAAAGATACACGAGATCTGTGGCAATGAATATTCCAGAAATTTTCAAGATGGATTTGTCCAATTTAAATTGCCATTTCCTTTAGGATTCATAGTGAGTCCTCAAACTCACAGAATTTTTTATCTTTCATTTTAACTCTGGCTACATCATTTTTCTTCAATTCTACAGTATAAATTATTTCCAATAGGATTTGAAGTGCTGCAGTTACATGAGTTTGAAAAATAGGGCATACAGAACCATATGCCTTTTTTTCTAAAAAGGCCTTTGTTTCTGTTTTTTGCTTCACTCGAACATCGTGAAAATCCACAAGCAGCCCTGCGGAGAAGGACTTGAGGGTTCTGGTGGATAAAAAGCTGGATATGAGCCTTAGCAGTTGACATTCTGTGCCAGGGTGACCATTGATGTGGAGTGTGGTCTGAAAGCCTAGCACAAAAAAAAATATTATTTTCAATTTATTTATGAAAACATACAGATAATCAACTGCTTTAGAGGTGAGAATTCCAACTCAGCACAGCAATAGGGAATATCTTTTCAGTGCCTTTGATGTTATTTGCAGTCCATGTTGAGCATCTTCCCAAGGTGACCAGCAGCCCATGACCCCTCAGACCACCTTGTCCGTTCTGTCAGTGTGCCTGGTGTGCCTGGGTTACATTCCCCAAGGCTCTTTGTGGTGCAATAATCAGATTTTCTCCATCATTCTTTATCATAGTTTTGGGGAAAGCTGGTCATTCCCAGAACCTGCCCCTAGGAAGGACTTCTGGGGAGCAGGAGTAGCTAGTCCTGCAGTGAAGGCATGGCCAAAGGATTTTCAGAAGCAAACAAGCCAAGAGATGGCCAGCTAATGTAAGCTCATGCCAGTCATAAAATCATAGAATCCTTAAGGTTAGAAAAGACCTCCAAGATCATCAAGGCTAGCCTTAAACCAAATACCATTATGCCCATTAAACCATTTTGTGACGTGCCATGTCTACTCATTTTTTGAACACTTTGAGGGATAGTGACTCAGCCATTTCCCTGGAGAGACTGTTTCAGTGCATAATTACTCTTCCAAGTGAAGAATTTTTTTGTAATATTCCAATTCCCTGGAGCATTTTTCAGAGTACTCAAAATATTCTAAAATGCAATATTTTAAAAAAACCAAAACCAAAAAGAAAACCCCAACAAAGCACGACAGTCTTGCATATGTATCACTGAAGATCAGCAGCACAAGTTTTGGACACGCAGCATAAGGAAGGAGTAGACACTTTGCTGTCTCATGACACACAGGCTGTTTTCCCCTGTTTGTAGCACAAATTCTGGTGTTTGCTGTGAGGAAAATGCTGTGGGCTCCCCCTGCCAGCATAACCTTTTTGCCCCTTTTTAATTAAGCTTGAAAGGCTAAGGAGTGTATGTGAGGAATGAGAAAATGAACTAGCCAGCTTTGAATGAAGAACTTTTTCCTTTTTAAATTTGCATCTGACAGCAAAGCTGAGAGCCCTGGCACGGGCAGTGGCTTTTTGAGGGGTTGGAGCTTCTCCTACCCTTGTCGTCTCTACACAAGGCATCACCGTGGCTCCCAGGGCAGACTGCAAGCTAGCAGGCCTGCCAGAGTTCATAGTTTCCTTTGTCCACCAAAAGCACCTCACCTTGTAGCCATGGCAACTTGCTGCCAGGAGCAGGCAGCATCCCTTCATGAGCTGCAGCATCCCTTTGTGGTCCACAGCATCCCTTTGTGGTCTGCAGCATCCCCTCCTGGGTCACAGCATCCCTTCACGAGTTGCTCCCACATCTGTGCCAGGGCTATGGAGCTGGAGATGCTGGACAAGACTCCACATTAAATCTGAGCAGGAGAATGGGTCTGTTCTCTTTGGAAAGGCCATTACCAACATTTCAGTTTGCTGCTGTCACAAACAGTCCTGTACCCACAGTGCACATTCTGTCTCAAAAAAAAAAAGATGTGTATTCTGGGGTGAAAAAGGAATCTGATCCTTTTCCAGCAGCAAGGTTAAAGGTCTTAAAGGGATGGAATAACACACCCTGGGATTTTTTCCTAGGTTTCTTGCTGTTTGTTATTGCAGACATTTGTTACACCCTTCACTAGTCGGGTTGTCCTTTAAGATACCTTCTCATTACAGCAGCACTCTCCCTTAGTGAAAATTTCTTAATGAAGATTTCTTAATGAAAACTCTTACTTAAGGTTTCCTATAGGTTGCTTTTTATTTACACAGCGGTCCAAACCCTTTCCTTTCATTGTCTTGAAGCATCATCCTCCTGAGGGCCCGAGGAAAAAGAGGAGGTAAGAGAAGAGCAAAACCCCACGCTCTTGATTCTGACAGCACCTTCTTAGGGCAGTGAGAGGAGCTGGGGGCAGGTCCCTCGAGGCACCGTCCTGAGGTGATGAGTGGAAACCTCACTGGGCACATCCTGACCTGAGCCAGCATGAGAGCAGCCTGGTGTGCGGCTTGGTTCTGTCCTTGCTGCCACCTTCTGCAGTTCATCTCCTGCTTCCCAAAAGCATCTTTGTAACCAGGAACTGCAGCTCCACGAGTCTCCACATTGATCCCTGTGGAATCATCCTGGCTTTGCTGGAAGTGGCAATGCTCTGCCTGCAGAGCAATGTGTTCCAAAAGCCAGCAAGAAGGCTACACAGGAGTCTCGGGTCTGCATTGCTCATAGACTGCAGTGCTGATATTTCTGTGTGCCCAAGTACCCACCCCTGGGTTTCACACCAAGTGTTGTTTATCATATAATGATATACCCAGAAAAGTGCAAATCTCCAGATTCACACATGCATTATGACAGCAGAGATGGGGAGATGCCTGGAAAGAGATGACACGGTGATGACACTCATAAAAAGAGAGGAATCCATAGGGTTATATTATTCCAAAGAGAGGAATCTGTTGGCAGATTACCACTGCCACCACGTAGAAACCTGTGCCTTCTGGCTCTGCACAGATCTATTTAACCTTGTGGAGGTGCACAAATGATTCAAAGAATCGTAGACTAGCGGCCATTGACGATACTTTCTTCCTTCAGCTCCCGGAAGATTTTTCCTCACCAATTATCAGCTTAATTTCAAACTCAGAGACATCCCATGGGAGACCAGAACAGTGGGCTGTGAATAGTTGAGGAGGCTCATGAAACACCCCTGTCCTGGCTGTCCAGCAGACCACAGTGATCAGAACCAAGGCTGCTAGAGCCGCCCAAAACAGACACTGCCACTGCAATGTGGAAAGAAGCATGTCTTCCTCTGCACTCTCCTCAATCTCCTGGAGCAGGCGAATCATCTCCTGACGCAGGTACACCTCACGCTCCAGCATCTTTCTGGCTATGGCCACATCTCTTGGGGGATCCTGCTTCAGGACAGGCTGGACAGCCAGCAGAAGCAGAAACAGCGTCGCTGCCAAGGACATGGCCTGTAGGAGGTGAAAGGAGAGGGGGCTCATCAGAGTGGGAGAGAGTAGAGAGCTGAGGGCGCCCAGCACATTCTCAAAGTCTCCCTGGGCACTCAGCTCTCCCTCTGGGTTAGAAACACCCTTGGGCATCACCCTGGTCCTCCATCCAGCCCAGCCTTCCCCCTGCATGACGACTTGCCAGTTGCCCAAGTCCAGTAGCAGTGGGGCTGAGACTGCCTGTGGATGCTCCTGGTGACAGGTCCCATTGTGCCCTGTCCTCAATGATGTCACAAGCACCAGAGCCCTCATCTCCTGGCTGACAAGATGGCAATGGCCCTGGGGACAGCTCCCATTGTGAGCTGTCCCCAGTGATGTCATAGCCACCAGAGTGACATCACCCAGCTGGAAGCCCCAGCCTTTGTCCCACCCAGTTCAGCAGGTCCCAGGCATCACTATGCCAAGTGCAAACCCTCCTGAGGAATGAGGTCCCAGGGACTCTCTGCACATAGTGGGCAGACCCCCTCCAAAGCTGTAAATGAAACAAAATGCCAGTTGTCTCCCTGGTGCAAAAGAGCAACCACCATACCACATCCCCAGGTGCCACATGTCTTTTAAGTTCCTCCAGGGATGGTGACTCCATCACTTCCCTGAACAGCTTCCAGTTCTCCAGTGCTTGATAACCTTTTTGGGAAGAAATTTTTCCTTGTATTCAACTTAAACCTCTCCTGGTACAACCTGAGGCTGTTTCCTTGTCCTATCGCTTGTTACCTAGGAGAAGAGACCAACCCTCACCTGGCTACAACCTTCAGGCTGGACTTAGAAGCAGACCTTTAAATTAGATTTGTCAGGGAAAGGGGATGTACTCCCAAGTGTCAGAGGGGAGCCAGAAAACACCAGCATTTTAGGAAGCAGCAGGGAAATACATGTAAATAGGTGTATTTACAGAGCTAGGCTGGGAAGGAGATGTGTGTGTTGTGCTCTGTGTTAAGGAATGGGTTGATTGTGAAGAGCTGCATCTGAGACACAACCAGGAACAGGTTGAGAGCCTGTGGGCACAAATCAAGGACCAGACCAACAGAGGGCACCGTATGCTTGGGGTCTGCTCCAGGGGTCTGACCTGCGGGCCCTGTTGGATCTCTCGTTTCAGCTACAGAAGCATCTCGCTGCTCCCAAGATCTCATCTGGTAGAGGTTTCAATCCTCTGGGTTGTCTACTGGGAGAGCAGCACAGCTGGCTGTGAGCAATCCGGGAGACTCCTGGAGAATGTTGAGGACAACTTCTTGGTCCAGGTACGGCCAGAGGAGAAGTGTTACTGGACCTGGTGCTCACATACACACATAAGCTCATGAGAAGTTAAGGGCGGAGCAGCCTGGGCTGCAGAGACTGCCCTGCGGGAGTTTGTGATCCTGAGGACCATGGGCCTGGTGAGGAGCAGAGTCAGGACCCTGAACTTTGGAAGAATTAACTTCCAGCTGTTTAAAGAATTAGCAGATGAGCAGTGGGCAGATCTAAACTGTTTTGTAGCTCAGTGCTTTTGAGAAAAACTAAAGTCAGGATTTGAGTAGAATATAGGATGTTTACTTCAGTGAAGCTTTCTTGCTTTTCAGGCTTCCTTTGTACCTGCTACAGCAGTTCTGTTATTTGTTTTTTCTCTACATATGAGATTTGGATTGAACATAATGACTTTACACAGATGTGGCAGACATCTCTGCTGCTCTTCAGCCTTTCTGATAAATCTGAAAGCAATATATCCTGCATGATACATGATTCTGTTGAAAAATGCTTAGTGTCCCAATGTCTGCCCTACTAGTTTTTGGAATGATCCTGAGTAACAACGGGCTAAATTCATCTGTAGTGAAATTTCACAGATTATGAAGCAAAGGTACGATGGATTAATTTTTCCTGAAAACCCTTGATAAAAATATAACAATAAATTAATTCCTTTCATAGGAAACCATTCAGTCTTCTTGTTTTTTCTTAGAAGTCAGGAAATTTCCTTTCTTTCCCTTCCCACCATCAGTTTTTACCCCATTCTGTTGCTTTCTTATAGTGTCCTCAAAAAAATACTTTATTGCCTTTCCTTGTAGTTTTTGGAATAAAAACAGTTTATAGAATGCAATCATAAGGTCAGTTCAGATGCTGTTTGCTCTCAAATTACATATTCCTTACATTAGGGAAGGGATAGACGTAAGCGTGTAATCGAATCACTTTGCCTTAAATCAAAAATGTCTCTTTAAAAAATATTTTGTGAGTCTAGAATAATAATTTTCACAGTTGGTGAAATGTCACTGATTTTATTTTAGTTCTATCATATTGTGGAAAGATCCCTTCATTAATTATATTTTTCCTGAAAGTATTTAAATAACATTTTTCTCAATGATTATTTGGAGTTCTTTGCCTCCTCTTCCCCACTGTATTATAAAAGAAACAGACGAATAATTGTGTAATATAATCTTGATGAAACCATGCTAGAGATAAGACATTTAGAAAAATTTTTGCCATTTAATCTATTGCATTTGCTGTTGTTCTCAAAATTTTTAAATTAAAAACAAACCCGTGGCCAGTTTTCTGTGAAATTTTAGAATAAAATGCACTCCTACAGAAATTAACATAATGTCTGCCCTCCCTTAATTAAAAATAATTATCTTCAGAATGCACAACAATGCTGGTAACCAGGAAGATACTGCCTATAGTGTTAAATATTGGACAGCCAGTCTGAAACATTGTGAATGGTTTTGTTTTCCCTGGGTTTTGCCTGTACTGCAGATGGCAGCTTCATACAGACCTATTGGAAACCAGCTGACCACATCAGAGAGGCTGGGGCTCCTTGGGGATGAAGGCTGTGTGAAACACCAAGTTGTCACAGTTAGGTCCCCCTGGAACTTGCACTTACTAAAGCTGTTTTGAAAATATAGTACGGACAAACTATTTGATAAAGTAATGACTGCTTTGAGGCAGAATAAGTGAAATAATGGGTACTTGGTTTCCCTCACTGCTGCAGTCCACTATTTCTGAACTCCTCATCTTCTGGAGCAATACAGGAGTACTTTGGATATTCTCTCCTCCACCTTGCAAATGCAGATTAATAAAGGCAAAGCACAGCTCTTTTATCTGGTGTTTTTGCAGGGAAGCATTCTCACTTTGCTGCTAACGAGCATCAGGCAGCAAACAGCTACCAAAGTGCCTCATGGAATATAGTCTCAGAGGAATTACTAGTTAGCTGGCAAGTGTTGCAATCCCTCCATCACTGAGCTGCCCAGTTTTGTGAGCAAAAGTTGGATGCAGGTGCACATGGACTGATCCTTCTGCAGAGCATCCTCTGCACTGCCCTGTTGAAATATTATCAGTGGTGGCAAAAAGCTTCCATGATAGCATTTCCTGCATGGATTTGTTTACAAGGAACATAATCTGTAAGTGTTCTTAGAGGTGAACAGCCTGAAAGAGGGAAGACAGGAAGGAACCAGTGTCCAGTACCAGAGAGAACTGATGGATTGCTGCAGCCCTGGAGTCACCCTACGCTGAGCCCAGCAAATGGTCATCAAGATGATTAAAAGGATGGAGCAAATGATCACAGAACCCTGGAATGAATTGAGTTAGAAGGGACCTTAAAGATCATCTCATTCCAATGATGGGCAGGGATCCTTTCCACTAGACCAGGCTGCTCAGAGCCCCATCCAACCTGGTCTAGGTGCCTGGAAAAGCCAACTAGGCAGGAATTTTTCCAGCCTGAAGAAGAGAAAGGAATGATCTGTTCAATTCAAATGCATCTATGAACACCCACTAGAAAACACAGCCAGACTCTCCATTCATGTGAACATGGAAAGGACAAGAAGCAACAGAAAGAAATTGCAACAAGAAAAACTCCAATCAGATATAAAGAGAAAAACTCATCATGAGACCCAACCAGCACTGTTACAAGCATCCCAGAGGGGTTCTGGAACCTCTTTGGAGATACTCAGGATTTGACTGTGCTGAGGAACCTAATGCTACTTCTTTAAGCAGTGGAGTTGAACCAGATGACCTACATTATTCCCTTTTTCTAAAAAAAAAAATCCATCACGAACCTGATATCTAGGATAGCAGTGACATCCCTACCACAGAACTCTGAGAACAACTTGTAAAGCCACAGATGTACTTCAAAAATTTGAAACATTGGGGAAAGGAAGCTTGAAGAAGAAAATTTGCATACAAGAACAAGATTAAAAGGAGAGGACAAGACTGAAAAGAAAGAGTAGTGGGCCATGTGAAAGGCACTGTCTAATTCTGGCAAGAGCAGCCCTGACATCCCGCTGACTAATTTAAACTTTATTTAGCTTTGATGAGGCAGTGACACTGGGCATAAAGCAGGAAGGGACCAGCTCTTAAGACTCTGGCAGCTCTCAGATTTCCTAGGGGTTTAAAAATACTCAACGCTTCCAGGGAGAAGTGGCAGATTTTAACAAGGCAGAAGAAGAGCCCAGTGGGCACATAACCTGGGAAGTTGCTCTTTCCTTTCATTATGTTTTTCCCTTAGTGCTTCTTTTAATTGTTATTCACGACTCTTCTAATTTCTCTTGCCTATTAATTTCTCTGATGCTTTATCCAATCACATATATCCGTTTCTTCTAGGATGTTACACATGGGTCTCTGGGAAGACAAGAAATAAATACATGAGGTACTTATGTTGATTTCAGGATTCTTCTGGCAGTATCCATCTTCTCTCTTCCCTTTGCTGCTGTACAGAGTATAAAGAAACATCTGATTATATTCTTTACGCCTTATTATATTATATTCTTTATTTAGGTACAGCTGTTTACTCAACTTTACTGAATAATCAAATAGAATTGAGGTATTTCTGTTTCTTGTGTGATGCTTTGGGATTAGAGCTGTGATGACATTTCTTATAGACACGGTAGACACCATCCGTGTCTTTGTGCATGGAATCTGAGATAATGTGCCTTAAAGGCAAGGGGATTCTAAACAGATTTCAAAAGATAGCTGATTTCTTAGTAACCTTGGCCACAACAATGGGAAAATTATGCTGTTTACTGTTATGTTTTCTGCACAACACAAAGTAGAAGAAAGGTGGTGGATGCTGAAGATAAGGAAGTTGAGTTCATCAGTGCTCTGGATTCTTCCGGTGTTCTTTGAAAAAGTGGAACATCTTAATGAACAAGACCAGACTCTGTCTATCACTACTGATTGCACATCTAACTTACAGGGAAAGTCAGTGTAAATTTTCAGCTTCACATGCAAAATCCAGTGTGATTGATTCCTCCTATTTTAGGATGATGAATTACTTTTATTAGGAGGTTGCAATCTTGTGTCAGTTGCTGTGATTCCATGGGAAGCCATGCAATAACTGAATGAGCAGAAACCTAATCCATTGGGATGAATACTCATTAGTTAACATTAAAAATACAAATATGTACTCCTCTTTCCACTACAAACTCTTCCTACAGGGTACAGAAATCTGTAAATTTAATCTTCAAGTACTTCAGATACAATATTGGGCCACAAAGTATTAGTAAAGGCAACTGTATGTTCCATATATTAATTCAAGTTTTCTTGATGCAAGCTTCTGATGAATAATCTGGTGAGTTGAAAAAAACCACCCATCTTTAATAATCTCATCTGAGAGTAGGGAGGGAGCACAGCACACGTGAGTCTCACACAGGTCTCTGGCAATATTTTCCTGGTGAGCCTCATCATGGGGGACTTGGGTCTTCCTACTGTCTTACAAGAGCAACAGACTGCTTTTCTCACTCAGAGATTGATGGAGCACTAGGATATTTTCAGTACTCAGGAGCAATTCTACTGATGTTCACTTCCCAAACATCACATAAGTCATTAACTATTACCAAAACAGTCAATTCATACATTCATGAAAGCACTTTGGAATAATAATATAGGTGTGTTGAGAAGAAACTGTGCCCTCCTTCCCTTTCGTTCAGACTTGTTCATCAGTCTTTGTTTTAGGTAATGTAAACAGGAGGAATTCAAGCTTTTCAGGCTACATGCTCTATAAAATTAATTCTTGTAATATGGGTAAGGTTTCCTTTGGGGGAAAGGAAATGACTGTGCAGAAGAGCATATAAACAAATTCCAGAGGAGATTTAATCAGCCTGAGAGAGGCAAAGGGAAACAAGTTTGTTTCAGTGCTGAAAGTTTCTCAGAACCTCAAAACTCACGATGGTGCTGAGAAACTTCAGGAACAGCTCAGTGAAAGGATGGTGTCAAATCCACAGCTACAGCCTCAATTTATAATCTTGAACATTAAGTACAGCAATCCTATTTTACTGACCAGGTAGAAGATATTGCTGCAGGTTGCTTACACAGTAGCATCAAGGCAATTTTTTACAGTTCTTTTCAAGTCAGATGGCTGAGCACAATGTTACCCACGTTAGAGATGCGCACAAAAGTTATCAGCTGATGCAGTTTTAACATTTTAATCCAAATCTGTATTAACTGGAACAAGATGTTTCCATCTGATCACAGGTGCTTCAAGCAAATCAGTAGGTACAGCTGTTTCTTCCAACACCTACATATTTCACAAAATTTAGAGAATCACTTGCAGATATGCCCCATCCTATTCTTTCCACATTAAACAGCTTATTGGATTAATTACACTACAGATCTCTGACAAAGCCACTAGCTTGGGGAACTCAGCTCCTTGCTCACAGTTTGAATGTTTGAATGCAAATTCTGATTTATTTCCTTTATTTATTAACTATATTTTGCAGAAAAATAATCACAGCAGAACCGTAAGTGTTTTAGAAGGATTTTAGAAGGCTAGAGAAAAAGAAGTGTCTGGAAAGGTGGTCAGTTTGAAAACAGATCAAGCCTCCACAGGCTGTGAAATAGAAAAATATGAAGACAGCATATGTTGGAAGCAGTCACTGATGAGCAGCACTTGGCCAAAAGAGCACTTGAAGAAATAGCAAGATGAGGAAAAAAAGAGCCAGGTACTTTTTTATTTCTCTGTATTGCTGTTACAGTGAATTGTTAAGGTCTCTTAAGACACTCTTTTAAACCTTAATAAACAGGTTTTGGGTGCTCTAGTTAATGCAAGTTGGCTCTCTGTTCAAATGATGGTAGCTTAAGGAGTTTTTAAGTGACTTCTTCAGCAACCTGCAAGAATGAGTTTTGTCACAAAAAGGGTTAGAATACTGTGCAGAAACTGAACAAAAGACCTGTTTGCAAGAGAGGAGTCACAAGAACTGTATTGTTCCTTTAAAAAGCAACCAAGAGTTGCTTTTTATTGAGAGTTGCTTTTTATTGAGAGTTTAAAAAAATGAACAAAGAACAATTTTAGAGGTTTAATTAAAAACAATTTTGATCTTTTATTAAAAATTATTTTATCAACAGTCTCACTGCTTTCATACCACCGGTATTATGAGCACATTGCAGGGAAAGTAATCATGCTCAGTGGTTCACTACAGCATGCTGGCTTCACAGACTAGGTTATGAAGAAAATGTGCTTTAATAGCAATGCATTGCTTGTATCAGATGCAAACATTAGATGCAGAGAGTAATAAAGAGTTGCAGTTACTTGAAGAATTAATTAGAACTTTCAGCTGTTGTGTTCTTTGGCATCAGAGCAACTAGGAAATACATTCAGTAAAATTAGAGTTGTGATGATGTGTGCACTAATTTCAAGAGATCAAAATAGAAGACGATATTCTAGGTATGGCTCTGCTCTTATTTGCAGTACACAGAGTAACACTCATATGTAAAAACTCCCAGGTTGATTTCTTTGGTTTGGTTCTGCAGAACTATATGTTTAAATATATAGAAGCAAGTAATAAATACATACAGAAGTGTGTGTACATGTGTATGTTTAATTTTATGTTTCAAGCAGCCTTTTTGTTAAATTGGTGGCACCTTCAGGAACAGGTGGATAATGATGACTGTAAGAGATGCAAAGTTGTTTCTCAAGAGAGAAACCTGGAGATTACAAACTATGTGGAATATTTTAAGATCACTTATAAGGCATCAAGGAAAGACTCACAGTTTAGAAAGTCATTTAAACAATGTTGTGTATAGATTAACATCTCATATTCCATTACATGGAAAATATTTACAGTGTACTTTTCCAATTAATGGTTGTATGAATTGTCTAATCTGCTTTTCACAGTATGGGAAATTGGAAGGAACTAAAATGAAGTAAAAATAAAAAAGAGTGCAAGGTATAGTCAGAAGATAATGAGGTCTATTGCATGTAGGTCTAATACATGCATTTTTTCTTCCCAAAAATGTAACTGAAGAAGTGGTAGGCAAGTCCAGCCCTACTGCATGCTAAATCATGGTAAAACAGTCTATTTCCACAGAGCCTTCTCAGGGAGACCATGCCCTTCCACCAGTAACAGCTTCATGCAGCTAAGAATTTAGAGGCAGGTCATAAAAATATATAGAAAGGAGGTTACATTCCCAGAAAAGAATCACTGAAATAGTTTTGAAAATGATTTTTTCAACACTAATAAAGAAAATGTAATAGACCATTTTATGCTCCCGTCCTTAGGCTGTGCCTTATACCATGATCAAGATAAAAGAAAATTATATTTCCTTGATTACTCATTCAAGCAGAAAATGAGTTCTGTTACCTGAAAATTTAGAAGTTTCACAAGTAATTGGATAGCCTTTGTACCTCGTCAATTTTTGATGTTATTGGGTAGTTTATGGTATTTACTAAGATGTTTTAGTCTAATCATTTTTTTTGACAGGTTAAAATATCACTATTACAGTGGGAACATTCTCCTGACAGTGGAAACCATTTAACAAATTAGAAGCTGAATGCAATTTGCTGGTCAGCGATGCAGAATATACAATGCATGTGCAAGAAATAGTTTAAGTATCAACTAGAAACTAACTATGTAAATTACACAAAAGGATCCTGCATTGTGCTGGCGCTTTCTCCTTCTTCCAAGAGTGCAGAAGACACTGGCAGAAATAATTTGAGCAAATAAATTGTATAGAAATCTGTCTGCTCCAGAATTACAGGCTCTTCTTTCAGTGCTGAGCACACTTAAGAAAAAAAAGAGTTTAGGATTTGAAGGAGAGTGGATTAACCAGGAGTATTCATCAGTTCTCTCTGGCACTCATACAATAGTCATCAGTCTTGAGGAGTGTCTGCCAAAGACAGGCTGGTACCTTTCGAAGTGTTTGTAGAGAATATCTGCCACCTTGGCCTGCAAGAGTGTCCCTGAGGCACCTTAGCCCTGGTGTGGGTCCTTGCTCGATTTGTGACCAGTGCACAGCAACAACAGCATGTCAGCTGTGACAAAGAGAGATCTCCCAGTTCCTGCACCTGATGAAGTTTCAACAGGACTGGGGTTTAACTTCAGCCAGCACATCCTCACTTGCTCACTTTCTTCCCCCCAGCTGGTGGAATGAGGAATCAGAAAAGCAATAGTGAGAAAACCCATGGGTTGAGATAAAGACAGTTTGATGGGAAAGCAAAAGACACCCACACAAGCAAAGCAAAACAAGGAATTAATTCACTGCTTCCCATGGGCTGGCAGGTGTTCAGCCGTCCCCAGGAGAGCAGGGCCCTATCACACGTAACAGTGACTTGGAAAGACAAATACTGTCAGTCTGAATGTCTCCTCCTTCCTTCTTCTTCCCCCAGTTTTATATGCTGAGCATGATGCCACATGGTCTGGAATACCCTGTGGGTCAGTTGGGGTCAGCTGTGCTGGCTGTGTCTCTGCCCAGCTCCTTGTTGCACCTCCAGCATCCTCCCTGGTGGGATGGGGTGAGGAGCAGAAAAGGCCTCAACACTGTGGAAGAACTGCTCCATGGTACTGAAAACCATGAATTATCGACACTGTTTCCAGCACGAATCCAAAACACAGCCCCATACCAGCTACTGTAAGGAAAATTGACTCCACCCCAGCCCAAACCAGCAAATTCTCCTCATCTTATCCCTCTGCATGCAATTGCATGAAACCATTGTCTGTCAGTGAAGTGAGGAAGTGGGTGGGCTGTGCAGAAGCTCAGATGTCTTCTCTAAAATTAAACAAGCTGGGATAATATGGTACATTCTAAATATGTTTGAACAGTGAATGCCTGTGGGGCTCTTTTTAAGTGTGCTCAGTGTCCACTAGATTGAAATGCTGCCAGGAACATTTTATATCCATATATATATATATATATATAACTACCTTTGGAAAAAAAATTGAGGATGCCTCAGGTAGGGATGGGGGATAGGAGAACTGAAGAGTTTTGTTTTCTAGTTCACACACAGAATCACCAAAAAGAAAAGCAACCTGGTGAACATCCGTTCCTTTCGTCCTCGTACTTCTCCCCTAATCCATTTCCGATGTCTTCAGGCATCCGGCTCTGGTATTGTCTTCTTGGCAAGTTCCCCACTAGCTGGATGTATTTTATCTTGTTTCTTTTGACTCTGTCTTTGTACATGCACATTTCTGGGGGTTTTTTTCCCCTGTAAATATCTCAAAAGATGTGTATTAGCCAGATGGTTCTAGTTTGCATGCTACAAAGATTTCATCTGTATAGAATAATTGAATGCAGTCATTATTTTATGTACAAAATTTGTTCAGGCATGGGCTTCTATTGAGAGGCCTATTCTATTCCTTCCTAATTCCTACCATCACTATTACTACATCTCTTCACAATGCTGCCCAGGCAGAGATTGACAAAATAGGAAATTAATTAGTGAGATGTCTCTAATGTTCATTATTTTTTTTTGGCTGTTCAAGATAAAATAGCTTTGAGAGATAAGTAGGAATGCTGTTTGTATTCAACTGCACCAACCATTTCTAGTTTTTGACACCTTTTTTATTACGTTCATGACTGGTGCAGCAGAAGTAAGTGGCTGCTGTCTCTGCTCTGTTCAATATCCACAATCCTGTGGATTCTGTGAATATCTTTTCCCGACTTTCTTCCTGCCTCCTTGTTTCATGTGAGGATCCCTCAGAGCTTTGCTCTTCATCTCGTACATGAGGAAGTGTCAGAAACAGATTAAGGTTAAAATGTCAGGTTTCTCTCATTTTTAGGTGTTGATTTTATGTGTCCAGGCCCCAATCCTTTCAAGTGCACTCTGCATTATTGGACTCTCAGATGGAAGCTGCCCTTTGAAAATGAACCATTGTTGCTTCTTGCTTTCCACCTCCTTCTTGTTAAAAATCTCTTTAAGCTGATGGGTCTTCTAGTCGCTTTCCATTCTAGCAGAAAGTGGGAACAATGGTGAGCCCCTTTGTTTAACAATAATTGGAACATGGGAGGCTACTTCAGAGACCACTCTGAATGCAAGTAAAAGCTGGAAGTGTTGATCTGCTTGTGGGTTGGGTGCATGAACAAAATAAGCAAGGAAAGAGTCAACTAAAAGGGGGAGTGCTTCTAGTAAGAACTTGAGAGAAAAACAAAAATTGCTTGGAGCTTTTTGTAAAAAATATTTCTGGAAGAATAAAATTAACTTCCAAATGATTGTTTCCCTGATCAGAGAAGAAGTGGTTTACAAGTATTCTGCAAATAAACAGTCAGAGAGAGATGACTGCAGACCCCACATAGTATAGAAGCATGGGCTTAGAACAGAACTAGACCATAAACACTCACCAAAAAATGGTTTAATGAGCACTCAGATTAAAACCATGGTAGATTGGAACTGAGCTCACCAGGATAGTTGTCATTTATGTGCTGTGTATCTTCTCATTCCTTTAGCAAAGTAATGTGTGACATGTTCTCTGCTAATACATTGGCAGCATATTTTCTCTCATCTTCGATTACATTTAAAGCCTATTTGAATTGAGGACGTTGCCTAAATTCCTAGCGATTCTGAAGAAAAACAACCCCTCCCTCCCTCCCTCTCCTTTTGCTGGGATGGCTTCCTGAGAAGTTCCCGAGATGAAGTGGCTTCTCCTGGATCAGGGGAGCTCCAGAGCCAGCATGAGGGACAGGGAAGGACCATGTGGTCCTGAGAAGGCAAGAGAGAAACACTGCTGCTGGTGATGGCAGTGAGCTGTCAGACAGGAGGAGATGTTCAAGCCAACCTCTGCCAGTAGCTGCTGCCACTGAAGACATGAGTATTGAGGGAAAATTGATCTAAATTTGCTGCAAAATGAGATTTGATTTAGAAAACTGTACATTAGAAAGATCTGTGGTTAGAGTTACCAGGTCCTTTATCTACCTCTTTGTGGTGACACTGAAAAGAGAAACAGCAGTTTCACCACTGTGCTCTTTGAGGTGGCAAGTTGTTTTTAAGTACCTGCAAAGATCAAAGAATAAAGCTCAATTGCTTCAATTGTTGTAAAAACTTTGGGAGCCTCTCAGCCACTTCAGGTGCCTTTGTAACTCTCTCTCTTGTTCTGCTGGCATCATCTGCGTTTGAACTTTGCTTCGCTAGTTAGGTTCGGGTTGTCTGCTGTGGACAGAAAATGTATTTCAGCTTGCTTGAGTATATTCGTTGTCTTGTAAGAGAGACTGAATTCAGAACAGCTGTTGTGGATGTGTGTTAAAGAACTATTGAGGAGCAGTGGGTGTGACCAACTACAATTCACCCCCACACCAAATCCTCTTCATTAGTGAGTGCTTAAAGCCAGCTGGCCTTATCTGTCTTGCCCGACTGTTCTCTCCCCTCCCATTGCCTACTCTCTGGTAAAATCATTGCAAAGAGAGGAGGCAGCAATCACTGGCCGGTTTAGGTGGAAGAGATCTCATAAAGAGGTGTATGACATTAGCTGTTACCTTCTGGCATTGCATGGTTCACATTTTGTGTCACCTGCCAGGTGCCTGTAAGGTTGTTAATTCTCTCTGCTGATTCTTCGTGGCTTTATGGGAGGAGCAGCCTTCTCCAAGGACTCCTACACGATAATGTATGTTTTTGGGGGTTTTTCCTAAGCTTGTCTAGTACACTAAATGTAACTGGATTAAGTGAAGAGGAATGACTAAAACTCTGCTCAAAAAATACTTTTGACTAGTGTAACTGTAGGGTAGATGGGAAATGAATCCATTGCCTTTAGTCCTGTGGTGTATAGGGAGGATTTCCTTTAGGGAAAAAGTAGCAGGTTGGAGCCCTGGAGGGCATATGAGGTAGGTGAAAAGGAGGAGAAGGAAATGAATATTTATTTCCAGGACATCGAGAAACAAAGTCCTTCCACATGACCTGACCATGGCTGTGTATTGGCAATAAACAGCTTAGGTTTGAAATGTTTGTATGAAAGGGCTTAGTTTCTGTCAACTCTATGCACCAACTTCTCAGCAGAAAGGCTGGAGAAACAAGGCTTGCTTTTGGTTTTGGGGAAGCAGAGTTGCCTCCTTCATAACACCTGCCAGTAAGCTAGGATCTCAGAAGAAAAGCAGTATTTATTTGTAATAGTTTAATGTATTCGTTTAATTGCTACTTCAGGAGAAACGTATCTGCATACAGGTCCTACTCTAGCCGTACATTCAGGGCCAAGGGAAGACAGAGGAATCTGCTGTAAAGCCATGAGCCAGGCTGGGAGCTGTATCTGGAAAGACATTACAGGGGGCAGAAGGGAGTTTGAGCTGTGGCAGTGGGGGAAAGCCTTTGGACCCAAGTGACCAAGCCTCCTATTTAGTAATATCCTATACTGTGTGTGTGATATGGAGTCTGCTGGTTTTTTCATATATGATTTATATAGATGTTTTAGATCCATGTTGAGTCTCTGGAAACCCAGGTTTTCTACATTTAAAAGTCAGCTTGAATTCAAAATTACCTATGTTGAATGTGTATTTGATGAGGTAAATTGGAGGAAGTGAAAGTTCTCTCTTCCACAGAATCAAGAAACACAAGTTCCACATTCCCAGCCAGTGACTTTCAGCCTTTAACTTTAGTTGTCTCCTGCCAAGACTACAACTAATTGAAAAGAGAATAAAATACTGCAGCAATCTTCAATACTGATGAATGTTGCAATAATTTAATATTTAAAGAATTTAAAACTTCAGTTGTTTTCTTCTGTGTAGTACTGGGGTAGAAGCTGTGGTAGCAAAGCAAGGTATTCACCCACTGGGTACTCACATATACCTTTGCGCAAGATAACACAGGGATGGGTAGTTTCCTTCAAATTCTTTTAGGCATGATTGTGTTATTTATTTCTGCAAATTTAATATTGCATCCTTCTTTTTCTTAAAATCTACATCATTTTATTTATATGCGAGATAAATGTGGAGCGTTTTTACAGCTATCAGCAAGTGTCCTTAAGAGAATGCCACAGCAATTTAATGAGGTGTGTAAGAACCTGTAACCACTGATGAACAGTGTCCAAGAAGATTCTTTCTTCAGTTCTTCTCTGGCCCTGCTTCTTCACTCCTCCTTCAGAGTGATCCTTTTACTATAACACCTCTAAAACTTGTGAGAGGTGGTAAAAATGTTCTTTGTTAGGTGAATCCTCAAGTTAAGCCACTCTTCAAATTACTTCTATAGCGTGAATTTGCTGGACAGCCAAGTCGTGACTGTCATGAGACTGGGGTGCTAAATAGTGGGAGTGCTGAGGACAAAACTTAGCTTTTCTGGGGATTTCGTGGACAGTACACACCATAGAACGGGCACAAGGTGTGCTGTGGTCCCAGGAGCTGCTCAGCCTTTGGTAATTTTAGGTGATAACGACGTAAGTAACGTTTTCTGTCTGGGACAACACAGTCATCAGGGATGGGCCTGTGTTACCAAATAGGTGAATTTACCCATTTTACTCTCTATACCACCTTTGTCTGAAGGAACTGCTTTTTGAATCTGTTGGCACTAATGTATTTTCCTTCATGTACTTGGACACACAGGGGAGTATAACATCCTGAACTACATCTGATTTGGATTGTTTTTTTCTTGTGTATTGCCTCAAAGCTTCTTGTAGCTGCTCCCCATGTCTGCTAGGCGGGTGCTGCTCTACTTACAGACTGCTGCAGCTTGGAGTCTTATTATCCCTTTTTGTGTGTGGAAACTCCTATCTTGACAACTCCCCCCCCAAAAAAACCTAAGTGGAAAATACATTAATTAAAGGCCTTCATTTTATATTATTTTAGAAAACATTAATTTACATTATATATATATATAAAAGAGAGAGAACTTATTTTTCTTTGTGTGCTGCCAACCTGTTCTGATCATTTATCTAGTTAGTCCTCATTCCGCTTGTTTATCTAACACATAAAATCTTTAAAACAATCTAAATTTTCCTTGAGTGAAGGGTTTTGTTTATATTACCCAAAATAGCTGTGGCTCCTAACTGAGTGAGGATCTGAATGGAGGGGAAAGATACAATCCACAGGTAACCACTTCTGCTGGTTAATAAGCTGCCCCCAAAGCTTATTTGGTACCCAGGTATTTAGAGTAAAAGACTTGCAGGACCAGGGTCTGGTACAGATTGTTGAGGGGCTATGTCAGAGTATGAGGGGAATGCAGCCCTTACATGTGCAAAAAAACTAAGGTGCACTTCTATAGTGTTTAGCAGAAAACCTTTATTATCGGTCCCATTAGCCCTGAGGGTGGCAGGGAACATGACCTTGTCCTTAGACATAAATAGGATTGCATAGATGCAGGTCACACTCCATATAAGAACTAATCATCAAAAAGCACTGCCATTTAAATCCCCTGTAGCTTGCAAAAGTCTTTATCTGTTAAAACAAAAGGAAGTTCAAATTAAAAGCAGCAGTGTTTGGACTTGCAAAATAATAATGACAGGAGACAAGGAGGCTCAAGGAAAGCACAGAGAAACAAGGTAGAGACAAATCTGATACTGAGAAAAATTGCATTAGCATAAAGTAATTATAGGAAGGGCTGACTGAGTGGACAATAACATTAGCTTGGTTTGGTCCTGGCTGTGCTTGCAGAGAACCTGTTGATAGCAAAGGGGGCAGAGCTGTTTCACCTCCTAATTCTGACAAGTAGTTTTGGAAAGTCATGTAGACTTGAAGGTGTTTTGGGGTACAAAATCCAAGGATGAATAACATGAGGCTTTATCCAAGCAAATTTCTAAGCACGTTAATTTCTCTTGAGTAAATTAGATTAATGCTCTGCCACTAATCAGGCATTTTGAAAGGCATGGCAATGGATAAATGAGAGATGGACCTTGCTGCCTGTGTTCAATTGTTATGATTTTTTTTGGTTTGCTTTTGGTTTTGTGTTGGTTTGGTTTGGCGTGGTTTTTTTGGTAAATGCTGAGTATACTGGTTTTGGCTGGGGTAGAACTATTTTTCTTCATAACAGCTAGCATGGGCTATGCTTTGAATTTGTGCTGGAAACACAATTTGTGCTGGTAATTCATGGATGTTTCAGTTTTTGTTGAGAAGAGGTTTTTCATTGCGCAGCCTCAAGGCCTTTCCTGCTTCTCACCCCACCAGTGAGTAGCCTGGGGATATGGGAGAAACTGGGAGGAGACAGAGCAGGGAGAGCTGACCCCAAGTGACCAAAGGGGTATTCCAGACCATATGGTGTCATGCTCTGCATATTAAGCTGAGGAAGGAGAAGGAAGGGGGATGTTTGGAGTGATATGTTTTTCTTCCCCAGTCTGTTACACGTAATGAGTGCCTGCCCATGGGAAGTGATGAATGAAATCCTTGTTTTGCTTTGCTAGTGTGTGCGGGTTTTGCTTTGCCTGTTCAACTGTCTTTATCTCAACCCACAAGTTTTCTCACTTTTACCCTTCTGATTCACTCCCCAGTCCCACCAGGCAGGAGGGAGTGAGCAGCTGGGCGGTGTTGGGATGTGCTAAATTGAATTTATAGCTGTCAGTGCTGTTTAGCTATTGATTTGGCTCACTTGCCTGGCCATGTATTAGCTTCTGGCGCTCATTAGTGGCTGCTCTGTGCCCTGGCTGCTGCTGTAGTGCCGAGGCAGTGATTGCCTCCCTCTGCATTGCCTGGGAATATCCTGGGAATGGCCACAGCAATGCCCCTGGGCTGGCAGGTGATGGGGCCATCGCCACTGTCTCTGTGCTGCTGCTGCACTGGACAGGCTGGAACTCCAATGTGAGCTCAAGTCAAAGGGACAGTGACCTATGGATGAGTCCACGTGGGAGCAGGACACTCCAAAGTGGCCGTGGCCATGGATAAGCCCTTGCCAGGGCAGGTCCTTTCGAGGCACCTGTGGCCGTGGTTATGTCTGTGCCACAGCAGCTGCACCTGTGAAGGGACTGTGGCCCAAAGATGCATCCACCTTGGAGAAGGGACGTCTTGAAGCATCCGTGGCTGTGCATGAAGTCGTGCTGGAGCACTTCCACTGGGAGCAGGTCCAGCCCTAAGTGACTGCAGTTTGTGGATAAGTGCAAGCTGGAGCAGGAACGAAGGGAGGAGTCCATTGCAATGTTAAATCATAAAACCTCACTCAAAGGGATCAGGCATGGAGATGGTAGTGGAAATACCTTTAAATTTTTGTAACCCATGACTTGAGTTGCTTGTTATGGGAATTGCTATAGCCAGAGCCACCAGAACCAGTGACAATCCTTACAATTGCAGCAAACACCTGACCTGAGCTGCCTTTGGTACCTGATAACTCCACACAACACAGCACCTCTCATGTCCTGAGTGATCACCATAACAGATGGAGCACAAACTCACAGGCTAAATGAACCCATTGGGCATTTTGTGGACACTTGTGGTCATTTATGGAAGTTTTACAGACTTTTCACAGGGGTGGTCCATAGACTAAGGGAATGTTGTCTACGAAATATATCAAGCAATGGGAATGAGGCTGGGTAATGATGATGTGTAGGACCTGAGCATGATGTAAATGGGATGGGAAGTGAAGAATGTGCTGGTTTGGGCTGGGGTGGAGTTAATTTTCTTCGGAGTAGCTAGTGTGGGGCTGTGTTTTGGATTTTTGCTGGGAAGAGTGTTGATAACGGATGATTTTATTATCGCTGAACAGTGCTAACACAGAATCCAAGCTTCTCAACACCCCATCAGTGAGGAAACTGGGGCTGCACAGGAAGCTGGGAAGGGACACAGCTAGGACAGCTGACCAAAGGTATATTCCAGACCACAGGGTGTCATGCTCAGCATATAAAACTGGGGGAGGAAGAAGGAAGCAGGGGGACATTTGGAATGATGGCATTTGTCTTCCCCAGTCACTGTTAGATGTGATGTAGCCCTCCTTTCCTGCCTGCCCATGGGAAGTGATGAATGAATTCCTTGTTTTGCTTTGCTTGGGTGGGAGACTTTTGCCTTACCTATTCAACTGTTTTTATTTCAACCTGCAAGTTTTCTCACTTTACTCTTCCAATTCTCTCCCCCATCTCACTGAGGGGAAGTGTGTGAGTGGCTGTGTGATGCTTAGTTGCAGGCTGTGGTTAAACCATAACATGCAGTAAAACAAAGATAATACCCCAAATGGGTTCCAGTTAATTTTCTTTTCTTGAAAATGAATGTAGTTACATTAAAGAAAAATAAACACCGCATCATCTGTGTTTATGCATCTGGTATTTAAAAAAACAATGCCAAAGGAGTTTATTTATTGTGCTGCCCAGAATGTCTAAGATGAGTACATTTCTGCTTCAGAGCAAATGTTAATTATGTTTCAGGTTTTCCTGTGACAAAGATAGAAAAAGTTTGATTTAGCCTTTTACAAACCTCGTGTTTGGTGCCAGAAATTGCTGGTTAATTAACCTTCAGATTTCTGTGCTACATATGAGAATGCTTGGCTTATAAAATGATTCCATCATGTAAGAGCCTTAACTGCAGTGAACGACAAATTCAGAGGCTTGTTATGTCAGAAAGGAGGAGGAGGAACTTCTGTTTAGGTCTTGCCTTCACAGGGAAAGGAAACACTGATAGTATCCCTGTAACCTTGCACTGATGAGCAGGCACCACGTTGCTTTGGAAAGATTCATATCTGAGATCTGATGACTAAGTGGTGGTGGGCACAGCTGCTTTAGAATCAGAGATAAAGGAAAGAAGGAAAACAAATCCAGAACTGCTATGAGAAAATCTTGCTGACATGTAATGCTGTCAGAACATTTATAAAGAGCAGAAACCCTATTCAGTGTCAATCAGGTACGTGCTATATTGAATGAAATATTTATTATTGTAAATGTTGCCAAAGCTCTGCAATTGGTAGTCTCTGGATTTATGAACAATAGCCTCTGTGAGTGAAATGAGATAGTTAAATCATCGGGAGTTTTAATTTTGGTTCCAGTATAAATTTGTTCTTAAAGTCTAACAGTTTATGCAGATTAAGTGATCTTTCAATAAGCTTGGGTTTTTAAAATATTTGTGGATACAGAGAAAATGATGGAAGTTTGCTATATTTTAGGTCTTTGGCTTAAGAATCTTATTAGAATAGGATTGCTGCATTGAGAGCAGGAGTATTTTGGAACATACATTAGGAGATTGGTTTTTTAAGGTTTTTGGGAAATTCCACAGGTAAATATACTAATAAAAGGTAAATGCCTCTTCCTAGCATCATAGTAATTGGTATAACCTGACCCAAAGCAAATTGGGGTTACTGTAGGTCTCCTCATTGACTTGACTTTTGAAATTCCAAGTCTCTCACTGATAAATGTCTCAGGTTTTGTTCTGACAGTTCTGAAGTAGTTTTCCCGTTGAAGTCGGTGATTTACACTCTTTTAATAAGATCTTTGGCTTTAAGAAGGATCTTCCTAATTAGACAATGAGATACAAGTCTGTTTTTTAAGTTTGCTTTTGGCACTGCTAAAATGTTTATTTAACAGTAACTAAAGACTGGACAGCACATGTGTAAATCTTCATCAGACCCATCAGAACCTTTGCATGCTCATAAAAGACTCCTGGCTAGCAATGGCAAGAATGATCTGGTCTTTAATCTTGGATGCTTTATAACCAAGGTTTTATTAGAGAAAATAAATTTCAGTCTGGAGAGAGGATGGGATAAACAGCAAATTGTGCAGTTTATCCCTTGGAATGGTTGGTAAATGTGCCATTTCTTTCTGGGAAAGGGTTCAGCCTTGTCATACGGAGAATGATGCACAATTACCATTTGTGTGTAGAGAAAGTTTTGATATGATTATGGGTTGCATGAGGAACTGCTTTTGAACATAAAGTCATTAACCATTTGCTTCTGATGTGCTCAGTGTTACCAGCAATGTGTTTCCTCATCTATATCCTTGAAATTCCTTGCTCATCTCTTGTCCCCACAAGAGGAGGAGAATTCTAAGACCGGTGCTTTTACTGAAGCAACAAATACACGTATTTCTGATTTAAAGCTTTAGAACTTCTATTTGCTATTTGAGAACTTTATTAAAATCCTTATTTCTGTTTGTGATCCAAGTTCAATAATAGAATCACTCCTCTGTGGCTGTCCTCCTTTTTGCTTTCCTTTCAGAACTTTGCTGCACCTTTTTAAATAAGATGTAACTCATGCTTTGCAGACACAGTGACTGTAACGCAGCATTGGTGGAAGACACCTGTAGTGTCTTCATTCTCAGGCTGGTAACTCTGTGTCTGTGTAAGTGAACAGCTGAGCTTCCTCAGGCTTTTAAAGGAGAAATAACAATAAAAATTTTGGACCTAAAGGGATGGAGCAAATCTGATGCTTCTTCGCAGTTTATCTCGTCAGTGCTGTTAATGAGAATCAGTAAATGGAGTTTCAAGTATTGCTGGAGAAAGTGGAAACACACAAACTATTTTATATCCTTGAGAATTTGCTGGTTGATAACCTGAAAAACTTTAAATATCACAGGAAGAAAATGCTCATAGTTTTACAAGGTGTTCTTAAATTGTTGCAACTGCAGAATTGTCTTCAATAAGTCAGAGAGTCTGAGTGTCTATAACGATGTTCTGATAAAGAATGGATTAAAATATATTAATTATAACAGCTATAAATCCAGTTAGTATATGATCTCTTTAAATACTCTTAGTTTTAGTTCTGGTTCTTGAATATTGGCTTAAATGTGAAAGTAGCAAAGAGTTTAGTGACAAGGGATGGTGACCCAAGGGGCTGACCAGATTTTATATCCACTATTTTACTGTGCTCTTCTTCAGTTATCTGCAGCATGCTTTTGCTAGCAGCAAGAAATATTCACATGAAAGAGTTTGCTGGTCCATTCCTTGGGAGACAGGACATAAGAAGCTCAGCAAGCAGAAATCTCAGGGTAATTTCTCAGATTTCATTTTAATAAGACTAGGAGGACAATACAGTTTTGTCTGAGTTAGTATGTTAGACAAATGTCCATCTGTGAGAATCATCAACAAAATTCTGACTGACTCAGCTGAGACAGGATTTTACTCACAATAAAAGGCAGGTTTTCATGTATAGGTTAATGATGAGACAAATCTAGAACAGCTTTCTTTGTTTAAGGGACTAAAACATATACACAAACTTTTGTTACCTATTGATGGTGTTAAACATGTCAGACTTGGGATTTCATGCAGCATTATAAGAGTGTTTCACAGCTTGAAAGACAGGAATAAGCAATGATTTGGTTTCTGTGCTCTTTCAGTGAATTAGTGATGGTGGAGAAAAAGCAAAGGCATAATGACTCATTTATTAGGTGCCTATAAGTCTTTTAAATCATCAAAAATCAGGTGTCAAAAATCTGCATCGAAAAAACTTCCTTTTAAAAAAGTTAGAATAAAATTGCAGAGACAAAGATACTTAGTCTTGAATTTGCTGTTAATGTGAAGATGCACAACAAAATCAATACAATTGGAACGGTTCTTTACTGAAATTTCAGTAAGAAAATCAATTTGCTATAGCTAAAACCAGAAAAGCAGCCAAATGAGTTCTGCATTTCGTACATATTCATGCATAGATTTCATTTCTGTACCATTATAGAAAAGATTGCTTATACAAGTTTTATGACTAAAAAGACAAAAGTTTTACACTTTTTTATTTACTCTTTGGCTACCTAAATGAATCCTATAGCATGAATCATTTGCATAGTAAAGAGGCTGTCTGGAAATAACCCACAGTAAATAACTCCATTTTATTTGGGGGAGGAGAAAGTGGAATAAAGCATATTGCAAATTGGTCTGACAGGAAAAAGTCCGCTGATTTTTCTTCACTCTTTAGGTCATTGACATCTGAAAAAATTATTCCCTGGCAACATTTCTCCAAGGAAGGTTTTCTTTTGCCGAAGACACCTTTGGTTATCGCCATTGCTTCTCAGCCTGGCAAAACAAGAGGTCATTTGAGGAGCCTGAGCATGGCATGCTCAAGGGAAAGCCAATGCCTCATGTCTGCTTAGCCAGGAGCAATGAATCCTGCATTTCCTGACATATGTGCCAAAAAGAAACTCCCACCCCGCCTTTTGGAGCTGTGGCAGGTCAGATCTGCCAGGGTGGTAGAGCATGAACTGCAGAAATAAATGAGTTCATGTCATTTGGGGATGTGTCCCACTTGTCTACCCAACATCAGACTTGCTGACCATAGCTTGCCAGGGGGCAGGTTTTAGGGGCAGTAATGACTTTACTCTTTTGTCCATTGGCCAAAGGACTTTTAATCTTATCACAGGTCTTTATGCTTAGTGAGGGACAGCTGCTGCCAGGGAAAAAGTCTATCTGATTTCAACAGAAAATGAGATAGTATCTCCCCTGAGAGTGTAGGAATTTTCAATTCCTGCTCTATCCCTATTGCCTGATTTACTTGTTTTTCTTCACATACTGACTTTTTTAGCCACCATCCCTTTCCTCTCAAATTTCTGTCTGGCACTGAGTGCCTTGCTGCAGGCTCTGCTCTCTGCATGCTGCTGTATATCCTCACAGACCTGAGTGGGGAAACTGCTGTGGAAAAAGGGAATAAATGAGGTGGAATTGTCAGTCCCCAATTTATTTATAATACAAGAGATGTGGATTTGTTGTAGGAGTAAAGAGAAGGAACTTGACTTGAGTCAAAAAATCTCAGCCCCTGTGCCAGCTCGTGTCTATACCCTGCCAATAACAAGAGACAGTTTTTCAGTAACCCTCCAAGCTGTGTAAAAGTTCTACTGGGCAAAATGAGGCATTTTATCCACGTGCTTTTCCCCTTGTTGAGGGTAGAGGATTGCAGAAGTACTCTGCTTCTCAGCAGACTAGAATTCTCTAACATCTTTGTTGGTGACATGGGCAGTGGGATGTAGGGCCCCCCGGCAAGATTGCTGACGGCACCAAGCCCTGGGGTGCAGTCTCTGCTCTGCCCTTGTGAGAGCCCACCTGGAGTGCTGCATCCACCTCTGGGACCCTCAGCACAAGAAGGGCGAAGAACATAAGATTCAGTGAGTCCAGAGGAGGCCATGAAATTCATCAGAGGGCTGGAGCATGTCTCATATGAACACAGGCTGAGAGAGCTGCGGTTGTTCAGCCTGGAGAAGAGAAAGCTCCAATGCCTAAAGGGGCTCCAAGAGAGCTGGAGAGGGGCTTGTTATGAGGATGTGTGGTGATAGGACAAAGGGGAATGCCTTCAGACTGAAAGAGAGCAGGTTTAGATTGGATATTAGGAAGAAATTCTTTACTGTGAGGGTGGTGAGCCACTGGCACAGGGTGCCCACAGAAGCTGTGGATGCCCCATCCCTGGGAGTGTTCAAAGCCAGGATGGATTGAGTTCTGAGCAGCCTGGTCCCATGGAATGTGTTCATGGCTGGGGGGGTTGGAACTAGGTGATCTTTAAGGTCCTTTCCAACCCAAACCATTCTAGGATTCAGTTGTGATTCTATGAATACAGACTTTGCGAATGACCAGAAAGGAATGGAGTGGAGGAAGGCACATGTACACTTGTTCTAGGACACTGTCATTAAGAGAGAAATGGTGATTGAAGGAATTAATTCCTCCAGGATCCAAGGCACTGGTGTATTCCATGCTGTTGGGACAGAGCTATGGTCTGGCAATCAAAACAAGAATAATTTTTTTAGAATTAGCTTCATTGATGGGTATGTGCTGAGGGACCCAAGAGTGCTTCAGAGATGCTGGATACAGATGCATGTCCCAGCTCCATGAAAATCTAAATCCCTGTGCTGTTCTTCCCTGCCCTTTCTTGCATCAAAGGGAGATGCTTTTTTTTAATAATGGAGTTCTCACTGGACAAGGGTGCAATTCTGTGTACTGTCTTCTGCCATGATACTGCTGCCGACTGAGGCATGATTACAAAATCCTCAGATAGATCCTTGTAATTGTTGCTTGTGTAATACTTTTAATAGATGTTTCTCTTCTAATGGAACACACTAAAATTTTCATGCTGAAATGTAAATATTCATTTTGATCAGAAAGTCCACACTGTGCTTTGAAATAATTACATGGAGAGTAAAGGAGCTGAAGTGTCTCAGTCTGCATTTGTATTCTTGAGCAGGACAGTGGCTTTTCATTTCTGGTGTCTGAAACCCTAAGTCTATGAAACATACTGAAGAGATGCAAATCATAGAAAGCTTAAATCCACTCTCACATCTGGTAACATTTTAATGGTCTACAAATTCAAAGGCTAAAAACTAGTAAAGTCAACCTTAACTCTAGTTTGAACTGAGATCTGAAAATATTTTCCAATTTCATACACGCCTTCTGTTGAACTAATCCCACTGTAGTGTGTGCAAGGCAGCTGGTTTTGTGCATCTCGAAGTGTTAAATGTTGGCTGTCTTTGGGCAGGACCCACAGCTCTCACCTTCTCGAACAAAGGTGACAAATTGCCCAGTGTCCATGATCCTTTGATATGCCTCACTCTTTCCAGCACAGGTAAAATGGAATTTCCTCTGCTATCAATGCCTCCAGTAATGGGAAGGTGGGAAGGGAAATCTAGAGAGCGACTAATCCAGCATCCTGCTCAAAGTGAGTTTTTATTTGGTCTCTTCAAAGATAGGGATTTCACAGCCTTTCTGGGTATCCTATTCCTGTACTTAATTCTCACTGTGGAGAATTTTTCCTGTGTTTTACTGGAACTTCCCTTGCACTGGCTTGTGACTGTGATCTCTTGTCCGGACTTGTGCACTTTCTGTCAAAAGAGTCTGGATTTCTTGTCTTTGTAATTCCACTTCAGGGGGTAGAAGACTGAAGTCGTGAATTCCTCTAGTGGAACAAATCCAGTTCCTTTGCTGCCCCCACGTCATATTCATTGAGCCCTGAAATGTATTTAGAAATGTTTAGAACAATCTAGGAGTTGTCAGTGTCCTGAGTAACTCAAAGGCTGACATAGGCTAAAGAGTGCTCGTTTTGCTCGTTTCAAAGTATTCTTTCCTGTGTGCTTTAGAGCTGCAGTGTTTTCTTCAGAGAAGGTCTTGATGTCATTGAGGACAGATTATTAATTTTAGAGGAATGAGTACAATATCTGAAGTCTGGACAGATAGCTGTGTTTGCATTTTGCTTCCCTTTCTCTCCCCTACTTGTTGCATCCAATCCTTCTCCGGCAATAATAAACTTGTTTACTTGCCTGCCTTCTGTTGGCCATATCTGGCACTGCTGTGTTTAATGAGTAATAAGTTTTTCACAAAGCTTGAAGCACAAGTATCACCTTACGCATCAGGAATGACTTTCCTTTAATAATCACTTTTCCAGAAGATGATTCAGTTTATTGTTGCAGTGAGTCGTGTAAAATGTAACTTAACAGAATATTAATAGCATGCTCTGTAAGATGACTGAGGATCTTTGGCTGTGGGGTGCTGGAATGCACGCTTGCTGAATCACCTCTATTAAACCCAAAGGCAGAACGATTGCACTTCAGTTTAAGCCCAGCAGAGAAAATGGTCATCTTGATTCTCTATTGCAAAAGATCTTTCCTAAAAATATATATAAAATTCTAAGCATATTGTAGTGCATGTTGATGGAAGGGTGCCTGAGAACATCCATCACTCCCTTGCTTTTTGAAGTGTTGTACTTTTCTAGGAAAAGCTGTTGTATTATGTTCCCAAGCAGGCACCCTGCCCTCTCTACCTATTTTTCCGCTTTCCAAAACTATATAAACAAAAAAACCCCCAAACAACCAAACAAAATTCAAATTAGGTTTTTTCACACAAGCCTTTTAAAGAGGTACTTGGTATAGGTAATGCGCAATAAGTGGCTTTTGAGTTTGTTGGAATACATCAGATGGCTTAATTATTTACCCATGTGTCTGTTTGACTATGACATCCAAACCAGTTCTTGTGCCTCATCTGGTGTGTCTTGCATGGCGGCTCTCAAGGTACATCCAGTTGTTGTAGAGTTATTCAAAGACAAGAAACCTAATTTTTTTTTTTTTTTTTTTTTTGGTGGAGAGCATTGATAACATTTCTTTTTTCCCTACATCCTCATGGATAGTGGTGTCATCCTCTGGGTACTGGAGCTAATGAAGCTGTTTTATGTCAGAAGCGAATCCTGCCCGTAGTGTCTTAGATTTGTGAATGGTAAGTGTTACTCCAGGAACTGGCCAGAATGGCTGTTGTTTACTTAATAATGGCATTTCAGTTGTTGAATATCTTGCTAAACTAAACTGACTTCAGTGGATTGAAACATTTGCAGACTCCCAGGAGACCGGAGTATAAAAATAATAGACACCTGTTTTGTTTCTGTGTCTGGTACAAATCTAGCGCAGGGCTGATAGACTGCATCTAAATAATGTATTTTATCATTGAATCTTGCTTTTAAAATCTTTCTTCAGAAGAAGAGGGAGTGTTGGGACAGGCGTTCACTTTAGGAAGTAGTTCATTTCTGTTTAATGAGTAGTCTTTAAAATATGAGGACATTATACCAGGATGGAACAAATTTATTAGCCTATTGCACTACTTACTGTAATCCTTGTATTAAATGTGGTCGTGCTTCTTTCTGAGGTTGTGGTGTTTGTGGAGTTTGTTTTCTCGAATCTCAGATCCTGAGATCTGTTTCCCTCAATCTTCAGTCCTTCTTTAAGACACACAACTTCACAGTCCAGCAGCCAATTTTTAGGACCTTCTGAGCAACAGTGGATAATTTCAGCAGTTTCATGTTATTTGTCAGGCTCTGAGCTTCTCATTTTAGATTCTCTGGGTGTAAAGAAACGTGGTCGATGTGATCTCATGTAGATCCATAGTCTACTGTGGCTAAACTATTTCTGCTACCCAAGTTAATTATCTCAGTTCAATGCTGTTATTTTTTCACTACATTACAGCCTGCTGAAGACCATGAGTACAGTTTTCTTTAACCTGCTGGACCCCAGGGTCTCCTCCTCTTGTAAATAAGTTATGAGCAGTGTGTTTTTCAGGAAGGCTGTACCAACTTCTTATGCTTGTGTGAACTGCTACCCCTAAAACAAGCTTCACTCTTGCTTCTGGTAACTTCTGTGTATGTTTCTAAATGCTGTGTGCTGCCCTTTGGAGACAATACCTCCTCCTGCTAAACAGGCAGTTACCCTGCACACACACATCAGTGGATTCCCTCTGCTGAAAAACATGACTCAAATCTCAGCTGATTTCTGTTCATAAAATTCCGTAGTAGCAGCTCTGTGTTCTCTCTCTGTTTTTTCAGTGTACAGGCATTTATTTGCTAAATGCTGAGGGAAACTACACAACCAGTTTCCTGCTCAAAAGCTGTCACAGCAGAATGTCTCTAGCTCACTGTAACAGAGATGTTGCTGTAATGCTGCTCAGGTCCTTCTCTCCGAAGGGTTTGGGGTTCCAGAGGAGGCAGAGGGACAAAGTGAGCACAGACAGCTTTTGCTGGACATTCCAGATCCTCTGGCAGACTGTCCATGCTCACCCCAAATACCTGCAGCCTCTGAGATTGCGAGGGGAATACAGCTTTGCTTACACTGAATCTTTAAATGCGTGTTGAATCCAGTGTGCTCACTGGGCCCACTCGTAGTAACCCCTGAAAATACTCCTAAGATAATTTTTTTTGTTCCATCATTTGCTTCTAAAAAATTACCCATCCCATAATCTGGGAGTGAAAGCACCTTTGGGTTTGTCAGTGTTCTTTTTGCAGTGAAGTTTGCACAATGCTTGGTTTTTCCTAGTGGGGGCTGTGAAGCATCTGGTGGGGGCAGATGAAGTTGTGTGAGGAGCGAGGTCAGAATCCCCTGCTTTGACTGCTCTGGAGTTCCAGTCCAAGAACTGCTGGACACAAACAGCTGCGGAGATATCTCATTTTCCTGTTTCCCACAAAGGAAAAAACAGCAGCTGGGTCTAAAGTGCCTGAGCTGATTTAAATGAGTTTCTGGTTATTTCTACGTGTATCTTCAGTTTCATTGCCAGGGTGCAGAGTGAGGAGAAAGGATGGACTGTCAACTATTCATTTTAGTCAAAAAGACTATTTCTTACATTTTTGGTTAATGCTTCTACTCTCAGTCCTCACCCTAGAGGAGAAAAACATGTCAATGCCCCAAGGTGGCATACTAGAAATGCCATCTGGCTGAGAACTTTGGGGACAGGGAGGTTGCTGGTACTTCAACAAACCTGTGCTTGAATCTTCCTCATCTTGCTTTATGGTCATGTGAGGCAAAAAAGGTAAGAACATTTAGCATCTATACCTTGGCCACTTGTGGAATAGCAAAGCTATGGGTGAATGTTTAGGTATCCTGTGGTTTTTCATGTTAGGATCTTATTACCATATGTAAAAGTACATCGTAATATCAGTTCAGGGGGCTGGAACTTGCTATTTTGGATACAGAATTGTTTTGAATCGCAAACTAGGTCTGTCTTCAGAGCTGGAATGAATTGCAGATGAAACTCTCAGTGAAGAATAAAGAAAATGTTTTTAAATGCTACAGTAAAATAATGCTTCTAGGACAGAGGTCTGTCTTAGGAGGATAATTTTTGTGGGCTTTTTTTTTTTCTTTTCAGAAGTCTTTTCTCTCTTAAATCCCTACATCTGTCAAAGAGTATTTACTCTGGGCTATTTAAGGTCTTTGTTTTGATAGTGAGTCAGATGGGAGAAAGGACAGGGAGTAGTCGGGATGGGGATGGAGAGTGGCAGGGAATTATAAAACTTCTGGACCTTATAAAATCGCTCAAGTTGTGTTGTCAGCTTTGGAAATACCTGCATTTTATGACTTCTACTTTTCTAATGGCTCTGTTCAGAGGTGCCGTATCCAGGGACCTCTCAGAGATGAAGTTGCTCTGCTTGCTGACATCCACTACTTGTCTTCCTCCTCTGTGTAGAGGGATGTGCAGTGGAGTTCTGGATTTGGAAGGTACAGACAGGATATTGTCCTCTCAGTTTGATCTCCCTTGCCTCGAAGTTGTGGGGAGGATTGGAAGCAAAGTGCCATCCCCTTTTGCAGTTTGTCTGTCTCTCCCCGAATGCCCATCGGCACCATTTGCATGTGTGTGTGTTTGTCTGTTTTCAAAATACCTGCTGTGACATGTTTGTGATGGAAAAGGGAAGCACCCTGAAGTAGAAGGCTGAAGACTGTAGTGCAGTTACAGCAGGAGATGGTGAGTTGTTATAAAGAGAATTGGTTTCTCCTCCATAGCTGTGGATCTCGGAGTAATTTTGTCTCTGACATAGAGCAGTTTTACCCTGGTTGTAACTCCTATTAAGATCCAAGCTGTCACCTTCATCTTTGTTTCAGTCAGGCCTCAAATAGTTTTCTTCTTTAAATTATTATTATTTTTTAAGGGAGTCTGGACTCAATGTGTGTTTTAGCCTGTATTTTTAAGGATATTCTAGAAAGTTTTCCTTTTCTTAAAGGTAGTAAATTTGTACATTGACTATTTAAGTGCATTTGGTATGTAATCTGTTTTAACAAGAAATTTTTATGCTTTCTGGTTTACTGGTTCCTTTTTTCTTTTCTATGAAAGACTTAATGCAGACCTTTCTTACATTTTAATTCTTTTTTTTTTTAAATTCTTTATCATGTTAGGATGAATATTTAAACAGCACTCTTCAATCTTGCTTCAAAATGTCCCTGTGCACATCTTCTCACAAGGACTTTTCTCAGTTGCTGCCACTTCAGGATATTGGATGCAATAAAACAGAAATTAAAAATTCACCTGCTGGTGTCATCTCTCCAGTTCCCTACAGCTGCAATCAGTCCACGCTGACAGCAGAACACAGTCCAGTCTACATTCCCTCATCTTACATGGAAAACAGACACGAATATCCCGCGATGGCATTCTGCAGCCCTGCTGTGGTGAACTACAACATTGCCAGCAATTTTGGGGATCCAGAGAGCATGACTGCAAGGCAAACCTCCAGCCCCAGCGCTCTGTGGTCTGCTCCTGGCCATCTGTCCCCTCTGACACTGCACTGCCAGTCCTCGCTGCTGTACGCAGAGCAGCCCAAGAGCCTGTGGTGCGAGGCACGGCCGATGGAGCCAGTGCTGCCCGGGAGCAGGTCAGTGCTGCTTGTTGCTTTAAAACTCGGCTGAATATTACTTACAGTTTCCTTGGCTCAAGCCTTCTCTTTTTACATTTGAATTCTGTGTGTTGGTCCCTCTGAAAAACAAAACAACGTCAGATAAACTGCACTAGCCACCAAATCAGTCCTGGGGGGTGGGTTTGTTTGTTTGTTTTTAATGTAACTTCTGAAATGAGATTTTTTTTCAATACCTCCTCAGAGTACTATACACCAACACGAAGCATTACAAATACCTTCAATGTGGGAAAAGTTTACATTGTGTAAACAAAAGTTCAAGACTGCTAGGTACTATTCTGTGTAATAAAATTAATTTTGCTCTGGCAGATTAAGTCCTTTGAGGGAGAGAGGTAAAGGTTCCCTTTTTTTGCCTTTTCATACAACGTTGTTTGAATTCCTTTTTATCCAGATTATTTTTTTTACTGCTTCTAATAGATGTGAAGGCTTTTTGTTAACTTGAAATTCAAGGGAAATATTTTCTTTGCTTTTTGGTTTTAGTATAAACAATCACACAGCAGCATGCATCATGTTAAAAGGGGGCTGCTACTGAAAAAGCCTGACTTTGTTTCGCTGCTGTTCCCAACTGACTCTGTAAAGTTGTTATGAAGAGCAGAGTCACAGGCTAAATTTTCAGCTGACAAGAAACTCTGTTTGCAAAAACACATTCTTGTTCTGCACATTTACTGGTATTGCAAACCCTAATCAGCATGTGGACCATCAGCTGATGGAATTGCTCCTTTCATGGGCACAGCACCTGTTGGATGGATAAAAGCTCAGGGAGTGCAGGTGCTGTTCCTGCTTCAGCAGCCGGATGTTTATTCATAGGCCCCCTTATTTAACTTCAGCAGTCATTTGGAGTATGAAAAATAGGTGTGTCCTGGCAACAGTTTTAGTTCAATGGTTAATAAAGGATTTGTGCTATTTTTGAGACTACCCATGTTCCTTCTGCAACAGGTGGGCTTTATGCAGTTCTGGAGTGCAAATATGCTTTCAGTGTAGGTGTGTGGATTGGGAAAGACTCTTTGGGTAGCACTTACATGCAGAAGAATTTCCCAAGCATCTTTGATGTGGACAGGGGTAACATCCAAACTCTTTCCACTTTGGTTAAGGTTCCAAAACTTTGACAGCCCTGGGAAGGTTAGTGTTTCAAGCTGTCCAGATGTTGGGACAGCAGCTGGAATAACCCAGGAGCACAAGCACTCTGTCTGATGCCCTGCAGTGCCCTCTCTACAACAGACAGAAGGGAAGCCCAACCTGTCTCACTGGAGTTTAAATAAATAAGGCATCAGCTATTTGTAAAGATATACAAGGACTATTGCTCATGCAGCTGATGATGACCTAACTTAAAGAGAAATCAAGAAAATCTGGTATATAACCTCTTTTTCACAGCATGGTTTGAATTGAAAGGGGTCTTAAAGGCCATCTAGTTCCACCTCCCCTGCTGTGGTCAGGTACACCTTCCCCTAGACCAGGTTGCTCAGAGTAGAAGGATGACCAGGAGAAAATCACTGACTTATTACTTTCAGTGAAGTCTTAATTCTTGTTTAGAAAGGTAGTATCCCAATATAGAAGCCACGATCATAAAACAGAGAGGAGTACTAGGAGGTGTAAAGAGATAAATCTTTCACCGTGTGGTTCCTCAGTAGCCTCCAGGGTACATCCCCTATTTTCCTGCATCCTTTGGTGCAGGAGCATTGTGGGCGTCCATCCAGCCACTTCCAGCTCACCTGCAGGACCTGGCAGCTCATTCCTGTGCTGAGCACCCTGGTGTGCCCCAGTCCTACAGCAGCTGGGATGTGGTCTCTACCCACATGTGGGCTGCCCTCTCTGGGTTGCCCTTTGTGTGGAAACACTGTCGGAGCAGGAGAGGCTCGGGGTATGGGATGTTTACCTGAAAGCCCTGACTGTTTGCAGGGTCTCTCGTCCCCACAGACAGCGGTGACAAACTGATGGGGTTTGGGCCTCCTGGTGCGAGGCTGCAGCTGTCACAGACGAGCAGCTCTGATGCTGTTTGGTCCGCAGGAGGAATTTGTTCCAGATGGTTCCGCTGCATGCAAGCTGTTTGCCTCAAGTCTGAGGAAGTCTTGCAGCTTCCATGTGTGCAGGGTGGCTGCCATTAAACTCTTAAGCCAGGAAAGAAAAAGTGCTTTTTAAAAACACTTGTCATGACTGGGAGGTAAAAACTGATAATCCTCACCAAGATGTTACAGTGTGTGTGCGTTTTCTTTATTTTCATCCATAACCTCGGTGCTTTATCGAGGGCAATAAACATTGCTCTCCACAGCATATCAATCAGTCATGGAGAGGCTCTCCAGCTGATTTTGAGCCTCTTCTGACCCTCACAATTGGATAATGATTTCCAAGTAAAGCTTAAAAATATGCCTCTTTTACTAATGTGAAACACCAAATTACATTTGCTTCCAAATACAGGGGGATAGGAAGGTATAGCAATGCTTTTCCCTCCTTGCATTAGCAGCATATTAGGCACGTGTGATAGAGTCCCTTTACTCTTGAGGAGAGTTCCCCCTCACTGGTCTTCCCAGCACGGCAGAGAGGGAAATAACTCAGTGATTAACCAACCCATTAACGAGGTGTGTGTCTAACCAAAGACCGAGCTTGTTAAACCCCTAAACACTCCCCTGCCCTGCTATATCTGAATGAATTAGCATTTTAAAAAAATCTCTCAGGAACTTAATTGTACAACAAATACCTTAATTTTTCTGGTTTGAAATTTGCTCTGAGAAGCACCTTTTCTTCCTTTCCAATTTTTTTACTAGGAAATTGGAGCACATTCTCCTCAAAAACTTATGAACTTGATGATTTTCAGTTGGCATGTGGGTGTGTTTGTCCTTACCTCCTGTCACGAAACCAGCACAAAATCTACTTTTAATATATTAGTTAAAGCCTCTTTGACAGCACTTTCAGCATGTTTCCACTGTTCTGTTTAAACTTGCCCTTGTTCTGTAGAAGTCATAAACCATGCTACCTGCTGTCTTATCCCAAGTGATTTTTCTTCTCCTCCCTAATCCTTCTGGAAGGTGGGATGAGGAAAATTCTAGAGTTCCTAAGTTCTGCCTCTGTGCTTAAGTTTATACGTGTAAGTTGACGATACCATTCCTTTTCTCAAACTCTGAGCTGCTGAGAGTTTGCACATGACACTATTTTCTCTCTGTCCAGAAATTGTATTGACCCTGGAAGCACAGCGTGCAAAAACCAAGAAAATGAGGTCCAGATAAAAAGGATACAATGGATGTACTTCCTATACCTAAACCCAACATTACTGTTAATCTAAGTTCCGTTCTTCTTGTGCTTGTTTACAGGATCTTGCTGTCAGGAATTGGCTGTTTTTTCATGGTTTTATCCTGTTTGAATTTTAGTCCAGTCATGAAGAATAGTTCCTGTATGTTGGAATTATTTGCAACACTTCAGGAATGTGTATATCTTACTAATTTATATAGAGCACCAAGTTTTTAATGTATGAAAGTATTTTGTTAGTTGTGTTTCCCCGTTGTTCTTGTATTCACGCTTCTTTTTGTTTAGCATTAGGGTGATCAACATGGGATGTCACCTTGAACAGAAAACTTTGTTTAACATCATAAGCTGATCTTGTAGGCTGAGATTCACATCTCAGTTATTTGTCTCCAGAATGTCATTGAATGAATAAAGCCTCATGTGAAGGAGGAAATACTTGAGAATGGATGTGTGTTGTAATTTTGCCTTACTACCAGTACAGAACAACGGCAGCTCTGTTCATTGTAGCATTTATCATGTCAGTCTGAGCTGTCTGAGTTCTCCTTTTCCATGTGAAGCTCCCAAGAGGCAAAATCCCCTTGGTTCACAAATCCCTGGACTTGCACATTCCCAATAATTCTTCAAGACCCATCAGCATTCCGTATGATTTTCCCAGGGTTCATGTGATTGATACAGCAGCAGTCCAGTTTTATGCCTTTGAGTATTTTAAATCTTTCTAGTGTGTCATCACTGGGATCAGACTACATGCTTTAAATTATCTTGTCAGAAAAGGCCTAATGTTTCACAGTGTCCTGTGTTCAGGAACATGAAGGCTCTGTAGAGAGAGAATGGAAGACAATGAAAAATTATGGAACTCTTTGCAGTGCAGTTTAAAATTTCCCTCTTTTGTAACAGATGTTTTTTCTTTTCTATCAGAGAAACATTAAAAAGAAAAACTAATGACAATGACTGTGCAAGCCCAATTGCAAATAATCCTGGCTCAAAAAAGGATGCCCACTTCTGTGCAGTCTGCAGTGACTATGCTTCAGGATACCACTATGGGGTCTGGTCCTGTGAAGGCTGCAAAGCGTTTTTTAAAAGAAGCATTCAAGGTAGGACAAACAGGGTTTGATAGTTTTGCTTAAATAAATTGTTTCATGTGACCAGGGGCTGCAGCAGTTGACCTAGTAACGAGTTGGTCTGAAATCCTGGTGTCTGGTGCTCCATGCTGAAAATATATCAACACATGATTTGACTGTTTTATCTCTTGGCTCTGATGTTATCAAGATCTGGAAACATTACAGAGTGAGCAATTGATTTCTCTAGAGGAGAGGTGGAATGCATAGCACAGTGAGGCCCTGCAGCAAAGGCCTGGGTGGGATGGCACTGCAGACCTCTGAATCTGATGGGAGTTTGTGGCCCAGCTCAGCTGTAGTAATTGAGAATTAGTTTTCATAGACACAGTAAGAGTAGGCAATTATCTGGAGACTTTGCTTGCCAGGAGCTCTTCTTGACAGGAGTCTATTGCCTGGAGCTGTTGAGTCACAGTGTATAATATCTACACACTATGTAAGATGGAAAAATACGTGTAGCATGTATCAGGTGCTAACCTGATTATTGTTAATGCTCAGCCTCCATCCCTCAGAGCCTGCACTGCAGTATCTCTTACTCTGTCAGATCTCTCTATCTAAGACTCCCGCTTCCATGTTTAAATTCTTAAATATTTGGTATTTAGTTCAAGCTTGCTGTGTGGCTGCAGTGTGAAGTAAATGTGGAGCTCCACGTTTGCTGTCACAGCCAGTGGAAGTCACTTAGGCACCCTATTGCAGCTTTGGGGCACTTTGGTTTCTTTAACCTTGGCCTAGTTATCCTGTTCTTCGGCCTCATCTGGGATCTTTCGGTGGAAAATCGTTTCTATTGACATTGGCTGCTACACATGGATACCAGTGCAGAAAATCCTGTTGCCGTTTGGTCTTTGATGTTCCCCTTCCTCTTCGGCCTGTAAAGCCTTTAGCAATCTTCAGATATTTTCTTTTGGCTCAATATGGCAGAGTTGGTGCCACTTGAAGAATCATATTTAATTCAGAACTTGTTTTGCCCTTTCACTGTGCGAATTCTGCACAGGTGAATAGCAATTTCTACAAGCTGGTGCAAGTACTTTTGATTTCTAAAATAATTGAAGAGAACTCTGTGTCCAGTTTGTCACAAATGGAGACTGAATTTGATCTCAAGGTGTTTTCTGTCAAGTAAATTGTTTGCCTTCTCTGTGTTGCTCACATGTGCTTGAGCCACCAGCAAGTTACCCACTGTGGTCTTTTGTACACCTCAGTGTACCCTGTCAGGTAATGGTGTTTGTAATTCAAATAAAAGGATAAAAAAAGACAAATAAAAAAAGCCAGTTCTTGGCATTAAAAACTACCAAGCACTCAGTTGCAACGGTTTTTATGTTAAGATAAAAGACTTTCTGGGCCTGCCATAGACCAAAATGTTGGGCTCATGTCTAATTAAAATTAGAAGGTATGGCTGAGCAACTGTGTGTGGTCTGCGTTTGTAGTGTAGTCTGTTTGTCCCACATCGCTGAACATCTGCCTGCAAGTTAACTTATCCCAAGGCCACAAGAGTTTTAAATCACTTTATACTCCTGTGTGCAACACAGAGCTTCCTCCTCCTCTCCCCGTGTGTTGTGTGAAGAGTGATAAACAGTAATTTGTTTTTCAGTCATATCTGCCAGTAGGAAATGGGACAAATTGTAACCCGATCTCTTCTTTTTAAAATTGTCAGTTCAAAAATTCAAGGTTAAAATAATTCTAATTTTGCACAGAAATAGTCAAAATGGTTCAGTTAAATAATTACTCTTGGGGACATGAACTCTTGGATTTGCACCAAGTGAAAAAATATTCACTCAAGCAGCAGTATTTTTGCCTAATCTTATTCTTGATTGGGGAAAAAAACCAAAACCAATTTAAAAAGCAGCCTGGGAGAAAAGATATTAAGAAAAGTAAACGAGTGAATGAGTGAAACGAGTAAATGAGTGAATATTTTTTGCATCCTTTGCTAATTGCTGCAAGAGAGAGTCCCAGTATTTGGCAGGAGATGATTCAACTGTATTTACACCAGGAGCGTACCCAAGTCCAGTTTACAGTAATAAACCTTTGGACCAGATTATTGATTAATGAAATAGAGTAACGTAAAGGGGTTTGGGTAGGAATGAGGTAAGATGGGAAAGAATAAGAGGAGAACAAAAGAGCCTGCAGTGAAAACTGATGAAAATGAGATAAACACTTGTCCAGAATATCTAAAACTTACACCCTCTACTTGTGCTTTTCTTTGCAGTTACAGGATGCATAATTTCGTACCACTCTGCTTTCTATCTTGGCCTTTTTTTTTTTTTTTTGTTATTAACTTTGGTCCGGGGTCAATCCTCCAAAGGCTTCTTCATTCCTGGAACTCACCACATCACAGTTCAGTAAATAGAGCTGTAGTTTACTTAAATCTTTGCAGGACTGAAGCTGCTCTTTTCAACTCTGCTGAGAAAAAAAAAAAATTAAAATCTGGTATCTGTCAGCTATAGGCTCCGCATATAGAGAAAGAAATTGGAGGTTGGAAGCAAATTTCCACAAGAGTGTATGTTCCATTGTTCCATTTTCAAAAAATTAGTTGGTTTTAGAAGGTGCTTGGTGATCTGCCAGTCACCACTATAAAGCTGAGCTATACTGCCTGGTTAATTCTGAGGCCACAGGTTGATGTTTATAATGTAGGATAAATACACATTTTTGCATCAGTTAATGGAGCTCAGATATATGCACATGAAAAAGTTGAGCTGTTTACAGTCAGGAACATTCCTGATTTGGGAAATGCCCAAGATGGTTGGAAATGTTGAATTTTCCCTTCTTGCCCTGCTGCAGGACACAACGATTACATCTGCCCAGCCACCAATCAGTGCACCATAGATAAAAACCGGCGCAAGAGCTGCCAGGCCTGCCGGCTGCGGAAGTGCTACGAAGTGGGGATGATGAAATGTGGTGAGTCTGGCATGTCCACGTTCTCAGCTTGGGTTTTCTGGCTTTTTCTTTCTTCCCTTCAGCCAATTCTGTATCTTTTTTTCCCTTGGAATCCTAAGAAGGCACAACAATTAAAGCAAGGTTTAAGCTGGTTCTATAGGAAGGAATTAACTGATTCTTAAAGCTGAGGAAGACTTGTCATTTTCAGAAGAAAACCTGTGGGAAGGGGCAAGGTGTAGGTTAAGCATATGAAAACCATATAACCTCTGCAGAGCTTCGGGGAGCCAGGTGACTTCCATGCAGAATGGGAACTTAGGAGCTGCTGCTTCCAGAGCCTTCCAGAGCCAGTCCCTGCTAATGTGAGGTAAACGAACCTGTTCTGTGCTCTGCTGGTTGGATGCACTGCAGGAACAGCAGTGTCACATGGAAGCAGCATTAATCCACCCAGTATTCCTCCTTTGACAGTGGCAAGGGTGGGTGCCTCAGGAGGAGTATAAGAATGAGACCAGCACCTATGTGGAACTACTGCTGTCAGCTCTCAGCTTCCAAAAATTAGCAGCTGGGGACATTAGTAGAATGGCAGGTTTTCCATTGTCCCTCTTTTTAATCCCGTAAAGGCTTAGCATCTACAACATTCCTCAGCAGCTTGGCCACCCATCCTGTGAAGAACCAGCTCTCAGGTTGCCGGGCTTTTGTGTGGGGCTTTGGTGAGGCAGCGAGGCCAAGGCTGTGGGAGGGCAGTTCTTTTTTTTGAACAAGCTATCTTCAGATGATGCCCCGCAGCTCTTCCACCAAAAGAAATAGTGAACAACCACTGTTTGTCACTGCACCACTCAGAATTATTGAGCCTTTTCTCTTATCCCTATCTCATACTTACAGTGATGTGACTTCAGTGTAGTCGTGCATTTCTAGATGATATTTTAAAAGTTACTTTTAAGAAGAAAATAATTTGAAAGATGTTTCAGTCTAATGTATGTTTACAGTCAAGGTTTGCTGTTTCTTATAGGTTCCCCAATGTATGTGATAGAAACAGGCTGGGAAAATATCCCATAAGAACACTGGAGTGGAAAGGAGGAGGTCACTGTGCTTGGCTCTCCATGATTTGCAGGCGTGCATCTTGTTTCATCCCATTTAATGTAGATACCTATTTCTGTTTCCAGACTAGACACTCTTTTCATCCTCCTACAGCTTTGATCTGAAGTCTGTTTGCAAAATATAACTTCTTTCATTAGGAACATTCTTTAGAATTCCAGCCTGCATTTATTGCTGGACAATTAATGTCCGTTTTTTCTTGTGACAACATTGTCTTTTAGCTTAGAGGCTCCTCTTCTCTTTATTGTTAACGGCCTGGTTTTGTTTAAGGACTGCATCATATCCCCTCACAACCTTTGTCTTAGTTGGCTAAATAAAACAAGAAAACTTCTCCTCTTGCAAAATAGGAAAGTAGACAGAACCTGGAAATCATCAGAGTAGCTTGTCCCTCCACCTGCTCCAGGCAGAGATAACCCAGTTTGCACTTGGATGCCCAGAATCATGGACAGCATTCCAGTGACTCTCCTCACTGCAGCAGCAGTAGTACATTTCTGTTGCTGCAGGAGCTTTTCTCTGCGCACAACCCAGGATCCTATTTGCCTTTTTCAAGGTAACATCATGCTGGCAGTTCATAATCACACCATGATCTGTTATGATTGCAGCCTCCCTGCTCATTCCTAGCTGATAACTCCCAGTGTAGAACTGAAATTTCAACTGTTCTTTGTATTATTTTTGTACTCCCAAAGTACATTTAGTTTCTTTTGCTCAAGTCAGATGGTTCTTTCTATGTGAAGCCCCTGTCTTTTCCTGCAGTGATGATGGATCTCAGCTTTATGGGTGTTTGGTCTTACCTCCAGACAGGAAAGCCTTACACCTGCAAATAAGACTCCTTTCAAAACCTTACTTTCTGAGTGGTGCTACTGGTCATCTTTATGACTGAGAATTTTGCTCAAAGTTCTTCCAGTGGAGGTTTCTACCAAGCCCCAGTTCTGGAGTTGGAAAGGTTTGTAAAGACTGATTCTGGAATGATCTTGTAAGGTAGATCTCCACAATGCTTGCCTTAAATTAATCATTTTATTCTAGCTGCCCAGGAAGTCCTGGTGTGTGATTATACCTCATAGGCACTGTGGTATTACAAGTAAAAAATTATAGCATACACTTATGTCCTAGCCTGTGTTCCTTTGAATCTTGTCACATATTCATAAACATGTTTTCCTACAATAATGATTGTCTGCAGGACATTGATGACTATGCCAGACAAAAAATGACAGATTGAAACTATAACTGAAAAAAAAAGGAACTGTATTTTTAAATAATTAGTTTTTAAAATAGTAGCACTGAAGCTTGAAACTCTCGAGAATTTAATTTGAGAGTCTGAACAATTTAATCTCAGAAAAAAGAACATAAAAATTACTCAGAACTGTCTGAGTCACCTGATGAGTTAAGTGGCACCTGTGAGTAATGCTGATGTATGGACACATGGTGACAGACATTTAAGCCAGACAGATTTTAAGACAGTATTTCTTGCATGAAATGTAAATGCCATTTCCCGCCGACCACAGCAATTATCTCTCAAATGTTTTCTCACTAGAACTGTGCTTTAATAAAATTTTTTTATTGTAGAAAGCCATAAAAGAGAACACTTTCTTTTTAATGAAGGCTACTCTGCGTCTCTGCTCCTTTCTGAGGTCACTTAGTGAATGGATTGGTTCACATCTGCTGAAGCCCTGAATGGGATAGAATGGTTTGTGAGTGCATTTTTGTTCAGTGGAGACTTGTGTCCAGCAGAAGTGATAAAAGAAGTTCAATTACCACTTTGTAGTTTATGAGAGCTCTTCTTAAAATCTCGGCACCATTCCCATCGTATCTTTAAATCCTCCCTTTGCAGATTATCAATAGGCACCTTGAGAAAAACCACACTCATAGGTACTTGTGTGTTTAAAACATATGTTTCTGTGTTTAAATTGATTAAGCAGTACATGCCATCTTCAGTGCAGTAGGAGACAGTAGAAAAGCGTTGCTCTGGAGTTTCCTGGTCTGAAATTCTTTAGGATGTTGTCACCCTCAGAAATGTTAAGAAGTCAGCCCAACAAGCCACAGGTATTTTGGTGGAGGCCATCTTGGGGGTGCCTTGTACTAAGGTGATAATGGATTTTCTTACAAAGTATACCATCATTGCCAAAAGCGTGAGGGTCTTAAACACTGCATCTGCCAATCCCTCTGCAGGAAGTCCATGTTCTGTGCTGTTTCAAACAAGGAAGCTACTGCTGAAGTTTGGCACTAGGACTTCTATAACAGTGGTAGAAAAATAATTGCCAGAAGAATTGCACTGTCATCAGGAACAATGACAACAGAAAAACTGCAGTAAACTCTGCCCAGCAAACTTCAATAAAATAGATTAGGATAAAACTGATCTTCTCTTGGAACTTTCTGGTGTTTACCTGGGGAGCTGGAATGGACTTGGACTGTTTGTCAAAGGCAGTGAAGAAGAGGGCAGTTGCTTCATCACTTTGCACACTTGGAGCACCTATGCCCTGCTTTGCTTTTTATTTGCTTCCTGAGGCTCAAATAGACCTTCTTTCATAACGAGTTTTTAGTTTCCCTGACTTTCATTTCCCTCCTCTGCCCTGCTCCTATATCTTTTCCCCCATGTATCACTTCTCAACATGTTGAAATTGTTCCAAAGATAAAGTTCCTTTCAGCCCCAAGTGAGGAGGCTGAGAGGCCACACTCAAAAGTGATGGAGAGATGCTGCTCTTGAATCCTGGCATCATTCAACAAGTTTGCAGGAAGGAAAACAGATTTCTCTGTGGGCTGGTTCAGGATTTGGCTCTTTCCTCCTGTGTGTGGCTGCTGTGTGCAGTTGAAATACTGTAAAGTACTTTTCACACAGAAAATAAGTGGGGACAAAATGTTTCAAGACATTCTCCGGACATCAGATGTATTAATTGAATTTTAGCTTTTACAGCAATCACTGTAATTTCGGCTCATGTTTCCATGTGCACACAGGCAGACGGCAGCTCCTTTGTCAGTAGCTCTGCTCTGGAACATGCACTCAGCAGAACATTTGCATTCGCTTTCAAAGGTGACTGGAGTGATAATGATTTACTAATGTGTATTGGAGCCAGTTTTAAGCTCAAACACTTTCGAAAACTGATTGTAATATATTCAATGGTAGAATCTGCAGTTGCTACAGAATTGGTTAGTTACATAAGCCATTGCCAGGGACCAAAATCAGCATGAAGGGCAACGTGCCATGTAACTGCCCACCATATCAGACAGCATTTGTGATTTTCAGAGAATTTGCAAAGCTTGAAAAATAGTGTGTTTTACTGCCAGTAATACCTGCTGTGGCTCGTTCATGGCTGAGTGAACAACAGGCTCATTTTGATGACCTTTCTTTTAAATGTGCCTCATTTCTTATATCTTGGGGTCATTTACTCATGTGGTCTGTGGTGCTGTAGCCCAAGGTCTTGCCCTTGGTCCAGCATTCACAGCTGAATACAGCAATTTTCTAGCACAAAATAGCTCTAAATAAGGAGAGCGTGGTAGGAAGAATGAGGGATTTGATCATTTTGCACTTCTGCAATTGCCTGAATTACCTTTATAGAAATGAATAAAAGTTATTAAGTACAGTTAGGGAGTTTGTGGTAAAGTTGAAGATAATCCCTAATCTGGGAAGCCGTATTTTATTGCTCTGCCTTTACACACATTGATCCACATCTCTGTGTCTCCTTAACCAAAACATTAGGCTGGTTGATAATTATTTATAAGATATAGTTTTAGAAACACTTATACATGTCTGTTGCATGCTAATAGATGTATAGGTAGAATTTCTCAGTCCTGCCTAAACTTTGGATTTTAATAGAAAGCAAAGAAGCTCCTTTATGTCATTGAAAGTTGTTGTTTTAATTGGAAAGACTGGTGTTTTCTGCCGTGTCAGTTGACTAGCAAGCTTAAATGTAGTTTTCTTTTTCTTTAAATTCAAGCAGAAGAAAATATAAAGTGTTAATAAACGGTAAATCTTTTAAGTATCTTTTATGCACACGGCTCAGCGATTCAGCCTAGTTCTGCTTTGGCAATATATGGTGAATAAAAACCACCACAAGTAACTCAGAATCTGCTTTGGTTGGGTTTTTTCCCACCTTGTTTTTGCCATCAGTTATATTTTCTTTAGTAGCAAGTTTTTAATGCAGAAATGTAGTACTCCTAGTTTGGCTTTCTGCATCAGTAATGTGATTATAGAAATTTGGTTTATGTTTTAAATGGAGCATATTTTTATAATAAGAACTGGTTATATAAGAAACTTGATTCAGTTAAATAACCTAAAGTAATTTAAAGGGGTTTACTAGTTCCCAGTAAGAACCCTCCCCAAGGATTGAGACCTTTAATACTCTCAAAATCATAACCTGACTGAATTATCTTCAGATGGAGCATGGAGTGCAGCTGTGTAGATGGAAATTATTCAAGATTTTGTCAATTAGAACAGAATGCTGGACTACTTTTTAAATTGCTTTTAAATTTGATTTCTGTGATCTTCATTAAAGTATCTGTTCGATTACCTGTGTGTTTATATTTTCTACAAGCTTAAATTTGTATTTATAGGCTACAAAATATTAAGGAACTTTACAACAGTGAATTGGAGAGGATGACTCAGATCGTGGCACCAAAGATATCTTCAGTGCCACAGAGAAGTTTGGGTGGCAGCATGACAGAGCCCCACAAGAGCACACTTGGTTCACTTCAGTGCCAGACTCTGAACTAGAGTCAATAAGCTGGCTGCAAGTGCTTCCTTGAACACGTGCTCCTTCTGGCAGGTGTGTCAAAACTGTTGGGATTTCTTACTTATTGTGTCATCAGGCACATCAGGCTCCTCTCTCCAGTTCTCTCTTAAGCCAGTAGTTTTTCTGACATTATCACCTTAGATAAGGTCCCCAACTGAACAACTTTCCATGTGTGCAAAGACTGATGCTCTTGCATCTTCTTTTGGGGTGTTTCACAGCTCCACCAGATACTGGAGAACAAAAACTACTCATGTCACAGAGCATTTGGTATTTTTTGATAGCCCAAGAAAACTTTTACCCTGCCTGTGGCTTCTATTCCCTCTGCTACTTTTCTTGTTCTGTATTTCAAGGTGCCTATGGGAAATGTGCTTCAGCTTTCTAAACAGTGAAAACAATGTGCCGTGTTTCCTTGTGGTTATGGTCTCTCCCATGCCATGGAGATCAGAGCCATGGATCTCTCTAGACAGAGTGCCCTGGGCACCTCCTCATCTGTCTCCAGCTGTACTATTGTTTCATTTGCCTACTTCACTGTCAGCCTTTCCTCTTTCTCTTCCCTGATGGAAAATACATACTTTCTGTGCACTACAGGATTTCAGAACGGTCTGCAGCCCACTGTGCCATTCTAGTGGTTTTTGGTAGCTGACAAACCACTTGAAGATTTTCCTCTTGACCTTTGTGCATTAGTCAAGAAATGAGGCTTAGCACAGAGTTCACTGCATTATCCAGGTGTCTTTGTAGAAAATAGTCTATGCCTTGGTGGCCTTTGCCTCTCTTCAGGAAGGATTTGCCCAAGCAGATGGTGGAAGAAATTGCTCTATTACTTTTGTAGTTCTGCAGGGAACCTTTTTTGGGGTATTTTCATCAAGTCTCATTCCATGAATCTACATAAAATAATGTCTCACGCTCTGACTGTCTCTGCTGGTGTGTAACCTTTCCTTAACTGCTGTTCATCTGCTCTGGAAACTTCTAGCTAGTTGTCATTTGGCTAAGCATTTGGTTCTACAAATTATTTATTTCCTTCAATCTGTTATTTGTGCAAATATCCTGTCTGCACTCAGCCCATTTCATCATACCCACATCCCTTTCAAAGTTGCAAAACCATCTTTGCTCCAAATGGTGCGAGCCTTAAGCTGGACTTCCAGCTGAAAAATACTTCCAGTTCCAAATGGCTTATCCCACTTGGATAGCTCTGTGCCTGAGGTCTGTTCATCGAACCAGCTTTGCCTGTTGGTCTTCTCCAGTCCCTTGGATTTCCAGGGACAGTGTGTCCTCCAATATTGAGAACTTCTTTAACTTTCTTCCACATCCAAGATGGTTTACTGAACAGGCAGCAAGTGAGAGAGTGAGAGCCATGTGCAACTGAAAGGTCCACATCCTAAAAGTCCTGGAAGACTCTGTTGGTCTTTATTCAGTCAGGTTCTACTTGACTGGACTTTGCATTCACCCCTCCCACAGACTGACCCAAATGCTGTTTGACAGCTGCTGAAGATGTGACAAGACTATGACCTGAAAAGCCACTTCCACCTGAGGTTCCTCTGCCACATGAGCCTGCGACTCTGCATTCACCCAGCATCTTATTTAGCAAGACAAAACCTTAACAGTATCTGAAATCAACTTTTTGTGCCCCCACTGCCCTTATTTTTAATTTGGCTTATGCTTGGACCTCTTTGCTAACTGAAGTAGGACTGTAACTGAATATTTTATGAATATTGGGGTTTTAGAGAAGCTTTTAGACTTTCTTTGGCAGCTATGCAAAACCAGGTAATAGTGATGCTACCAATAACACTGACCAAGAATTGGACAATGCTAAGTTTTGTCAGAATGAACAATTAATGAAGTCCAGGAATGTAAAGGACTGCTCTTTGCAACAAAAGTAGCCTCCTGCAGACAGAGCTCCAAACAGGGTGTTTGCTCTTAGTTGTAGATATCTGAACTCCCTTTGGAGAAACTCCTGCTGGCTTTTTGGAGCATGGGGAGAAAATGGGTTGAATCTTGTGAATCTGTGGCTGAACATCCAGCTAATTCTGAGGCCCAGCTGTGCTTGTTCCTGAGGCATTTAATCTGTAACATGGTCCAGACTTGCAAGAGTTTTATACCCCAAGTTTACGTATAAAGCAGATTTTACAATCAGCTATTTTTATTTGCCTTTAAAGGTCTGATTTATATCTTTTTGATGTCAATGGGAGTTTCCCACTGGACTTTTAAATCGAGTTAACCGAAGTTCAAAACCAAACATTTTTTAACTTTATTTTTGTTTGGTAGAATAAACAAAACCCCTCAGCTGAAGTCAGTGGGAACAAAGTTAAGTCCATGCTGAATGTCCTAGAAACTTAACAACTTAACTGTTCAATATTAGAACATGCAGTATTAAAGAGTTTTCGCCCTCCTCCCCAAGTATTTGAGTTTATATAATGCAGCCTGAGGGGAAAAACTCTCCAATGCAACCACATGCCCCTCACGCCAGGCTCAAGAAGAGAACGCTGCGGGTACCGAATCCTGCGGAGCCATCGCGGTCCCGAGGATCGGGTGCATTGCCTCGGCAGAGCCAAGAAATACAACGAGGCGGCAACGCGGGTGAAGGAGATCCTGCTGAGCACCGTCAGCCCGGAGCAGTTCGTGCTAACGCTGCTGGAAGCGGAGCCGCCCCACGTGCTGGTCAGCCGGCCCAGCAAACCCTTCACCGAGGCCTCCATGATGATGTCCCTGACAAAGCTGGCGGACAAAGAGCTGGTGCACATGATTGGCTGGGCCAAGAAAATTCCTGGTAAGAAATTCAGGCTTGTTTTTGTTTGTTTCAGGCAATGGTTTTATCGTCAGTGTGTTGTTCTCTACTCTGAAAAGACAGAATAGCACAGTAGGTACATGGTATGAAAGTCAAGCTTTCTGTCCTGTAAAATAATGGAGAGTTTATTGCTCTCAGCAATTAACCTGGATGTATTTTGATTTATACACAATATAACCCAGAATTTGCTGTCTGTTCTTACTCAAATACTTGTTCATTTTGCTATAAAGCAGAGCTGGTGTTGTATGTAATTTCTACCTCATCAGCTATAAATACCTGATTAAGTTGATTTAGAAGGTTCATTTAGCACCAAATTCTTTCCTTGAGTCCTGATAGAAGATTTCTGGTACAGTTAGTGATAACTGAAGGGTGTCCAAGTCCTGGGTCTGAAATAGTTTCATTTGACAGAGCCGCTGCAGAAAAACATCAGCGAAGCACAGTATTGATCTCAGATTTATCATGTGCACTCTTCCAAAACAAAAATCAATAAGGGTTCTTTTCGTTGTTGGCAACAGCAAGAACATGCACTGCAGTACAACTGCCTGTGTTAGTTCCTGGAATGTCTCAAATGTGTCCATGGCATCATGGCAATGAGCCACTTAACTTCTCACAAACCAGAAATGGTGAGCATTTGCAGTTCCTTCTCCATGAATTACCCCTGACTAAAACAGGCAGAATAAAAATTAAAAGTGAGCTAAAAGCATGGAATAATTGATGGACTCATAGCAGTACGGGGCTTGATCCTGAGCTTCAGATAGAGTGCACTGCTGGGAGCCAGCACTCCATGGATCCTCTCCTGGATTTTATGCTGAAGGCGTTCAGAGCGTGCTGGTGCGTGCCCTGCCCTTGTCACGGTGTGCACTGCAAAGAGCAGCTGCTGCTGGAGTACCCACATGGGGAAACACGACAGGAACCCTTCCCTCCAGAAACACAGCGTGTGCACAGTGCAGGAAGCAAACTCGGAGGAGAATATTTCGTATAATCCTTAAATTAGGAATGTAGCATCAGGGAAGCACATCTGTTGTATAATGCATTTAAATCCTGTTGGTATGCACTAGCCAAACTCTCACTCGACCAGGATCCACACACCAGGATCCAATTATTGGCTCATTAACCTCCTACAAACAGCTGTGGCTGCAGGGCGGGCACAAGCCCTATAAATCAAGCCCTGGCAGGAGCCAAAAAAAAGGAGGTGGTTGTTCCTGGTTGCTGAGTGCTGCGTGTTGCTGGAGCTCTGTGCTGAGAAATCATAATCCAAGGATCAGAAGACTGTGAGCTCCGGCACACACATCCTGTTTCAGGTCCAGGTGGAGTGGCTGATGTGCTTCCAGCTCCAGCTGCTGAACACGTCTCCCGGGGGCAGAGCAGTCTCAGCCACTGTGTTGGAGGGTCCAGGTGTGATGGTTTTGGGGTGTGCAGATTCCAGGCCAGCTGCTGAGCTGCTGGGGAGGAGATGTTTGCACCCCAGAGCATCTCAAACCACGCCGGGCATCTGCAAAGTGGTGATAGTTTTGCAGTTAATGTGGGATGTTTTAAACAGAGAGCCCAAATCCTTTATCCTTATTTTTCCTGGCTTAAGAAACTCTGAAAATAACTATGAAGTAAGTAACCATAAGGGGTTAAATGGTATCTATTGATATAATTTCTTGTCTAATCATAAAATCTTGATCAAAAGGTGCCATTTCAGAGGACTCCACACAGTCATGTTTATCTGGTAAGAAGTGAATTGTGAAGGAAGACCGGTGTTAGAAAATGACCTCATTTTAACCAACATTTCAGTGGGGAAAAAAATGCAACCCAACCTTTTCCATTTTCTGATTATTATTAATTTCTATTTTTTAACTCTGACACTTTTTTGTTTTTTAAAAACTAACCCACATACCCAAAACCTCATCCAGGTAAGATTAATTCTTTTTATTTTTCACAAGATCAGTTTCCAAACCAACCCCAATTTTGGCATCAGTCACTTTTAGTTTATTTTCAACATATGTCAGAAATGAAAACTTTTTCTTGGCAGTAGAACTGTATGAAGAAAACTCATTGAGGCAACCAAACCCCTTCAAAAGAGTTCCTGGGAATGCTGACACTTTGTCATCTCTGTTTATTTTTTCTGATCACTCCTGTTACAGAGAACAGAAATAAACAGCATTTTAGACCAATGACAAAAATAGATGCGATGTTTAATATGCACCTCATTGTAAGTGACACTGAAACATCACATGGCAGTTGGAGCGTTTACTTCAATGTGGATTGATTTTTTGTTTCCCATTAAAAAAACTGTGATGACTGAAGCTCAGGACATGGAATTTTATTTTTCAAAATCTCTTGCCTGAAGGTAATCATGTTGATCCCTGCCTGGTTCCTGGAGGTAATGTCTTAGGAAAAAACAGAGTTCTCGACTAATGGCCCAGTGAGCAGTAATTTTACATTCTGAAAAGCTGAATATTTGCTTTTGTGCACATGGGTTAGAAGCCCATTTTCATCTCTAAGTTATTTTTGGGTATTATTTTAATATCCAATAATATATTTGGATATTATTATTTCACCACTCACTGGTGGTGAAAAAAAATTTTTCCTTATTGTATTTACAGTAACTTTTTGTCTAAATAGGAAAAAAACATTTGTATTTTGTGGGGTTTTCATATTTAACATTTAATGACAGTCTTTTGTTATGAATTTTACTCTGTGGCTGTATTTCTGTCTGTACTTTCAGCCTAATGGATTGTATTTTTTTGTTGTTCAGTAAAATAGACATCTGGATTTTTTTCCTCCTAAATTCCTAGTATTTTAATCTTTGGTTGTCAGGCAGCAGAACACAGCTTCTATAATTGCCTTTTGCTTTGTTGACCTATTCTAGAAGAGTTTAACATGGTTCATTGCTGAACCTGTATTGCAAATCAATAAGATGTTGTCACAATATTGAAATTTGGATCCATTACGCAACCTAGTGTGTTACTGACCAGAGCAGTCTGTCTTTCTCTAGTTTTTAAACATCCAGTACAAGTTTTTTTCTTGCCTGTCTTAACAATTTTTAATTAAATGATGAGACACAGAGCTCACAATTTAAAGGAAGTGTAATACAGTCATAGAAAGAGTTGTGGTTTAATGTACTCTGGAGGGAATTAAATGGGACTCCTGATGCTGCAGGTTGTTGTTTGCTGTCCTGGATCTTTGGAGCATGAGATTGTTAGGAAAAGGAGAAGTAGAGTCCTCCTAACAGCTGTGCTCAATGGCCATGGTTCCTACTGCTGCTGCTAATAGTGTGAGTTTAGCAGATGACATCAGTGATAAATCTGTATCTTCAAGAACCTGTAGATTGAATGCTGGGACGTGGTCTGACGTCTCACTCAGCTGAGAGAGTTTTTAAACCTGATAATTCCTTGTTTATGCTAGAGAAATCAGTACAGGGCAGTGTAAATGTTTATTTGAATATACTCTGAAGTGTCTTTGGGCTGCTGTTTCCCAGGAAACTGACATTGTCAGTTCTTATACTATTTCACACTTTCGTGAATATTTTCCTAAAAGCAGTTTTAAATGATGAGTGTGTGTGGCAGATAATCTGTTGTTGGCTGTGCATTCTGTAGTAAATTCTTGACAGTGGAATCCAGGAGGGAAGATACCACTCCCAGCCTCCTGTTTACCCTTTCTATAAAATCAGAGGCAAGGCTGTACCAATTTTGAAAGGCAGCACGTTCAGTGATGATAAAAGTGAGCATTGCCCAGTTCATGTCAGCCCCTGGCTGTCACTGACTGTCTTCCAGCTGAGTAGTGTAATAAGATTAAAATACATGGAACATTTGTATAAATTACTGACAGAGAGGTTCTTTGGCAGCCCAAACGTGCTGTGTGTATTTTAATACCTCAGACAACTGAGAAGAGCTTCAGGAAACCTGGCTGCCGTGGCCAGGCCGTAAGGCTTTGTCACCATGCAGTGCCAGAGATGCCAGCTCATCTGAAAATGGAGCACCTTTGCCAAGGGGCCGAGCTAAAGGAGCCCAGCTTTGAAAACCGTGGCCCGATCTTGGTTTTGATCACTGAGCAACTCTTCATCATATCTGCATTTTCTTCCTTGGCTGAGCAGTCTGTTTTCCCACTTGTATTTTTAGAATTTACACTTCTGATCTTCTGGTTTGGAATGTGTAAATTTTATTTCTCCTTTTTTTTTTTTTTTTTTTGACTTCTGGGCATTATTTTTTCCCCAGTCTTCTTTTTTTTTTTTGCAGGGGAATAGAAAAGGAGGGCTGTGACTATCTCTGCCTTCTGCCCATGCTGCAGTGTTATCTGAGGCCTTGCTATAAGTTCTGGAGAGAAATAAATCATAGAGTCATGGAATGAGTTGGGTTGGAAGGGACCTTAAAGATCACTTCATTCCAACCCCCTGCCACGGGCAGGGACACCTTCAACCAGACCAGGTTGCTCAGAGCCCCATCCAGCCTGGCCTTGAACACTCCCAGGGATGGGGCAGCCACAGCTGCTCTGGGCAGCCTGTGCCAGAGCATCACCCTCACAATCTTTTTTCTAACATCTCTCCTCTTTTAGGGCGAGAACATAAAGCAGGTGACTCTGCAGTCATTTGAGTTTCACCAGCTGTATGGGACTAATGGCACTAGAACACCACTCTGCTTCATTCCAAACATTTTGTGACAGATTTGGCCATGATAATAGCAAATGTTTTTGTTCCTGTTTTTAATGGCAGCCTGGCACTTCGGATGTCAGTGCTCCCTTGTACTCACAACCCGCAGTTCTTTCTGGTTCTTTTTGTTTCTCATATACTCATTCTTCTTTATCAAAACAGAGAATTTAACAAGTTGATTTATTTTATGCTATTTTCATCACTTTAGGCTTCATTGATCTCAGCCTCTATGACCAAGTAAGACTCTTGGAGAGCTGCTGGATGGAAGTTCTAATGATTGGTTTGATGTGGAGATCAATCGACCATCCTGGGAAACTGATTTTTGCACCAGACCTTGTATTAGACAGGTAAGAGGAATAAATTTCTTGAGAACACTTCCTATTAGCATGTTTGAAGGTAGGGTGAATTGTAAGAGGAAGAGGATTAAACATGGCAGATGTTATTAATATTTCATCTAACGATATCATTTGCTTGTGCTTGTAACAAAAATGTCCTGAGGTTCCACATCCTTACAGGGGCTTAAGGAATGCTAAGCTTAAAAAGCATTGTTGAACTTGCAAATTCCTGAACTCCTGTGGCGCTGAGTGTGAAGTTTCTCCACATTTTTGCATCTTTTGCTGGTTTTGTTCCCTTTTTTCCAGGTCTCTAGATGCTGAAACTGTTGATACAGCAACAAAATGCACTGCATTGGCCATGCGTCCCTACGTCCCTCATTAAAAAGAAGATATAGTGTCAGGCAGTATTTTAATTATTTTAAATAGGTTTCCCACCTGTTTTTGCTCCTGCCACTACAGCAGGCTTCATAGTTAGCTACAGCAATGAACATTGGAGCACTAGCCAAGAGAGATTTAAAGACCCCTAGCTTGCTGTTGGATACTGAGAATATTTTTTCAAGGTAAAGCAGGGTGCTTTCAAATTTAAAGATTATTTCTCCATGGCATCGTGTACCAGGAAGGAAGAATATGGATTAGTAAGGATGTTTTTTCTACAGAACCTTAGAAGGATTTGACCTGAGCTTCACATTGGTAAAAAGTCAGGGAAACAATCTACTCTCCTGGGTAGTCTTAAAATGTCTTTTAGCCTCTTCAACCTGGGAAAATGCAAATTTGCACCAGTTCTGTGGCTTGGAATCAATAATTATCATTGTAGATATAGATAGGCAAAATTGGCTAATAAGAGAAATAAATTTAATTTATAAAACAGAGGAAATAAATATTATTTGCTGATATAAAATTCAATGCAAGGACATGCTGCACTGTTCAGTGCAATGATCAGAAATTGCTGGAAATGTATGACACATTCAATTGTTCAGGAGTTAATATGTACTGAATAGAGTAAGACTATTTGATGCATTTCTTCATTTCCTCAAGACATGGCAGAGTGGGAGCTTACAAGTGTCTGGGCATGCTGTAATTTTATTTAGGACATCCTTATATGAACCTGGTCTGCAACCTGATTGTGTTTATCTTAGTTGAACTTAGAATCCTAGAATGGTTTGGGTTGAAAGGAACCTTAATAATCATCTCATTCCACCACCCTGCCATGGGCAGGGACACCTTCCACCAGACCAGGTTGCTCCAAGCCCCTTCCAGCCTGGCCTTGAACAGTCCCAGGGATGGGGCACTCACAGCTTCTCTGGGCAACCTGTGCCAGGGCCTCACCACCCTCACAGTCAAGAATTTCTTCCTAATATCTAATCTAAACCTACTCTCTTTCCATTTGAAGTCATTCCCCCTTGTCCTGTCCCTCCATGTCCTTGTCCAAAGCCCCTCTCTGGCTCTCTTAGAGCCTCTTTAGGCGCTGGAAGGGGCTCTAAGGTCTCCCTGGAGCCTTCAGATACATTTCCTACATAATCTTTGCAGACAATACTTCTCTGGTACCTCTGTCCTTGTTTCGAATCTGGCAGCTGCCTGTCCTTCTCCACAGCTTAATATTTCTCTTTGCTACGAGGAACAGAGGAAACTGGTAATAAAAAATACTTTTTTGCAGGCAGAACCTGCTGCCCCTGGGTGGTGGTACCTGCATGTGCCTGCCTCCAGCCTGAAGGCTCAGCACCTTTCTCTTGGGATCCAGTAGATTTCTTTAATTCTCCTGCACTGCTGTGCTTAAATCTCTCATCTTAAAAATATCACAGAGAAAAAAATCTCTTATTACAAATAGTACAAAAAGCCTCCCTTTGAATATTGTGTTGCAGAGCTTAATCACTTTTTTAGTCCAGTACATGTAAAATGAAATTAACACAAAAAGTGTAGCAGGAACTTCAGTGGTTTGAAATTTGCCACTGCTGAATTTTAAACACCTTGGAATTACTTGTTTGGGGTGGTTTTCAGATCAGAAAACAGGACCACTTCTAATATCCAAAATGGAGAATGTTGCATTCTGTAAACACTTGCAAATATAAAAATTACCGAACCACAAAACCACCAAAACCCCAAATACCTTTCAATATCTACACAGAAAGACATGCTAGGAGACAGGGACAAGGCTTGTTTTATTCTTTAAAAATGTTTTATTATTTCAAGCAACTTATTTTAGGAAGTCTTTCTTTTTCACCTAGTCCTGAGACCTCCATTAGGTACAAACATGATGTTATTGGTTGTGGTAACTCCTTGTGAAACAAAGCTGGAAAATTATTCAAGGTGGTACTGTGCCCTTCACTACAGCATTTCAAACTGATTATCCAGAATTGTACAGGCTGAGGGGATACAGAAATATGATCAGACTTATGGTCCTGCTTGCACTTTAAAGAGAAAATCAGTTCCTTATAAATGCTGACCTTTCATACCAGTGTAATTTTCAATTTAGATTTCATGATAGAGCCTTTTAAATTCTCCTAAGGATGAGACAGATAGGCCTGTTGCAGCCTCCTTCATGCTTTGACTTTTATCTGTCTGAGTCAGTTCCTTAATTCTACTTTTCGGGTAACGTTTCGAATGTGTTTCCATAGGGATGAGGGGAAATGCGTAGAGGGAATTTTGGAGATCTTTGATATGCTCCTGGCCATGACCTCGAGGTTCCGAGAGCTGAAACTGCAGCACAAGGAGTATCTGTGTGTCAAGGCAATGATCCTCCTCAATTCCAGTGAGTATGTGCTTGGCTCTAACACTCACCAAACTGTACCTTTTATTTTGAGGGTGGCTGGGAAATCAACCTCGAAAACCCCAAAATATCTAATGATAAAAAAACTGTTGGAAGATAATAATAGGAAAGGAGTTCTGTCTGATAGATTGTAAAGATTTTTGCTCAAGAAACTTGTAAGCTGTATAATTTTCTGGATTAAGGGCAATGTCCTGTTGTAAGAAATGCATGAAAGACCCCAGGTCTGAAAGCTTCTCACGAGGTGGGGCTCATGGCTCAGGCTGTGGATCTGTCCTTTCCAATGGGATCTTTTGCTCCTGTCTCTGTGGATCCCAGTCATGTATAAAGTTGCTGTACAGCTCTAAAAACCTGTCCTTAATTCTTAATTCTAGTAGTTATAATAATACTAGTTACTCAACTGAGTGATGATCAGTGGGACTTAAATGTTCCTTTTTAATGGTAATGAGTTGGTTAGAAATGACTGAAAGTATTCAACAGTTCTGCAAGATGAGTTTCAGGACAGGAGCTTTGCTTTGCAGCCTCTTACACAAGGCGAGTGTTTGCTAGTTCAGGGTAGCCCGCAGTAAAGTGATTTTTTCCCCCTCAGAACGTTTTCTAGTTAATGTTGACAAAAAAAATCCAACAACAAAATAGCAGCTAAACTGTTTACATCTACTGCTTTCAGCAAGAAGCTGCTGCATAATTCTCAGTCCTGTGTTGAAAGGGAACAGTCCAGCTGCAATCCCATTTGTCTGCCCACTTGTTTGGGTTGGAGTGTTGATCTGCTGGAGGATAGGAAGGCTCTGCAGAGGGATCTGTACAGGCTGGATTGATGGGTCAAGACCAACAACATGAGGTTCAACAAGACCAAGTGTTGGGTCCTGCACTTTGGCCACAAAAACCTCCTGCAGTGACACAGGCTGGGGGAAGAGTGGTTGGAACACCATGATGATGATGAGAGGAAATGAGATTTCATGATGATGGTAGGAAATGGCCTCAAGCTGCACCAGGGGTGGTTTAGATTGGATATTAGGAACAATTTCTTCCCCAAAAGGGTGGTCAGGCATTGCAACAGGCTGCCTGGGGAAGTGGTGGAGTCACCATCCCTGGAGGGATTTAAAAGGGGTGGAGATGTGGCACTTGGGGGCATGGTTTAGTGATGGCCTTGGTAGTGCTGGATCAAAGGTAGGACTCGGTGATCTTAAAGGTTTTTCCAGCCTAGATGATTCTATGATTCTGTGGATAACAGAATCAAAAGACAACAAAAGCAGGGTTTTTTTCCCCCAAAATATCCACAATAAAAAAACAGCCAAAAAACCCCAACAAAACCCCACATTCCTCTTCAAAGTTCACATCTCAAAAGATCTGTCCTTTCACTTCTCCGACTTTCCTTTCTTGACAAAATTAATAATTTACTCCTAATTATCAGGTGTTCTGGAGCTCTGTCCTTCCATAGGTATCTCTGGAGGGACCGTTGAGGTTTTTTTCTTTCCCTTTTCCCACGTCTTTTCTGCTTTATCAATAATGTTATTGTGTGTTTCCAGTCCTTCATAGTGATGATTTCTTTTCTTCCTTGTCCATACCCCCAAACCTCTTCTTTTTTTTTTTGTTTGGTTTTTTTTTTGTTTTGTTTTTGCTGACTTTCAAGGTTTCTCACTGCAGACATGTGCTGTATTACAACACTCTTAGTGATCTGGAGACTCTGACCAGCTGGGTCACTATGGGCAGTGCCACTGACATGTTATCCTCCCTCCCTACCATATACTCAGGAAAAAAGGGTTTTTTTTCAACAAGAAGGGAGTAGAACAAGCATAATACTACAGTTAATAATAGTTAGTAAACAAGGTGCAGGGGAATAAAACCCTGGAGAATGGAGAGCACCTCCATTCACCTGACTGAAGGGTCTGTGTGCAACACATCTTGGGAGGATTTAGGAGAATTGCTCACTTTGCAAATGATGGGGCCATCAAATTCAAGCTTGATGTGGCATATGGAGCATCACTTGTACAGTCTTGAGGGGGGTGTCAGGGAATGTATGTTCTCTAATCGTGTTGAAATACTACATATTAAAAAAATCCACAGTCATAGCTTTTTTTTCCTTCCTCATTAGCAGCAAATATTTCTTTCTCTTCACTGGTTAGGCATGTTCCCCTTGTCAGCAGAGGAACCTGAAAGCAACAGGAAACTGCACCACCTGCTCAACGTGGTCACAGAGGCTTTGGTGTGGGTTATTGCCAAGAGTGGGATCCCCTCACAGCAGCAGACAACTCGCCTGGCCAATCTGCTGATGCTCCTCTCTCACGTCAGACATGCCAGGTACAGTTTACAGAGTGTGTGTAACACTTGTGTTATGTTAGTGTTTGTTAATTACAGCAAAAAAAGAGGTGGCTGGAACTCCAGAGTGCTCCTGAGGGAATCCTGATGCTGCTCTTCACCTCTGTCACCGTGAGGCTTTGCTTCCTAGCACGACAAAACAGGCAGTAAACTCAAGTGCTTGCTGGCACTCGATGTGATGATATTAAAATGCTGCCTTAACCTTATTACATTAAATTATTTCTTATGTGTCTGCCTGAAATGTTTCACAATAACACAAACTGAGCCTTAAAAAAAAACCACCCCACCCAGACATCAAAACTCTTCCTTTCAAAATGAAAATCTCTTCCAAAACTGATCTGCAGTGTGGGCTTTGGTAGAGCAAAGTGGATTTTGGGGGCCATATTTCTCCCAGACCAAAAGCCTTTTATGTGGAAGGTTTTTGCCGAATGACTCATGCTGCAGCAATCTCAGGCTCCTGTTTTCCCCATGGGAAGTGGCTCCTCTGCTCCCTGCCAGTTCCTGGACCTCCTTGAGCTGTTCATCTATGCTTGTGGGACAGCAGACAGAAACACAGGGTCCTAGAGACAGAGGCTTTAAATTTCATTTTGAATTATTACCCAGAGGCCAGCTATTCACTAAGTTGTCTCATGGCTTGACTTTAAACTGTGTGTCCAGGGAAGATGTCCTGGGACTGGGCTGGAACACACAAAGGAGAGCTGTGCAAATCTATAGGGACACTGAAAAGGGGATGACCACCTTTGCAATAAGCTTCCTGGGAGAGCAGATGGCAGCAGCAGGGACCTGACACTGCTGAAAGGCGGCTTTAACAGTCAGTTTGTGAACTGGGGGTGCGTTTGAGAGCTGGCCTTGCAGAAGCTCCAGCACCAGCCAGAGCTGAACCTGTCTCATGGCTCCGATCTCTGCCATCACCTGGACTGTGCTCTGTGATGTGACTTCACATCACAGCTTTGCAGGACCTGTTTTGGCATTCTGTGAACAAGTGTTGGGGCGTTGTTACTGTTGATAGTGCTAAGTGATCTCAGGGACCACAGCAGCTAAATCCTCCTAAACCCAAATTTTAAAAAAGGGAGTCTCTTGAAACCATGAGTGTGTTTTTCTTCTCTGCACTGTTGGAACCAGATTGCTGAGTTATTTTCTGTTCTCCTGCACAGTAACAAAGGAATGGAGCATCTGCTGAGCATGAAGTGCAAAAACGTGGTGCCAGTGTATGACTTGCTGCTGGAGATGTTGAATGCTCACACCCTCCGAGGGCAAAGGAAGTCGCCAGCCACACAGCCTGAGTTTGGCCCACTGGAGCAAATGGAGCCTGGGGACAGCCTGAGGAACGGGCCACCCCAGTAATTGTGTTGAGACCTGGAATTGTGAGGCTTTTTCAGAGCTGTGGGAGAAAACAGAACTGCTGTGATGGGGCTGCAGAAGTGTGACCACGTGTGGGTCCTCATCCCTTCTGGATTTGCACATCGGTGTCTCGGGAGAGGCCGTGGGGCGCTCGCCTCTGTCCGCATTTCTGACATTGTAGCAGCTGCACTGCTATAGTGCCTTTTCTGAGACTCTGCAAAAGCACCTTAGGAAATCAAGCCTCACAACAGCACTGTGGGACAGGGAATTGCTGCCTCTCTTTCTCAGGCAGAACTGAGAGGGAGAGGTGAAGGGACAGGTTTGAAATGGCAGAAGAAGCCTGTGCCAGAGCCTGGAGAGAGCACCTTGGTCTCTGTCTCCCCGAGCAAGACTTCTAAGCACTGACTGGACAATGTCCTCCTTCAGCACGGGATGGCGTGAAATGTAGAACAGCATCATTTGGGACAGATGTTTGCCTCTGTGTGCTGGTCCCTGGGGAATGCCTGCTCTGCAGCTGATCTAGATAAAGTGCCGAGATACAGACAACAGCATAAAGGAGCTTATTCTCAAATATGCAATGGCTGCAAGGGCCTCCATTTGAAGGTCATTTGAAATAGCTTCTAGAGTCAGTTCAGAGCCTCTGCAGAAAGTTTAAACTGAGCTTAAGTTTGTATTTTGTGAGCCTATTCTTAACACTCACATTATTTTCTGCTTATAATTCTTCAGTGCTTTGAACAACGACCAAATCGTCTGGATATTTCAGCCAATGCCGACCTTTGAAATGTGTTTTGTCTGTGAGATTAACATGTTGTTTTATATCTTTATTAATGATGTTAAATCTATTCTAATAATTAGGTACAGGAGGTTGCTCTGTGAATATTAACTGTTTGTATTTGTATATTATCTGCTGATCAGGCCTTGTGAAACCAGCTGGAAACAAAATCTTCCCACCCCTTTGACCGGTGTGTGGAATTACGTCCTGCCCACCCAAAACCTCTTGCAGGGGGTGAGGCACAGGATGGGAACATGGATGGGGATCTGTTTTTGTCTGCTGCCCTGAGGTTTGCTGCTTGCTTATTCTCAGCATGCATGGCACCTTGTGCTGTGGTCTTCATATCTTATAGGAGCCCTCAAAGAGCGAGGATGGGGATAATGGTAAATGTAAAGATAATGTGAAGATGGGGATAATGTAAAGCACTACTTTGCTTTGCAAGTGTGATGACTTGTTTGAATTACACTGAAGATGTAGTGGTTTAGACTTCCTTTTTGTGCTGATTTCTGCATGTGTTTAAGCTGCACTGAGTAAAAAAAAAAAAAACCTGATTAAATGGCCTGGCTGATGACCCCAGAGATCAGCAGGGTGGCATCATTCATTCTGGTAACTGTCTCTCTAAATGGAAATATTTAAATATAGCACATGCATGTTCTGGGCATTATGGTGAAATAAATTGGGATCACATCAAAAGTCTATTTTGAGCCAATAAGTCTTTTGCATTAGGGACTTTGATTAGTATGCCATTTGCATACTTTGAATATTAGCCAAACCATTAATCTTGGTGTTTTTTTAAAGCCAAGGACAGTATTTTTTATAGGAGGTGCACAAAGAGTTTTCAGTGAGTTACACAAATCTATTGTCTGTTTGATCTTGTACTATACCAGATGCTGCTGCTGATCTACATTTTTACTCTCTGCCTTTTTATTGTTTTTAAGAAACTGTAATATAGCAGTGTCCTTCTAAAGAAGTGTAATATTTACAATGAAAAAAAGGAAAAAAAATGTGAGTACAGTCTGGAATTTATTGGTACTTTCATTTTGAGAGATGTTTTGCTGTGAAACAAACCTGTCTCAGTATTTCTTGGGCTTGATTGTGTTTTGGCTTCATTGCCTCTTGTGTTGTTCTTTCTCTGATTTTCCTTACCCTGTGTAATCTTTTGGTTTAATACAGTTTTTCAAAGAAATGTTTAAGTGATTTGTTTGTTTTGCTTTAAAAGTGCTGAATTTATGTACGATCTCGGAACAAACCTTTTGAAGAGAAAATGGGAAAGACTGGGTATAAATCATGAAATTACCTTCTGAATAGAAATTTGCTGTGGATTGACTGTAAAAGGGCGATGCTGCAGTTTCGTGCCACGTGGTGTTGTTCATTTATGTTGTTGTTAGCACAGTGCAAACAGGAAAATGATGTGATTTTAACCTACTTTTTGTCTTGTTGAACATAATTTTATTAAAAGTTACTAACAGTGTTTTAAAATGAGTGAAAGTCAACAGCTGTGGAGTCTGGATTAATGTAGCTGTGTTCATATTGGGATAAGATGCACATCTCCAACAGCACAGGGAGTGCGTGGCAGTGGCTGAACAAGGCTGCCTGGCTCTCTTGAGAGAGGTGCTGGGTTTGTCTCGGGTCTGGATCCCCCAGACTCTCTCAGATGCTGCATTCCTGGCGTGGAGCACATCCCTGTCCCTGCCAGCCCTGAGCAGAGCTGCCACGCTGCGCTTCCGTTTGGATATCGGGGGCTTTTCCAGTCTCAGTGTGAGCAAGTGGAGCCCTCAGAACCTGCAGGGGCTCTGAGGAGGGGCTGTTTTATCGCTTTCCTTCACTGCTTGGCTGTAACTCAGCTTCTGCTGGCACCTGGCAGAGGTGCTGCTGCTGCCTGGAGAAATCCTGCTGCAGTTCTGGGATGTTCACAGAGGTGAGCAAACCTGGCTCAGGCAGGAGGGACAGTTGCCATGGGTTAAAAAAAAAAGGGAATGACAAGAGGAAGGCAGGCCAAACTTCTTAACAGCACACATAAGGAAAACATCCTGAGCTTCTTCTCTCAAGCCTGGAACTGGAACCAGATGGTAAAACAACCTTGGCTGGTTTTCCTTTTATTCTCTTTTTTTAAAGAAACATGGTTTCAGACAGGTGAAATGCTTTGTCTCCAGGAAATGTGAGACCTTTTTCACACCTCTGTCTTCCTTCAAATTACCCATTTTTAGTGCTGTTATGTTTCCAGACAGAGAAGAGAGTGTGGGGGAAAGATACGTAGATGTGTTGAAACATTCTCCCTTGAGATGGTGCCCAACAGGGTAAGTGCTGCTGTAAAACAGCAAATTAAGACAGGTAGCACTTGAAGATTTTTTTAATAAATATGTGTATTTCCATAGTCATATTATGTTAATTCCTTGCTGACTGAATGATAGATCTATATAGGGATCATCGTGGTAAAAGGAGAGCATCCTGTTAAGTGCTGGAATTTTTCATTTTACTCTTGAGGACCTGGGGAGTATGAAAGGTATCTATTGTATTTGCATCATTACTGTGGTTTAGCAGAGCCTAAAAATGCAGTGAGCCCCAGAAAGCTGCCTGTTGATCTTATTTGAGCTGTCACCAGCGATCATCCTCTTTTGAGGTAAGAATTTTTGTCTTGTTTGGACTTTTATCATAAAATCGTGGCATGGGTTGGGTAGGAAGGGACTTTAAAGATCATCTCCTCTGCCATGGGCAGGGACACCTTCCACCAGACCAGGTTGCTCAGAGCTCCATCCAACCTGGCCTTGGACATTTCCAGGAAAGGAGTATCCACAACTTCTTTGGGCAACCCGTGTCACTCCAAGCCCTTGTCAAAAGTCCCTCTCCATCTCCGTTGTAGCCCTTTCGGTACTGGAAGCTGCTCTAAGTCTCCTTGGAGAGCTCCCCTCCCTGCAGGGGTTTCTACAGAGCCTGGCCAGGTGTCTCCACTCCACCCCACCCTCCATTCCATCCCCCTTAGCAGGTGCTGGCTGCAGACTGTGGGTGTGGGGACTCACTGTGGAATAGTTCTGAACATGCCAACCATGTTCCACCCAGGGAGTAGCAGCTGCATTTCACCCCATAATTTCTGTACTGCTGGGATGTGAATGTAACTTCTGTTTCCCCTAATTTTACCCCAGGCCATCTTTTCACACTTCCACACACTCGGAGCTGGAAGCCATGGAAAACACCTTTGCTATCATCACCATGCAGCTCAGAAAAAATGGTTTGACATTACTTAGGTCCTGTGAGGTAATGAGTCAGCAAAGTAGTTAAGATGTGGTCATCTGTCGTGCTCCCCCAGTGCCTAAACCAATTCTAAAGAGACTGTTGCAAATAGGAGTATGAAAAGCAAGTGGATGGCTAAAATATGGAATGTAAGTATAATTTACATTAATTTTTCACAGTATTTCACTGCTAAACTGAAGTGTGGTGCGTTAAATGGCACACTTCCATAGCTAAGACTTCAGTTTATGACCTGTGTATTGTTTAACTCCATCTTTACATTTAAGAGTCACCTACACTCCTCATGCATTGAGTGCCAGTGATTTTAAGTGCACAAAGAAAACGAGATTGCTATGCTATAAAAATGCCAACATCTGCTGCTACTGCCTCAACAGACAAAACCTTCTTCACTGATCAGTGTCACATAGGAGCTGGCACAGCCATTACCAGTGCTTACTGCACATCTCCTACGCCTGCTTTCCACAAAACTTTTTGCTCTGTGTCCTGTCATTTTAGTTTATCAACATTTCACTCTCTCCACGAGTTTGTAATGGAAGTGGGTTCCTGACTGAAAGTGGTGCCTTTTAAAGCACTTTATGTATGTTATGGTAATCTGAAAACAACCCCACAACACCCCAGCCCCTCCCTTTCCCCCAGCTGTCTTTAGTTCTGTGGATTGATGGTATTTGTCTGGTGCTGTGTTTCATTCAGTTGCGGATTGGTGCAGCTGACTCAACAGGCATCATGAAATGCAAATACACAGCTTTTTGTTCATTTCTCTCCTGTAGCTGAGCTCAGCCTGGTCTCATAAGCAGGTAATGTGTGTGCTCAGTGTCTGAGGGACACCTTCCATCAGACCAGGTTGCTCCAAGCCGCATCCAGCCTAGCCTCACACACTTTCGGGGATGGGGCAGCCACAGCTTCCCTGGACAATTTATTCCAGCACCTCACCACCCTCACAGCAAGGAATTTCTCCCTAACATCTCGTCCAAACCTGCCCTTTGTCAGTTTAGAGCCATCGCCCTCTATCCTACCACTACATCCCATTGTAAAAAGCCCATCTCCAGCTCTCTAGTCCCCTTTAGGTCCCCTTTAGATACCAGAAGTTGCTCTTAGGTCTCTCTGGAGCCTTCTTGTTGCTGTTGACTATGCTGGAAGGGAGGTAGGTATAGCTGAAACCAGACTGAGGCCTCATCTCATTGCCAGAAAATAAGACTCCAACTCAAAACTAGTTTTGGCTTGGTTTGATTTCTACAATGCATGTGCACCACCACAATGGAGTTGTGCTTGCTCTCACTACTGCATCTGCCCTCTCTTTTAAATATTCTTTTTCCTTCCCTGGACACTAACAATCCAGTCCTGAGCGAGATGATGACACAAAGAAGTGGGTGGGGATATAAAATGACTTGTTTAAAGCAGACTTCAGTGTCAGCCTACACTGCAGTGATTATAATCAACTGGAAATAAAACTATTTAAAATAGGTTTGGAAGAAAAAAGATTTAAGCTATTTCCCAGACTTTTTTTTTTGGTGACATTTTGAGGTAATTTCTTGAAAGCTCCTCTTTTTATATATTACATCAGCTCAACAATTTGATGTAACTGTTCATAATGAAAGGAAATTGTAGGCTATGAAATTTTCCTTAGACCTTTTAACATTGTTCAATTTTTCTTCCCTGCACAGGTTCTTTAATGGAAGAAGAACTGAATATCATGTCAGCAACTGACTATTACTTCTTGGCAGAAAGGTCTGCATGGGTATTTGTGACAACCTGGCAATGAAATAATGGTTAGACTTGGCTCACTTCTACAGAGTAAGAAACTTAAATGAGCTCCATCTTAAAGTAATTGTTTTGAAAATGTCAAATAATGATGGCAGAGGGAGAGAGGACAGTGTGTGTGCCGGCATGCAGTGAGGTGTGAGGGGGATCCATCTCTGGACACACCACCAGTGTGAGAGCTGGTGGTGCTGGAGCCCAAGTCTGGCACCTCAACACAGCTTATGAGTTTAGCTTACTATCCTGGAAATAAACCACAGTGGGTTTGCCACCAGGGCTGGGAAAAAGCTGTTGGTTTGGCCATTCTCTGAACATCAGGACAAAGCAGTTTGCTTCATAACTCCCCCTGCCAGAAGATGGGGAATGAGAAACCACCAGTGGTGACAAGCATAGAAGGGGTGGGAGAACTCTCACAGGCTAATCAGAGATCTTATTTTCTGTGGCTAAGCACTGCAGAAAGTGGCTAATTCCTGGGTGATTTTCACTGCAACGCACAAAAAGCATTTGACCAAAACCCTTACTACTGCACTGAGCTCTCCTCCATGTGCATTTCCCCACTCCAGCACTCCCACTATAGAAAGTCAGTTCCAGGGTAGGAAATAGTTCAGCATTTCAAACTAATAATAAGCATTAATTCATTCAACTCTGTATTCTTCCTCCAGGAAAACACCAAGAGTTGCAAAGGAAAGGATCTGTGCCACGGAACACAGGTGCCACTGCTGGATTTATGATCTCTTGCTCTGACAAGCAAGGGAGTGGTTGTGCTTCTTCCAGCACCACTCCGTTGGCAGGCAAAGAAATTGACTCTTCCAGGAGTGGAAGGGGCAGCACTGCTGGAACATAAAGCTGGTCCCCCCCACCAGACACACCCACAGTCCTGCAGACATTGGCAAAATTTTAATGAGAGTACTCAAACTGTACAACCGAGGGGCAGTGGCAATGCTGACTGTACACAGTGTTTCTCCAGCCACTGCCCAAGCGCCAGTTTCATTTTAAAAACAAAGCTTATAAAAATGCACAATTCTCTCCCAAGGTACTGTACACTATTCAGCAGGTTAAAAACTGAAAAAAATCTTTCATTAAAAAAGTCATTGCACTATTTGTATACATCAGGGATAGTCTACATAATCATGTTCATCTAGAAAATATGTGCATTATAAACCATTTCCATGCAATGCAGCAATTCCTTATTTCAAAGGTGGTATAAAAAGACAACACAGCAGTCCTAACCACTAGAACACTTTATGTCAAACAAAACAAATGTGCATCATGATACTGAACGTGTTAGATGAATAAAATACAATAACAAAGATTCAAAAATACGTAATTTTTTTTTGTTTCCACCAAGTGACTACAGTACCAAAAGATACAAGTAACGTGAAGTGTGTGCAGAAATCATGTTAAATGAAGTCCCTCTTCACCTGCTTGTTTGTCATGCTAACCCAAGACAGACCGCTATGTTTAAGATTACTGTGATGTCGTTTCTGCATCTAAGAACTCAGTATCCAAACACCTTGCAAGCTTAAGAGCACTGCCCCTATAAAATAGTGTATCTATTGCATCAAAGTATAAAGTGTGTTGCTTACAGTTTAAAAAAAAAAAAAAATCTATAGAAAAAGTTTTGTTTTCCGTACAAAAAAACCGCAGAAATTTTGTCAAGATATACATTTTGAGATGTGAAACTCGCTGCTTGATTGATGCTAGAGCAGCGTGGAGAAAAAAGCACCACCCAAGAGTGTTTTGGTGTGACCGCAGGGTGCCCTAGGTCGGGGGGGGCCGTTGGTGTAGCGCAGCATGGGGTAGAAGGAGCGGGCGAAGTTGTTGGCCTGGGTGCAGCTGTAGTCTTCCTCAGAGGAGGGGATCATGCAAGCCAGGAGCAAAAGCAGCAGGAAGAACAACTGGAGAGGTAAAGCTGCTCGTAACACTCGGTAGAAGAAAGAGGGAGACCGAGGGTTTGCCTGCACAGGTTGTGGATGGCTTTCGCTCCTGAAAAGGAGAAACAAAGAACAACAGGAACTTCAGGGTTTGAGTTAAACAAGTTGTTTTTACCCTATTTTCAGATGCACACTTAACTTTTCCCAGGAGGCAAACAGACCATTCCAAATAGGTGTTGAAGCACAAAGGAGAGACATTGCTCACACTGATGAGGCTCTTCTCTGCCCTGGCATTACTGAGATCTACCCTTTGAACAGGCCCCAATGCACAGGGGGTTAAGTTCTCCCTTTGTCCTTCATGGTCTGTTTGTACTAAGTGACTCTCAGTGGCAAGTTTCTTTTTCCAAGCATGCTGATGGAATTGAAGGAGGATTTAAACATAAAATATCCCTCATTTGGCACAAAAATTATTTTCTCAAGCCAGGGTTGCACATCATTGCAGAGGTCCTGGAGTAGGAGTGCTAAAGGAAACCATTCCCTGAAGAGCAGCCCAGAGCTGGTAGGTAGAGGGGACACTACAGGTAGGCAGAAATCACCTCCACCCATGTGTCAACCTGCAAGGAACAGTTGCCCAGGTTTCTGCTGGCACACTGCTCATCTCTGCCATATTCACTATTTTTCAAAAGATCAGGCAAATATAAAATATTACCTTGTGCTGCTGCCATTTCTGCCATCAGCAGTTCTCCTGAGGGCCATCTGTTGAGAGAAACAGCTTTTAGTGTCCAGATTTCAGAAATGACCAGGAATTTCTCTTTCTCAGAAAAGAGAGCTGTAGACTTTAAGGTCTGATTGTAAATGCTGTGATAAGGTACATGGATCTAAAAGCTAAAATGATTATATTTGAGGAACTTCCACAGTAAATGTGGCAAAATACACTATATGCTGATAGCAAAATATTAGAAAAAAAATACTTGCCTTCTTCACAGCAGGGCTGGATTTCTCTTCTTCTGGATTATAGACTCCTGAGTCCAAGTCATCTGGAACTAGCAGGAATGTTTTGGTATCCTAAAAGATAATGGCACTTTCCTCTTTAAAATGCACATTCAAAACTGACAACAAATGAAGTGCAAAGAACCACCTTTCACTGCCTCTGTAGGTGCACAGCCCACTGCCCCCGTACATGAGCATAACCAGTTCCCCAGAATAAAGAAATGTTTCATAGTGCCCAGCCTGAAGAAATTACAATGGAATGGGTGCACACAGGCATTAACTTGAAACTCTCTCTATCTGACAGGCCTCAGGATGAGCAACCCATTGCTATGAACTTCAGCTCCTACATGTTCATTACATACTCCTAGCCTGATACCTGGTTTGGATCACAGAAATTCAGGTTGGAAAGGACTTCAGGAAGTTCATCTAGTCCAGCCTCTTGCTCAAAGCAAGGCCAGCTACGAGACCTGACCAAAAGCCTTACTCAGAGCTTTATCCTCTCTGCTCTTCAAACCCCTTGAGGACAGAGACAGCACAACCCCACTGTTACAATACTGTAATAGCCTTGTGGTGCTGAAGTCTTTCCTACAGCCAGAACTGTTCTTTTTTCATCTTCTGAAGGTGGAAGGACAAGCCTAAAGTCAGCTTTTTTATAAATACCTTCACTCTTAATATGCTGCTTCTTTTCAGTAAAGAAGAGCCATGAATGAGTATTTAAATTCCAACTCACCAGATTCCCTTGTATTGTTTTTAAGTCATGAGAGACTTGTTCAATTAGCTGTTTCAGTTTCATTCCAATTACATGGACCTTCTCTTCCTCTTCAATGTAATCACCATCTGATTTCAGCAGCAGGTAAGCAGCGAGCTCTTGGAGGGAGTTTACATTAAGCTGTTGCTCCAGCAGCTCTTTCTCCAGTTGCTGAGAACAAACAAACAAAAAACAGCACAACAGACTGTTACCCTCAACTTTACAGATGTTCTCCCAAAAGGAGGAACTCTGGAAGGCTTTAAAGAAAACATAACCCGCCTGAGAATCCACAAGGCACAGGAATGGTTATTACAGCTATACAGGAAATGAAGTTCTCTTGAAGAGACTGGTTGTACCTGCTTGAACTAACATTTAAAATTAGTTCTAGCAGCAAGTAATTCATATAGAGAGAACATTAAATTTTGGAAATTGGAAGTATTACTCCAGCATAAAGACTGCTCATAAGAAACTTAATTATGATGTGTAATTACTGAAAAAGTGCCTTGTACAGGCAATATCTTGGTCCATTTCAAAAACCACCCACATGCCTGAGTACAGCAGGTTTGAGGACAGGCTGCAGACATTGAGAAACAACCTGCTCTTTACTGTGTGGTGAGAGCTGAGGTGCTGCAGTTAAGACTACACCTACCATCAGCTCCTTTTGGCATTCCAGTATTGTATTGAGATCAGCACTGGGATCTGTGATTTGTGCTTCATTCCTCCGGCTTTCAGCACTTGCTAACCACAGGATTAGTTTTTGGCTCTGGTCATGGAAATCCTAGAGAAACAAAAACATTGGCACATAAGAGAGAAAACACTTTTGCAGTGCCTTCACCTACCAGCAAAATGCCCAGCCCAGATTAGACAAAGCCACCACAGAGTCACAGTCAGTGAGGGTACAGAAACCTTGTTAAACCATTCCACCAATGTTGTAAAAGGGCACAACCCACTTGAAAGGTGTTTTACCAAACTGTTTCAATCCATCAGAGGCAACTTCATAAGGAAACAAAATGTCTTGGATTGTGAGTGACCATCCCACTGATGCACAGAATTTACCCATCTGCCCTCTCCCCTTATCTCCCCCTCAGCAGCATCCCAAAGAGTTTTCCCTTACAAGCTGGCACGTGATACGCACCTGGCAGTGCAGTAAGGCTTCCTGTAAACCCTTCCTCCAGTTGTCCAGTGCACGACTTGCTTTCTCCCAATGCAAGTTGACCTTCCGAAGCCTGTTCTGCAGCTCCTTGAACTCTGTGCTGTCTGCTTTCTGGAACTCTTTGCTGCTCAGGTTAGCAGAAAGCAACACTGCTTTGTAGTTGTCAAACGCTTTAAGCATGTCCTGGTAGAAAAAGAGGATTAGGAGCTTTTATGAACGATGAAAAACATGTTGTTTATTTACAATAAAACCATGCACTCAAAAGTGTCAAAGGTATTGGGGAAGATGTTTGAATCTGGTGGCTTTTCAGTACTGCTAAGAAACACATTAAGGTAGGTTTACGTTTGGTTTTATTTTAAAGCCAAAACCTTCACTTTGAAGAAAGTAAGTGTGACTGGGCTTGTGCTTCTCCCTAAGTCACAGGCATTATGACTTAATCCACACCTGCCTTTCAATTCCTCCGAGCTGCCTCTTTCCCTGACATGTGGACAAATACTCCCACAGGTCATCGCATGGTATTTTCTCCTAATTGATAAAGGTTCTGCCACCCTAGAATCCTAGAATAAGGCTGACAGGGATATCTGGAGGTTTGTGCTCCGTTCTCCTGTTTCAAAGAGGACCAACTTCAATCTCTGAGCAGGATGCTGAGGACCTCATCCACTCAAATTTTCAGTATCTTGCAGGGTGGAGATTCCCAACCCCCTCTGGGCCCCTGGTCCCACACCAGACCACCCCATTGTGAGAAATTAGTTTTCTTCTCTCTGGTCTGAGTTTCTGTCAGCCCATTTCTCTGTCTTGTCACAGCCCAAAGGCAGTCCTGCCTGCTTTCCTCCTCTCCCTTAGAATTGCAGGGGGAATAATACGGAATTTGCAAAGTCAAGATAATATCATCTAGCCACCTTTATTGTTAAGGCTGACCCTGTAGGTTTTTTTTTTTAAAAAAAAAAACAACATAAGGTTTTTTTAAAAAAAGAATGCCAAACAACACCTTCCTTGTACCTTCCAGTTTACAGTTTGAATCAAGGGTACTCAATCTTTTCCAGGTTGCTCTTGCAGCAGGGAAAGTAAGAGCTACAGGATGAATCCCACAAGCCACGCAGCCCAGATTGCTTTTCTCAGCAGCCTTTCCATCCAAGAGTGTCAATCTTTATATTCTCAGGATCTGAGTCCCACTTGTTGAAAACTGCTGGTCTAAATTACTTTTCACCCATCAAAGCATCCTGTCCCCCTCCTCCAGGCAATAAAGTTTCTTTTAATATCAGACAAAGCAAAGAGTCCACCACAGACTTCTGAACACCAGTAAGCCAGTCTGCAGGCAGACTGGCTTTATCCTTATCCCAGGCAATCGGGATGTCCTGACACCTCACGAAATTCACTTCTTAGAGCACACTGCCTCTTTTAACACCCCTATAAAGCCAAACTGTCTGAAAAGGGGATTTACAGCCAGCTGGACTCCTCTTAAGCAGATGCAGAAAAGAGAAGAAGTGAAGCTCTGCTCCTTGAGGAGGTCAGACACCCAACTCCAGGCTGAAGGGAAATACCTCCCTACACTCAGGAAGCACCACCAAACCTTTCCTAGTGCTTGGTGCCTAATACAGACTGGCTGAAGGAGTCAATCTTATTGGAGTGCAGAGTCATTGTCCCTGGCCTAGTAACTACTCCAGGACATGTAGGATTAAATGCACTCTCAGCATGCCTAAGAAATCCCTCCTCTGTCCTGCAGTGTCCTGTTTGTGAGCATCACCACAAGGGTGACACCACAATGACCAGCAGCCTCAGGGTGACTTCACACGGGCCAGCTGGTGAGGGGTGAGCACAAAGGGATTTTGCACTTCCACAGATTTTAGGAACACTTGCTCTCTTAGACTTCAACCTGAGGCATTTCATTACCTGAGTGCCAGGGCCCCAGCACTTACATGTGCCCTGGAAACCTGCTGGCTCAACTTGCAGAAACCACAGCTTTAGAGGAGATCTTTGTCAGTCTCCTGCTGGAATTACACCCCACCCTTAATTCAATTTAAAAAAAATCAACCTAGACTTTGCAGCCTGTTGACCTGGCTAATTTTCAATCTGTTTCTGGTTTGCATAGAGGGGAATGGCACAAGGAAAAGATGTCAATATCACTGTGCAAGAAAACAGAAAGGGAGAAGTGGAGAGGTTTTTACTTCTGCCTGCCAATCTCTGTATATGAAGACAGAAGCACCTTGCCTAAGACCCTCTTTAGTCCTCTTAGCTGAGAGCAGTTCAGGTCCCCTGTGGCACAGGAACGTTGCTATTGGCATCCATGCTGCCGGCTCATCCCAGAAGCATACAAGGATAAAAAACATCAGCATCTTGAAATCCCTCTTCTCAGTATGCCATAACTTACTTTCAATTTCTTGACCTTTTGTTCCAATGCCTGCATACTGGTTGGAAGCTTCACTTTTTGCAGCTCTTCCAGCTCTTGCTCAGTTTTATCAAGCCAAGCAGAGATGTCACTGAGGTCTGAGTCCAGCTGCTGCCACTGCTGCAATTTCTGTTTCATCCTAAGTTTATTTCTAAGGTCTTGAGCTTGGATGAGCTCCCACCTATCAATAATGCCTGCAAATAATAAAAAACCAAACATTTAAATCTTCAGTAAAGGAAGGAGTATGTAAAACAGATGCAAGAAGTTTAGCAAGTAAATTATTATCCATTCTGCTTGAGACCAAATAATCGCTGTAATGTATTACTCCTATTCAGCCACATCGTTTCTTGAGATTCTGCAGTGTCTAAATTCATATTGCTGGTCAAGTTCTCCACATAGCAATGCTACAGAGAATCTAAATCACATTAATTGGAGATGTTTTAATTCACTTGGAAGAACAGACCAAATCTAAGGAGACAGAATTCCATGAGCCCAGCTGTGATTTGGTGAATGCCAAAATTCATCATGGGACAAATATGATCCAGCAGTCAGGACTTGGGTTTGTGTTTTATGTCTATGTGGAGCTGCTGGAGAGAGCCCAGAGGAAGCCACAAAGATGATGAGAGGGCTGAAGCACCTCTCCTGTAAAGACAGGCTGAGAGAGTTGGGGCTGTTCAGCCCAGAGAAGAGAAGGCGCTGGGGAGACCCTCGAGCAACTTCTAGTGCCTATAGGGGCTCCAAGAGAGCTGGAGAGGGACTTTTAACAAGGGCATGGAGTGATAGGACAAGGGATAATGGCTTTACACTGATGGAGGGCAGGTTTATATTGGACCTTAGGAAGAAATTCCTTACTGTGAGGGTGCTGAGGCCCTGGCACAGGTTGCCCAGAGAAGCTGTGGCTGCCCCATCCCTGAAGTCTTCAAGGCCAAGCAGGATGGGGCTTCAAGCAACCTGGTCTGGTGGAAGGTGTCCCTGCCCAAGGCAGGGGGGTTGGATCTAGATAACTTCAAGGTCTCTTCCAACCCAAACCATTCTAATGACTATGTTTCATCAATTCAGTGCTAAAGGGCATGGAGATGCCACCTGTGTGACCACTAACACTTTCTGAAAGCACATCTAAACCATTCTCAGGCTTTTCCTATTCATCTCAGGTATGGGACACAACCCTGGACCATTTGTGAGACCAGAGACACAAACTAAGTAAGCTGGTGCTTGTAGCTGCACCCTTCTTTTCAGCACATTATTTGCTTTTGTGATTGCAGTACAATGTGTTGTTACAATCTCAAGCACCTGAAACCAGGAATGAGGTCCTAAAAGGTCAAGAGAACCATCTTGCTGGTCTGTTTGCAAGAAAGGACCACTGTAAAGACACTGGAGAACAGAATACATTACCAGCTTTGACAAAACATTTCTGCAAATGGGAGCTGCAGCATCTTGTTCTATGGAGTGCTAATAACTCCACATAGCAATCTTATTTTAGACAGAGACTTCGGTTTGAATTCTGATTAAAAGTCTCCGAAGTGTTCAGCATCACACAAAAGCGAAATTGTTCCCATTTATTGCAACAAGCAAAGAGATAGAAGTATATTATGAAAGAGAAAAATCTCAATTCTGGCAGAAAATGTGAAAGCTTAGAACAGCACACATGGCCTGGACAGAAGCAGGTGAGAAGGCAGGTCAGTGAAACTTGGCAAAATACATTATTTTTTTTGTTCCCAAATGCACTGCCTTTGTGCCATCTCTGCTTTGTCCCTCCAGAATCACAGGACAAACACCACAGCCCCAAAGCCACCCCTAATCCTCTGTACCTGACTGCTTCTCTGCTGCTGCTATATTCACAAGTTCTTGGTCATCCTGGGGCTCCTCATCGCTCATGTTGGCAGATGGAATTTTCTCCTTGCTGCTGCTGCTGCTTGCAGAGCTGAGCTGCTTCACCTGGAATGACATTTTGGTGGGTGAGCCCTGCAGGTTAACAGGATGTCAAAGGTCCAACCTAATTTGTGTTACTTTGGGGTGGCTGGGCTGCTGCTGAGGTCTTGCATATCAGATTTAGCACTGGGCTTCTGCAGCTTTGCTAACAGTTCACACTGGCTCTCCGTGCCTTTCCAGTACACAAACACACACCATGGTAATGCCAGTTACTACAAGAGTGGACATGGCAAATTAATTGCTTTTGCACTACATGTACCAGACAATGTACATTTGCTGATGCTCTTTTTTGGATTGTGGGTCTTGGCAATATTGACTCTAAGGCTCTGAGACCGGATTAATGATGACAGAAGCAGCCAGATACCAGTACCACCCTGTCTGGAAGAGTGCTGACAACAGGTCCAGATCCACTGAGCCTGGCAGCTGCTGGTGAAGCCATGGCTGGCAAACAGCCACCAAGGCTGAGGTACCAATGGACAATAAGCCATTCTGGCACATTTTTCAATACCTGGAAGCTGATGAAATGGTGTGTTGCGTGTTAGAAAAGGACCCTTCAAATTTGCTTAGGAAAGGGAGGTATATCAGTAAGTATCAAGAGATTCACACCCTCTCCCTTGTGGGGGTTAAATTCTCCTAGACTTGTCCTGTGACAATAGAGGAAGGAAGCTCCTCCAGACACTGACCAGGAGTCCAACCTGAGCCACAGGAAATAATGTCTAAGTTTGCATGAAGTGAAAATTCCCCCCCAGCTATTCTTTTCCTTGATGCTGGAGAAGGGGAGTGGATGGAGTTACACAGAACGACAAACAAATAAACAGTGTAGAACAGATTCAGTGCCCACAGAGCCTCCAACTCACATAGTCTGGTTTATAGGGAGTACTTGTCTCTGGCCCAGACAACACATTTCCAACCATCTCTGCCTGGTTATATCTGTGTTTCCTGCAGACTGGGCTACCCGGAGAATGCCAAGGATGAGCTTCTGAAACAGACTTTCCTGAAACAAATAAAACCAAAAATCACACACCACGAGCTGGAGATCCCACCCTCCACGAAGATGCTGTTGCTTTGTATTAAGTTAGAAAGCGCTTTGAATAAAATGGCATCAAGTTATGGCATAAAAATGACAGTTTTGCAGCTTTCCTTGCAAAGCATGCACATTTGCAAAACATCAACAGTGTTTCAAAGGTAATGAGATGAGAGCCATGCAGTTATGGGACATTCTGTTTTCTTCTGGAAAATGCTTGAATACAGCTATGAGTATTCAAAAAACCCAAAAGACAAGGCTGCACTGTGGTTTTGTAAAGTTTGCATCCCAACAATAACTATCACACATCTGCAACATGTCAGTGGGAACAAGTTAGACATGTCCTGGTTTGGAGAATGTTCGTTCTGGATTTAACAGACAGGACACACGTAGTTCTGTCATGCAAAAACCACAGAAAAATACTTGCAGAGTTGGAGCTACGGCCTTCAGTAATTATGCGACCAAAATTAGAAACAACCAAAAACTGATACTACCCAGAGCAAACCACCGAGAGAGAACCAAAAGACTTTGGATCAGTACAATGAAATGCACATTAACCACCTCGGCATTTACCAGGCAAAATCTAAATGGTGTGTTCTTGACTGCTTTTAATGTCCATGTGGATACTGCAGCATAAGAACACCATGACAGGATGAGACATGGTGTCCACACAAGGCAGGAAGTCAGACATTACGTATGAGAGAGGTTGAGGAATATAGCGTGCAGCACAGGGAGATTGCCATGTTCAGACACATGCATTAGCAGGTGCCTACCAGAAGATGCTTTCAAAGTTTTTGTGGTCATTTTAAGATATGCCTCAGGGTTTTCAGTGATTTCTACATCTGAAAAAAGAATAATGTCATTTTCCTCACTATTCAATATTTTCCAACTATTAAAAACAACTGAAACAATGAGGGACAGCAAAGACAAAGAACAAAGTAAGTGGCTGGTACCATTTTCAAACATTCTTAAACAGTAAGGATTCTAAAACCTTATGTTTCTAAAAATAGAAGCTTGGTTTAGACAGCACCATCTCCTTCATCAAGACATCTAAGAGATGAGTCTGCTCACATCTATTAATGGTACTTGAAAACCAACCAACAATGTGGGAGCAAGACTTCAATCCCCCTCCCTTCCCATGTGAAGCCAAACTGCTGGACATTGGTTCTCACCTGACAGAGCACTGTAGTATGTTGCTTCTTCATCGTCTTCATGAGAGGAAGAACCTCCCACATCACCTGTGTGATCCCACTCCAGTGGGATGGAGTCAACGCTGACAGGGGTCTCACAGCCTGATCTCTCATGGCCTTGAGTAGGGGGCACAAGGTGGCAAAGGGACTGTGTGGATGAGGGCCCCTCGGTGACGGCCTTCTTATGCCAGGGATCATTCTGGATTTCTCTGGAGTCTTCTTGATCTGTCTCATTCTCAGAGTTATCTTTTTCATCGTCCAATCCCTACAAATAAGTAACAATTACTGCGTATTAATAGGATTTACTAGAGATCTTTATGAGCTAATGATTGAGCCACACAGTACTACTGCAGACAGTTTTGTGGTGAGCTGCAGCAACCAAAGACCACGTGACTAAAATTAAAGGGAGACATAATTTCTGCCTTCTTCCTCTTTTGCCAAAACCAACCCTCACATCAGCAGCTACCTCCCCTCTTTCAAGGCACTCAACTATCACCACAATACCTCTCCAGCTTGCAGGAGGAGTACCCAGTTCCAAATGGACTTAACAGGTCAGTAAGGAAATTATGCTCAGGCAGGAGTGAAAAGCCCCTTGTACTTGCTCATGTTACTTTCTTTACCTGGCTTTCTAACAGATGTTCTTTCTTTTTGAGGCCAAGCAAACTGAGAATCATCTGAAAGTTCCCAGGGAAAAGCAAAGTGCATGCTGTTCCCTATTCAGAGTTTTCACAACAAAAGTGGACAGATGGAGGGAGTGGACAAATACATAAAGAGATATTCTAACCACATTATTGATATTAAAGAAAACAAAGTGATATTAAAAACACCTAAAAAGATTTTGAAGCCTTCAAGCCACAACTATATAATTCTGAACCTTATGAACTACCTCCATGCTATTCTCCAGATTCTGCAGATGGAGAGGCATGAAAGGATTGGCAACAAAGATTTAGCAAGGCTGGCACATCTACTGCAGAGCTCCCAACCCCTTGGAGCTCAAACCACTCAGTCAAGCTGCTAGGAATAAGCAATTGCAATTCAAAAATGAAAATAACCATTGCAATTCAAACACCAAAATCTTATCAAAGCATTGAAACAACGGTTGCTTCTTACAGGATCCCTTGAAGTCAGTCTTTGATGGAACCGGGCAACTCGCCCAAACACCTCCTGACAGTATCGATGAAGTTCTTCCAATTCATCTTCAATCAGGATGGCATCCAAAGGCTCGCTCTTCTGAATCAACTGCTCCCCAAAAACGATTAGCTGATCAATCTTATTGGTGTTTAATGTTATTTCCTGTTGGAAACCCTATTTGGAACATACAAGAAAAAGAATTACTTCTTCATTGGCCCTTTCCAGCCTAAGGTTTGTCCCTGCTTTCTAGCTCACTGTAGTGAAAGACAAGCAGCAATTGACATTGTTGTCTAATTTAATTTGGCAAATATCTTTTTACTCAAGAGGTCCAAAGGTTTGTTTTATCAGCAGAATAACAGTTCCAAATGAAGTGGCATTTTCCACCCATGTGTACACCAATATGGCTGCAGTGTCCTGAGCCTGCAGGGGGTTGTGATAGGAGAGTTCACTAATCAGAGTTCATTTTTCTGTTGGGTACACACTATCTTTCTCTCAGTAGCCAAGAAGTTTGTTTGGTTGCTTGGGCCTCCAGGCTACACAACAGTAAATCCACATCCCAAAGGAGTAACAGTGCAGGGAGAAAGGAGAAATGAGCATCTGATGTAGCAAAGAACTAGTATATTCCTCAGAATCACTGCACATTCCTGATGTCTAATTTCTCTTGAAATTCCCAGCTACAAACTATGAGCTCCTAGGAGAGATTGTACTATAATGCCAGAAAATAATGCCTGAATTTAGGAATACAGCTCTTACTGTTAACCAGCATCTGCTGCTTTCCAGGCCAGATACCACTGTCACTGACACACATTGTCAGGAGAAAATGGCAGGACAGAACTGAGCTTGAACACTGAATCTGAATTAAATACTGCACAGCTTAATCTTGATTCAGACAATACATCTTAACAATTTACTGTTGTCTTCAAACAAATACAGTCCTACAGAGATCTGGTGGCTATTGTGAAGTTACAGAAAAGCAGATAATTCTGTCAGGCAAGGGCAGCCCAACAGGACCACTGGGCTGTTGTAAACAACTGCTTCAGGAGGATACGTACGTTTAACTGGCGCATTTTGTCGTCAAAGTTACTTTTTGAGAAGTGCTCCACGTTTGTCAGCTGTAGGTCCATTTCTGTGAGCCAGACAAGGATGCTTTCCCTCGTCCCCTCAAACTCATCTCTCCGATTGGTGAAGTGCTGGATGGAAAAAAGGAGCCAGTGTTACATGACTTCAGCTACTAGAAGCCACAGGTCACAGGAGCTCTCTGAAATCAGTGTTTTATTGAAAAACTCCTGTTCACCTTAAAGGCCATCAGGACACAAACAGCAGCATGCCATGGATAAAACCTGTCCTCTTCCTTTAGTGATGCTATAACAGTGCCCTACACTAGTACACTATTTGTACAAAAGAGGGAGCAAAATTTTAGCAGTTCAAGATGCTTCTATAAAATTATATTCTTGGTTCCACACATTCCTTCTCCCACATCATTATACCAGTGACAGTTACTTGGACTGAGGCTTAACATCTAATTTGTTCTAAACTTAAAACAGAGATAAACAAAGGAAGCAAACCCCATCTCTAATTAAAGTAATTAAAGCCATGAGATTAAAATCAGTTTTTACTGATTTTACAATGGAGAGGCTGGATCATGGATGACCAGTGTAATTGATGCACTGTTTGGCATGGCACGCCCCACAGAAGCTGCTAACAGACATGCAGCTTGCCTGTTCTCATGGGTGGATTTACTGTTCAGGAAGGGGATCATGTAACATCCCAAACATAACAATTTGTAGCTGCACAGATCAAATCCCATCACTGCTCTCACTGCCTCATCCACTGCCTTCTAGGAGCTAACAGTTTTCCCTGTCAGTTGCTTGCAGCACTGCTATATTTAAAAATCCGGCAGTCACAAGTTTCCCCCAGGGCACAGCACAGAGTATCTGCCCAGAGATCAATTTAACTGACGGGCAAGATACTTCTTTGAAGTGTCACAAATACACTCTTCAACAACATTCCTCATCAGGCAGGGAGCACAGCAGGAGCTGTGCCTTTCCATCACATCTCCGTGTTTAATGCCTCGCTGGTGAATCACAACTTGGCACGCAGTAGAGCTGATTTGGAAACTCCAAACCGTATCTGCATTTGGGGCCCTTTTGTCTCTCTGCCTCTTACCCATGGAAAGGTGCAAGTGCATGAACACATCCGCCCATTACAAGCGGGTAAGAGGAAAGTGTGACAGGAGCAATGAGTACTGCAACTGACCTCCCAAAATTTGCTTTAAGCTTTTCTTAAGCTACCAAGAACAGGTTTATGCCATGTACTCGGTGACCCTTCCAGAGCTCCTCTGCTATGCCGGTAGCTCAGGACACACAGAGAGTTGCTCTGATGTAGGCTTTGCTCTTGGGTAATTCCTGCAGAAACCTGTGAGTGCTCCTCACTCCCTCACCCCACTGTGCCATTACCTTGAGTCTCCTGAGAATGGAAGCGACTCGTTTCTGGAGGTTATCCCAGCGCTGGTTGCCCTCATGCACCATCTGCTTGAGCTTGCTGGCGGAGTCGGTGCGGTTCTCGCGGGCCAGGCGCCGGTACTGCTTATTGATCAGCTCCAGCTGCGTGAGGCGCTCGTGGATCTGCCGCTGGAACGCCTGCAAGGCAAAGCGAGGAGCTCACTCCCTGGTAAGAGTCAGGATGTGGTATTACCCATCAAGAGAGATGATGCCCTCTCCCTTAAAAACAGACCTTCCAACAGCAAAACTAAATCCAGATTTTAAAACCCGTATTTTAAAGCATCTGCTCAGACTTAGCTCACTGGGAAAAGAAAGAAAAAAATAAATATCAAACTACAAAAGTATCTTGCCTATAAAAAGCAAGGCTTTAACTTATAAGTGTCTGTTCAGAGCATTGTATTCTCCACATTAAAAAGAAATTCTGGAGACAAACAGACATCCAGCAGCTGCACATTTGCCAAATTATTTACGTTCCCTATACTACCAATGCCAAAGTAGTGTTTTCCAGTGACCCAGGCATTTTAAACAGACAATAAGTATTCAGCAGCCTGATGCTGAGCATAAAAAAGGAAGTTAAAATATTCACCTCAAATTTCTTCAGCTCCTCTTTTGCATGTGTGTACAAAACCTCTGAAGAATTAGGCTTAGCTGCTATACTTTCAGATGCTTTTAGCCAATCTTCAAAGCGAGAATAGTCATCCAAAAACCTCTGCCACAGACGCCAGGTTTCCTCGATTCTGAGAGAGCAAGAACAGAAAGGTTTTATCACAAGCTAACTGTCAACTCTGGATTCTTTCTTCCTCCTCAAAATTCAGCTTGTGGCAACAGCTACAGCGTTTGCTCCAAATGCTGCCACAGACTTCCATAGGGTAAGAAGAGAGACGTACTTCATTCGCCTTTCCATAGACATGGCACAGATGTTTCTCCACCGTCTGTCCAAGCTCCTGGTGGTTTGCTGGATGGAGTCACACTCGGTGTCATTAGCACACGCATCTGAGTCGTGTAGCAGGACTTCACAGATGCTAAACACGGACTCCACACCCGCTGTGTGCTGCTCTATGTCTCTCTGCAGATCCTGCCATTGGCAAAAGAACAGCGTCAGTGGAAGGAAACGTGCGTGGCTCCATTTCATCAACGCCCTTTCAAAATGCTGCAGAGGATGGGGAAAGAGCAACTCCTGCATCAGGAAAAGCTTATTTAGCTTTAGAAAAGACTTGCAGCATGAGCTGTGCAGATGACACAGGTCAGGAGAGAAATGCCATGCAAAAAAAGGGTTGTCCATCTTTGGTGTCTCAGTCTAAACTCAATCTTCTCATTAACAGTCTGGACAATTTTAATGTGCATTCAAAATCCAAACCTTACCTATACCATGAATAAATTTTTATTAATTTTGACAGCACGAGATGACTGCCTCATATCAGGTTACTACACTGAAAGGCTTGTCAGAGAACTCCTAGTGCAGTACGTGCATTTTAGTGACTGATCACAGGCTGCAGCATGAAACACAAACACAAGTACCTGGTGTTACACTACTTTTCTTACTCTCTCTCATAGGGCTCCTGTTCTGACAGACTGTTTTAAAGGGTCTGGCAAAGACCTTTTGTCTAATCTATGCTACAGATTTATTTTCCAGAGCCTGCATCTCCATGATAGTCTGGCCTCCCATCCTGTACCCATCACTACTCCCAAAGTCAGTGTAATTGAAAGACAGAAAAAAAGGCCTTATCTAAATATTTCTTATTGAAAAGGTAGATCTGTACTATGCTACCAACTTTAAATATTAATAAAATTACAATGGCCACTACAATTCCATTTTTTAACCTATTTCTGGCTTTCCTAATGAAGGATACAGAGACTTTTGCTTGAATAACACTAGAGTAACAAACACAAATGAGTATTTTCCTGACAAAAGTGAACTGGAGTTCCCATTAAATGGTATTTACTGATTTCAGTCAACAGATGAAGCAGAATTGGTTTTGCTCTAGACTTAAAAAAACCCAAACAAAATAAAACAAATAAAACCCCTGGAAACAAAACATAGCTTGTAGCAAATACAAAAGGAGTTGAAGAAAGATTTTCCCCAGAAGACAACAAGCTGCAAGGAGTTGAGTATCACTCAGCGGCAGTCCTCAGTGGTTACATGGGTACCTCAATCAAGGCCTGAGCCATAAATGGTCAAAATATGGCTTGTGGGATTTACAGTAATGAACAGCTTTAAGGAATGCAGGAGCAAAAATCTTTAGATGGATGAGAGACTGCCAGAAGGAGACCCAACAGAAATTTTTACAGGTTACTACGGATTCATAGCTATTTACTGAGCAAGATGCATCGGTCTCTTTTCAACACAGTCTCTACAGCTGGGAGAAGGCTCTACCTCACCACTGGTACCTGAAGCTTTATGAAGTCTCTTCTGAATTCATTACATTCCACTGGATTTACCGGTGTATTTGTGAAAATGAGAATTTTGACCACAGATTACAAATTAATTCTGACTTGCACTATTGGTAATGTTGCTGACATGATCTCATTACTTCAGGCCATGCCTGGGTTCATGGAATAGCACAGGCAGAATCCTTGCTGTTTTCCAAATGACCTAACTGCATTAAGGGAGACAAACACAACAAACTAAGTGAGAGGGTGAGGAACATACACTGAGCCCCACAAGGTACCATCCCTTCAACTCTGCACTGCATTGCCCAGAGAGCTTAAGGGGACTACACACTGCTACATTTTTGCATTAGTGAGGCACCTTTGCAATCTTAATATTATTCATGTTGTAATAACATGCCATAAAACACCTCTGTGGATACACAAGGCTTTTAAATTTCATTATTCAACACTGCACAGGTAAAGCTTTTCTAGTCATGGATGTCAAATAAAAGAAGCCTGTAGGGCATATTTCTCACCATTGCTCTGCTTTTGCTGAAACAATTGTTCAGATAAAACCAGGAAAGATCTTTTTACTTGTTGCATTCAGATAAATGTTTCACTAATGCGGAGCAAAAGCAGCTTTTCTTTTTACTGTGGTCTTTTTAGTCAGCACAGTCTTCTCATACTCAGCCTGCTAAAAAGCTACAGTAGAAGGAGTCTAGAGGTGCCTAGGTGTCTGTATGTAAAACGGCATCAAAAAAAATAAAGCAGTAAGTAGCTCTGAGCAGCAAATGATGGCTCTTAGAGCTAGCTGAAGCTTGAACGCTCATAATAAAAATAAACTAGTTTGGACACAATTCCTTTGTGCTCCATGCTCTGCTCTGCCTGGCAATTTATCATGGCCTTTGAGAATGCAAAAAGTTTGGATGAGAAGAAAATATTTCCTTGTTGTTTACATGGCCATTCACAATTCAGATTAAACCACCAGCGGCCCTGGGCCAAGGCTTCTGGTGCTTGACCAGCTCCTGCAGTGGAGTCAGTGGGAGCCACCTCCACTCCTGTCACAGAGGAGCTGGCCCTTCCCGTGACATCTGGGAGATGAGTGCAAGGCCAGCCACACCAACCAGTGTTGGAACAGAGTCTCCAGGTCTGGGTCACTCAGGGATCCTTAGACACGAAAGCAGAAGCCAGAGAGAAAAGATGGAAAGGATGGGAAGGACACCAGTAAGTGCTCCTAAAGGCAGATGCCATAAAGCTTCCAAGCTTCCAAACTTGACAGACTCATTCTTGATCTTTAGTTTTTGGGCAAATATTGTTGTTTAACACGAAGGCCAGGTGACAGCCAAGCACTGGGAACCTGGGCAGACTTACAGCACAGCCCTGAGCAAAGGATGACTTCACCAGCAAGTCTGAGCTTTGGAGAAGTTCCTTTTCCTTGCCTGGCTGCTGGCTAGAGAAATTTACTCCAGGACTTTCCAACTCCTCTCCTAAGATGTCCCTGGTAAACAAATGCCTTGGATAAATGCCCACCAACACCCAACAGCGTGAGGTTGGTTCACACTTGTTGTCTCAGTAGCATTCACGCACCAGCTCCCCCAGCCCTGAGGGATCTTCAGAGCCTGCCTCTGGATCAAACCTCAGCCAAAGGTGTGTCTGCATAAGTCCACCCTCCAAAGCTCAAGCATCCTGCTCTGCCAAGCTTGCTCTGCTGTCTGCAAGGAAGGGATGAGAACTGGAGCCAGTGGGGCAATGCATCAAATCACAGCACTTGGATCTGTCACAGCCACTTTGTGGAGAGCAGCATTCACGCCTCGTCAGTCTAAGTCATCCTCATGTACTCTGCCCACTGTCTGTGCCCTGCCTAGTCCTCAGGAAGTCTGCTGTACTGAACTGAGCAAATTTGCTTTTGTTTGTATTTTGCATGTTTTCCTTGGGTGAAGGGGGAGAGGGAGAAGTGGGGGTAATTCAACACAATACTGAAATTACTGCAAGCAAATACAAATTTTCCATGTAGTGCATCTTGGCAGGAACACGCCATGCAAAGCAAACAGTCAGAAGGGCTCACTCAAGAAAACAAACAGGTGATTTTATACCAGGACCAATCAGCAGCATTTTTAGCTCATTTACTCTGGCTGCTGCTGCTATTTCCCACCTGCTGCTCTGCCAGTCTCTTCTGGATTTCTTGGTCATCACAGATGTCATAAACAACAGGCTTGGAAAGCTCAGACTCAATCCGGGCCAACCAGGTGCGAAGGTTACTCATGTTTTTGTCCAATAGTTGTATAAAAGCAAATGTTTCCTTCAGTTTCTTCACCCTAAGCAAACCAGGAAGAATATTTTGTTACAAAGATGGTCAATCAGTGGAAAGGCTGTTAGCAGGACGAAGTGATGACAGGCATGGCTTCATGAAGCCATGTCGCATCAAGCTGCTGCCTGTAAATCAGAGCCATGTTTTAGTCAAAACCTACCTAAATTGGCTCAGCAGGCCCTGCTCTACAGCTGCAAGCAGGTCTTGGGTGAAGGCTTTAATTAAACTGTATAAGCAAGGTGAATTTTCATCTGCTAGGGAGCGCTGGACATTCACCTAAGTGGGAATTTGTACCAGAATTTGCCACAGTTAAACTAAAATGGATATCTATGGTCTGATTTTCCTGCTGTGAATTATGCTTGGTGTCTTCTTCAGCAAGCAACAGGCCAACACTAATCAACAAGGTACCACTTTGCCAAGAGAGACAGAATCTGCACGAACCACCAGTCCCCCTGGGAAAACCACAGAATCACAGAATGGTTTGGGTTGGAAGGGCCTGAAAGATCACCTTCTTCCAACCTGCCACAGGAAGGGACACCTTCCACTATTCCAGGTTGCTCAAAGCTCCATCCAACCTGGCCTGGAACAATTCCAGGGATGGGGCATCCACAGCTTCTCCGGGCAACCTGTGCCAGGGCCTCACCACCCTCTGGATGCTGACAGGAGAGGAGAAGGCCTGAACAACAGCTACTACAGAACTTGTGGTACCACAACATTAAAAGCTCTTCTAAACACCACACGAATGTGCAGAGATATGCCAGACTCTCCTGATGGGTGAAAAACTAAAAAAACAATCCTGAGGGGGGAGAATAGCAAATGGCCAGGGAGACTTGTGCAGCAGACCAGCAAATGAACCATTGAGACCGTTTACTTTTCTTACAGCTGTTTGTAGCACAGCTCTCAAACTGCAGAACTGCAGACAAACTGCTTTTTAATTTCCAGCCTTAACAGCATATTCCCATGCCAAAACCCCATATCAGCCTCTCAAATTACCGAAGTAGCATGCTTTTGTATTTTGGCAAATTTGTCTCCATGTGTTGGAGGAATATCTGGTAAACTACCTCACTGTTCTCAAATCCTTCCTGAAATTCTCATTTTTTTGCAATTCCCAACAAAAAATTACTAAAAAGGCAACACCAGGGTGACACTTATCTCTTCAGACTTATTATAGAGCTTGTAATCTACACCTTGGTAGTTAATGGAGAAAAAAAAAAATACCATGATTTGTATCAGACCTGTCTTAAACATCCAGATCACAAGATGAGATGAACTGTACCAAAAAGCACACTTTTCTCCCCATGAACTGCAATGGTCTACCCTGCAGTACTATAAACATCAACACTGCAGACTCTAAGGTGAGGTGAAATCATCCTACCCATGTCCTAGCAGAGCCCACTTCTTAGCCAGCATTGCTTCCCTGTGCTGGTCTCCTGATCTCTAGTTATGTTCTCATGCCGTAGGACGAATTTTTGAACCTTGCATGTGATTTCTAAAATGCAAATTTACAAATTAAACCTATAGCTACTGCTTGCTCTAGCAACAAATAAGCCTCATTATTTAAGTCAAGTGCAGCACAAAAAGTTAAAGTACGTATTGTGAAAAGGCCGAAACATTTCCCATTCATTGGCCCAAGTGGCTGGGAACTGTCACCATATAAACAAAACCAGCAGTGGGTCTGCAAGGGCATCTTGTACAAGGGGTTCACTGAGTGTCCCCAAATGCAGGGGACTGTTGAGGGGTCTGACACGAACCCTGATGTACTTGGCAACACCAGCGTTGTGCAAGCTGGGACTGGGGCAGGGTGAGGGATGTAATGTCATGCAGTGCCGGCAGGGACAGATTGCTCCAAGGCAGAAGTGCCCAGACAGGGTACCTGGACAGTTTCCTGGCCCACTGTCCTGCCTGCTGCCAAACCATCCTGCCAAGTTTTAGAGGAGAGTGGTCCAAACTGCCTGTAATGAGTGGGTTTTGCAGCTGCCTGATGGTACAGTGACAGAAGATATGCAGGACACCTAATCCATAACGAATATGCCACCCTCTAAGCAACAACTGATCTTATTAACAACCTTAAGGTAACCAAAGAGGATACACGTCAGCTAGACACTTGATTCAAGGTAAAGCACTTATGGAGGAGATACTGGAATGATCCTGCTGGATTTGTTCAGTCCTACTGTTTAGTGTGAAGGTACAGAGTAAGGCCAGAAAATTTAGGGTCTCATATGGATTAGGAGCATGGAAAGCTTCCCCTACCTCTTGTCCCAAAAGCACCAGGCAGTACTTTCAGTTGTTTTGCAAGGGTGCGAAGAACACAGTCCTACACTAAAGCTCCTGGCAGGTATTTAGCAACTCTGCACTCTCCCAAAGTAAAATTAGTATTGTCTGACTGATGTAACCCTGCAAACCAGCCTGAAGGATCTGGCCCAAGTCCATAGTCCACCTTGTTCCTGCCTTGCGCCCACAAAGCTGCTGATACAAGTGCAAAGTACCTGCCTCTGCCCCTTTACACTGACTCTGCTTTCCACTGCTGGAGCTGACTGAGAGGAAACCAGTGCATGACAAAAGCATTTAGCCGCTCTTGTTTTTCTTAACGAGCTTTTTTTCAGAACTCTGCTCCCAAGTTCAACCCTGTATACAGACAGCATCTGGCTCCCAAGCAAACAGCTGCTGTATAAATCTTCCTGCTCCTGGTTTTGCTTCTGTTAAATGGTACTCAATGAACATGTCATTGCAACAATGTGTGCTGTCACGGGTTGGCAGTTATTTACCGAGGAGAACTAACTCTTGCTCTGCCCTATTCCCACCAGTCAATTTGGATCTGGTTGGTCATGATGCACAGCAGACTACCAAGGCATGTAGTCCTCCAAAGGCAGGTGACTCAGGAACCCTTTTCCCTAGAGACATGGACAATACAGGCTTTGTGTTGAGCACAGAATGGAAGAGTCACAGCTGAACACCTACACTGTTGCATTATTAACTCTGCATGACTTCAGGCCAGTCAGGAGGAAAGCAAGGCTTGATCTCTGCCCTGTCCCTGACTGTATTCCATGGCAATTTACTTCCTGCATATTCTGTGATGCTTCCCACAACTGCTCTGGAGACATGCACATGTTGGGACCATCTGATGGCACAGGTGACCTGCTGGAAGCACAGCTTACTGTGCTGCTCAGGATCATCTCTGCCCGCCTGTGCTCTCTTCTCTGCCTGTATCCACCTGTTTCCCATCTCTAAGCTGCATCACAGAAAAATTCACAGGTTGCAAAGCATCTTTCTTCAGACTGCATAGTGGATAGATGAACACAGACAAGGAAGTCCAAAGCAAAACCAAATGATATTGCATTGTAAATAAATGTCTTTATGACTGAAAGCACATTCAATAAATTTAAGAAGCAACAGTTTAAGAATCCAAGCATGCCTTTTTTCACCACCACTCCAATATTGTTTGGATTAGAAATCACTCTGAATTTCAAATGATGAATATCACCATAAGTATAAGGAACTTTATCTTCTAGTGTTACTAGAAGCAACAGTCTCAAAGACAGCATCATTGTGGTACTGAGAGCTTGTATTTACTTTCTAGCAATTGCCACTAGACACACCATTGTAATTAAGTAATTCAATCTGTTATATATTCTGGGTAGAATTTGGCATTTGCCAGTCATTTAAACACCCTTAATGCACTAAGTCATTCATCTCAAACTTGAGCTAAGCAGGCAAAGAAGAATAAAAACCTAACAAAATTTCACACTAGTGCAGTGCATAAATGGGAGGGCAGCCTTGTCCAGATATTCACACTGGCTGATGTGCTCCTGTCAGCAGACACAGAGCCCAAGGAAAAGGGCAGGGTTCTACACTGAAGCAAGAGGTAAAATGATGAAAAACATGAGCATCCTCAGCTTGCACAGAAGTTACAGGCAACTGCCATTTCCCTGGCTACAGCCCAAAGAAAAGAGTGAAACAGACTAATTACATCCATAAAAGTCTTAATTTGCAACCACCATTCTCAGATGCATATCTGCACACTGAAAATATTCTTACAAATCACGTGCTCTTTGCATGAAGGAAACTTCATCAACTCTTTTGAGATGCATCCCGACCATTCCTGGGTAAAGACAGCCCTTCTAGGAGCTGGGTAGGGGTGCACAGTGCAATCCTCCAAGCCTGGGGGCAAAAGCTTCCCACAAGGTCCAGGTGATCAATCACTCAACACACAGAACAACTCAATTAACAGCGCTAAAAGTTCAAGCTCGACAAAGAAAACCAGCTTCTTCCAGAGGATGGAAGGTGCCACCACTGTTGATTGAGTTCTTCCTCTATGAAATGTGATTCTCAGGTTAATTGAGATTGGTCAAATGGGAAAAACTTACTGTATACAGAAAAAAGGCCTACTCATCCATTGTTCACCTCCCACTGAGAACTCACCTGCCACAATTCAACATGCCTCCAGAAGGGGAAAAAAAAAGATAATAATATTTAAAAACCCAATAAAAATATCACCACTAATCTAAAAAAACTCCGACAAATTCAGACTTGTCTTGTCCTTTGCAATGGGCCAAGCTAAAAAACCACTCTGATCAGCACTGAGACACATGCATAAGTTGCCTGGGATAAGCCAAACAAAGCCAGTTTTTAAATATTTTAATCTTTACACCACAACAGAAGTGGCAGAAAAAGAACAAAACTAGGAGATTACAACTAAAAGCTGTCTGCAAACGTGAACAGAAGGACTAACTGACCTGACTCGAGATTGGATTTGGGTCTTAATACCCTCAATGTAGTTGCCAGCATTGGGTTACAAGAGAAAACCATTAAGCTGCTTCAGGCTGAATCATGGCATGGCCCCAGAAATACATAGTGTATTTGTAGTAACTACTCATGAATTACCTAGCAGTAGGAGGAGCTTCCAGGTTGATTGAAATGTATTCACACAAACAAAAATAATTACAAAATGCATGCCAATTGCATTGCTTTGGCTGTCAAAATGCTGCAGGAAAAGGTATGGGGGAAGCTCAAATAAGGTAAATAGTAGCATTCAAATTTTAGTGTCTGAAAGAATGAAAAACATCCTGACATACATTCTAAACTCTCCTTCACAAGCGCAAATGTCATAAGAAAAAGCGACTACCGTACGCGTCTTTTGGAGGAGGAGGGGCTGAAATGGCCCTGCCAGCTGACAGGACTGTTTACCAGCGGCAAAGCAAATGAGATGCGCAGCCCAGGAAACCTTTGTTCAGTGCGTCGCAGGGGGAGCTTAACCGTGTGAGGGACAAAAGACGCGGTTTGGAGAGGTGATGCCAAAGGCAGGTCTTAGGCCTTTCTTATGAAAGGCAAGGCCATTTCTCGGTCCGCGCTGGTGCCGAGCCAGCCGCCCCGTGCCCGTGGGTGTGTGCGCGCAGGGAGCAGCGGCGGGCGCGCCGGAGGAGGCTTTGCGGGAGGCTTTTCTCGCGTCACCCCGCCGGCGAGCCCAAAGGTTGTTACCGCGGCTCTCCACCGCCTCGGGTGCCAGCCCCCGAACACAGCTGACTGCGACGAGAGGCCCCTGAGCACTGTTCCTGCTGCTAACGTGCCGCACTTCCCACTCATCCACTCGTCCAAGGCGAGCTGCAGCGAGGCGCTGGCGCAGCGCATCCATCGCTCCCCCCCCGCGGCCGCCGGGTCCCGCTGCTCCTCCGGAACCCACCGGCACCGCGCCCGCGGCCGCGCACCCACACGGCACTTACGGTTCGCACGAGAAAACCATTCCTCAGCTTGCAAATCCCCAAGCTGCAAGGGGGGACCGTCTGTGCGACCAGGCAGGCATGGAAGAGGAAACCCCTCCTCCACAGATGCCCTATTTATTCGCCGCTTTAGCATCCCGGGTGTTGGGGGGGGGGGAGGGTGGGGAAGGCTCGCCCGTCCTCCTCCTCTCCCCGACCCCGAGCTGGGGAGACACCGGAGCTCTCTCTCCCCCCTGTTTTAACCCCTGCGTTTTGCGTTGGGATTTTTACCTGGCGAACGGCCGCATCCCTCCTCAGAACAAAACCACGAGAGCTTTATTCTGACACAAGAGAATGATTAGCACGTGAGGAAGCGCACGCCGGGCGGCTGCCCGCGGCTGGCGACAAAAAGGTTGCGGGCTGCAGCCTCCGGCACCGAGAAAGGTGGATGCGGTGCTCATTTCTTGGGAGAAAAGAGGGATTGGAGCCTCAGACCCGGATGATTCGCAGCAGAGTCAGTCTGAAGCGAACCCAAGAAAACGAGCACACGTACATCCACGCACAGGCACCACGCACAAAGATGTATCCTTACTTCCCCCTGCGTTCTGCTTTCTCGCCTTTATCATTATATCCCAGGTATTTAAGTACGAATTAAATCCCCCACACACTAACCTGTCCTCTCTTTAACCTTCCAGAGCAGGCAGAAGGCCTCCAGTGCAAATAGCCTGTTACGCCCGAGGACAAAATAACCCCTAATCTTCATTTATGGTATCATTCGTTTGTGGAAAAACACACTGTCATGATTTCTGTGTCATGATTGTTATGACTGCCAGGGATCACGGGGTGGGAAAAAAAGGCGGAAGTCTGAGAACCTTGGGTTACAAGTCACTCCCCACCCAGCCAATATCAGGAAAAAAATAAAGAAGTTGTGATAATCCCACCAAAAATGCAAAGAATGATTTTGAAATCAAACGTTTTCCAGTATTCAGGTAATTTTCCGCAGACCTGTACTGACTTGCTGATGGCTCACGTGGCAGAACACACAGTGCCTGGGAGGACACAGCACACTGTGAGAGGGCTTTGGACATTTGCACAGGTATATCATGCCCAGTCACCTCCACAGTTTATTGTCCAGGGTGGTTCAAAACCACATTTGAAATGGTAAATCTGAGCAAATGGGGAAATAACCGCCAGCTTTGCAGGCAGACACTGGGAATGAAGATGGTGTGCAGAAGAAAAGGACTCCCCTTGCACTGCCAGCTCCCCCTGCTCATTGCACACATTGCATAACCAAAATAAGCCCAACCATCATGCCTGAGACAATAATGAATTCTGTCACAGCTTTTACACTGGAGAGAAGTGTAATCCTCAAAGGACAGAGAACACAGAAAGAAAGCAAGCACTTCGTGAGATTTCAACCATCCACATATTTTGTATACCAAAAAAAACCCCCAAGAATGAGATTTTACAGGGGTACTGCCAGGAACCAGCACAATTCTGCTGGACGTTGCTGTCTTATTTACCTGGGGAGGCCTCTCTGCAGCGTATTTTGCTTCCCTTGCCATGCAGTATTGATCTGTAGCAATTTAGAAAGACCTTTGAACCCAGAGTGTACTCACACTGATTGTGGGTTGCCACAGGCTAGGACAGCACACCAACACGTGGTGCCTGATTGTCTGCCCTGCCAAAGGGTGACCAATGTGGTGAAAAAATAAATAGAGACCAGCTGAGGGGTGCTGTGAACTTGCTCTCCAAACCCACCACCTGGGGCGTGCTGCTGCCAGAGCGACTTTTGGGGCAACCCAACCACAGTGAGGGTGCAAGGGAGGAGAGGGAATTGGCAGCTCACTGGAACTCCCCATAAAGCCTCCGTGGACCCCCAGCACACCACAAAGTGGTGTCACTGGAGAGCTTCAACTCCTTCCCATTTTTTTTGCAACCTGAGAAGTTTCTGTCTGTTTGGGAATTTCAGCCCCCCAGGGTATGCAGGAAATGAGCTGAAAACACCTTGAATCTCCCAAGTTCGATGAAGGAAGGAAAGGGCTGACTTTGAGTGTGGCAGTTTAAGATTCCTGGTCGATGCAATGATGCTGACAGCTTGCAAACACAGGGAAAAGACCCAGTTGCCAAAGACAGCTGCATTTAAAAGAATGAGAAGGCACATCTGACCTTGCTAGATTCCCTGTATTTTCATGCTTGCTTTAAAGGTCGCAGTCAGTTGAACCCATTCCTGCTACATACACAAAAACTTTGCCTTTCTCCACAAGGCTGAAAACATGGACCAGATCCACCAAGTAAGAAAACACATCAGTGTGCCCGTAGCCAGAGCAGCTGAGAAATGGCATCCCCCTTCCACAGCTTGGCAGCAACTGGCAAAAGCTGCAGGATGCCCAGTGGTACAGAAATGCAACATCAGTTACTGCAGAGACTGGTCTGCAGACCCAAAACTGCTGGAGGCAGCTCCTGCTGCCCCTGGTGGCTTTAATGAAGGCTCAAGCAGCATCCCAATGCTTTGCACACCCCCAGGCAGTGCAGACACCCTCCAGTGACACGGGGGTGCTCCTCCAGCCTGACAGCAGGCACTAAGCAAACAGCAATGCAGAAAGAAGACACTTCCTCAGTGGGCTGGGAAGCAAAGCCTGGAAGTTACAATCAGTGGTGGAAAGGGCACTGAGGAACATGGCTGTGCACAACACAGTTCCTTGCTAGTTCTTGCCTGTTAATGCATGGCCCAGGAGTGCTGCTCCAGAGTGTACTGAGGATGGAAATCCCACTCCTTGGGTTTTCGGTTGTCCACCACCCTCATGCAGCCTGTGCACTCCTCCTCCTACTGCTTCAGTAGCAAAAGCAAGAGATTTTCTGTGTCTGTCTTCACAGCCAGCACAACACTCTCTTCCAGCCTGTTAGTATGTTTGTATTCCCATCCCTCAACAAAGACTTCAGCAAAAACCTCCCGTGGTAAGAGTATCTTCTGAGCTGAACAGAATTCATTTGTTCTCCTTTCCAGGCATGCTAATGCCTTGATGGTTACTTTATCCCACAAAAATTAACACTTTGAGACTTTTCCAAGTTTGCAGCCAGACGGTGGCTTGGTGCAACACACGAGACAAAGCTTTTGTCACAACACAGGCTGAGCACAGGCAGATAATGAAAGAGTTAAGTCCTGCAAGTGCAGCCATATGGCACATCCGAGCTTGTCACCACAAACTAAGAGAATCACTTCAAGGACTAAATGGGGAGCTCACCTAATTTGCCCATCTGTCCCAGGACGTTTATTGGTTTAAAAAGGTGAAATAAGCTATCAGGAGGAATGCTCTGCATTGATACATTGGCTTCCAGGCTGGTTTGGTTTAATGTTGGTATCACACAGCCATACACTGCACTACAGAGAAGATAAAATGTTTCTCAGGTTGCAGGGACAGCCATGGGGACATTAGCAACCATAGAACTGAAGCTGGCAATATATCTCCATTAGATTCCTTTGTGGATACAGGTTATTTTTTAGTCTTGAACCACAGGATCAAAAAGCGCCCATCTACGACAAAGATTCAGTGCCCAAAACTGAAGAACTGGCTTTGAACACACAGCTACTCAATAGGCATTTTCTCCTCCTACTCCGTGCCTGGCTCTGTAGCTCACTTCCTTCCCAAACCTTGGCCTGCCATGAAGACACAGTGAAATTTGGTCCTTGCTCCTGTGATGGTGGGTGGGCCACTGGGAGCCAGGTTCAAGTACAAATAAAGGCAGCAGCTCATTGTGTGTTTAACAAAAATGGCTGAAGTTGTAATATTTGTCAAAAAAAAAAAAGTTTCAAGTGGTCACAGGTTTGGCACCCAAAACCTCAGAAAATCTTCACTTCCATTTTACTTGCCACAGCTACTCATCTGAAAAGACAGGAGCAAAACCACCTCCTCATTTCAGGGAGATGCTGTGAAAATAAGTTCCTACAAGTAACCTTTTTTCAGGAGAAAGACAAGATCTTCTCTGCACCACAGTCAAAATTTGTCACTTCTCTCCAGGAGCATTCCCCTACCCTCAAACCCTCCAGAGCCCTCTGGCACTCCTTCCCAGAGGCATCTCCTCCATTCCCCTAATTCTCCCCAAGCCATGAAGCAGTGCCCAATAAAAAGGGCTTTGCACAGGTCTGCTGACATGGCATCACCTGTGCAGTGCTCCAGTCTCTTCTGCAGGGCTGCAGTGGATGCACAGCCCCTGTACCATTCCCTCCAGCCTCCACAGACTGTGAGAGGATGTCTGGACTGTGATGGCTTAATCCAGCAGAGACAACAAAATTCTGCCACCATCCTTTTCATGTGTTCTTTCAACACAGCTTCAACACAAATTTTTTTAACAGTTCCTGCAAAAGCAAACTGAAAAGGAAGGAGACAGTCTATCAGCAAGGGCCATCACAACCCACACTCACAGGTCACCTTGCCTCCAGCCCAAGGCTCTTTGCTCCTCTCTGCTCTCCCTCAAAGATGCCCAATTTGTGTCACACTGGTGATGCGTTGAACTGCTGCCTCCCCACCATCACCTGAGCTTAACAGAGGCTACTCAAAAGCACAGGAGGAACCTCATCTTGAGTGCCCCAAGGCTCACCTGTGAGTGAGGTGGACATTTCAGTCAACTGATGTCTAATTTAATTCCCTCAGACATCAAATCTCAGTGGCAAGCCAGCACCATAGCAGCAAACTCAAAGCACAAAGTTGGAAGGCTATAGCAGGGCAAAATAAACTCTTAGGAGTGTACTCAGAGTCTGTTTTGAGTGTCTGGTCTGGTGGTTACTTATGACTGAGCAGCTGAGAGCCAAGCCCAAGCAAGGTGGATTAGGTGAGGGAGGAGAGGTGCTGCAAAACACTGCCATATGCTGAACCTCTCTTAGTATTAACTCCAAGGGGACCAGTCCACAGGGCTGCCTGATAACCTTGGACCACCGAGGGAGCTGCTTAAAATCACATTTTGCCAGGCCTTTCCAGTTCATTACCCTGATCCTGAGCACTAAGTTGGTGGAAATCACAAGTAGAAACTGGCATATTAGAGACACTTTGGAATTAAGAACACAGGAACAATCATAAAGCATCACACCCATTCCCCAGTAGCTGCAATATCCACTTAGATTCCAAATACTGGGAGCCTTGTTGATGCTCTAGACAAACCCACATTAATGTACCTCAAAGCACCACTGTACACTTGCCTGAAGGTAAACATTTAAGACATAGCAGGTAGACAAAGAAGTCCTTGTCACAGGGTACAGAAGTAAGTTTGCCAGATCTCACTCTAAATGTCCCATCAGTTCTTTGGCATATTTTCCTAAAGATTACCAGAAATGTGCCATGCTTTTAAAACAGTGCACTTTAATCTGCATTTAAAAATTGCTGCAATTCAAAACCAACACATGGAACAAAAAATTATCACAAAAGTGCTGTAAAAGTGACACAGCAGTATCAGATGAGAACAGAAAAAGTGCTATTTCTAAAGTGAAGCTTGCTTTCCTACACCAGATTAAAAACAAACACACCTTGAGACATTCATTGCAAGTCTATCTGCAGTGTCAGACCCTAAGAAGGCAGCTCCTCCTTAATCATTCAGGGCTCATGTGTCACCATTAATTCAGATCTCATTCCTGATTAAGGCCCAGCACACTTAGCAGTACATTGTCACAGCACAACCACCTTCATTATCTGTCCCAAATTTAACTGAGCAACAGAGCTGCTGAGAGCCCAGAGAAGGGGATCACAGGCAGAACAAAACCTTGGGAGGGAAGTTGAGACCAATACTAATTTGGTGTTAGCCTTATTATTTCTGGATTACTAATAAACTCGGCAGGAGGTGAGACCAGCCCAGCATCCTCCTCCCAAGCTGTGGCAGAAACTCAGAGATAATAATGAAATGGGATCATCTCAGTAAGGCTAATATTGAAATGATCATGATGTTCTTAACTCTGTCAAGTATAATGAAGATGCTTAATACATTAAGAAGAGGTCGTTGCCTAGACTATGCAGGTTTTTGTTTTAATTTCAACTCACAGTATTTTCTACTTCACCATCGTACAGAAGATCCTGAATTTAAAAGAAACTCATGCGCTCTTTCAGTTGTTTTTAGGGGGGAGACTGAGTAAAGAAATAGCACTGGTATTAAATGAAATTTCAAACACTTTCAAATGTAAAAAAGGAACATTATCATTATATAAATCTGACTGTCTACAGAGACAGAATAGACTCTATTCCTAAATTCTGTGCATTCAGACACAGGGTGAAAGAGAGGCTTGTGTTAAAATAGGAAGCTCTCCTAAAAAGCCCAAATGAACTCATACCATACTGCCTTAAAATTAAGTTGTAATTCAACACATGCAACAGAGAGATAACTTTGACTCTTCCTTTTACAAAGCTCCCATCATTAACATGATATTTTATAAGAATTCTTACACCCCTGCCCTCTACCATTGGATAAATGAAGACATTTGGTGTCATAATACAGCAATAAGTTACAACAAAAAGCATTCCCTTCAGCTTGACTCTCAATAATAAATTCCAACTTTAATGAAAAGTCATGTCACTCTGTTTCTGATGATCAAGGACGCAAGCCTCTGACTTTTACCTCACACGAGATATTGAAAATCATTTTCTTACCTTGCTCCAATGACATCGAAGAGGTGCTGCCAGCGATCATTGATTTTGTTGAGTTTATCATCTATTTCTGCAACTCGGCTCTTGTTGCTAGTCTTGATTAGCTGATCACCCATTTGTTTTAAGTGAAGCTTATTTTCACTGAACAGGTTTATTTCTTCCATGCAGTCCTGATAAACATACACAAACATTGCTTTAATTACAGGGCAAAACAAAACAGTAATGGCAAAACAAAACAGTAATACCAAAACAAAACTGTTTCTTTTCCCACATGTGTCATGTGAAGTCAGGTTTGGCTGAGGTTTCTGCATTAGCATATAGAACTCTCACTTAAAACAAAAAGAAAACCTCAATGAAGAAGCTCTCTCACAGTCTATGAAAAAGTAAGCAACTTAAAGATTTACAAATGCCAGGAGTAAGTATTCCCAAAAATAGCAATTGAATGTTCTAATTTTATCTCATTTTTCTGATTTAATGTGATTTTTCAATGAAGCTACCTCAAAAGAACCCAAATTCAAGTCTAGGATGGCTTTATTTTCCTGGTATTCTTATCCAGAGGAGATCTGGGATTACATACTGAGACATTTTAGCCATGGGGAGGAACACAGCAGAACAATAATGGTCTTCTTTAAAATCAAACTAATACGGAAGTCTTAGAAAGCACCAGCTACCATGGGGAAAGGGGCAGAATTAGGTTTTATTTTTGGTTGTGGTAACTTCTTGTTCGCCTGGCATAAGACCTACCCCATCCTGCAATCTTTTCTTTGCCCTCTGCCTACCAGCAGTGTAGATGATGGAGGTGGTGAGAACAGTGAGCTGCTCCCAGGACACCACTCTGAGCAGTGCTGGGTGTGCACGTGTGCCCTAAAACCCCAGCTCACACAGATCACACTCCATGACTAAATGCAGTCAGGTGGCATTTCTGTTCTGCTTTAAGTCTTTCCAAGTCTGAACAGCAAGGAGAGCTAATGATAGAAACGCTCATCTCACAAAAGCCTATATGTGAAGCCTGTATTCCTTCTTTCCAAGAAGCAAGGAATACATGAGGAATGGTGCCTCTATAATGAGTTACCTGACTGCAGTTGAAGAAAAGTGGCATTACCACTTACCTTCTGCAATTTGTCTATCATGTCTTCAATGCTAATGTCTGCAGTCTGCAACACTTTGCTTTCCATCTGTACCAGCCAGGAGCACAGCTCCTTATTCTTCTCATTGAACACGATCCAGGCATTGAGCCTGTCCTCGATCTCCTGCTTCCGCAGGGACACCTATGGAAAAGCAAACACATTAAATTCTAGCAACAGTTTTTTCTCAGGAAGGAAACCAGCAATTATGAGCCTTCTGATTTCTAGTCTGCATTTGATCTTATTCCATTTTGCAGGAGCAGTTATCAAGTGTTCTACTTTCCTTTTCAAAGCCAGCAAGCAGATTGTTATTACATCTTATTTTGGATAGCAGGGCAAAAAGTTGACTAGCAAATACCAGATTCTCTCCCTCAGAAGAATGAAACTGAGTGTCAGCTTTATAAATAATGTGCTTATATAATTATTTAAATGTTACTTGGTGAAATCCTGAAAATGTCAAACACAGAAGGAATATAAAATCCATAATTACTACATACTGTTCAGTATGGCCCCATATATAATACAAGAGAAATAACACTTAGGTAAGTTCTTTTTCTGCCACTCTGAGAAAAACTTTGCACCTAGTGACTGCAATTATTTTATCCCTATAAAAGCCTCCATCTTTTCTTTCCATTTGCCCACCAGTAATTGGAGAAATTCCAAAAAATCAGCATCGACAATCTATCCTTTTCATTGAAAACTATGGATTTTTTCCCCCATCAAAAATACATTTTCCAGGATGGATAAACAAATTGTCTAGACAGGGAAATTAAGGTCTGACACTGCCTGAAAAAGCAGAGTTATTATCATTGCTCCAATATCTCAGAAAGAATCAGGGTCACTCTTCTAACTAGCTAATAGCACCTGTCTCTAGTCTAGGGCTCTTAAACATGTATTGATTTATTTACCTTGATGGATTCCTGCACTAAAGATATATGGGACAAAGGAAGTGAAAAATGGTTCAAGCTCTACTGAAGCAAGAGAAACAAGTAACCCCTCACTCTCACCAATAAACTTTGTCTAAAGACTGTGCATAACATTTTGCTTGTCTTGGCTGTAAACGGCCACTCTAAATATCTCCCTGTGGCAGGAAACATTCCTTCTTCACATCTCACATGCACTTTATTCAGCATATGACTCCTGGAAATTCCATTATTGATCCTTCTAGACTAATCTCTAACACTATTTTGTACCCCCTAGTGAAGTTTAATCGCGTAGTGTGGAAATAAGACCAGCTCCTTGTAACACCAGAATCAAAACAGAAGGCTCCAAGCCATCTCCCATGGTATTGCTTTTGGTCTTTAAATTCTGACTTGTTTTCAAGGATGGGATGGAGAGGTGAGAGTGATTTCTGAATCCTTCATGACAATCTAAGCCAAGAGATAAGGATGAAAGCACTGTCTTGGGACACAGGGAAACAGTTTCCAAAATTCTCCATAGGAAAAAGTCTGGAGATGACAGGGACCTCAGAAGGTTTCTAAGAGCGTCTCTGCTCTGGGATACTCCCTTGTACCCTCAACCTCAGAGGTTTGGAGGGTGAACCCTTCATCCTTCCTTACCCCTTGCAGCATCTCCCGTGTGTGGAGATGGGTTTACTTGGTCAGTGGAAGAACAGACTGTGTTTGTCAGCAAAACAATCGCTAAATCCTGACAGGATTCTGACTCCATTTTTGCCTGCTAAGCACAAGGCAAGGCAGGATTTTAAGAGCAAGAAGCACTTTTTGGCTGGCTAAGCAAACAGGCTGGGGGTAAAAAACAGGAACAACCCAAAAAATCCCAGACAAGCTTCTAGGAACATGAACCCTTCAAGCCATTGCTTTGAGCACTTTCTCCTCTGCCCAGCTGCCCTGGTACCATCCCCATTTTGCACCCACAGTGTGAGCATCATGTGCATTCCCAAGGGAGGCTAAAATAACATCAAGGCCCGATGGGACGCTGGCTGGGATGAATGGTTAAATCTGTGACCTACATGCACCTTGCAAGGGCAGCTCTGTAAATGCTAATCCCCTGAGTGCATCTGCTCCCTCCTCGTGTCTGCCCCTGCCCAGTTGAGCACAGGCATCTGGCTGCCCCAGGGCCGTGGCAGCTGCAGCCGCTTCCTGCTCTTTCACCTCCCTGCATTCATTCTGCAGACTTTCCGCCACACAATACATCTTGACTCTGATTTGTTATCCAAAACGAAGCAGTTATGCCGACAGCAGAGCTGATAAACGTCTGCTTTCCTACCCTGGTGTGAGCATTGGCGTGGGCTCTCCTGAGGCTCATTAGGGCTGTGCAAACATTTCAGGACCTCCCTCCACTAGAGCACTGAACAGATTCTTCCCACTACAGATTTTGTGTGCCTAACACAGTCACATTACTGTCACCTCTTTCCTCCCTCCACGACAGACTTAACTAAACATTGTTCCCTCAGGAAATTAAAATGGAAATTTTGAATAAAATCTGAACTTAAATTACTACAGGAAATTACTACTTGGATAAACTGTAGTGGAGCACAGATAAAAAACAGCTTAATTTTCAGGGCTATTCAACACAGGGGACAGCAGGCTTCAGCAGCTCACCAAAAAAATTAAAAACAACTAAGTTCTCTCATTTACAGGCTTAACTAGAGATTTCCATTAGGAAAATGGTTCAGGCATTTTCATTTAAAAAATAATGGCTTGTATTTCTCAGGAGGAGAGAGGATGTCTCTGGAATTTTTTTCAGAGTTCAGAAAAAATAACAGAGAAAACACTGGTTGTAGAACAAGTGTCCAGTTTAAGGCAAAGAGATGAAATTCTTCTTTCTCATTGCAATGCAAGAAAAAATTAACCCAAATAACTATTTCATCACAACACGATTTGTGAAATAAGCACAGCTGTTCATTACTCTGACAACATCCCCATCAAAACTGCTTTACCTCTGCCTGTGTAGGGGTTAGAAACAAAATACTAACTGGCTTCAATACTTCTTTACAAACTGTAAAATAACAGCTATTTACTTGTGAGTAAAGAGAGGCAAGAGTTTTTGGCTTGCTGATGTGTAGAGCCCCCCAGAGTAACTTAAGACCCAGTAAACGCTTCCAATCCTGTTAACAGGGCAAAGTAAACACACATTCAAACTGCATAATAACCTAATGAATCAAGTCCATGTGACTTTGCTGTAAATGTTCCCCAGCAATTTTACACGCAACACTAAATTAAGTGTAATACAGCAACAAGCCACAAAGAATGTAAATGTTTCACAGCATTTTACTGCTACAAAAAAGACAAGTCCGTTCTCAATGTGTTTAAATGCTGACAAAAGAGTCAGTATTTAAACACATTTAAGTTTTCTTTCTGCTGGCATTTTAACTTCCCTCTTCCTTTGCCTGCTCCATGCCCTCTGGCAATTCCTGTGCTCATCCCTCCCCCCAGCCCTCCCTCCCTCTGGCAGCCCGGAACAAAGGCACCTATTCCAGTGAACAGCTGCATCTGGGCTCTGTGCAGTTCCACACTCACTTCCTACAAAGGGTTTGCAATAAAACCCTCCGCAGCCTGTCCAGGACACAAAGGGCGAGCTCCATCCCGGGTCAGCTGTGCCAGGAGCAGCTCCATTCCCACCCAGAACTGCCAAAGTGAGCCGAGCCCAGGAGAAACCCCTGTGCTGGCCCGCTCCCCCTTCCCTGCCAGGCCCCATGGAAATCATCCCGCTACAAACCCGCCAGGAGGCGAAGACTTACCCGCAAGCAGAGCTCTTCCCACTGCCTGTGCAAATGCTCCACTTGCTCCTTGAGCACCATCATGTCCTCGGTGAGGATGAGGTGCGCCAGCTCCGCCTTCATGGCCTGCAGCTCCTTCATGTCGTGGGCCCAGTCTGCCAGCGACTGCTCCAGCTCCTGCATGGAAACGCACCCGGCACAAGCCCTGGCACTAAGCTCCTCGGCTTTCCAAACCTGCTCGCTAATCCCCTGCCCGGCCTGTGGGGGAGGAGAGCAGGGAATGTGCAGCCGCCTGTGCTGCGCTCTCCAGTGGGGCTGGGCTGGCCAGGGTCCCCGGGAGACCACTGGAACCCCACTGGACCCCCACCAGCACCCACTGGAGCCCATGGCAGAGCCCCAGCTGATCTACCGGTACCATCGCTGCATCCCAAAGTGCAGAACGCAGCCCGGCCCCAGCAACTCCCCGTGCTCCAGGGCAGCGTTTGGGGTCTCACACCCAGGCTGGCACATGCCCGCTTCTTCGGGGTTTCCTTCTGTCCTGTTATAATTATTTTGGACAAGTTGCTTTCCACCTGCATTTGCTCCAGTTACAGGTTATTCTTCTAAACACACAAAAAAATGAAATCAGTTGCCTTCTCTAATGAATGATTTCATAGGCATTTCCTCAGATTTGTCAGGAATGTGGAGCTTTTAAACTGCTCGTTCAGAGAAAACAGGCTCTCTTTTCTGCTTTGCTCCCCCAGCTCCCCTTTCTCTTTATTATAAGTTACACTTTTTCTTAACACTGTTAGAATTGTCACCAAAAAGGCAGAGGTACCACTGCGTGCAGCTGGGGAATATGACACTCTACACACAAGGTCCTACGTCCCATTTTGCAAAAAGGCTGCTGGGAAGGGTCACTGGTTCATCAAAAAAAAAAAAAAAAACAACCCTTTTCGAGAGAATCCAGTTTGTCTCATTTTAAAGGGAAAAAAACATGTGAGTGTTTGTGTCAGAAGTGCGCTGGGTCTAAACCCCATGAGGATTTTTACAGGTCTTGGACCCAGCTTCAACACTAGAGGGAAAAACCAAACAAACCTGACTCTAAAATTTACCTGAGATCAGAGTACTCCTACAGATGTGCACACATGAAGTTATATCTCCTAACAAGGGACTAATCCCTGCATTAACAGACCTACCTATGGAATTTCATGGGACTTTGCTAGAATCATATAAGGTCCAGGACTAAAAGAAAAATAGCTTTATTCCATATAGAAGTGAAAAGCAGGGAGAGGAAAGGAGGTCCCTTCTCCCCTATGCCATTTTAGTCCTTTATTGTACTGTGACACCTGCTAGCAGCACTTGCACTGGCACTGTCTGACCCTGATGCCTCTACAGCTGAATTTCTCTTGCTGGGGTAAGAGGCAGAAGCTGTGTGCTCCCATCTCACAGATAATTCAGGGCTACAGCAAGGCTGCTGCCGTGGGAAAGGCAGCCAGCACTCACAAAGAAGATTTTAGACAGCTGATAATGAGTTCAAAGCCTTGGCTTGTTAATAAGCTTATTTGTTCCCACTACATAGGTCAACAATTCACTTCATAAAAGGATGATGAAAGACTGACCACTCCAGACAAAATGTCTCCTATCCCTTGGAAATGCTTTTCTTGCCATTTAATTTTCATGGTGCACTATGGGCTGCAAGGAATTTTGCCACTCCCTTACTCTTAATTTTCCTTCTCTTTAATTATTCCCAGATCCTGCAGGTATGTATGGTGCTTTGCAGAATTACAAGGTCTCTTGCCTGAGGAACTCCATGTGCAGAATGGATTGGGAAACAAAAAGGGAGATTCAGTCATAGGGATAGCAGCCAACTGAGCTGAGAGAGGGGAGTTTTTCCCTTTTGTTTGAGAAACGACTTATTTTATAAATTCAGATTGTAAAGGGAACAGAAGCAGGAAAAAAAAATCCAAACACTACTACTACACATAATCTTCTTGGTCAGCTGAACTTTGGAGATTGGTAGCAATCAGGATGGTGTAAAGGAAAGAAATTCAGTGTCACTGAAGAGCAGGTAAGAGGGAAAACTGATTTTACAGGGATGAGGTGTTGTGCAAAGACTACATCAATTTAAATACAATATGGCTGTTCATACCTTAGTATGTTCCTTGGCTTTGTGGAGCTCTTCATGTTCAACAGGGAGTGGATCTTTTACTTTGTCCTTTAGCTCTTGCAATCTGCTTTCCAGTTCCTTGGTTTGCTTTTCAAAGCGGTCACAAGTCTGCTCAAGGAGACCCAAGGAAGCATGAAAGGTGAGGACATACCAAACCACATGGCTATGTAACAAAATAGCATCTTCAACCCACTGAAATAATCAATCATGTGCTCTGGTTTTTTGAATTTTCTTTTCTGATACATAGTGCCACCCACAAGGATATGGTGCTTGGCTTAACAGAACTTCAAGCCTCTCCTATTTAAGGCTTGCCTTAGAGAGCATTTCTGCTCATTTTGTTTTGTTCAACCCAAGAGGCTTTAAGCATGGGTTTTGCACTGGGGGTTGTATCACTGACAGTATTTTAAGACACACCTAATGTGCTACCTAGCCATGAAAGCAAATTCAATGCTCTAAGGAAATAAATATGACTGGCCCTTCTGTTTAGATGTTCAATAACACGAGGAGGAACAAATCATGTTAACTCTAAGCTAAATTCTAGCTTCACAGCCCAAAGCAGGAGTGAGCTCCAGGCCATGGGGAGCATGAGAACAATCAAAGCAGGAACATCCAGTGTTCCAACTAATGGAAGCCAACTCAATTTGCTTTGGAGAATCAGGGGACCACAGTTTTAGCTTCCCACAAGCCCTGATGACACACGACAGGCACTTCCCTCGGAGTGCTCCCACAGCGAGCAGTAGCTCAGCCCTGGAGATGGTGGGACAGGGAAGCTCTTGAGACCCAATTCCAGAGCAGCAGGTGGGGAGGGCATCATCTACCTGTAGGGTGCCACTGAACTGCATCTTCTTCTTCTCCAGCAGGGCCTGGGTTTTCCCCCAGCGCTGCTGTAACTGGCTGAGCTCCTCCTGGAGAGCAGCGCTGGTCTCCGGATCGGAGACTGTGCGTAACTTCTCCCCGACATCGATGACCAAGGTGTACATGGCTTGCCACCTCTGAAGGATCACAGCCTTACTCTTGAAAAGAAAAAAAAAAAACCAAAACTTTCTAAGTGGTTCTTAGAAAATTACAGAAGTGCTTTACTGGTATTTCACTTGGAAACATGACTCACAAGATACTACTTTGTTCACATTCACGAAACAGTAATCAATAGATCTTCTCCTATCTGCTTCTTTGATTTCAGAAAAGTTGTATTTTCTCTGATATTTTGATTTATACAACTCTACAATAGCATTTCCCAGACTGAATCTATATGGTAAAATATGGCAGCAGTCAAAAAAAGATGAAAATTCAGTTGGTATGAGTTACTCAGAACAAAAAATACAATCTAAGTTCTGTGAGCAACTCTAGCATTGACATCTTAGGCTAATTTTTTCAGAGACAACAGCTCTGTTAATCATGACATACTCCAAGTGAAGTAAGCCATCAATAATAATTTGCCCATAACAAATTGATCTCTAACACAAGGAGATAGAATCAGAGTTTCTTTCTGTAGAACAGCAGCAGGAGGAAAATGGCAATTTGGAGTAGGAGGGAAACGACTTTTTGGCTTTTCTCCCTAAGAAAAAGCATAAGCACTAAGTTGTAAAATCTTCTAAAAATCACCTTTACACAGCAGGTAGAAATAAAGATGAAATAAATAAGGCAAGCACCAAATGGAATACTGGTAATGTGTTAATCCATCAACACTGGGTGTGTGGGTACACAATATAAATCTTGGACTGTGAAAATGGCATTCAATAATATGATCTTAAAAGGTTTTAAAAGAAACCATCAAGTTCACTGCTTGTTTCTACCTTCCTATAAAACGAAGAGGTGCACAATTAAATGGAAAACCAAAATATTCAAAATTAACAAAGGAAAATATTTTTTTCCACTGCATGTAAAATTCAGAACTCACTGTCCTGAAGAACTGCTGACCAGGCCTGTGTATCCTGGAGTGAACAGATTCCCTTACAAGTGTTTTATCCTTTGTTTCTGGCATTTCCTGCCCATCCCTGCACACACAGGACCTATATGGCCTGTCTTGCCACACAAGTACCTTCCTCCAGGCAAACTAAAAGGCGTGAATTCAGCAGTCATGTCAGTAAGATGCACACAGACCTAGGAGTTACCTGCTGACTAAGGTGTCTGTCTCATCTTCTGGCACCCTGAATTTCCATTTTCATATCCATAAGATTTTTAAAGCATGCAAGGCTACTAAATGGCCATGCTGATCAAGCAGTTTTTGAGCATAATGAGCCTTTTGCAATGTCACTGTTTTCTTATCTGTGCTCGGCTTTAAGAAAAAAGTGTCAGCAATCATTTTTCCCCCAAGAAAGTGTGTTATTTTAAAGCTTTTTACCTTACTAGACAGAAGCTGTTTCAGTTTGCGAGAAAAAAAACCCCACATATTTTCGATTTATGAGAAATAAACACTGTACCTTGAAATCGTGAATGACATTTCTAAGCTGGTAAAGGCTGTAACAGTCCTGGCTCTTCACAGCTGCGAGGAAGCTGTTTGTGTCATCCAGGAATCTGGTGAGGCTCTGCAGGGAGCTCCTGAAGAGCTGCCACTGGCTCACGAGTCCATCGATATCTTTCTTCCTCTGCTGAACCATCCGGATAACATTCTGCCACTGCTCTTTCAGCAACGTGAGCTTGGAAATAAACTCTGTCCTGAAAATTACAAGGGCTGAGTGTTAATTTATTTTGATCTCAAGGCTGCATATTACAGTAATTGTGATGGCTCTCCACTTGCAAAGTTGTTTTCCAATTATAATACCCAACAATGCAAGGAAGCTCTTTGCAGCTGTAAGCACAGCCCTTCTCTCTGTATTCTGTCTTTTAAACAATCCAAACAACATTTTACGTGATACAAAAAAGGGTAAGGCAAGTCAATCTTGCAACTGTGGTACAGCAACATACACAGTACAGCAATCAGACACAATATGCACTAAACACTTCTCTGAAGAGCAAAAAGGTCAATGCAAGTGAGACGAGGTCGCTGATTACGCTGAAAAATTGATCTGCACAATGGAAAACTGTGTATTTGTTGAACCCATTTAAGCAGTTATTTTGTGCTCCTCTACAACACGGTCAGATGATCCAGCAGATCTGGCTGGTTGATTAAGGCAAACCCATCTATCAATTCTGCTTCTCTGCAGGAGGCCGTGGTCCCTGATTCGCTCTTATACAAACCCCTGCCTTTGTGGGTAGTTCTAACACAAAAATCCAGCAGCTCAGCTTAGTTTAGCCCTACCTTCCCTGGCAGTTTTAAGCCAAGCTATGGATTTCATACTGGCATGTCTGAGGGGAGCACACACACTGTCCTGCCAAGTCTCTGGAAGCAGCAAGCTCTGGCTTGGAGGAAAATGTGCTCACCCCAAACACCTGAGGCAGCTGAACCTCTGCTCACAAACATTACCTGCTGTTTCTCACGCTACATTGATTAAGAGGAAAGTGTAAGATCATACTGATAAAAAAGCAGGTTTAGGTACCACATGTTTTGGGCTTCGTGGCCAGTAACTCAATGCCCAGTGTGGGTAGTCCCCACCTCTGCACTCTGAGAAGCAGAGAGGTCCAGGAAGAGGGAAAGGATCCTTCATACGCAGCATCCTCATTATGCTCTGTGGGAAGGCAGCTTCTCAACCACAGGTACACAACAAAAGACTCCTGGTCAGGAGCAATTATTTTTGTTTTCAGCCCAGCCAGTTAGTATCCCAAATGCAGTCTGGCCAGGGCACCTCTGTTTCTCTCTCACTACACGTCCTCATGCTTTTGCAAAATATGGCACGTGGTCATTTAAAGAGTGAACCCAGCCAAGAATTAGGGTTTATGTCCTCATAAGAGCAAAGATTCAATACTGATTCCAAGGAAGACAACATATTCACTGAACTACCAAGATCTTAAGGAGAAAATCAAATAAAGTACCTTTTCTCTGCTTCTCCCGATTCCAAGGAGAGTAGAACTTTTTCTATGATAGAATTAAATATCTGCTGATTTATGGAAATCTCTGTCTGCAGCATCTGAAAATACCAAGAGAACAAGTTTTAACTATTGAGTGAACAACTTTTGCTATGAAAGCTGCTTCTGTTCCTCTGGAGTGACAGCATTTATTTAATTGTAAATGCTGAAAACTCTATTATTTTCAATTGCTAGTGTCAAATGCACCCTAGGAGTCCAGACTTTTTCAATACCAGGAGGAATTTGCACATATGTGATAGCAGAACCCACCATGAGCTGGATGATACAGATCTGAAACCTAAAGTTTTTTGACTCACTAATGAGAAATTCAATCTAGACAGAAGTCTTTAGAAAACATATAAAAAGGCCACATCTAAGGGTGAATTTACTCTTTATCACAATGAGCAAAAGTTCATTCTATATGCTATTTCATTACAATGAATGAATTGATTTGGAGAGGTCTAAGTAAAAAGAAAATAACTTTCTGTGGGCCCTAATGAACATCACTGACACCCTGTGGGAATAGCCTCAGTACTTTGGGTAGTGTGAAGCTGTGGTTCATGGAATGAGGTTCACCTCAACAGCTCGTGATGTTTTAGCGTTTACCAAATAATTTTTCTTTTCTGAGTTTTGGTTATTTTTCCATTGCTAGCGTGCACTGTACCACCTCCTCTGAACGAATGTGAAGCACTGTCTCTCTATAACAAACAGCAAGTGTTTGGGAAAATGCCAGCAAAGACAGATTTCCACCAAAATCTAGTACTGGTCAAACCAGAAATACACAGTGAAAACACTACTTTAAATGCATTTCTTCCAGAAACTGTTAAGATTGCTGCCAGGTCTCCAGCATACTATCCAGTTAGTTGCCACAGGCTCCAGTGCTGTGGGACAGGCAGACAAATACACCTCACGGCTGGAAAAATTCAGGACTACCATGACACAACACCTGAAGATGCACTCCTAAAGGTCTGATCCCTGAAAAAAGGGATCTATCAATTTTGGAAAAGGATTTTCATGTTTCAGAGTTTTTCTCTTAATAGGCATTTCAAGAGTGAAATGCTCTGTAAAATCCTGCCCAGATCTAATTGCAAAATGCACAGCATTTTCTAGTGATTTCCCTCTGCCTTCATCATTCAAGATGCCACTTCCATTTTTAGAGTTAGCTTTACCTCATATACTCTCTGTTGCTCTTGCAGTTCTTCAAACCGTCCTGGAATATCTGTTTTTAAGGCTTCTTTCATTTTTTCTAGGAATTTCATCCACTTCTCACATTTCTGAAAGAATTTCTTCTCATCATTTTGAGTTCCCTCAAGCATACTGTAAAACAAAACAAATAACCAGAAACTGTTGTGATGATTGCTTTTCTGGATATGTTTACAGATGGTCTAATGTGGTGGTTAATAACATTAACATAGCAGGAGTTTCACTTGGCACTTTGCTCCCTTCTTTCCCTATGAACATCCAGGTTTTTGCTTCAAGTGACTTGGAATACAAATAGCCACTGAAAAAAATCAAGTAAACTGACAGGGCAGAATTCCGCCTGGCAAGCCCCTTGCTTGAGAAAGCTGAGAACAGATTGCAAGACTTCCAATACTTTAACTTGGTTTTCAATTTTCTCACAGAAAAGGAAATTGTTACTAGTGATTTTTTTTTGTTTGCCTTTCAGACCTGCAACATTCCAGAGCAGCTGCTGTTTTCTGACTCCACTGCCGAGTCAAGTTCTGCATTTTCTTCATGGTGAAGTCACTGAGTGGCAGCTTTATGCTTGCTTCATTCAAACTCTCTATGCTTGGAGAAAGTGCAGCAAGCTCCAGCGTCTGATTCTGGAAGTAAAGAAAAAAGAAATTATTGCAAAAAAATACTGCCTTTCTTTCATGTCAAAGAAATATAGAAGCTTTTTCTCCAAAACACTAACGTGAAAAACCCCAACATTCCTGTGTTAACTTCAAAAAACACAGGAAACAAAAAAGTTGTCGTTCTTTTACACAAGGCTCACTTTTCCAACAGTACTGAACAGATACTCAAAACCTGGTTCTTCCAGATTTACTTTGTTCCCTATATTGAAGGAAACAGGGTAGCTCCAGAGCAAAGCTGAGGAAAAAGATCTCCCATCAACCCCAAATCTGGGTGATTTTTCCTCCCTTCCACGCAGGCATTTGGCCTGCAATGCAGATCTAGAGTTTCTAAACTTTTAAATCATTCCTTTTTGTGTTTTGGCTGAATTATAGTTACTCTGATGGAAGTGCTGCAACTGTGACATTCAGGACACAAAGAGCATCTTGAAGTGGGCAAGAGCTGAGTAGTATCTTTTTGTATTTGGGAATGCAAACATACCATGAGCAATTCTGAGTTGTCTCCTTCCTCTAGACAGAGACGATCAAAGGTGTCTGTGCAATTCTTGACATGACCCTCCAGTGTTTCAAGGCAGTTGTTGAAATCTTCCAGTTGTAAAAGATTGAACTGGGGTGAACATTGAAAACTTACGTTAATTAATATTTAATACACTTATTCAGTACACGAAAAGGAGCAACAGGCAGTATTATCAGGAAAACAAGCAGGTGTTAAACCTAAATTCTAATGTATTTATAACTCTCGACTGAACTTTTTTCCATTTTTCAACTGGACAAGAGGAAAATTTAACCCAAAGCAGAGAGCAAGAAACAGAATCTCAAAATCCTGAGACAACTGTCTGAAAGGAATAGGGGTTTGTGATACCTTTTGTGGCTTTGTGCTGTTTATTGTGAAATTGGAAAGTCAAAACTCAGCTGATCAGAGGGGAGAAACTTGTGAAAATGAGCTTCCTTTGAAGCACACACAAGGCCTGCTCCCACATCCCCCCACAGCCAAGGCTGTGCAGCTTACATGAGCTCTGTGGAGAAATCAGTAGGGCTGGAACTCAACTTTCCTTTAGCAGAACAGCACTGGGAAAGCTTTTTCTTTCTTTCTTTCCAGAACTAAACTCCACATCTCTGAGAACTCTTACACAACAACAGTTTTATAAGGGATGAATGGCAAAAACTGGTGTGTGGAGAGAGATTGCTGTGGTAACACTACAGGGTCTCACCAGAGAAAATGACTACCCAGAAATGCATTTTTTCACGCAGCGCGAAGTTCACAGGGAATATGAGAAACCTGTTATCTTCACAAAGATTTCTGGCTTCCAGCCATTAACTCTGCTGGTGGATAGAGTCATAAATAGAGCTGGCTTCAAATTTCTTGATGAATTTGGGTTTACTTTAAAACAGAACAATTCATTGAAACCAGACTTCTTCCATAGGAACAGACTAATTCCACACCAGTAAATGTCCAGCAGTACATTTGCTTGGAAGTTTTCTCAGGAATACCTGTGCAGAGGAGAAGTCAATCCTCCACTCCTCTGAGCAGGGCTCCTGGATCCAGGTCTGTCCCCACTTTGCCTGAACAGGAATGTGAATCTAGTCCTCAGAATTACATCAAATGGACACAGTTTTCTGTTTGGTTTTAGGTTCTCTACATGAACTCTTACCAAAGAAAACTGAAGCCCATATGTTTTGTTCAAGGCAGAGCTGAGAAAGTTTACAACTTACTTCAGTGTTAAAAAAATAAAAATACAGTTCCTAATCTTTAATCATCTGAGGGTCCTGGGGATAATAGGCCCACTTACAAAGGCTGTTAGAGCAACACAAGCAGGTAAGGGTGAAATCCTTCACCTGTCCCTCTGGCTGCATGTATTATTTCTTTATATAGTTGATCATCCTGCTGAGTTTTATTTAATCGAAATCTCAATTCTTGTATATTCAAGAACTATACTGCTCTAATGAACAATGTGGTTCACACTGTGAAGAAGTTACCCCACACTGACAGCTAATTTAATATTAAAAAAAAAAAAATACCTGAAGTTCATCCAACTTCCTCTGCAACATCTTTTCCAAATAGGTTGCTCTCTGGAATGGCTGCAGCTTCTCCATCAGAATGGCTTCAGCAGCTGTCCCAGCCTGCTGTTTTATCCTGTCAGCCTGCAAATAAATCTGGGTTCGGCATCCTGCTACGTTTTGAAGGCCATGCTGTAAATTCTGATGAGAGAAGGGGAAAGGAAAAAAAAAGTCAGTAAATGAATCAGATCATCATTCATGTGCCACTTTCATTTGGTATCTTTTGTTGCTGTAACTAAACTCTTTTTGTTGATCCCATCTGGGAGCCAAGCTCAGCTATGGTGAAAGCTTCAGTCTTTTACTTGGAGGATAATGGGAACTGCATCCATTGAGGGCAGTGCTGGGAAAGGCACAGTTCAAAGTTCAATGGAACACCAGTGGCTCCAGGCAGCAGGATACTACTGCTCCAGAGGAAATGAGGGAGGGAAGTCGGAATATCCCTCTCTACAAGATGTGTGTGCACTCGCAGATGGAGGAACTGGCCCATGCTGCAGATGAGGAATGCTATTTAGTTACAAACACATCAGTACTTTGGATCCCTTAGTGACTGAGGACTGTGGGTTTGGTTTTATTTGCTCCCCTTTACTAAGAAAGATGCTAAAAACTTATACTCTAAAGGCAGTACAAGAACAATTTTAGACTCATTTAATGCACTTGATTTCTTTTTTTTGACAAGTGAAATTTACTTTTAGCCATGAAACCCCCTGAAATTTTCCACTATATATTGTCTTTTCTGAGAATAATGAGCAGTCTTCTGATTAACAGCAAAGAGCACACACATTTCCCTAAAAAGCAAAATAGCTCTTGCTTCCTGGCCCCTTTGTTTGAAAGGATCATGTTATAAAGTACCACTCCAGCCGTTTAATAACCCATTTGGATTTCTTATTCTCTATATAGGACTTTATTTTTTGTGGTGACAAGAATCCATAAAACCATAATCTTTCCTGATATATAGAGAGGAAAATATTAGAGGGATTAAAATACAATTTTGTAATGCACATGTACATTCAAATACACATAACTCATATGCCATTTCACTGATCTCCATTCTTTTAACTCACCACTTAAAAAAACCCATAATAAATTCCATGTGCTCTACCCACACACACCAGGACAGGATCTACAGTGCTAATGGCATTCAGGTGGCCATGCCTTGCTTAGTAGGTATAACATTCTTCCCAAAAATTTCCAGAAAAGGCAATTCCTTTTTGCTGACATATCGGCGAATTTCTGTCACAGCCATCAGAATAAAGTAAAAATGCTTTGGTCTAGGCTTTGCTGCTGTCAGATTTTTCTGACACAGAAAGATATACGTGAGTTCTCTTCCCTGTAATGTAAAGTTTCTTATTAGGCCACATGCAAAATGGAATACTCTGGACTTCTTCCAATTCGTGGCTAGAGATTCATAAAGCATGATGAATCACTTCTCTGTCCTGACATAAGTATTATTATACTTCTTTTTTGCAGTCTGAAGAAACCAAAAATGTCAGAACCTAATGACAGCTTTGCTGCCTGAGAGAGTCCAATGTGCCGTGTGGTCTCAGCATGAGATCCCATTTGCCTAAAGTCAAAAGCATTTAGAATAATCTAATAAGCTCAGGAATCTATGAACTCATCAGACCAGACCAAAACACAGTACCAAATCCAATTAAAAACATTTTGAAGGCTGTGGAAGACCTCAGGATTGTCCTGTGCTCAGGAAAACTGCTTTTTGTCCCCCAGCTATTGTTCTAGTAGATATTATCCCTCCTCCCAAGCAATGTCCCATAAAGTAAGTAATTTTTCTTTCAGTGATCCCTTCTAACACAGGCCTGATTCTTTGTGTAGAGCAGAAAGGGGCAGAGATGGAATATGACTCCCTTCTGCTCTCTTCTCATCATATGCTAACTCTGGTTTGGCCTCAGGATCTGGTCAAAGTGTTTAAAGGAAATACAAAGGTGCCTATTCATCGAAGAAACCCACAGATTTTATCTTTTCCACTGACTGGACTGGTGGTGTTCTTTTGACTTGTTTCTCAAAAATAATTCTTGGTTTGTACCAGGCAGCAGAAACTTATTCATGTACCTTCATGTCTTGTATCCTCTGCTCCAGGGTTTCCATCATGTGCTCCTCAGGCACGTGAGCATCCAAGAGCTGAGCACACTGCTGGCTGTGCTGCTGTAACTTGGCTGCTGTCTCAGTGCACAAAGCATCAAAGGGCTCCCAGAGCTGCAGAGCTGCCTGTGCTGCCCGCAGCTGGTCTGTGATGCCTTCATTTACAGAGTTCCACCTGCCAAAATACCAAAAGATTAGGAGCATTTTCCTAGTAGGTTCTCCTCCAGAGTATGATTTGTCATAGGATTCCTGTGGGAGTTGCTTTGCAGCCACACCCATGTTCCTGGAAAACCTGCTGCTGTAGCACAGGGACTGTGCTGCTGTGGGACCCATCAAACAAAAGGTATCCAGGTAAAAAGTACAAGTTCCCCATCCCTGGAAGTGTTCAAGGATGGATGGGGCTTGGAGAAACCTGGTCTGGTGGATGGTGTCCCTGCCCATGGCAGTGGGGTTGGAACTGGATGATCTTTAAGATCCCTTCCAACCCAAACCATTCCATGATTCTGTGATTTTACTCCTCACACAGGTTGTCCTTAGACAGGTGAGTTGTATCAGAATAGATTTAAAAATCTGATAGATGTTCAAGTCCTGCCTCAAAAACTTGGCTTTTTTAAATACTAATAACTGGGGTCTGATTTTGCAGGCTTACCTAGTGTGTGCCTCTGTGCACTTCTGGTCAATAATCTCTGCAAAGGAGGGGGAGCAGTTCTTCTTCAGGTTACTGGCAGCAGCCTGGAGCTTGGCCCAACTTTCTTCACTGTTCTCTGATTCATCTTGAAGAGCCTGCAAAATGGATTACTGCAATTAATTGTGGGGCTAAATGACTGAAGTGTAACTTCCCTCTATAGATTGGTAGGGATAGGGCAGCAATAATGGCATACTTCTGCAGCACAGATTAAAATGTTTGCAGAAAATGTAACACCTGTTCCTAAAAATTAGGAAGCTAAGAGAGGTGAAATGGTCCAAGTTAAAAAAAAATCACTCAGGAGACCTATTTTAAACTGAGATAATTTATTGGCTGTTAAAGAAAAAAAGCTCATTTAGCAAACCCACACCCTTGAACTGAATAAATGAATTTGCTAGAAACCAAAATGCTTTTATTTTAAGCCACTGTTTCTACTGGCAGTCAAGCTGGTTTGACACCTCCTGTCCTCAGCTGCATGTTCCCCCTCCTGATCCAGGTAATTACAGCATGTCTGTGAACTGCTCCAGGTTCAAAGTAAACAGGGTGGTTGAAGGAAGGAGGTAAGAAGGTACCCAGTTCCTTTTCATTTATTACGTGAGCCCAGGTGAGGGTGGAAAGCGCTTGTGCAGCGTTTACTGCCAAGAGTCCCATACCCAGCATTCACAGCCTCAGTCTGTCCTGCACCACTTCTGATACAACTCAAAACCACCCCAAATCAGGCCTTATTTACAGGGAAACGGAGTGCTTGCACAGCCTTTCAACACTCATTTAAAGCCAGGTAAGGGGATTTTAGCCAGAGCTGTGAAATGGTCACACCCAGGGCAAGCCTGACTGCCTATTGCAGATGCTCCACTTGGACTCTCTAACAGCTAAGCAGAGCAGCAGGATGATCCAGAGCATTTATGTCTGGCATTCTGACCCATTCAGAGGCTGTGCAGGAGACTCCAGCTCTCTGGAGGATGACAGAATAGTTGAACTGGTGCTGGACAAAGCAGAAATGCCAGGCTCAGCATCGATACAAGGTGCAAGGGAGTATGAGGACTTGGTGTGCTTTTTTCTTGGACCTTGGTACCTAAACTGCACTCATGCGCTACATAAAATAAGAAGTCTAAAAGTACTCTATAGTGCCTCTGGAGGTTAAAAAAAAATTAGTAATATTCCACTAACTTCAGTGTCATTATAATAAAGAAAAAGTTGCTCAGATAAATTTTTCTGTCTTTTTTTCAGTGGAGTTTGTTTGCCCAAAGGCATAGAAGGAAGTACAGAAATAAGACAACTTTACCTGGAGAGTTTTGACCTGTTTTTTCAAAGCTTCCAATGAAGCTTCTTCCCCAGAAGGTTTGCACTGGTCTATGCAGTACAAATATCTTGTTGTCATCAAGCTGACTTCTGCATAAATTTCATCATATGCTCTCCACTGCTCCAGTATTGACTGCATTGAGGCCTTTAGCTGTGTAACCTGCAGACAAACCATTTTTGTTAGTATTTCTTGGGTAGTCCTGACATATAAATCCCCTTTAAATTGACTTAAAAATCCAAACTCAATGCTCAATCCATGACAATCCACAAGAATTTGCCAAGTTGGAGTATTTGGTAAGGAATTGCACAGGCTTCAAACAAAGCAGTACACCATATCTAGAGTGAAATATAAGAATTTGCTGGAAATTAAAATTTCACTGGAGTTCAAGGTAGCACTATTCTGTCAGCCACAACTCCAGAACACGCCAGGAAGTACTGAAATAATGAACTGCTTATTCCTTTCTGCCAAAATCAACCTGAAGTGGGAGGAAGTTGAGATCCTTAATCTTCTTAGGAAGCAGATAGTTTGATCCAGAGATCAAGTTTCCTTTCAAGGACAATTTGAACAGAAATTGGTTTGTATGGAAGAAGACACTACCACAATACTCTGAGAGCTGTCATCCCTCTTATGCCATTGTGCTCTAATAACGCAGGCCCACCTGGATTCCAGGCTAGCAACTTCAGGATTCTCATACAAAATTAAATGATGGATATCCCCTTTATTTTCTGTCTCTTTCATTATTACAGTTGTCTAATCTATATGGGCCAGGCATAGCTTCCCTTTGCCACAGACTCCTGGACACTGCAAACACAAAACCAGTCCTCCTTCAGCCATTTTTATCCTTCTGTTTCTGGGAAGTACATAAGGCATGTCCTGGGTTAGACAGAACATTCATCTAGTTCAGTACCTATTTTCAGTCATGCTTGGAGAAAAGCATGAAAACCAGGCAGACAAACAACCATGTCTCCATGAGACCCAAAAAAAGCCAGATGCCAGATTTCAGTTCTGGCTATGCAGCCACACAGTGGAAGATGAAAAAATTTCCACACCATAGTTCACCCTAAATAGACTGCATAGATCATTTTATCCTAGTATCCTAGTTTCAGGCACAGACAGGCCGGTGGATTAATCATCCCTATTCTCTTTTGAATCGTGGTTATAGGTGGGAGGAATCTCTAATTGCTTTTTGTAGCCTGTAGCTAATTACTGCCCACACAAGGAGATGGAAAGACATCGTTCCCAGGAAATGTCTCTGGGCCACAGACTCACAGGCTTGAGCTCAACCTACGGACAATTTAATCAAGGTATTACATCTCCTTAGCCCTGCATTAGAAATCTCTGCCTGGCTCTGATGTGAGCAGTCACCCGTGGGAAGGAACCTGCACTCGCTGTTCACTGCACACGCAGACAGCTCAGCTCCAAGAACATCCTGCAGTTTGCAAGTTCGGTAGTTAAGTCATAAAATTCCTAAAATTAACATGACCCATGATGACTGTAAGAAGAAAAAAAGCACCAGGCTGTCAATCCTGCCAATTTCTATCCCCAGCTATACATCAGAAGGAAAAACTTTCATCGTGTACATAGACATAAATTTCCCTGCTTTCTTGGTAAGAAACAATCACATCCTTTCTGCTGAAACCTAAACCAAGAAGCAGCAGATCAATACGGGATCAACGCCTCCTGTGGAAGAGTTCAAGCAAAAGGCTTCAGGTTTCACAAAGTTCTGAGGAAAAAAGGCAAGGAATTTATAACAAAAAGTGTAAAGCAATCTTGACTAGAAACACAATCACTCCATCATGTATAATTCTCTACAGTATATGGTTATTTATTATCACAAATTTAAATCTATAAATGTACTCATTATCATCTCTCCTGCACCTATCAATTACACCCACATAAAAAAAAGATCAGCTCCAAGGATAAAGATATTATAACTATAAATACAAACTGCTGGGGAGTCAGTTTGCATGGGAAACCAATCTGCCAGACTCTCCTTGAAGCAACTGGAAACTACATAGGATTTGAAGATGGCAAAAGCCATCCCAGTGTGTGGATGAAAGAGTAACTGGGAGGTGGAAAAGCTGCAGTGAGAACAGGGCCAGAGGAGGCAGCTTCCACCAGCTGCACTACAGGAGAGGAAGAGCAAGGTATGAAAGAGAAGGAGATCAAGTAAGAGAGTTTAAGGTCTCCATTTTCAGCTCGACAGAAAAATAGCAGTGCTATTTCTTTATTTTCTTAAACTGCAGATGGGGATCTGTTCCTCCTCCCTTTGTACTCAAAGTGCTTCAAGATCAGACTGATTTTTATCGCCCAACTTTGGAAATACATTCATTCACATTACAGTAAATTACCTTCTTAAGAAGGTAAAGAGTAAGGAATACTTTGCACCTTTTTTGTACCAGCTCCTGCCATCCCACAAAGAAGATTAATAACACTGGTGGTCAGAACACGTAGTGGAGGAAATCTGAACACAAGCAAGGCTTTTACCTGGTTTACAATGCTGTCCTTCATTTCACACAGCTCAGCTATCCTGAGAGACTGAGCTTCTGGGGTTTGTTCTGCACTACCATTCGAAGCCAGACTCTGTTTGAGCTCATCAAGAGTTTTGGATTTAGCTGTAAGTTGATTTTCTAGCTCCTAAATAATGGGGGGAAAAAAAAGAAGATGATAAATAAGATTTTTTAATGAGACCATAGAAAAAAACTTCTGTATGAAGAGCTTAGATAAACATTCCTTCTTTAAAACCAATTTTGCGTAATTCCTCAGTCATGCAAAGGTAAGATGGGAACTGGTTTTGCAATGGGCAAGTCCCTGACATCCTAATAACTTCAGAAAGTTATTTTCAGTTCATCTCCCATGGGAGAAATTCCAGTCAAATAAATTCCAGTGAAATCAAGTGAGAACAGTCTCTAATGAATGGAGATACCTGGGAGAATAACTCCCTCCCCAACACAACCAGCAAGCTTATCAGATAGTCTTGACATGCTGGGGGAAAGCTCAGCAGGGAGTTCTTCACAACATGAGGAACTATCCATGTTATGGATAAAATGATAATGGCCACAATGGGCCATGACATTTCCCCATAATGCTACACTTAAAGCCATGACCTTTCTTCACCTCTCACTGACTGATGCCATAATGATTTTTGTCTTTTCTTTTATACTCCTGTTATACCTTTTTTACAGCTTCTGTATTCTTAGTGCTTTAGCCTACATTCTTGGACTTGTTTGTCAAACTAGGAGACTCAACATTTTAGAAGCTTCGTAGTTAGGGAGCAATATGTCCCAGACCCCAAGGTCCTCTCCAGAACACATTTCATAAACTGAGATAGAACCATCCAGGGGAAGGTTCCTTGGGGAGGGGGGCTCACTCAAGCCTCTCATTGGGGAATTTATGATAGATATGCTAATTAGAAAGACCTATAATGTTATACCAGATCTTTTGGGTACAGGCATTGCGGTGTGCATAGAGGTGCATTCAACCTGGACATAGTGCACCTAAAGATCCTTAAAATAAATACCAAGGTAAAATCCCCTTTTCCCTTCTAACTGTGTTTGACTCTTGATTTTAAGACCAGGAAAAAGCATCAGACCATCCCCAAAACATTTTCAAATTTGGACCTCATTTTTATTGGCAAAATGAATTCTAATGAAACATTTTAGCCAACTGTATCCTAGCACTGTGTGCTGCTGCGAGCAGGTGAGTGTTTAGTACAAGCTACCCTTGTGTCTTTCTTCCGTTCTGGCCCCTCCACACCTTTCACAGACACAAGTAACTCAGTGTGTAACAGAGCACTCCAGACAATAAAAGCAGCCTACTACAAGAGAGAGATGTAACCATGGCAATGAAAGAACAAATATTCCACGTTAAAAAATAGAGAGGGAACACTGTACTGAATGAAAACAGCAGACTGTCAGAGTAATAGGAACCAGTTATTAGCTGGCTGCCACCTGTAATAATTGTGAGGGATCTCATGCCTAGAAAAACATAACAAAGGACACCCAGATCCTTGAGGCTGCTGCAGAGAGACTACACTACAATTTAGGGTAGAAGTAGAGAGGGTTGCTGTTTCTCCAAATGGGACTGAGTAGTTTCCATGACACTTCCATCACAGAGCTCTTCAAACTAATGGAATTGATAGCTTCTGCCATGGCTATGCTGAACTGAGAACTACTTCTCAGTTCAGAAGTATCTCAGAATACAATATTGCTACATGACAATATTGATGCACAACACTCCAAATACCATGAAGCAACAGCAGATGCATCTTCAACTGGTGAAAAAAAAACCACAGAATAGCCACTCATATTAAAAGTGGCTCTGACTCTTTATCACCTGAATGCAACATGATTTAATTAAAACGACATTGTAGAATTCTACTGGGAAATGGCAACTTCCTTTACACTTCTGTCTGTTAAAATCTGTGCAGTTCCTTAGTCTGGATTCAGCAAAGTGTGCTAAATAGGGTTTTTACATTGATATCACTCATGTAATGATTTACCTTGCAATCATCCAAGGTGTTCTGTGCAGAGATCAGACTCGCTGGAGTCCGTAAGGACCTCAATCGATCACTCTGAGCTTCCAGCCAGTTGTGCAGAGTCTGGACTTTGTTCTCATTCTCAGTAATATCCTCCAAAATGTGCTCAAGGTCTTGTATCTGAAAGTCACAAAACTGTTTTAACTTACTTAAACCTATGGGTGGGCAGAAACAGGGCTTCGCCTTCCATGACAAAATATGAGATTACAAAATCTATATTGAAAATACTCTTTAGAGAGAATATTTTGAAAGGAAAGCCTAAAAAGTTTTGCAGGCTCTTTAGGATCTGACCTTTTCCTTGGGAAGAAACAAGGCAGTGTGTGTTCTGGAGCTGAGAGACCTGACAAGTTGGGGGACCCTGGGCTATGTGAACAGATTCACATGGAGTCTGAAAATCTCATTCTCACTAAGACCCACCAACAAGGCTGCTAAGATGAACAGAACCTCAAGTCTCCTATCTTCAATCTTGGCCCTGTGGATCCATTAAATCCTAGAATGCAATTTCATGAAAATGGTTAGAGAAGAGAACTTCTACCCAAAGAAAACTGAAATTTCATCATGGAAATTTTCAGTTGTGCTGGAAATGAAATTTCCACTTGAAAATGTTTCTGGAAGGCTTTCTGAACTAAAAAATATTGGGAATTTTCCACCTGACCAGCAGTGTTTGTATCTGGATTCAGAGAGGGCAGCTTCTCCCAAAGCTGTATAAATTGAGACACAGAGATGAAAGAGGAATGTGTTGGTAGAGGGATTCATGCCAGCAGCCTCATGGTTGCATTTTGGGATTCTAAGCTTCCCATGGTCTCTTCCATATCATGAGTCACACCAGCTTTTCTGGGCACTGGGGCACATAAGCAGAAGCATCATCTAATTCTGGATGCATGGATTATTTCTAGCCTCACTAGAATAGAATAATTCTGAGGCACTGCCTGAAAGAGATTTTCTCCAGAGAAACAGATTACATGCTGATAGGAAAATTCTTCATGTAGACTGACCTTCAAAGCACTCCACTGGGAAAGCACATTTAACTACTGCAGGAGGAGGACACCAACACAGAGTAACCCATTTCCAGTGACCCAGGAGGGCTGGAGCAGGGCTGGGAACTGACCCCTGCTTTGCCTTGTTCAGGAGGTTCACATGTGCCCATCTGAATGCAGCTGTCAACACTACTTACTTAATAATCACTGTTTTCACAAATCCAATTGCTACAACAGGAAAACTGCTGGTACCTTAATATATCCCTAATACAGAGCAGTGGCACAGGCAAGATCAGAGTTGTAAGAGAGAAGGCCATGGGAACTTAACCCAACCTTTCTGTTGAGGGATGCCTGCAGCCTGTGCCACCGCAGGTTCAGCTCGCCCAGGCACTCAGCAAACTCTGTCCTTTCGTAGCGCTTGCTCTCCACGTCGCAGGTGCTCATCTGCAGCAGGGACTGGTTAACAAAATCTACCATCCACTGCTTAAAGTTCATTTCCATCATGTATTCCTGCAGGGGAAAAAAAGAGGAAGAACAAAAACGTAAACCAATCAGTTTTGTAGTTTCATTCTGATCGGTTCTGATGATGCTTCAGGGCATGGCTATGGGACATTGATGGCTTTGTTTGAACCATGACCTAAAATATTTTTCTGAAAGAGACCTGGCTGTAGGAATAATTCTCAAATTTTACCGTTCTGTATTTGTGTAGCTGTTGTCATCCACTGAAATTTCTGCAGAAAATCTCTATAATTACATGAGTAGTTCAAGGTAAAAACAGGCTAGTGACAGAGCAGGGAATAAAACCCAGGGGTACCAGACCCTGTCCTTAATCCACTGGACAAAATCACCACGCTGCCATGGGCCCAGATTAGGCTAAGACTGAGGTTTTCCCACACTCCTGCAACTCACAGGCAAATGCAGTAAGAAATTCTACTCCTGTTAACAAAATAGCTGGTATCAGAACAGAGTATCAGAATAACTGTGAGGAAAAGGTGTCCTCTAGCACCAGCATCTCTTGCCCAGAGAGATGAGTGAGAAACTACACACATAAGGGAAAGTCTTTTTATTTCAGAGGGTATTAGGAGAAGAGAGTAGGAAAGGGCTCCTTATTTATCTAGTCATGCCCAGAAGAGTCACCAGGGAATACCACAGTAGAGGTACTGAAGCCATAGCTGCTTCCCTGTAGGAATTTGTGACCCTCATCCCAGCTTTCTTCTCAGCACACACAACCCCAGCTTGCTGACAAGTGCAAAAGATACACCTACAAACTCACCTCTAAATATCCAAAGTGTTAAAAACAGCAACTCACCTACATGTCCCAACTGCCAAATCCAACTGATACGGACCAGAATGTTATATACGTGCTATACCAAGGCACTTGGAAAGAAATGTTTGCATTTCTTAGGTGCAGCACACCAAAGTGCCTGCGAGCTGCAGCTGCAGACTGAGAACTGTCAGCCTGTGTGAGCCCCGAGCTGGGCTTGGCAGCTCTGCAGGGGCAGAGCAAAATATGGCTCTGTGGGGATTCATGCCCTGAGGTTGGGCTCCCTGGCGTCTCTGGAGTGCACAGCTTGAATCCTTCCTGTGGCTGGAGCAATCAGCCTCTGCCACTGGTGCTCTGACATCCCAACAGCGCCAAGAGTCTGCTGCAGCCTCTCTCTCTGCAGGATGTTCATCTTGTCCCTCTTTCCTAGCAGGTTATTTCTTTTGATGACACATAATATTCAAACCCCCTGTTCTCTAGTTAAATGGATTCTGGTTAAGGAGCTCCATTAGGGGTACTCCCTGTTAAAAAGACAGACTAGAACACAGCACAAACACAGAGTCTGTCTTCCTAAGGAAGCAAAGCTTTCCTGCTCGTCACATTTTATAATCTAAATGCAAGAGAGAGAGAACAAGTGAGACAGATGGGACAGCACGAGAAAAGGAGATTACAGCCCAGCAGGCAGTAACTGTATTGCAGAACAGGCAGTGGTCTGTGTGTCGTGGAAGCAGAAAGTTTTATAAAGGAGGATGTTACAACATGTTTCAGACTGAGGAACCCGCTTGAGAGCAAGGGGAAGGACATGACAGTGCCTGTAGGCTGCTTCCATCCTTTTTACAGCAGGCCTGGACTTAAGAGTTTTCCATTTACCTTGTACTTCTGAAGGCGGCTCTTGACTTGGGCAGCACCGCGCTGTGAATTTATTGGCTCCTCGCGTTCCTGCTGTTGTTCCACATGGTCCAGCCAGGTCATTAGTTCAGCAATAGCTTCCCGTGATGAAAGCTTTTCCATCTGAAGCTGAGGTAAAGCATATAATGAATCCTCTACACCCTGCTTGTTAGAAATACCAAGGAAAATGACATTTCTATTTTCGGAAAGGCTCAGGCACTATAATCGCATTACTGGGGCATGAACTTGAAAGTGAGCCCTGTGCTCCAGAGGGGCAAATGACTTCAGTTCTAGAATTCATGAATCTGAAATAAAATTCTTTCTAATTGTAACGGACTTTCATGCAAAACTGTGAAGATAATAAATATATGTAAAACAGCCCAGGAAGAACACAGCAATACTTAAACTGCAGTACAACACTGGGGTTATTCTGAAAGCAAGGCACAGCTAATTCAGAAAAAGGCAACTGAATCCCAGGAGCAACATTTTAACATAATTATTTAGCTTGAACTGAGAGATGGCAGCAGAGTTTCTCACTCACCTGGTGAAGCTTTTCTTGGATGGTTGGGAGCTGTGTAATCAGTTCTCCCCATTCTTGCTCAAACTTTACCAAAGATGACCTAAGTGCTACAATATCAGCTTGCTTCAGTTGGAGGAGCTGGCTGGCAGTGCTCACCACTGATGACTTCAGGGAAGATTTTTCATCAACTTCCTTAGAGAATGTCTGAGGTGCATGGGAGAAATTTAAGAGAGGGCAAATATTTATACATCTATTGAAATGAAGACAAGCCACATTTTCACAGGATGAAATGCCTCAACAAACAGATTTTATCAAGATGGCAAAGTTCAGAAAACCTAAGCTCAACGTGTACTGGCAGATAAACCATTTTTTTGCCCACCTTGATATACAGTGCTGAATGCCACCTTTTGCTCCCACAGAGACTGGGAATATCCTGATCCCCACTTCACACAGAGGTCCAGGCAGCAACCACATTCCTCATACCTCTGGCCAGCTCACATCTACCAGAGGAACCTTCATGATGCTCTGCTTTCCCCCTGTGCACTGTTCCTTCTGTCTGGCCTCACACTGGGGCTGAACCTCCTGGCCAGCCATCCAAGGGGAGCAGGCAAAGACATGAAATGCAATTCAGCATGTTTCTCTTTCCTGACTTTGGCTGACCACCTTCACCCCTGTACCCTGAGCCCACACTTTGGGGCACACAGCCATTCAGTGCTGCATTATGTGGGTGGCTCATGGCCGTGGCAAACACAAAAAACCTCTCAAAAGGGTCATTTTCACCAGAATTCACCAGAATTCATTCAGAATGTCTTATCTAAACCTGGCAGCAGAAATTACTTACAAACAAGCTGCTGATGTTGTCCCTGATGGTGGGAAGATCTTGTGACACATTGAGAGACTGCTCCTTCCAAAAATTCATTCTCTGCTGAGCAGAATCCAACCATTTCATTAACTCCTCTGAGTCTCTGTTGTAGCTACAAGGAGGAAAAAAAACCCACAAAAACACACATGTAATTGAGGCCAGAAGACATTTCTCACCCTCCATGTTGTCTTCCCTGTGAGAAGGCACGTGCTATTATGGCATCTCTGCTGCTGCATAACCCTGCAGAAGCATGGCTTCAGCTGCCATCTATAAAAAAAATCACAGACTAATGTCTAGCTGATACTTCAAATTGGTTTTTTGTGTTAGACCCACCTGACCAGGAGTTTCAGTAATGTTTGAAGTCGGTGTAGCTCATGGCCAACTTTTTTGGTTAAAGACAACCACTGCTCTTCCAGCTTCCCAATCTCGCTTCTTATTTCTGGACAGCTCACAGCAGTCAGCAATTTCTTTCCTTCTTTCACCATCTGGTACAGCCTGGCATGCTTCTCATCAACACTGCTTTTGATTTTCTGTCAGAATATGGGAAGTTTGCAAAACAGCAACATTTTAAAGACAGAAAACACAACTAGAAAAACACGTATCACTTGCTGTAACTTCTTAATCCCACATTTCCTCTGTAATGTATTTTATTTTCCAAATGACAGGAAACTGTAATTCATTACATGCAAAAGGGACACAGGTTTTTGTGGGTTTGTTTGGGTTTTTTTGTTTGCTTGTTTCCCCTGGGTAGGTCAAGACAAATCTCAACATATTTTCATACATTATCAGAATGACTGTGTTATGATTTGATGGGCTTTTCTGACACCTGAAGACCTCAGGCAATGGACACTCTCTAGCAGATCTGGCTGCACTGTCCAAACCTATGACTGTTCCCACCATAAAATTATTGTCTTCCCATGCTCCTGAAAGTTACTGCTCCTCCTTCAGGCTCTATCCTATTTAAAAAAAAAAAAAAAAGCTACCACTGTTTTGAAGGAAACTGCTGGTATAATTATTGAACAATGGTGGCAGGGAGGAATGAAGAGTGGACAATGAAGTCATTACGTAAAAAACAAAGGTCTGGGGGTATTTCTCTCACTGGAATTAAGCCCTGGAGAATTTTATTCTGCTCTGTTGCCGAAACTGTGAAGCTCCACAGTTTCACCCCCCACCAAACATCTTCTACAGCTTTATGACTTTATTTCTGAAGCCTTTAAAGACAAATAAAGACTTAAGAGTGAAGAGCTAGTTAAGAACCTAAAAAGCCAAGGAAAAACAGGCAACTTCACATCAATGGCTGTGCACACCTTGCATGTCTCCTGCCTCAGTGCAACAAGTGTCAAAAGCACCTGAGGGCCACGATGACTGTAAACATCTACTGTTGATTTATTACAAAGGCTTTACTGTAGCTCAGAATTTTCTGGGCATGTCCAGTGATGTCTTTCCTGCAGTCAACTAGATTAAATCACTGTAATCCTTTTTTCCTTCATTAAACATTTATTAAACACTAATTTGCTTTTATTAAACACTTTTTAATTCAAAATTTTCTAACAGAGTGTGTCCTCTGAAGACTGAGAAACGTCAAACCTGTGAGGAATGCAGAGCAGTCTCTGAAAATACATCGCTAAGGTTACTGAATACTATTTCTTCTAAATTTCATCAAACAACCATAAAGGCTGCTTTCATATCCTTATATTTACATGTGTTTAAAATGTGGATAAAATATTTCCAGCTGGGGCCTGAGGTTCCAAATAAAGATGTAGCTCTGTCACCAGAGATGCAGCTGCAACGAGTGCTGCAATAAGGGTTCAAATATTTGGTATTTCCAGCTATTTGAAAGCAGTTGACTGATTCTCCTTTTCCATAGGTTTTACACCATGGCATGAAAATAATTTCTGAATTACAGAGAAGGGGCACTGTGTTCACTCCAAGGCTCTTGCTGTCCTTGGGATTCATGGAGCCTGCACAACACCCATCTTATCCCAAATACTTTCACTGGAAGATTGAGTTATAAAGCAGTTACAGTCATTACTCCCACTAAAATGGACTTGTAGCCCCTGGCTGAAATTAGCAGCCCAATCTTATCCTATTTTTCAAAGCCTGTTTTGAGCTTGTATCCACACACAGCTGAGGAGACAAAAGAAACTGCCCTGCAAATCACCTCCTCATATACTAATTAATACTTCTGCTGGTTCTACTGATCCATAAAAAAAAGCAGCGACAAACACATAAATACCTCTAGGAGTGCAATCCTTTCCATTAATCTTTCTTCAGTTTCTTCAACCAAATTGACAGAAGGCAACGTAGAGGCAAGTGCCTCTAACTCATTGAAAACTAGGCATTGCTCATCAAATACCATCCAATCCTAAAAAATACATTGAATTGTTAACACAGCACACATCCATCTGCATTTTAATACACCAGACTCAGGCCTTAATGCTTCTCTAGCATCAACAGCTCTTGCTTTAATGAAACATAACACAAAAATAGGTGAATAATATGTAAATATTGAAGTGAGACATGATTTTGCCACAGATGAATTAATTATTTGTTCTCCAATATCTTCAAGGATTCTTATTTTAAAGTGGTGTACTCAATTTTTGTTCTCTAGGGATACTCTGAGATTATTTGTTAATTTTTTAAAGTTTTACTTTAAAGCAGTGCTGGTATTTTTTGCGCCTTAAAGGGCTCTTCTGTCAGTCCAGACACTAAAAGTTACTGCAAGAAGTCAGAAAGTTTAATGTGTTGAAATGTCCACTTTCAGAGATTTTCAAGAAAAAAGCTGGTTTACTGACACACATAGAGTAAGTAATAAATAGACTGTTGCTGTCCAGTGGAAACAGGAAAGGACAACTACTAGCCAAAGAATCACTGGTGGGACAAGCCCTAGATACAGCCCTTCTCCTTCCCTCCAGCTTTTACTCTTGGGTGTCTTTTTTGACTTATTACCTTTAACAGGCTCTCTAAGTGTATACCATACTGGCAGGCCTTCTGCTCCAGCAATTTGACTTCATTCACCAGCTCTCTCCAGAATTCCTCTCTCTTTTGCAGGACGGCAGGACTCACTCTCTTGGAAAACGCTTCCATGTAAGCCATGCGCGTCATGAGGTTGCGGAAAAAGTCCTAAGAAAAACCAAGTTAAAGCTTGCTCTTTAAGAGAGATCACACTCCCACAGCAGGGGAAGATGGAGAAGACTCACTGAGAAGCCAGTTTCAGAGTCTGTCAAGGATGCAGTCTGGAGACTTCTACCCAAATTCTGCACCACACCAATATGGGCAGTTACTGATTATTTTACATTTAGTCAGAAACCAGTTACATTCAATGCTCTCATTTGGAAAGAGAAAGACCTACATTTACACCTTCAGATTGTATGACATAATATGGATGTTGTAGGAATATGATGCAGGAAAGAGTCTAGCTATAAATAAACCCATAGTTTAGCACGAGGTAGTTATTACCAGACAGTCATTATCCAGTTTGTTCCACCTGGGTGCCAGGTGACTCCAAGGAGTTCTGAGGCTTAAGTAGTAAGCAGGACACAATAATCCTTTGGGATATCTATAAGAAGGATGTGTTTTTCTTACACATCAATGTGTTCTGAGGTAAGCAGAATTTATCAATTTATCACCAAAACTGGTACTATTTTGGTCTACTGAAAAACTTGGCTTTGTTTTCTGCACGTACTCCAGTCCCTCCCCTTTGCTATGAGCCAGCCACTCTCCTCCATTACACTGGAGAGAAACCAGTCACAGAAAACAGTGCTCCTTGCTATGCTGACCTGAGCAGTGCTGTGATAAACAACTTATACCTTATGATTTTTCAGGTGAGACTGCAGAGCTGCTCTGCTTTTTGTTAGTTGCTTTGGATCTTGTGCTATCTTCTCTCTTCCAATAGCTACCAGCTCTGCAAACCCACGAAGCAAGTCCTCATACTGGCTTTCACTGATGGAAGGGGAGTTCAGCTCCACATACTTGGCTTTCAGGATCCCCCACATGTCATCCAGAACATCCTACAATGCACATACAGTTTAGCGATTCATGAAGGACAGAAATGAATCCCACAAATCCAGAGAAGATAAAATAACCATGAGCCTTTTGATGCTGTAAATGCATGGCTTAGAAGAATCAAACCTTGTTGAGTAAGTAAACTATGCTCTTACCTCTAATTTATAAGCTTCCTGGATTAAGGTGATAGGTAACTGGAGTCTTTCTCCATGGCCTCTCAATTTTGCTACTTGGTTTTCAAAGTTTTGCAGCTCCACAGCACAAGCATCAATTTTCTGAATGAAGGACAAAATAAGCCATTAGGAAGAGTTCCATTCCATTAAACCTTCCGTTATCACTGGTAGCGCAGTGCATCCAGTGCCTGCATCTCTCCTGTGCTAGCACTTCAGAAAATCCAATGAGTTTACAAACTAAATAGACAAAACAGTTCCTGGCATAACTTACAGTGTTCACACAGCATAGCCAAGAAGGGAATTCAGGTCTTCTGAATCTCAGGACAACATTCAACATGCCTTTGTATTTACTAATTCAAGAGCAGTCAATAAAAGGAATCATGGACCCAGAAAACACAGCTTTTTCTTATGAATCAGAAATACTTAGGGACTGAGACAGGATCCCTCTGAAGGAAGGAAATCTATGTACTTCTGGCATTCCTTTTCCAAGAGTGGTTACCTGACAGAATATACCCAGTCCTTGCTAGGGAATTCAGCAGGGAACACAGCTCTCAGTCTGGCAGAAAATTATGCCTCTAAGCAAGGTTATGAGCCTTGCTGTACTAAAAAAGCTCCAGAACACCCTCCTCGCCTTGGTAATAAGAAGGTAAATGGCCAGTGATCATTCTGGGGAGGATATGCAGTCTGTTAATTTTTAATTTTCTGCTAATCCCAATACAGGTCAAAGAAAATAGCTTAACTGGTCAAATTCCATATGATAAAGTGCTCATAAATGCTGGATGAGAAAAGACAAATACCAGAGTCCTATTCCCACACAGAAAAGGTAGTTTGGCATAAGAAAAGGCATAACATGTGTAGCCCTTTTCCTTCCCTGCTATAGTATGAGGTGTATTTGCTCCAGGAGGTTGTGGAGAGACTAGTTCCTCCACTCCAACCACTAAAATGTCTGGAATTAGGTCTGAGTATGGATTGGGGTGAAGAAAAAAAAAAAAAAAGGAAAAGTGGTGGTGAATATGGCAAATACTGAACTATCTCCTTTCCCCATTTTTAAAACCTAAGTTAGACTCAAACTTCAGAAAATATGAAACTTCACAGATTTCAGAAAACTGGAAATAATAGCTAATACTGTAAAAACCCTCATTTCCTTCAAATAAGATTACCTGAAGCTGTTCAGAAACATTATGTCCATGTAGTTCATTCAAGCACTGTTGCAGAGCAGCTTTTTTCTCAGTTAACTGATCATAGAGTAGCCTGGTTTGATTCTGCAAAAGAAACAAACATCAGAAATGTATCCTATATCAGGAGTATAGTAATGACCAGACAAAATTACACAGCAAGCAAAATGATTACCTCTTTAAGCAAATGCATTTTTTTTCCTCTTAAACAAAAAAAAAAGAACCAACACCAAAATAAAGCATATGCATTATGGGATTAGAGCAGTAATTGGAAGAGGGAAATTCTGAGTCTGTGTAGTATATAAGAAGCAGATTATTCTGTCACAATGATCCTCTGTGACTGTAAAAATCTGTGAAACTGGTAAGGAAATCAAATTCTTCCCTTCTGAAAATGAGAAAATGAGCCCATTACAGGTGACTGATGGAGCTCTATGGATTCTGCATAAGTAAATATTGCAAGACTTGTTCTGCTGCTGTTTGGAGACACCATCCCAGTGCTCTTCAAAGGAACTGCTTTATTATTCATCAGTAAAGGGCAAGGATGACTTGCAAATGATGAGCACACCAGAGTTTTGCTGGACATTGCAAACTGTATTTCAAAGACCAGACTCTTCCATCCTTACTTCAGACTAGACACCTGATCTGAATATTTTCCAGCAGTAGTTAGTAGATTTAGCTCATCACCAGAATCTAAAGAAAGTTTCTCATGATCTGTTTTTCCAATAAAGAACAAAAGAAGGAAAATTTGTGAAACCATGGCTTCTGTGGCACAAGATCTAAAGGAACAGTAAATGCAGTGGGGTCAAATCAACCCTCAATACTTTGCTAAAAGCAGCCCAGTGTCAGACATGGCACCAAAAGGGAGGAAGCCTGCCTCTCCTAAGGACACAGCAGCAGAAAGAATATATGAAACCCTCCTTGGCCTAGTCTCTACACACAGAAATTTGCTTTAGCCTGCAGCTCAGCCTGCATGGGAGCCCAGATTACTTCCATCCTTTCTGCATGCAAATTTTCTACTGTGATCCAGGCCTCTGTGGCAGTCAGCATTGCAAACAGCACTGTAACCAGCAAAACTGAGAGAGGCCACAACAAATTTTTTAAATAGCCAAAAAAAAAAAAAAGAAAAAATAATAAAGCCCATTAGAGGTTGCTCATCTGTAACCCAAATGCATTAACACTGACGTGTCTAACAGATGCTGTGAAACAAGACGTGAATTTGGCAGTGGAGTACCAGGTAATTGCTGTTATGATCCAGCCCAGCTTTCATGGAGCTGCTCCTTGAAGCAGTGGCAGCTTGAGTTTGTTCCAGCCGCGCCTGCAAGTTGTCAAAGCACTCGCAGAACACATCTGTGCTCCCACCAGCGCAGCTGATGGACTTCAGGAGATCATCCTTTTTATCACTCAGATCAGCATGAAGTTTTTGCAGCTCCACAGACAGAGTCTAAAGGGTTGAAAGAAAAACAACATGAGTGAAAATGGTCTATGCAAGGACTCCTGCCTGTAAGAAGCAGCAGGACTCAAGTCGATAATTGTTAAAAGCAACAGGCCCAAATCTGTGCAATACAAAATAGTTTGGTGGCATTATTCCTGAATAATACCAGCAGAACAGAGGGAATATCAGGCCATATATATTCTGCTGCAACAGAAATCCACTGGAGTTTCTCCTTCCCTGAAGGATTTAGGACAGTTACCTCATACAGAGCCTGCTGCACAGCTGCCTCTTCGGTGGAGAGCACCGAGGTGTTCAGCATCTCCTCCATGTTATTCAAACAGCGGCTGATTGCCAGGAGCAACTCAAACAATTTTCTGTCCAAATTGGAGGAAACTTCCTCTGCCACGTTGTCCTGGGTAAATGCAAGCCGGTTTTCAGTACTTTTACCCAAAGCATGGCTAAGATTCATTCACTCATATAAGGTTAGAGGTTTACTCAGCTAATACTAAAATGCAATTAATGAAATGCTGAGGGACAGACTTGGATATATGCATGTAATAAAATAATAGGGTTAGGGTTTTGCATGTAATATTCAGAGCTGTCAAGGCCAGTGCTGAGACAATGACTTTTTATGTACTGGACAGTGGCTGTGCTCTTACAGGTCTCTAATCTCAGCCATGAGCACAACAAGTTTGTCTTGTCAGTTCCAATCCTGCAGATTTACTGAAATCATTCACAGGCTCCTTGCTCTATACAGTTTGAGGATTTTTACCCACACTAGCAAACCTTTGGATCCAGGTAGCAGAAGTATCATAGTGGAAACTTGGAATGTTTCCTCTCGAAATCCGCAGCCTATTTCTACATTATAGTTCATACCCAACACAAAAGCTCACTGCAGGAATGCCATTTGCAATACTATGATTACTGGCTCTTTCCCAGTGTCCAAACAGTGTCCTGTGTCTAGAATCCCTGGGGATTTTTGCAATGCTTAGGACATGTCATTTTTACCTGTGCATGAACCACATTTGCTTCCTGGCTTAGGTCTCCCAGCTGGACAGTGTAAGTTTTCAGTTCTTCCACAGTTGGGGTTCCTGCACCTGAGAACGTGCCTCGAGGCAGCACGTTCATCTTTGTTGTGATCTAACATTTGGAAAAAGAACACTGCAATTAGATGAACAGCTCAAATGAAGACAGGGCAACAAAATAACACTCCTCTCAAAAAGCATTAGAAGATTCAGAGCACTGACAGCAGGGTTCCCTTTCTACTGGCAGAAGCTGGGCAGGCTATGCCCTGATGGGAGACTGACTGAAAAAGGAGCCTCTGATTCCCAGCTTTATGGGCTACAGCTGTAGCTTGTGTTAAGGCAACCCTACTGCCCACTGTAGGGTAAGTCTTGCCTGAAGAAGAGCGGACATTCATCCTTTTACATGTCTGATATTCTTCCACGTGTTGCAGCAATTTCAGAGAACAGGAAATCTAATTGTTCTAATTCAATACAAACAAAACTTAGTAAGAGGAATTACAGCTTTGTCCAAGCAGTAAAATTCTGCAGTCCAGAATACACACACAGCCCAAACTCTGCTTCCGATGGCTGAGAATCCACACCAGCGAATGGCAGAAAAAAATTTAAACCAGAGATTTGCTTTGACCAAAATGTTCTCACTTGCAGGAACTGAGACTTCCCCCACATCCACAAGAATCAGCTGGGAGCTTGCTGGATAACTCCCTCAGTTCTCTTGAAAGAATTAAGAGATAACATCTACTCTGAATACTAACCACAGGGATTCACCTAAGTGCTCCCACACTAGCTCAGTAGTCACTACTTCAGAGACATGATTTACCTCAAAGTAAGATTAAAAGGCAATCATGGAAACACTGTGCAGTAACAACATCCTCTGGAGAACCCTTGCAGAGATTTCAGTTATCTGATGGAAAGCTATGCTACTATGACACAGAAAGATACACTAATTGCTATCTACACTACCAGAGTGTTTCATGGAACTTAAACAAACCTGAGGTTCCACAAGCTGGCAGAGAGGAGATTTCATCTTTGATGACAGCTCCTGTTGTAAATATTGCCATTTATTACCCATTTGATCCTTTGGAGCTAAGGTGGCATCAGCCTGCTTGCTCTTTGAGTCAGAATCTCCACTGCTGTATTGAGAAAACATTGTTAGAATAGCAAATACTGAAGCAGAGTAAGTAAAACTAGGTTTCCTGTATAAAATCCGTTTCTTTTGCTCCTGCCTCAAAACCAGAGTGAAACCAAGTGCATGGATGATTAATCCAAGCTTTGATAAACTTCTTTGGACTCTTCCCTTCCCATGAAACATGCCAGGAGCCTGCTGGCAGCCTCCATCTCTGAAATGACAACACGGGGAGCACAGTCCTGTAGGGACTCTTGGTTCCATGCTGGAGGGTGCCTGAGCCCAATGTCCCCTTTTTCAAAGCTGCTGCCTTTACACTGGCTGGGTTTGTCTGTGCATTTGTACAGCCATGGCTGTGAACAGAGATCCCCAACCTGCCTCCAGATGGGCCTGATTTAGCTTAGGCCAGGTGTCAGTCCTGCCTGATAGTGAGATCCTAAACTCTGGAGTCAGCCCAGTATCAAAGAGGCTGTCACATAAATGAGCCCCCATTTCTCTGGACTGTTGATGGCAGAAATCCCCAAGCTTCTGCCATTTTTCTTCTGAAGGCACACAGAACCAAAGAATAGAACCAAGGGTGCCAGTGCAAGGCTTCAGCAGGGTTAGGCAGATTTACATCACTGAATCTGGTAACTGATTCTGTTATTCTGTACCTGGATTCTGATTTCGGAGTCATGCTGTCCTCAAGCTGTGGCTGCATTTTTTCCACGCACGACTCGATAAAGTCAATGAGGCTTTTCTGCTCAGCTGCTTTTAATTTCAGGTCCTGTGCACAGAGAATAGCATGAACAGTTATGTGAACTGTAATAATCTGAAATGATGATTATGCTTTTCCAGTCACATTTTATGTGAAACCATTTAGCAAAGAAAATAAGACTACATCTGTCAGAATAAAATGCAGTTTATGTATAAACATGAATTTACAGAATGAACCATTTTCTGCAAACATGCATTTTTATGGAATATATTTCCACCTGAGCTAAAGTTTCAAAAGCAAAACCCAATCAGAAACAAATTACATATAGAAATTTAAATGCCACCAACTGCAGTCCTTACACAAAGAAAAAGGGAAGGGAAAATGGGGATTTGCTCAAATATGAGTTCGAGTTCCATGAGTTCAAAGGAGAGTGGCAAGTGAAAAGTGAGCAATTCTAGCAGCTCAAGCTGGATCATTTTCTCCAGCTCTTTTCCAGTAGCGTGAAAAAGACAAAAGGTAATTTACAGTTAGCAAAATAGAAGTAACTTGCAGAGCACTGAACATTACAGTATTTTTTTATTGTATAAACAACAACCTTAAAAGTCATAGTGAGTTAGCCCATGGGAATATGTTCCTTAGTTAGAAACTTATCTTTGAAAGTTCTTTGAAACTTTAGTTTCAAACTTATCTTCAAAAACTTTATCAATGTATAGATTCAGATTTCATAATACATCAATGTTTTAAAGCTAGGACTCTTGCCTTGTTTCACAATGATTCAGATGGCATCATCCACCTCCCTCCAATCTCCCAGCTTTATAATATTATTAGAACTTTTGGACAAGGGATTTTAGGGGTGAGGCCTTTCACCATCCTGACAAACTCCCCAAATCCTGAGAGGAAATGGGTACTGAAACCTATCCTTGACCGAGTTGATCCCACAGGGAAAACTGCAGCAGTTTTAAGTGCAGCTGTCCCCCCAGCCCACAGGGGATGTGCAGCAGCCTGGCCCCTGGATGGCAGGAGAATTAATTACCTGTGGGTGCTGCAGCTCGTTGTGCCAGGGCTGTTGGGCAAGGGGGAGCTGGGGCGTGCTGAAACCATCGGAGTGTAGGATCTCCAAGGGCTCTGGGTCAATCCTCTCCCTGCTGGGGACCTGTCAAGAGAGACCTGTTGTGGGAAGGCTTTCAGACTTGACAACAGAGCAGAACCCCACAGGTGCAGCTTGGGGAAAGGCCACAAGCAGAGCTGCCTTGGACTTACCACACAGAGAATCAGCAGCACACGAAACGCAACTGCTACTTTTGCAAAGATTTCTGTCCAGTTGAATTTACTGAAAGTTTTAACATTCCAATCTTCTGTCAAGGCCCTCACATGTCTCCCTCAATAGTTACTTTGCTTTCTTTGCTTTTCCTGCTAGCAGATTAGGTGATACTAACCCTCCCTTCTTTTTGTTTGACCAAATTACAGGGATGTGCAATTTAAGCTTATAAATTAGGTCACACACTGGGATTTTCAATCTGTCTGTGCTCACAGAAGTATTTCAACACAAGCTTTTACCAGTGCTAATTCACACCAGAGGGACTGTGGCTGCTCTTAAACAAACACTTCAGGTGGGCTTCTCTGATCCCTTGCACAACAGAGAGGGAATGAGCTCTGAAGCCAGGAGTTACCATCTCACCCACTGGGAAACTCAGCAAAGACTGCGCAGCTGTGGTGCAGGAGAGCTGACAGAATCACTGCATTTAAGCATTCTTCAAAGAGAAAGTTACTAAAAGGCCTCTCTGCTGTGATAGTGTCACAAATATCATGGCCTTTTAGAGGCATGTAAAACCAAACCAAACCCTAAGTCCTTTTCCTGTGCTCTTAGCAAAATGCTGACCTCTGTCACTGAGCACTCAAAGCAGAAAAGATGCTGTTCAGAGACTCATTAAAAATCCACTACTTGTTGTAAACTACAAGTAATTATACAGCACTGTAAAGTAGAATAATGGCAACTCTGACATTTCTCCCTTCCTTGCTTCACATGGTGAGCTCTAACTGTTCTTCTGCAACTTCAGACCATTGAAGCACCAGGGCTCTCAACTCTTGCCCTGAACAACATTCATATGCTTTACCTGCTCTTCACTGTACTTGTCTTGAAGCATCATCTGGACATTTTCCAAATTGCGCTTCACCTCCTTCAGCTTCAAGGAAAGAGCCTCTGTCTTTTGTTGGTAGTCTGCACTATCTCCACAATCTTCCAGTAAAGAAACGACCTTTTGTTCAATCTCTGATAACCTCACCTAGAAGAGACAGCAAGTAATTACTCACTCCCAGAAGTGCAACACTCCTTTTCTGATAACATTCTGAAGTCAATGCTCATACTTCCCTGTAGTGGTACACTCCCCTGTCTGAAAAGAACAGAAACATGCAGGGAAAAAGAGAAATAGCTGCAATCCCCCTCGATTTTCTCTAATATAGTCTCTTTTTATTCTGGACAATTAAATGAATTTTATACAGTTAGTTTTAAACAGGTTTCAAACAAGAGCATCTGCAGGAGGTTATATTAACTCAGGCATCAAGTAATAAAACAGGAGAGCAGAAACGACAAACTCCATCTGAATGCAACTAAGAAGACAACACACCTCAGTGGGGGAGAAAGAGGCAATGCACAGACTGCTCACATCAGTCTTTGGGAGGAATGATGCTGAACTACCAACACATAGGAATGTTTCCATGTGTCAGCCAGGCCACTGTAAACTGCTGGGATCTGATTTTTGATCCAAGCTGCTGTGAATCAAAGTGCATCCCTGCATACTTTAAACTCATGTTTTTAAGGTGAGCATGGAAAAAGGTACCATGACTCAACTGCAAAGTAATCAACTGCAATAAATTAATTGCTTTACATCACATGCCTATATATAGAGACTGTTTCTCTTCCATTCTGTGCGTATTTTTCTGTGTAGACCTTGACTAGGTTAGAGAACCCTCTTCCCCTGCCCAAGTTCACGTCTTAACATTGAGCCAGATTGTTTGAAGCAGACAGGAATTCAGCAGTGGTTACAGCTGCCTGAATCCTGCTTGTTTTCACCAGCTGGAACTGCCCTGGTGAAGCCTATGCTGACAGAAACCCTGAACGGGATCCAGACACAGCCAGCTACTTAAGTGCATTCAGGATCCTAATTCCCACAGAGTTCAGCACCTGAGCACTTGGCTGAATCACAGCCTAAACCTAGAGGGACTCCAATTAAAAACAACCACCCCAAACTACAACAAAACAGCTGGTAATGTCTCCCAGTAATTCGAAGTGGTGACGTTTTGGTATTGTGAGTGAAATCTGTTGCTGTAGGTAGGCTCAGTGCTTGAAGCAAACTGGCACACCAGACTGGCATCACGGGGAGCCTCAGAGTGGCACGCCTGCACACTCTGTCTTAATCTGCACATGCTGCATGCCAGGGCTCCCTCCCACCCAGCCCCTGGTGCCAGTCCTGTTTTCCTCCTCCCATTTTCACCAACAGGTACCACCCACTCCTTTTGTTCTGCTGCCAGGGGGGCAAGAGGCTGCCCTAAGTGCACAGCAGTAAGTCCAAATATCACCACTGCTCATTGCTATCTTCCTACCTTATAGCAAAAACCACAAAAGTAAAACTTAGCAGCATGGAAGCTTTCTTAGACCAGTCTTTTAAACCATTCTGACAAGCAGAAAGTGAAAAAATGTCAAAAGAAAAATAAATACTCTTTTGTTTCTAGCTGATTTATCATGATCAGGACCAATGAAAAATTGCATTTTAACAGAGGATTCAAACTGTACTGAGCCGTGGTTTTGAAAATAATCCAAATAAAACCAAAGCTTTACATATACTCCAGAATTCTACCTAAATCCCCTGGATGCATACAGATCCCAACTCTAACACCACGTTTTAGAGCAACCAAGCCCTGGCAAAGCTGCACCTGAAGCTGAAGCCAGGCAGTCACCTGTTCTGTGCACAGTGAGGGACCTGCTGAAGCAGGAGAGAGGCAGCAGGCAGAGCTGCTCTGCAGACACAGCCCCAGGGAAGGGGACTGCCTGGGATGGCAGCAGCAATGCCACCACCTTACCTGGCAATCGGCAAGCTGCGGCTCCACCATCTGCTGCCTCTGGGGGGTCTGAGGGTTTGACCTCAGGGACATTTTAGTTTTGTCTAGCCATTGCTCCAGCTCGGCCACCTGGGCCTGGCACACCAGGAGGACGGATTCTGGCTCAGGCCTCCCGCCATCCAGCGCTGTCTGCGAGCCCAGGGCGGCGGTGGGGACTGGAGGCGGCTGGTGGCTCTGAAGCAAAGCACATCAAAGCACCCTGGTGAGCGACCTGGTTTTGTAATTTCCCTCCCCTCCCCTTACCAGTGAGAGTACCAGTGTTCACACTCACAGAGCCCCGAAACAACTCTGTCGCCGCCTTCCCAGACTTGGGGTGGGGGGGGGAAAAAAAAACCAAACCAAAAAGGAAAAAGGGAAAGAAAGGGAAATTCAGCAGGCAGGCGATCCAAGATCTGGTGTAACAGGTTTCCAGGCAGCGATTTGCATCTGCAGGGATCTACCTGAGCACCAGGCAGCTATACCTGAGCGCACAGGAGGTGGATGACTCAACATTAACCTGTTCTCCCCTGAGGAGAGATGTTTTTCTGTGGGAGTTACACGTAGAAGCAATGCAGTTGGAAGCTGCAAAACAAGCTGTTGGACAACGCTTACAAGCTACTTGCGTGTGTTCAGTTCCAGCACTTGGACACGCTTTATTTGGGCTCTAGGTCACACAACAAAAAAATGGTGTATTTTTAAGGACATCTTGTGCAATTCTTCTCAGATAGGCTGCTTGAAGAAGCAATATTGCACTGCACACGTCCATAATGAGAAGTCCAAAGTACTTGCAGATAATGAGCAGTGACTTGGAAGGCTGCACAGGTCTGTATATGCCTCCGCACATGCAAACACTGGTACTTAGTAAGTAAATCAAGCACAACACCACGAGAACAGAACTACCTGAATGCTCCCGTGGCTCCAGAGCACACATTCAGGCAACTGAGATGGCCGGTAGTAGTGCACAACCTCCATATTAAAATGAGATTCGGCAGAAAAAAAAGAGAGCCAAAATGCATTGTTCCAGCTGTCAATGTCGTCACAGAATGATAGAATAGTTTGGCTAGGAAGGAGCCTTTAATGGTCATCTAGTTCCAATCCCCCTGCCACAGGATATTGGAAAAAATTTCTTCACTGAAAGGGGGGTCAGGCATTGGAACAGGCTGCCCAGGGAAGTGGCTGAATCATCATCTCTGGAAATGTTCAAAAAAATGTGTAGATGTGGCACTTAGAGATGTGCTTTAGTGCTGAACAGTGGTGCTGGGTTAATAGTTGGACTCTATGATCTTAGAGGTCTCTTCCAACCTTAACAATTCCAGGACTCCATGATCCTAAGAGCTGAAGCTGCTCTGCCACCAGACTGCTGCTCCTGGCCTTCCTGGAGCACTCATGTCTCCCTACACTCTTTTGTATATAACCTATAGGCTACTGACCACTCTTATCTTAGCCTTTGCATGTCTTTCACAAAGCAACAACACATGTCAAGCTCCTTAATTCCTCCTGCAACTGCCATTTAAAAATTCCATGGCTGATGTACATTTACATCACTCGAACCCCTCCATTCACGCCTGTATGAATGACAAGCCAGCAGCTTCCTTCCTGAAAATCCTCCATTTTGTTCCCCAGAAAACTGCCCTTTCAAGGAGCAAGTCAAAATTTATCATCACCCAGAGCAGCAACATGAAGAGGCCCACAAAGGATTGAGGTATTCTACCATATCATACTCCAGCAAAACCACAGTGGAACAGGGCCTCTGCCCCTAGGTAGGTCCCACAACTCACTCAGGAGGTCCCCTTGTTCAGGCCTTCAAACTCACCATAGCCAGACTGCCATCAGCTTCAGGACCTTCAGTGCCCTCCAAAGCTTGCAGAGATGTTTCTTCACCATGTTTACTGGGTGACTCAGGCATTGCTTCCTCATCCTGGAGAGACAGAGGCAACAGTGGAAATATTTGTATCATCCATACAGATGTGCGGTAGTGGAGATGTGGCACTTTGGGATGTGGTTTGGTGGTGGACCTGGCAGTGTTAGGTTTATGGCTGACTTGACCTTAAAGCTCTTTTCCAACCTAAATGACTCTCTGATTCTATGTTCCATTGCCTTGTTGTGCTAGAGAAGCCTCAAAGAGCAGCAGCCACTCAACCTATTGAGGTCCTGGCCCAAGAGTATTCACAGAGAGCAGTTTTGTTATGCCTGTGGCACTGATGCACAGAAACAATTGCAGCTATCACAACATCACCGAGGCACCATGAAAGAACAGAGCAGAATGGCAACAGAACTGTAGCTGACTGGGTGTCCCAGATGCTGATTTTCTCATGTACAAAGAGAACCTCTTCCACAAATCACCCCCCACATTTTAGAGCCTTTCCAGGATTTAGTGAAACAAGTTGTTGCTACTAAATGTGCATTTCTACGTTTGAGGGTTTTGTATAGCTAAAAGGAATTAGAGTCATTGAATCATTTAGATTGGAGAAGACCCCTAAGGTCACCGAGTCCAACCAATATGCGCAACAGAAAAGAGATTCTACACAGCAAGATTTAGTGTGAGATGGAAGATATGAATAAGGCCACCTTGTCCTGCATTTCTACAGTTCTCTTGCACTGCAGGCTTCAGCAACACTTAGGACTCACGTGGATCTTTTCCACAAAGATGAGTTTCCCACCCCAACGGAGATAAACCTGAGCGCATTACCTGAACAATGCCATCTGACAAGGTACCAGAAGACCAGGAGGTTGCACTGTTTTCCTTGTGCCTTTCATCATCTCTTTCTGAAGGCCAAAAGCTTGCATCTTTCTCTGTGGCTGTACTTCCCTTTGAAAGCAGTAACGGCTCAGCTTTAGCTTGTGAGCAGGAAGCTCAGACAGATTCCTTCAGGCAATGTAAAGCACTGCAAACTTCTAATAACACTTTGCTCTATTTCTGCCTTATCTATCTTTATCTGTGCTTTCCAAATCCCACCCCTCTTTTTGCTCTATAGCTCTGCTGCAAGATGAATGGCAGCTGGATGACACTGATAGTTTTCTCCAGAGGCCGCAGAACTTTCTCATTTTTTACAGTATTAAAAAAAACCTGAAAAAACCCCAAACAAACGAACAACCACCAAACCAACAAGAAGACACTAGCTTTCTCCTGTCCCCTAAAAAGTCTTACATGTAAAGAAAAATTGTGCCAGTGAAGGTGCAGAGTGAGAAACCCTGAAACTGAAGTGCTTGGAACAGTAGTGAGGCGTCACTTCTCCAAGCTGTTTGGACTTCTTTGCACTGTCTTGCCATGGAGTTTTTTTTCCCAAAAGCAATTAACTTCATAATGAATCTTTATTCCCTGCTTTGCTCTTCTGCAGTTCACTTGGGCATTTAGGATCTCCAGATTCAGAGCCCAGTTTCCTGTAGTTTCTCCCACTCTCCCAGAAATCTCCTCTATCTTAACTTCACTCCCAATAGTCTAATCACACCCGTTTTTCCTTAAGTTCAAACATACAAATAAATTTTGTTGTTGCTTTTTATGTTTTGGCATTTCAGAGGCTAATTCTTTCTGAAACACACTTCCACATATAAACATTGGTATTTAAGCCCATATTTTGCCATTAACACTTCCATAAAGGGGATATTACTAAAAAAGCAATCCCACCAAAAGCAGGATCACATCGCACAGAACATGGTGCTGTGTAACGCTGGCACTGGAATTTTGGCACACTGGCTTGAGTGCAATTCCTTTTTATCCTGGAGTGATAACAGATATTTTGAGTTGAAATATTTCAGATTTTCACATTTTTCATAATCTCACCTTTACCATAATCTTCTATCTTACATACACAGCTATATCTATATAAAACACACCGGACTCACCCTGCTGTGCAAAGAAAAGTCTTCTGATTCTTCATCCAAGGAAGGTAGAAGAGATATCACTCCTCTTTTTTTCAGCTACAAAAATACACACAGAGAGACAACCCCATTAATCATGACAAGAACGGTAAAAGCCTGTTCACTTCTGCCTGTAAACCAAAACAAATTTACCACTTGGGATCCCCTTTTGGAGAAGCATCGAACATCTGGCAACCTACATTAAAGTCACTGAAAGCTGCAGGTTCTAAGCACCTCTGAAAATTGGGACTTGATGCTGTTAGGTTTCAACAGCACAGCTATAAAAGGGACAAATTTCATTTCGCCCCACGAAAATAATTTATTGAAAATCCCAGAACAACTGATTATCAACAAAACTATCCATGGAGCATTTTGCTGTTGATTGATGCAAACTTCATGTTTAAAGTGAAAAAGGCTAAAAAATAACCAGAGGCACACCTCTCCTGCCTTCTCCTAGACATGCATGGCACTCAGTCCTTCTGAACACAAAGGGGAGGAGAGACGGTATTGATTCACACGGGCAGGGGTGCTCCGCTCTCACATGCCACTCCTCCAGGAGCAAGAAGGGTTATTTACCTCCCCTCTTTGGCCCTCAGGTGAGTGATCACTTACCTGCTGACCAGAAACATCGGTCCCAACCAGGTCACTCTGTGCTAATACAGAGGCTGGAGGTCCATCTGCTGCTTCAGGCACTTCGTGCTGTAGGCGCTGGTGAAGCTCAGACATGGAATTCTTCATCCCGGTAAGGAAATCTTCCTTTCTTTGGCACAGCTTTATGATTTCTTCTTTTACAGCTTCCATTTCTCCCTAAGGAGCAACAACACTTGTAAGCATCCATTTTTCTTACTTAACCAAACAGCAACGTAACAGGTGCTACCAGTGATGCATCTTACTGGTACTGGGGCCATTTCCCCCTTTTCCTTTTTCTGGGCTTTGGGACAGTTCCCCATTGCCACTGCAGGAGATGTCCAGGTGCATGCAAACCAACAGCAACAGATTCCGTGCACGACAGCAGCTGCCACTTGTCATGCAGAAGTTGGTAGTGTGGAAGGAAATGTGGCAGGCTGGAACTAATTCTAACTAGGTCCTGCATATCCATGAGAATACCAGTTTCCTCCAGGACTAAGGGAATGCAGATGGGTTACATTACTCTGTGTGTCAGAGCAGGTGATGCTACCTCCAACTACCTTCCCTGGAAGCCTGACACTGAACACTTGGGAAAGCCCTGAGGAGGGCAAAGACAGCAAATGAGGGTAGCTCAGGGCTTTGTTGAGCTGGCCTAAAGGAAACAAACCATTTGGTGGGCGTTAGGGATGTGGTTAGGGCTAAAATTATCCCATGTCTTTGAATGTGATCCTGGGAGAAATGGACCCCAACAAAGTTCAAGGAAAATGTTTAATGTTCTGCAGAGACCAAACAATAACCCAAGTAACTGCACTAACAAAGGGGGAAATCCATCTGTCTTGGTCTCCTTCCTGGCGATGACTATTGCTCCAGCCAGTGTTCTGCCCTTAGAGTTTTCTCCCAGGGCTTTCCTTACCACCCAGCCTCCAGGTGAGCCAAGAAATCCCAGCAAATAACAGAGCAAGACAGGGCATGGAATGAATTGCCCTATTCCCTTCATTACTGAAAGTGCTTAAGCTCTTTGAAGCATTGTTACTTGCTCAGAAGACTGAAACCTGGCTACATATCCCTTTGCACACCGGGCTCAGCTGATCACAGCAAGCTTTGATGCCAGGCTTGAAGTGAGAACAGCACTGGCTCCACACCATGCTCTAAGGACGTTATGCAAGTAATAATCTGTGGCAGATGAAAGCAGCAAGACTGCTGGTTCTGTCTCCACTACAGCTTCTGTTAACAGCTCTAGCAGGCAGCATGACAGGGAAGGTGGAGGCAGGAACTCCAGCAAATTTTCAAAGGACATGGGAACTCTGCTCTGACAATGCTTTCTTCCTTTTGTACGCCCAAAACCAGAAGATAAAATCATCCAAGGGTAGAGGCAAGAAAACATCATTGAAATGAAGAAACAGACATCCATGACAATTTGGCATGTTTTTATCAATGTCCACTAGGAACAGTATATCTATTTATTTCACTGCAGGAGACTTGCCAGCATAGATTTACCAGCTACTCTGTTGCAAACTTAATCAGCCATAACCTCCTCAGAAACCAAACCTTTCTTAAAATCACTTATTTTTCTGAAATCCCTCAGTAAGATGGGAGATTCCACTGCCCACTTCTATTCATGCAATGCTATAACTGCCAAGTTTTCTGCTAAAACAAGAACTAGTAAACATAAAATCCTACACTCAAGAGACAAAAACAAGGAAGAATCAGGAAATGAGTCATGCTGAGTACTACATCAAGCCTCCAACATCCAACCAGCTGACAGCAGAGCAGCTATGTACTTAGGAGCCTACTGAGTGATTATAGTTATTAGGCAAGTACAATGTAAGTGTATTAACTTTACTGTGACTGATTGGAAAAAACTGAGCATTTCAGAGGCACTTTATAAATAGTTATTACATTTAATTAGTAATTTCCTGACTTCTGCAGAGCTATCCTTAAAACATATCTTAATTTTGCATTAAAAAAACCAATTCATCCATTACAGAAAGCAGCTGGCTGCAGAGAGAAAAGCGAGACATGCTTATCAGCTGATGAAAACACAGTGTGGCAGTGAGGACAAGGAAAGGAGTCTAATGAATCTAACCCTAACCAGAATCCCCAAAAGTACCACTGCATGACCAGCCATCAGAAAGGGACTCCGTTCTGTCCTTAGGCACTATCCCAAGCTGCCACCTCAGGGAAATTAGCAGGGTGCTGAGCACAGGTAAGCTCTCAGTGCTGCATACTGCTTCATCAAAACAGCTGTCATGAAAACAGCATTCAATTTTTCTTACAAGTTGACATAGGCACAAAAGACACATCAAAGTCAGTAAGGAGTATATAATGAAACATGTACCCAACCTGCAAAGTAGTATTTTATAATTAATAAAGTAATTAATGGCATGGTCACACTATGGCATTCAATTGCCTCCTTGACTGTAATGGGGAAGGGAAGCACACCATTATTTCTCAGTGCTCTGCGCCAACATGATTAGTGTTTGTCAGGGCAAGTAACACACATGAGAGAGAAAAGAATGAAACCCACCTCTGGACAAGGAGTCTTCTGAGCCTGTGGTTGATCTTCATGTGGTATTTCACCCAAATGGTTCTTTAGGAGTTGTTTCAACTTTTCAATTTCTTGCTCACATTCTTCTGTTTTCTTTACAGTTTCCTGTGAAATAGCAATCTCCGTAAATAACTTTGAAATAAGGAGCAGAGAAACAAGTCAGTAAGGAAACAAAGTTGAACTGAAGAGTACTGAAGCCTCCTTTGTATCTGTAGTTATGTGTAAGAGAAACTGTGTTTGTTCTGCTAACTTTGCACAACCCCATCCTTCACTAAGTTTATTATTCACTTGTTAAAGACAAACAAGCTGCTCTATCCACAAGTTGAAGTCTGGTGGAGTATTCTGTCTAGGAGCTCCAGAGTACAACAGTGAATTTGGCTATCAAGTTGAAATGGAGCAGATTTCATCACATTCATTACAATTTAGAAAAGGTTCTGAAAAAGAGAGCAATTACAGGGTTTGATTTCAAGTAAGGAAGCCTAACTGGTTTTTATTGGTGCTCAAGTCTTTACCACCAGCTAGTTTTGCACTGACCAAAAATGAGCTGTACTGTACACCAGGCAACCATTGCAGTTCAGAGGACAACGCAAACCACACTGACAATTTGAATACTTCCAATAAAAATGATAAGCATTCCCACTATGTGAACTACTTCTGCTTACACGGCTTATAGGAAAACATATTATATTCTATAAACAGCCAAATTCACTTTTACTTGACAGTGACAGCAAAATCTCATCATCCCCCCAGGCTTTACTGTTCATGCAGAAACGGGCTATCTCCCCACACACTCATATTTGTCAGTCATAGCCTGCCATGACGTCTCAGGTCATTAAGAAATTGTCACATCTACAAGTCAGAATATTTTGTGAAAACAAAAATTGATTGAATATGCACAGCGTTTGGTGGTTCTGTGTTTTTGGACCCAGAGGCTGAGAACCAAAGAATATCAAAGGACTGTTCCTGAGGTGCCTGCAAAAGGTAATGAAGAAATAACGAAGTCAACAGGCTTGATCCTACCCTGCTGACAGCAGCACCTGAATGACCCCAGAGGTCAAAGATCTCACTGCAAAGTATTCACTGACTCTGCCTTTCAGAGCAAAGAGTCTCTCCTGCACGAACAGCAACAGTGCCATTTCTTCAGTCACTTCTTCAGAGCAGCACTCCCTCTCAAGAAAATGCAGGCTAATAAGGCTCTAAATAACCATTATTATTTTACTCACAGGTCCTAGAAGAAACTATTTTCCTCACTAAAAAAAATGAAAGACAATTTGAAGGGAACGATATTAAATTGTGGCCTATAATCTTAGTGCCATAGGCAAAGAATCAAAAAGGAAAGAAAAAGGAATAGGTCCTCTCGTGCCCAGCTTTAATGAGAAAGTAAAAGAAGACCTCCTAAAAGGAAGATTCTCTTACCTATACCTTCAATTCTATATGAATAGGAGTGTTTAGTAATAAGTTGTGTACTACCTCAAATTTCCTTGACTAACTAAAGAGTCTGAATATTTCGTATACAGACTCCAGTGTCTTCTGTCATGGGCCAATATGTGAATATAGTCACTTACCTGAAGATAATTAATTTGTTTCTGCCTTCTACTCAGGGAAAAGGAAATCTGGTTTTATCCTTTATCCAATATACCAAATTATGCCACATACGTGGGGCTGAATTTCTTCCGAGAAGTGCTGCCTCTCTTTTGAGTTATTTCCTGGTTAACAGTTGCTCTTTACTTTTCATATTGTGGTAGCACTAGAAGACCTACCCATGGAAAAGGCCCACCTACCCACAGTGTATTTGTTTTGGAAGCGCTTCGTGAAAATGAGGTCAGTAAATCATCAGATATGCAAATAATACCACTCTCCTGCACAGAAAACCAGTAGAAGCAGATGTGGCTTCCAAATCTTCTTCCTGATGACGTTATTTAGGTGTGGAACTTAACAGACCATAATAAAAAAACAGAGGGCAACATTCAACCAAGAACTAAGGCACGTAAAATCCTGGCCCAGAGCATTTTCAATACCTATTAAAGGCTTTGTTTCCGATTTACTGTTTCAGGGGTTACAATGCAACTTAATTACACAAAAGTTACTGGTGCAATATCCCATTGCCTCATCCATAGCAAAATATGGGCAAACTCATCCAAAGACTAATCCCTGGGAGAATAAAAAATATATATATTTTATATATAAAAATATATATTTTTATATATAAAGCTTGTCTGCCATCAGCAGAAAGCTTGGCCGCCATTAGCTTTCCTCTCTGGCAGGACTCTTACCACATTTTTAATGCAGCACTCAAAATGCCACGGTTTAATGGCTTTATCTTTTGTTACACCTTAGCTGGTGCTACACTTGTATTGTAGTACTGCTGCTTTCAACCCATTCAACTGCACTGGAAAATCTCTTTTGCACAGTTTGATACACTAGCTGCCAAGAATTGCAATTTTTCCCATCTGTTTTCTCACAAAGAAATTTCATTCAGCTACAGATTGTTGGGTGTCTACAAGATAAAGGCAAATGCTGAGCAAAAAAAGGTCACAGCTTTATAAAAAGGAGAAAAATCTAAAATTTGACCTAATACTCTACACAAACCAGTTACAAGTGTCATGATAACAATTGATAATTTCAAAGCACCCTGTTTCTGATGTTTTTAAAGTGTTTTGAAAATTCTCCATTATTTCATCTGGTAGCTTTAAAAAAAGTACATTTTACCACATCCATTTTTTCAGACATAAGAAATTGTATGGACTTAAAAAAAAAAAGGATTGTAGAGATTATACAGCTCTAACATAGTCATTGCTTTTTTCTGAACTCCAAGCATGCACTAGTCATGTGGCATGCCTGAGTTTTTCTCTTTGTGTGGTGCTCTTAATTTCACAAACTGAAAATCAAAGATGGGCATTGCCGTTTTAGCTGTCACTTGTGTCTGCCTGGCCTCTGAAATGCCCAGTTAGATGTTTTAAAGCATTCTGCTGTACCCTAATACGTTAGGAAAACCAGATCAGCAAAGATAACATATTTTTCTAGGTGCTGTCAGCATCCTGCCAAGAAATGGATGGGTCACACGAGAACCTTCTTTCCTCTGCTGACGTGGGAACCTGCGTTACCAAGCTCCAGATTTCCTCCAGCCTGGGCAATGGAGCATGACCAGGCCCTGAATTAGAACTTCCCTGAGCTGGTACAACCACACTGCTCAGTGAAGTGCTGCACAGAGACTCCTTCAGGTCTGGAGCTGTTCCATAACTCTCGCTGCCCCCGAGTTAACACTCACTGACCCATCGGCACTGCCTTCTCCTGCTGCTGTATCACCTCTGTTTCCAAACCTGGCCTGCCCAACAGCATCTCCAAGGCCCCTGTCACATGCTGGCCTGCCTCAAAACACTGAATTAACCAAGACACAGCTGTAGGGAATGGACACTTTCCTGGCTCACTGATTTGGATCAGTAAAAGACCTTCTGCTGTTAGCAATTGCCACCTAACAGCTGTCAATAAGAATTCCCCCAGTCAAGGTGGGTTTAAGGAGTTGAACACTGCAGATGTGAGCACCTGCAACTAACACTGGACTTCAATCACCAGTGCAAACCTGGGACATGAGACATCTGAGCCTTCATTTCTTCTACAATATGGTGTCAGCTGTGACTGAACTGGGAAACTGAAATGCATTTCAAGACTTCAGTGTGCTTTGTTGCAGGATCAAATTAAACAGGAAGAACAAAAAACAGCCCCAAACCATTACAGAGAAGATACAGTAGGTGTAACTACTGGCTGCAAAAGCAATATTGTTTAAAGATCAAAATTTCTCTAAAAAAAGGGGGATCCAGGTGACTGTAAAAAAAAGAACATCAATTACCTCCAGCAGCTCATTTTGTTCCTTAGTAATTTTTTCTAATTTCTTCAGTTCTCTCAAGAGTTGTCTTGCTCTTTGGAAGACTGAGAAAGGTTGCATTTTCAGCCCTGGCAGCTGAAGTGCATCTTCATAGGACTGTATATGAACAATAGTCTTCTGCATGGGACCAACATGCTCAAGGATAACCTGTCAGGATACAGGATAGATGATGGACGTGATACTGAGTTAGAAAAATCAACACCATAAATTTATACTACACTAATGATGAGCAAAAACTGTCTTTGGTGAGTTTCCTATTTAAGATGGAAGAATATTTTAATCCCCATATGGGTCATTCACTTAAGAGTTGGACTCTGTGATCCTTGTGGGTCCCTTACAACTCAGAATATTCTGTGATTCTGTGAATCTTGGAAAAAATAAGTGAAAATCCACAGTGAGTTTGTTTAAAGCAAGACAAAGATATAACTTATATTTACAATTCCAGTTTTTCTGCACATACATATATAAAGTTTGCACAGTGACAAAAAAGTGTCACATTCAGATTAGTTGCTATTTACTAAGCATCTCATTTCAAAGCAGAACATCTCTGGCAGTGAAGACAGTTAAAAAAGTAGTGCAAATTCTTTGATGTCACTCTAGGCAAATTCTGGTTTTTGTCTTTTGGCCTGCAAACCAGTAATTTTATGATGGTCCCAAAAGCAGTCTTATCAACAGAGATGAGATGATGAATCGAGATGGAAGTCAGCAGAAACCCCTGAAGATGGCTCTCCTGTCAAGGACAGCATTTCACACCACAATACTTTGAGTGAATGCCCAGTTTACAACCACCTTGATCATTTTGGGATGAACAGAAGTGTGCAGTTTCATAGCACAATACATGTTTTATAGAAGACTCAGTGATCAATTTATGAAAGACAGAATGGCAACAGCAACTCATAACTTCTTGGTTCTCTTGAAGAAATATGAAATCCTACCAGGACCTCATTCAGCAGGGAACTCCAGAAGAAAAAACAATATAAATACAAACTACCTGTAGGCTTTTTAATTACTAAGTTTTTTGTTGAACTCCCTCTCAAGAAGATTTTGTTTTAAAATGCCCCAGTGGGAACAGAGATGCTTATTCTCTCATTCATAAGAAGTCTGCATCAGGAATTTTTTGTACTATCCAGGTTTTGATTTTACAGTAAGGAAGTAGGTGAACATTATTTTCTAGAAGAAATATTACTTTAGTTTTTCCATGTAATGTAGTCATTACAAAATTGTTCTCTGGATAACCAAGCTGCACAGCTTTGTTATGAGAGTTACACTGCTATGAAAGGTATGATGATATTTTTATTCCTCACCTGAAACTGAACCCATGCTTTTTGTATTTTAGGCAGATAACACTGTGGACTGCATGCGGTGTGAAATAAAAGGATCATCTGCTAAATTTTGCCTCCATTTTTGGAAAAATAAGGCCTAATTTTTTAACTTCAGATTTCCATTTGGTGCCAAGTAAAGTGGTGTGCAGCAAGTGTCTCTTGAAAATCAGGCCACAGACTTGCCAAGAAATGGAGATCCTCAAACGTGGCAGCTATGCCTGACCTGTGCTTAAGTTACACACTCGAGTTCTCTGTGGGCATATTCTCAATAGTGCTTAAATTTCAAGTGTTTTGTATTCAAACCATGACTGTGCTTCCTGAAAGGGTCTCTCAGCAGTCTCACCTCAGGGTTTACACAGATCAGGAAAAAAAGCCTAAATAGGAGTTTTCACAGACCTGTCCATGCTTAAGTTGGTCTTTAGGAGAAAATTCTAACAGATCTTCTGATGACAGGATTGTCTTCATTTCTGCAACATCCTTCTCAAACACTTTCACATGAGATTCAATGGCATCCAATTCCTAGATTTAGGGAACAAAGGGAATATTTGTAGATAGCCCAAACACCAAAGCCAACTTGCATTTCTGTCTTTCACTTTAAAAAGAAATACTGAAAAATGACTACAGCATATGCAGGATATGTTAAAGGATGCCATCAATCAAAGGCCAGTTACTACAAATTACGTATAGTCATAACTTCTAAAGGAATTAAGTACTTAAGATCATCTGGTCTGTTTTAAACCCTGAATACAGAATTGAAATATCCTTGAAAATTCACATTCTAAATTACTAGGGGTAAGAAGACAGTTTTCCAGTGCTGATAGTTACCAGCATAGGAAAGTGTTGTAATTACACCGTTGCAGCTTCCAACAGGAAGAATCTTAAGTCAGATAGAAAAGGAATCCACATACAGCTTCTTGTGAACTCTCACAGAGTAGATTAGGTTGGGAGGGACCTTGAAATGTCTCTGGTACCCATCAAACCAGGGCACTTGGGGTCTGATCTTACTGAGATTTGGGTGTCTCTTGAGCTGGGGTTATTACCCCTACTTGGAGCCCTTGATCTACTGTTTGACCAATCTCACAGCAAAAAAAAAAAAATTAAAATCCTTCCTACTATGTAGATGTAATTTCCTTTGTTATACTTGAGGTCTGTTACTGCTCATCTTTTTGCTGCACACCCCAAGAAGAGCCTGGCCCAGTCCTGTCTGTAGTCTCCCATCATGTGGCAGCAAACAGCAGCAATATCAACCTCTGACCCCAAGCTTCTCCAGGCTGAACCAACCCAGGCTCCCAGCCTTTCCTCCTACATCCTGTGCTAATCCTGAACTTCACAGCTTAATTAGTTACCAAATGCCTTCTGATGGTTTATTTCCAAACAATTAACTTCCTCATTTGGCACACCTACAAAATCCAGCACTAAACCCAGTTTTCCATGCAGGTGATATAATCTGTATTTCCTAACACATGATGAAGCTCTGATACAAGGCAGTTGTGAGTCACCCAGACTTACATCAGCCACATGCAGGATTTGTGGAAGAATCTCTGCTATCTCATGCTGTAAAGTTGCTACTTGAACACCTATTTCATTCAGCTGTTGCACTACACTGTCTGTTTCAAAGATGGGTGTCAGCTCCTCCAGCTCCATGAAGATGCCGTGCAGAAGATTTTGCTTTTGCTCTGAGTCTTCCAAAGCCATCTGGAGACAAAATAAGAGCTTAGTTTGATACATCACTGCTGAACATTAAAGTTACATAGATGTAAGGATTAGAAGGAACAAAATGCTCCAACATCAGGCTAGTTGTGCATGATGTGACGTTTCTTCCCCTGAAATGAACTGGTTGAGCTCTTGGATTAACTGCAGTGACCATCATCATGAGGAACAGTGAAGGCTGCAAGAAATGCATGTGATCCATTTGTCTGGGTGGTGTGTGAAGGAAAGGACTGAATGCATGTTTCCACTCTAACACAAGCCCTGGGTGCATTTCCAAACCCACTTGTTTCACAGCCTAGAACACACAAAACACTCCAATTCACAGACACAGGAGACAGTAAGCTTTTGCCACAAAAAACATTCATGGGTTTTGGAAATCACAGTCTCCCCATTGTGGCTACATGCTTTTGTAACTATCAGCCCAGAATGGGCAGCTACTTCCTGTCAAGAATTCTTAGTAATCTTACTACAAAAATCTATGTTTAGAACACCACCTTTCTCACTTGGTCTAAGCCAAGGAGTGGATGTACAGAAAACTCGATTTTTAAGTACAAAATTGCCAGAATTTTTTTTTGGCACTGGCCCTGATCTTCCCTGTAATATTACAAACATTCGATTTTTGAAATTACCAATCAGAATTCCCTTCAAGGAACAGTGAGCACAGCCTTCCAAACCACAACTCACTTCAAAGTTTCCATCTAACACGCAGACATCAAAAAACCAGCACTTTGCCTTTTTGGCTCACATAGAATACAGAAAGAATCCTATATATGCAGGCAGTAAAAACTGACCACAGCCACTCAGCAGGGTTATAGAAGACAATGACACATTTTTGGAAGACATATAACAGTTCAGCACTTGCACAAGACAGGTACATCCAGCACCAAAAAGCATCTGTACTTCATGAGTGTCAACTATAACGATTTTTCACTTAAAAGATTTACTGAAAATGGTAAATTATTTATGTCAGTAACAATTAAGAATGGAAAACTGCATCTGTACAGAGCCACTAGTGCTAACAGGACCATTTATCTGCATCAGCTCTTACCTGGAGCTCATCAGTATGCTTGCGTAAGCTTTTTGCAGAGTCGTGCTGAGCATCTGCTCTCAGCAAACTGCTGGTGCTTTCTATCCAATCTTTCACATTCTTCAAGTGCTCCTCATATTCTTCCATCTTGTTGGTAGCCTAGGAAATGAGAGGATTTTACAGAAAGTCACAAGTGAATTGCTGTTCACCGTACAGGATAAATACATCTGTGGACAAGATTAAAAGGAATCAGAATGCATTTGCATCATGGTCAGTTAAATTAGCATGGTGAAATAAAAACCACTTTTCTGAAATGGTTTCATGATTTCAGGCCACCCCCTCTCATCAAAGGTAATTTTGGTTACATTTCATGGGAGCATTGTTACAATTTATATGGCAATGGTACTTTAATAGACAGCCCATCAGCAGGGTCTGAGAGAACCATCTCAACACCCACCCAGGGGCAAGCGTTCCCCACACGAACCCCTCAACCCTGGTTTGAGCCAGTCCTTTGGGGAAGCCACTCCAGAAACCACAGCAGGCTTGTGACTCTACTCATCTGACAGCCTCTGATGATGTTTCACGCAAAGCCTTCATTCTGGGTTTTTTGTAGGATTGGTAAAAAATGGTTCCATTTGGACCCACCTTGTTGAGAATGGCAGTTCTGCGCTCAGCACGCTGTGAGACCTGCTGGTACTGCTGCAGGGGGGCCACCAGGATATCCATCAACTCCTGTGCGTGGCAGGAATTCTGCTCCACTATGTCCTGCACTTCTGCATCCAGCTCGTTGAGTTTGTAATGCCAAAGGTCCAGCATATCCCAGATTTGCTGAATGTGGAGAGAAGGGAAAGGACATATGAGGTCAGGCTCAAAGGTAACAGCAGCATTATTGGCTCTTCACGTGGGACATGTGGAATTGCAAAGGTTTCAGAACTGATATGATGAGAACAGAACACTTTGCATCTGCTGGTGTGATTCACAGTCGAAAAAAGCATGGATTTTCCTGTGAGAAAGAATTGATAAATATTCACCAGCTAAATGCTTGCTTGTACTTCTCCTTTTACAGACAGAAAATGAATGGAAGACCACTTTATGCTAAACAAGGCTCTGTAGAAACAACCAAAAATCTTTTAACACCCACAAATATATTTTTTGGCAAGATTACCTTCTGAACTTCTTTGGCTTTTGCAATGTTTTCACTCTTCTGTTGTAACATCTTTTCAATAGCTTGAAGGCCATTGTTAATAGTTTCTGCTTTTCTTTTCAGCACATACTGAGGAGAGTTCTGCAGGATTTCAGAGCTAACCTGCCAGAGCAAAGAGAAAACAGTAGGGGAGATTACAAAGATCTGCTTGTTTCTGTGCACCTCTTTACCAAAAATACTAAAATTCTTTTTACGTTTCTCTTGACAAGTCACTTCAAAACACCGGAATGGAACTACATTTGAAGGGAGAAGCATCAACGTGAGCAGGTTCAACATCTACATGTTGTTCACTAATTTGCTCTCATTAAAAAATGCCTGGCTCAGAAAGGCAATCCCTGAGGAAACAAGCCCTGAGGCACTGCAGCTCCCTGGGTGCTTTGCTTCACCCTGATGTGCAACAGAGGCTGCTCATGCTGCATGGTGGGAAGGGTCACATTTGGATTTATGCTGTGAGAAACCCAGAATGACACCTTTATGTCTCAGCTGACAGCTGTCACTTCCATGTAACAAACAAGGGAATATCAAAGTGCATCCATGCACAGCGAATTTCTCAATATAAACTTGGAGATTTATCACTGAAATAAAAAGGAACCTCCGAGGAACCTAATTTCACTCTGCAGGACTCCACAGAAATGAAAGATTGGTGCACCGGAGGGCCTGATTTTCTGGGTAAAGAGAAAAACTCTCAAAGCTGAAGTTGAGTAATTGCCTGAGCACAGGACTGAGCAACACAGCATAAGCTACCAGGTTACCATGGACTAGATAAAGTGCAGGGAGGGAGGAAGTCCTTGATCTTGCCCAAAAGTGACATCTTTTCTTACAGCCATGCTGGCTGCTAGGGTCAGCCAAGCACCAGGTAATTGCTAAATTCTTCATGTGCTGCAGCCCTGGGATTTAGGGGGCAAATGCACACTGAATAGTTTTATGCTGCCTTGGTGCAAAAGATTTTTAATTTAGTAGTTATTTTAGTTTGAATCTCCTAGTACTGTAATACTTTATCCTTGTTGTGGGATGAGGAATTAAGATAATTTTTAGTTAATAAATTAATTAGCTAGTCATTTCAGGACCAGTTCTTTCACTCCAACAGGTAATGTGTGCTTTGGGATAACCTTTTATCTTAGTAAAAGAAACAGTAAACAAAAAAAAAAGCTCAAAGCATAAATACTGTTTTGCTTTCCTTCTCTTCTCTCCTCCCAGTTGTTGGTTCTGAAAAAACTAGTCCCATTTTGAAACAGAAACTATAAAGTTAACCAAATTAAAACTCACAAGCTTTAGTTAATATGCTGCTAAATATTTTATGTAAGATAAAATGAAGGAATAATTTGATAGACACTAAAAAGTAACTGGATTTCAAAAGTGTTTTATTAAACTTTCAAATTTTATCAAATTAGCTGAGATTTAACCTTAAAATTAACATTAAATATTATTATTTCTGAAATATGAGAACTGAAAAGGGTTTTTTTTTTCATTTTTAAAATAAAACAAATGAGTAAGTAACAATGATGGTAATTGTATCAGGCTAAAAATTTGACCTCAAACTGAGAGTATTACTCCATTTTCCCCTAATTTTGCTTTCAGCTAACTGCTTATATCCCTTGTAGGTAGAAAACACTGCAAAAAAACTGATGCAATGGGATTCGGTTATTTAAATTCTCTGCCTGATTTTAAAGGAAGGTGACCATGTCCTCGGGGGTGGTAAAAAGAACCATGTCATGGTACCCTACCACATGTGCAAATTACATTAAAAAAAAAAGGCCTGTTTCAAAGTCCTTTCTTAACCCAGTTTTGAAAATATTTTCTCATTCAAGCCATGCAAACTTTCCAATCAACTTTGACTACTAGCTCCCAGTTTAAGAATCAGATTGGATGGAATACTGCATTCATATCATATTAAAACTTTATTGCTAAAGGTTCTGCCATGTCCATTTCTAATAAAAAAAATAAAAAAATGTTATATTCACACTGCTCACTGTAAGGTTATTCTAGAAGGAGACAGTTAACATGAGGAGTCTTTCCTCACACATAAATTTTCACTGAGAAGAAAACGCAAACAAAAATAATCAACGTTTCAAGTTGCAATTTAGAGCTATGATATTCATCAGATACAGCTGTATTTATACATTGCAAACAGACAAATATGAAAACCACATCAACAGTTACCTTCTCTTCTAGGTCTTGCAATACTTTCTTGCAGTCCTCCAGCTGTGTTTCGATCTCTGCAGGAACTATTGTGTACATTTCAGAATACTTGATCCGAAGTTTCTTCATGATATCCTCCAGAGCTTGACTTTCTCTACCAATCACACTCTGAAGCTCCTACAAAGTTAAGAATAACTTCAGCAGTTTTACCCAGTTTTCAGTGAGTGCACGTGTGTATATGAACAAATACATATAAATGTGTATGTACACACATACATAATGCATTTTGTATTTCCCACCATGATTATGGTTTGGAAAAGCTGTTTTTGTGATATCAAACCTAATTTGATTACCTCTGCAAGTAGATAAACTCTAAGAAATCCTGACTCATTTAATCAAATGATGCTTTTCAATCTGTAAGCATTAATTAAACCTGATACTGCTCCATGTCGGGGAAGTGACGCACTGATGTTCATTGACAGGTACAGCAAAGGGACCATCTGAAGAGCTCCTATGATTCAATGTTAACCTTTGTGCTCTCCCTTGTGCCCAAAGTGCATTTTTCCCTTTGAAAGACGTTTAATAGCCAACGTCCATCCCTTCATTATTATAAACAACACAAAGGCCACAAAAAGCAACAGGTTTCAGGCTGAAGTGTCTGCTTTCAGGCAATTACGCAGAGCAGCACAGCAGGCTCCTCTCAAAACAGTAGTTTCCAGTTCTGCATGAAGAATGTAGGTTTTATGAGATAAAAGAAACTTGAACAACTGTCTACAGCCTGTGGCCTAGAAATAAAATCCGAGCTAAGTCCTCCTGCAGAAAGAATGAAGAAATCCATTTGTTTGGAAGGTTTTCTAGAGTTTCAAGTTGGAAAGTTCTGTTTGCTGGCTTTATGGTTCCTTTCCCTGGTGCTCAGCTGTTTGAGAAACTCAAATGTTAACTCAAGTTATTGGGAAAAATGAGCCAAAGTTCCTACCAGGTAATGAAAGACACTAAAATTAACTGCCTTCGCTTTTTCAATCAGGAATAACGGTAACCCATTAATTCATAGTCTTCACTTGGGAATCTTTTCCTTCACACAAATGCAACACACAGAAACATGTCAGAGACTGAGATTGATTTATTTCCTCTCATCCCACAACAACTGGGTCTGATATTAAAAAAAAACAACAACCCTTCAAACCCACAAAACAGCTGTGTGCCTCATTCTCTCAGGGAGAAGGCTGCTGTTGTCAAATGGCCCAATTAAGGTTGTGCCAATATTTATGGGAGTTCACAGATGCCCTGAACTGAACTGGAAAGAATCAGTTACAACTCTCATCTCCAAAACAAAGATGTCTCTACAAACTGGTATTCTGTGCATGTTCACATTTCACAGTTTCTTTAGCTGGAAAGCAGATGCTTGTCAAAACTGTCCCAATTTTTTTTCCTAAGGGACAAGATAGTAACACTTCCCCTTTTCATCTGTGTGGGTGAATTAAAACTTTTGTCACCCAGCTAAATCAGGTTTGTCATCTCAAAGTGAAATAGGTATTTCCACTCAATAGATGCAATGGAGTCCTGACTAATGCTATAGATTTCACATGAACTAGATTTTCTTTGGAAGTAAGGGATGAAATTGCCCTGCAGATTTTGGCTCACTGGTGTTCGCACTATGTAAAATTAATGAATTCTTCAATCCTTTCAGCTCAATCCTCTCAAAAGGAACAGGCCTGCTGTGACATACTGCTAAAAAGAAATCCTTTGATGGAATTGCTGTTAACATTTGCTTGTGCCATTGCTATCAGAAAAAGGAACAATGTGAAAACTCACTTTTGGGTGAGTTTTAGGAGCTCAGAGTAGCAAAGTTTGGATGTGAGAGAAAAGAGCAGGCATAAAGCACCTGCAGTAGTAAAATTTCCTTCTGGATACAAAGAACTCAGTAAAAAAGCAGACACAACTCTAAATTCTAATTCTAAATAATTTTAAATAGAAAACCAGCCCTTTCAGACAAATCCAAGGTCTCACCAACACAATTAACTCATGGCTTTTCAGAACTTCCTAAACATGTAATAAACATCTCTCTTTCATGCTAAACCCCTATCTGCCACCGTGGTCTTTGGCTTCTGTATTTTTCCCAGCCTTGTGCTAGGATGGGGACACCCAACCAGTTTTTATACAAGACTCAGCAAAGAAAGCCCAAATCTTTACAAATCTAAGCCCAAATCTACACTTCGGTAAGCTAAAACAAATAAATTAAAAAGTTCTATAGTTAACAGGTAACAGGATTAAACAGAATTAAAAACAATTTTTTGATCCAGACTTAAACATTACGATATAAACAATGTAATTTGATGATATGATATAAACAAATTACTCCTGTTGCAATATAAACGTGACAGGAGTAATTTGAAACAAATATAATTCAAATACTAAATAAATAAATAAATTCAGGAACGGTTAGGAGTAACAGTATTTCATAAAGTCAAGAAATGCAGAAATGGGTAGACTGCTGTTGGCTGCTGGTGGACACTGTGGTCTTGATCACAACTTGATTTTTAAAAATCATTTACCAGGTTAACCCCCAATGTGGGACATCAAACCCAGAGCATCTGAAGCTGTGCTGGGCAGGTATGCAGAGGGGAAAGCATGCAAGGTGTACACTAAGCAGCCCTTCCCAAAAGGAATGCAGCTGGCTGTGAATTTCTCTGCAACCTGGAAATACTTCCGTGCCTGCTTACTGAGTCACACAGAGGGGAAAAAACACAAACCAAGGCCATGGCAGGGCCAGTTGTATTCTGCTGAGCCAGATTCTTTAAGTCAATGTGCATAGACCTCGCCATTAATTTTATCTGGAGCAAGTTCAAGCACCAGCATAAACCAGGAGATACTCTGAATGTCACAATAACAGAGCTGTTACCAACCTCCAGCTGTTCCGCCTTTCCATCAGCATCCTGCAGTAACACAGATGCAGCATTCTGTAAGGCATTTGTCACAGCACTTATTTCTTCAGTGACCTTGTTCCTCTCTTGAATCTCAGCTTTCACAGAATCTTTATGGTCTTGAGCCTTTTTGTACAACCTATGGAAGATTACCAGAAAGAACACATTGCTTTAGACTCTACACTAAGTAGGAGCAAAGAGCATGCTTAATACAGATATTATACAGGTAGATATCCAGAACCACATCTGTCCATAATTTAGTGTTTTTTCTGTTATTAAATCTATGAGTTTATGTCACTTATTATCTCAGTCTCTTTAAAGTGAGTCTTCAGATAGTGTTGAACAAAGGACATTTGGTAGACCAAATCAGATAGCAGGCATATTTAAACAGCAAACAGAAGTCAGGTTCTCAGAGTCTGAAGATGCTGGCAGAGCAGATGTTGCTCACAAAGATTCCCATGTCCAAAAGCAGACCCGGAGAAGGGTGAGTACAATCGCCAGATTTGTAAAAAATCTTTGGGGTGAATTTTAGACAGTGGCACTCACTTAATAAGATGAAAGTTGCAAAAGACACAAGGTCTGATTTTCCTAAGAGTGGAAAATCTCAAAATTCACAAGAGCTTGGAACCTCTAAAACTCACTATTGTTCCTTGATTCCAACTGCATTTGAACACAAATTGCAGCCCACAAATGATATGGCCAGGCTCAGGTCCTCTCCCGAAATAATATCCCCCAGTGCCCATACTGGAGATAGCAGATGGCTGAGATGGAGCATTGGTCTGACAGCAGAGCATTCATTGTCTTTTTAACTGCATTACAGCTTTTATATATCCTTTGATATCCAGTAAAATCCTCTGCTTGTAAATAGTCCTATCTCACATCTTCAACAGAAATCTCACACCACTTACTTTTTACAGCGCTCTTGCATTGCGTTTATCTCACACAGGGCAGGAAGGGCAGCTTCTCCCTCAGCATTTTCAGGTGAGTTCAGGATGTTTCTTATCCGGTGAAGAAGCAAGAGTAAGAGGAGCTGTTGCTGGTTGATGTTTTCCTCGAATGAGTTCACAAAATCTAGTAACTCCACCAGTTCCTCTCTGGTGGCCTTTTCTTTCTCTTTAAGGCTTTCTGGCTGTTCTTCCTGGAGCTTGTCGAGAATTATTGTTTCTCGTTCCAGCTAAGTAAACACCATGGCAAAGCATGAGATAAACTGCTCTTTTATTCCACCACCTAAAGTTACATTATTCATTTACTCACACAGGTGACTAAGTACTGGGAATTACACAGTCAGAACTTGAACCTCTGAAGTGTGACAAAACATCTGAGGTTGCTCTAACAAAGCTCATAATCCCGCACAGAGTTGTTCTGGGTTCAGGGGGTTGAATAAATATCCCCACCTATTTCTGACTCTGGGTTCAAGAAAAGGTGGGGATAACTGAGCAGTCCGTGGGAAATGATGTCCTGCACTGATCTCAGCCCTTTAGAGGCCATTTTACTCACAGCCCCATCTCTACCCCCCAAAACTTACAGATGCTGAGCAACTCACCTCTTCATTGATGAATTTCCATTCCTGCTTTAGTTCTTCACAGGTAATTTCCAGTCCTTTGGCTGCCTCAAGCAAACCCAGCCAGTTTTCCCACAGCACTGCTACAATCCTGGCCAGGGCCCTGTCACTTCCTCTGCATAACCTCATCAGCTCTCCAGAGATCTGCCTCAGCTTCACAAGATCCTCTTCAGCAGAGTCAATGTTGGAGACCAAAATCTTAGAGGAAAAAAACCCACATAAATAAAATACTACAGTCAGAAGTATTAATGAAGTATTCAGTAACATGATCAGGATCCTCTAGGAAAATGGCAATTGCTCCACTGAGCTGGTATAATAGGGTCATAATGAGAGAATTCATTTGGCTAAGATTGTAGAGAAAGATGGGGTAAATAAAAGGTTTGATTTCTAAAGCAGTAAGACATACTCATTTCACATGGTCTATTACACCCGGTCTTTTAACAAGTATATAAATATATTAATGTATTCTGTGGTTCTATATATACATATAGGATAAAGATTTTATCCTAAATTTATATATACATATATATAAATACAGAATAAAGAATTCCACTTCTTTCTACTATGATATCACACAGTATATAAAGTGTGCATACCTGCATAAGTTTTGCATGAGCTTTTTAAGCTCTTCACAGCCTTTCTTACCTTGCTTTCTTCCAAATGCTCCAAAGCTTCTTTATAAGACATTGGAATCTTAGACAAAGACTGTCTAAGCATCTTTTCCAGTTTCTCAAGATTATCACACACTTTATCTTTGGTTTCTGTGTAGATTTTGTGTTTTTCAAAATACCTGCACAAAACAATAAATGGAGCAATCAAAAATTGTTGTTGTTGATGTTCCTCTCTCCAGCCATAATGCCCAATAGAATAAAAGTTTTAAAAAACCTTATGAACTTCTAGTCCTGACGGTTTTGCAAGTCATTGTCGATTAGCATTTGTTAAACACCTCAGGTTTGATACCTGAGGTGCTGATCACTGGATCATGATCAAGCAGTTTAAAAATTCTTTACTCTCTCTCCCAAACTTTTTCTACACATGTATCTGAAGGCCCTCCAGATTTCTTCTGTACCTGGAGGAAGAAAACTACAGCCTGTGCCTTGTTTGGGCTCTACCTTCTCAAGCCATCAGAACAGCCTGTAGAAGACATGAATTAGAGACCCTCTGAAAACTATTCTAACCTCCACCAGCACTGAATTAGAGACTGCAGAAATGTGCTTTTTTCTGATTCTGGCACCCTAGGATCCTCACTCAAGCCCCAGGTTCTGGAACATACAACAAATGACTGCACTGTAAATTAGTAGCAATATGGTTATTGTCCGGCAATTTTCCTTCCTTAACAATCACACCTGAGAACAACAGGAATGCTTACAGTTCTTTCTGCTGGAGTTTATGAATACCTGAATTTCTACCAGAGCAGAAACAGCACTGGATTTATTTTCAGTCAAGTTTCTCATAATAAGAAAGAAGATCTATGAAGATCTCTTAAACCCACCTCTGTTCATCAGCTTCCTTTCTTTGAGCCTTCTTCCTTAATGCCAAACTCTTATCCACCAGTTCTCTCAAAGCATTTTCCAGACATACTTTGTCTTCTGGTTTCAGTAGGTTTTTCAGCTTGGAGTGCAGGTTTTCTAAGTCAGCCTTTGCAGAATTGAACTCTTTCTCTTTCCACTGTGGAGTCTGACAGATCTCCTCTGAGCTACAGAGCTCTGCTGCAGCAGCCTGGGCTGGAGCTTCATAGTCCTCGAGGAACCTGGCAGCCCTCTGAAGGGCCTTGGTATAAAGCTCACCAGCCCTACATGCCTCCTCCAGGGCACTCTGAAAGCATTAAAAAGACAAAGGAACAGTAAAGAAAGGCTGCTGTGCTCCTCTGGATCACCACATGGTCTTAGAATTTCACACTTGGCTGTCTTTGAGACCAATGCTCCCAGAATTGGCCTGAGGAGGTGAGGGAGGACATGTGGCAAACACATTTTGCTACCTATGTAGTCACAGAGCAGTGGTGTAACCCATGGACTGATTGCCCTCAGGAAAGGAATTATGTTCACCCTTCCTGATCACATTGGGTTGACCTGTGCTTTAATCTTCTTGATCATCCCCAACTGGTAAAACTTCTCTTTATAGCAGAAACAAGGTGCTTGGATTTTTTCATCACTGTCACTATTGAAAATGTTGTCTATAGTCACAGGATGACTGCACCCAGTCTCTCTTCAGCTGAACATTTCAACATAGCCTTTTCCTTCCTCCTCTTTACCATTCTTTTCTTGTGCTAATCCCCACTGATTGATCATAATCAAACTGAACACAACTTTCTTGGTATCCTTGGTTTCTATCATGATTCCCATCCCATCCACCAATGCAGAGATGATCGGGGCCAATTCAGCTGCTAGAATAAATGAGGATGTGAGTCATGAAAATAAAAATGCCACAGCCACAGCCACCTAACCTAATTATTGGGGAAAGGCATATGTCAATACTTCACTTTCATTGAATATACTTACAACACGGGCAGCAACGTCTGCCTTCAGTTGTGCTTCCTGGCTTTGCAGTGTCTCTAATTTTGTTTCTATAGCAGCAGCAGATTTTTCTTCCTGGTTTTCCCTCCCTTTTTCCATTATACATTTAAGAGCAGAAAACTTTGTTTCCATCATATTCTGAATTGCTTCCCATCGCAGCTTTTCATCCTGCATTGTATTTATGTCTATCACAAGCGGCTGTTGGAGTTTTAATTGAATATGCTTTATGATGTGGAATATATTTTCTACTTCATTCTGGCTACCTTCCTTGTTCACACTCTGGAGCCCAGAGACCAAGTTTTGAAGAAACTGATTCAATTCCTCAACATTTTTCTCCAGGCTCTTTATTTCTTTCCTCTTAGAGTCTTTAAATGATGTATCAAAGATCTCATTTTTGTTTATTTGATTTGCTGCCTCCTGGGTTAAGTACAAGATTTGCTGAACTGCCTGCAATAGAATCTGGGCAGATATGATGTTCTCAGCAGGAGAAGAGCTGGAGCTATCATTTAGGATATTGGCTTCTTTTCTCACAGTGGATGTCACAGTCTGGATTTCGTCTAGCAATACTTGAATCTTATCCCATTCTCTAACAATATTTTCCAAGTGTATTATCTTCCCTTTAATTTTATTTCTAATTTTAGAAAATTTAGTTTGCAATTCATCCAGCTGCAGTGAGTCCCATTTCAGACCTATGCATTCAAATATCTCCTTGTACTTCATTACTTGTGACAAATTTGACTGAAAAGCTAACACTTTTTCTTTCAGTGCCTTGCATTTGTCCTTCAGTCCCTGCTTGGCACCTACTAATTCATCATCTTTCAGGTTCGTTTCACCATCCTGTAGATCATTAAGATCCTGCTGCAATGAAGCTATTCCTTCAGCAAACTCTCTGGAGACAGCTGTCTTTTTTTCTACTTCATGAAGTTTACTTTGAATTTGCCTCTGTGTCTTCCTTGCTCTGTTCTTCAGACTCCTCAACTGATCAGTCAAGAACAGCTGCTCAGACAGGCTCAGCTGCCCAGCTGTGACCTGACTCTCTTTACAGTGGGATGAGACAAGCCCTTCTATTTCCTGTATGTCCTTTAGCATCTCCTTTAGAATGGCTTGCTGGCTGGCCAGCTCTGAGCATGTGCTGGTTTGGTCTGGGTCAGGCCTGGCCATCAGCTCGGCTTTGCGAAGCTGAGAGTGAACTTTGTCTATTTCTGCAGTGAGTCTTTGCCTCTCCTCCAGCTGGAGCTCCAAGTGCTGCAATCTTTGAGCAGATTTTAAAACAAGAGCCTTGTATGAATTCTTCAATGTTTGTAAAAGGAAGGTCATATCAGAGACCTCTTCTGGCTCCAAGCTGGGAAGGACGTGCTGGAGCCCATAATCCAGGGATACAATCACAGGTTCTCTGTTCAGGACTTCTGTGTTCATCAGCTGACAATTTCTGATCTGTGACTTGACATCACTGGGGAAAAGTGCTGCTTTCTGATCAAGGTGGGACAGTGAATCTTTGACCCATGAAATATTTTCTTTCAGCCTCTTCATCATTTCGTGTTTCATGAGAGCAGGACCACTGGTCTGAATATCCTCTTGAGTTTGTTGTGCTGATAATGCTTCCAGTTTGCTCTGCAAATCATGTATAGAGTTCTCCAAAGCCACCTTCTCTTGATCACTCCAGATTCTTTTCATCTGCAACTCAATCCTTCTTTTTAATAGAGAAAGACCATGTTTAATATCCTGTAGCTCTGTGGTCCAAATTAGAGGGTCTTTGGCTTTTCCTGCAGCTGAGGAATATAACTCTGCTTGCAAATACTGTTCTTGTATCAGCCTCTGAATATCCTGTGCTTTACTCATAAGCAGGTTAAATTCATCGATTTCTGCCATGACCTGATCGTGTTTCTTTTGCACTGCTTGTTCCATGTGCTGCCACCAGTGCTCCAGCTGCCTCATTTGGCTTTCTGTCAACACTTTATCCATGCATGTCAAATGCTGAGATAAAACTTCTTGCTGACTTTGCAACTGGTTTAAGACATCTCTTTCTTTTCGTAAGGACTCTATGCATGCCTTAATTTTCTCCAGAAGAACTGTGTTGTTTATAGGACCCCTGCCAAAAATACGAGTAGTGTTCAAAAATAAGGAATTCTTCTTATACATAGATGTTTTTAAAAACTAATTTCACTGTTTAGAGTACAATTCACTAACTTTATTCACTTAATCACACGTTATCTCTCAATGCTCTCTTAGGTATTCCATAACCACCCTTGCAGTATCATTATTTCTTGCTTATCAGTAGAGCATTCGCTGTTCACAGGTATCTCTTCAGAAAAGATATGTTCTACTGTGTATTCTCTAAAATTGCAGTACATACTAATATAGATTGTAGGCCTCATTTTAAAAATCAACAACAGTGTTATCTCTAAGTGAATTAACAACACTTTACAGTAATTTCTGGCTGACAATGAACATAAAATTTGGTTACAAAAAAACCTGAGAAATTTCCATTCATGCAAGATAAACTCTTCCAAATGAATCTACTCATCCTTTATTTCCAGGAGTATTTTAAAATGCCCATCTAAAATAGATTTAGCAGACAGATTTTTATTACATTTTTTTAATATCTTTGGTGTAAATTAACAATTTCATAAATTTTAAGGATCTTCAAATTATTTTGATACGTTACTGTGACAAACTAGTTTTGTGTTTTAAAGACTAATTCACAAAACACAGTAAATATTTTTTGTGCATTGGTTACCTCTGAATTGGTAACCTAAACTTACTTATTGCCATGGAATTCTTCCTATCAAGTAAGGTTAGTTTTCAGAATAAAGAGATATTTCATTCAGAAAAAAAATTAGAATTAGTGAGTCCTTAAAGAAAAATGAGTATTTCACATCTGCCACATTTTTAAAAAAATATTTTAAGATGGATTTTTTACAGGCTTTTAGCCCAGCAACTACTTCTTTGTTTTGCCTAAAGAATAAAGAGAGTAATTGCTTAAGGATAGCAGAGAACCACCAGAAATTCTTCTGCTTAGCTCTGTTCACAAACTTAGAAACCTCTAAGACTTCTCCTGAGGCGGATATAACTCCATATTCTTGTCTGAGCATTACTGAAGCACAGCACGGAATTCAGCGTAGGGCCACATTTGTTCTGCAACCTCTCAACCAAACCTCTCCACTATACTTACATTTTTATGTTATCTTTTTCTGTTGACAGATTTTTCATGGAGGACTGTGCAGCAGAAAGGTTTTTCTGGTATTCATTAATTAAACAGCACTGTTGTTGCTTCACTGCCTTTACAGCTTCTAGTTCCTGGAGCAGCCTGTCCCAGCAGGGCACTGCAGGCTCCGTGGTTTGCAGCTCTGCTCTGTTTGATCCTGTTCCATTGGGAATTGCTTCTTCACTATGGCACAAAGACTTTGCTTTCCACGTTTCCAGCTCAGTTTTCAAATTCTACAATCGAGCCCACCACAGAGAGAGAGGGGATTAAAGGATGATCTCAAAGACTTTCACCTTTCAACACAAAATACGGCTAAACACTGATTCACCTGCAGACATATTCCTGCTCACCCACAAGCAAAGGAGCACGTCATGGAAGCACACGTGCAATTCTAGGTGTATCTACTACTGCACTCTGAATGAGCAGTACAAACTATGGGGTTTACATGGGCATGCATCAAGGCACAGTGTTTGCAGACAAACTGACTAATCAGATAAGGCTATGGGTAACAATTTTGGTTTGCCCAAGTGAATCACAGCTCTGCAAGTGTATCACTACATTAACAATGAGGAATGGCTTTGCAGTTTCCATACCTCCAGCTCTTTTAGTTGCTCATTTATAAGCACCATATCCAGTTCAGCCACTTCATTTTTCAGCTCATTGACCTTTTGCTCCTCTTCAAAATATTCAGTGTTTACGTACACTCCAGGAAACAGCTCCTTTTGGACAACCACTTCTGCACCTGCGTCCTACAACACAAAACACGATTATTTCTGAAGGCTCTAAACTAGTTTTCTGACTGCAGCACCTTGCTTCACATATTTAACCCATGCCTAAATCCTGCTGTGGTTTGCCCCACAGCCTCTGTGGATCAACCAGGACCCAGGAACTGGAAGCTCCATCACTGTCCCCCACTCCTGCAGTCACCCCGGCCTGCCAGCACTGCTCAGACAGCTTTGAAATCTCTGCCCATCATTTTAAGTGAAACTCTGACATCCTCACCTTAAAATAACATCCTCCCTGCACCCACCTCTGCTACTGATTAATTCACAGGTCTGTTGTGCCTTCTCCCTCTCTTCCTTACATATACATGGAACTTTTATCTTCTCCTCACACCCACATCCCTTCTGCTCAGCACCTGCCCTGACACAATCCCATTGTGTCCTTCACCAGGACACCTCTTCAGCTCTTCTTCACAGGGCAGCTCATGCATGAAGCAGCTTGGCTGTGACACAAAGCCACACCTGCCACTGCCACAAGTGCTATCCAAAATGTGGAGTAAGATGAGAGCAGCAGGGAGTCACGTCTCAGTCAGGGTGGGGAGGAAGTGATTAGGAGGCTCCAGAGCCAGCCTCTGATTCCCATGGCAGAAGGACAAGTCACCTGGGCTGGGGCCAGGTTTAACATCACCTTCAGCTACTGCAGACAGCAACATAAATGAAATGTCACAGGCTAGCTGGATCACATGATGATACCTTCAAAATCTTTCTGCATTTCCCTTCTCCCAGTACCTGTCTGTATCTGGTGATCTGTTCCATGTATGAACTTTACATGAGTGAATGCATACAAATACACAGATATTACTGCAGTGTGAGCTTCTCCATGGTACTAACATCTAAAATAAACAACAGTACAAAAATTCTTGTTTGATAAACTTAATGTATTGCTACTTTAGATACTGTTTTACTAGAAGCAGCCAGCTATCTCTGCAGCCATGTATCACTTGTAAGCTGATGCTGTCATCTCTCCCTTTGTGGGTCATGAGCTATGCAAAATATACCTGCTTTCAAGTGTGGGAAACATACAGCACATAGTACACATTATCAGAGAAGAACAGTTCTATTTATTTGAACTCTTGGTTATTTTCAGTCAAAACTGAAGAGGCCACTCATGAAGTAGTCAGTCAGAGAACTTTTCAATTTTTCTGTGTACGTATCCATAACAGTTGTATCAATTCAGACATAAGATTTAATCTCAAGAGACTTTGGAGTGCCATAGAACTGAAGTAAGCATTAAAACTCAGCTAAGCTATCACACAGAAAGGAGGAAATCCACTTTACCAGATTGAAATATCAGAACATCAAAAGACACAGACAAGTGTCCTGACTTTAAGAAAAACCTTGCTGTGTACTTGTTTTGTTTGTTTGTGTGATGTTCTCGTTACCCACTGTGGCACTGCCACCATGGATACAGACAGGGGAGGCTGCATCTCAAATTCTGCATCCAATTGTGGGCCCCTCACTGCATGAAAGGTGCTGGAGTGTGTCCAGAGAAGGGCAACGGAGCTGGGGAAGGGTCTGGAGCACAAGTCTGGCGTTTTTAGCCTGGAGAAAAGGAGGCTCAGGGGAGACCTTTTCTCTCTTTACAACTCCCTAACAGGAAGGTGCAGCCAGGTGGGGTTGGTCTCTTTTCCCAGGTAACAAGTGACAGGAGAGGAGGAAATGCCTCAAGCTGTGCCAGTGGAGGTTTGGATTGGATATTAGTAAAGATTCCTTCAATGAAATGGTGGTCAGGCACTGGAACAGGCTGCCCAGGGCAGTGGTGGGTCACCATTCCTGGAGGGATTTAAAAGATGTGTAGATGTGGCATGTGGTGACACGGTTTAGTGGTGAACTTGGTAGTGCTGGTTTAATGGTTGGACTTGATGGTTTTAGAAGTCTTTTTCTACCTAAACAATTCTATGATGATTGCACTGCTCCTCAGATGCTTTCAACAGTACCCACTACGACCTCCATAATTTTTGCAAGAACTGAGGTTAGTCTAACACGTCTGTAGCTTCCTGGATCTTCCCTCACACCCTTTTTGTAAATTGGAATAATACTGCTACCTTCCAGTCAGCAGGGACTTCTTTGAAATCCCAAGACCTTTGGGAGATTTTGTTGGGTTTCCAGTTAGAGCAGTTGTGCAAGTCCCAGGTAAGACCTGCCCACAGACAGGCCAGCTGTGGACCTGCCTACAGATTCACCTTGAAGATTAGGTCCTGCCCTACCTTCAATTTAAGAATGTGGTGTCCAAGATCAGCAGTCACAGGGTACTTCTTATGTGACTCCCTTACTCTTAAAGAAGAGTAGATTTAGTAATGCACCTTGTCATTAATTCAGCTTGAATCCCTTCTCCTTTCTCTACTTTATTTCATTTATTTTCTTATGCTGGATCACCCTTGGATTTCAGTTTTCTGATCTGCCTTCCTTATGATTGCATAACTACCATAACTAACTGTAATAACATGGAAAGAAGTCTGTATTGATTAACAGTTTAAAGAGAAACTCTAAATATCATAAAGACTGATTATGATGGCTCTAAAAACTAGGGTGAACTCTTTTTTTGAACAGTCCCACTGAAAATTATGATGTGGCAAGCACTTTGGATGAAGTTCAAAACTATCATGGACATAAATAAGAACTATACACAATGGTCTTGATTTTGATGTGAGTAACTGTCTCTTCTTTCAAAACAACTTCAGCTGAGGCCCATGGGGAAACAAAAACTGAACAACTGGCAAATTTCACTTGAAATAACAGACTGTGGGTTACCTCATGTGCAGGAACTGGGGGGTTAGACCCCAGACCATCTTTCTCATCTGCTGCAGATTCCAGGACCTGACCTTTCTGGCACACCTTCTGTTGAACTTGCCCCCCATCTTCTCTACATGACTGATTCTCGACATCACTAGGTTTCTCCTTTTGGTGAAAGAAAAACAAAAGAAACCAGTAATCAAAAAGCTCTAATCAAACCTGCTGAGTAGTAATTACAGTGCTTGAGATGAGAAAGTTATGAAGCCCATAATTATAGGTAAATGAGGGAAACCATAATTACATCTCATAATTTACTGTGGGCAAGGTTATGGCAAAGGAAACCACTTACAAGAAGCAGTGTTGTAATTTTGTCATAAACTTTTAGAATAAATTGCAAGTGTTCTGACCTATGCTGTTCATATTTCATTATTCTAAGCAGAGACCTTGAATTGTGTGCTCCTGGACACAGTCTTGAATGCATTTTTAAAAGGCTTAGCTTTTTCCTGAGGACTTGTACGGTAGACAGAGTGTCTGGTTAGACACTGAGGCAGGACAGTCCCATGGGTAACCTGGAGATTTGCTGGATGTAGGTTTCAGTATCTCACAGAGTTTGCTAAAACCAAAATTCTGAGAAGAGTCTGGCTCTATAACACCTTCCCTCTTCAGGGAGGGGATGACAGCAACAATACCCCTGTCTGCCTTTTCATCTCCAACAGGAACTTGGCCTCTTCCCACTCATTATGGCTCCAGCTCCTAAACACTGCTCTGGTGTCAAAATTCACCTTGTATCAGAGTGCACCACACAGGGCACAGCATTTCAAATGCAGCCTCACACATGCAAAGTAAATATGTAAATAAGAAATCTATATAAATGCAAGCAGGTGAAGCACAACAACAGTATTCAGGCAAAGTGGTCAGGAGATTTCACAATACATCCAGGTGACTCGGAATGCAAGAGCCCTTGGAGTGAAATATCCTCAGCAAACCACTAAAGAAAAAATCTCCCTCTATACTAATTTTAAATGTACAGGATAGAATTAAGTGAGTTACCACATACTAAGTATCACAGACAAAATTAGCTCAGTGTAAACTTGAGGCTTTTCTTACTCATTTATTAGTAGTATCATCCCCACTGCAACTGAACTGTATACATATACCCTCAAATTCATTACCCTCATACACCTCAAATCTCATTACATGAGATTACCCTCCAGTGTAATCTCATGTCCAGTTACCTGTGCTGGATGGGTTTTTTTCCTAGATTCATCACCTTCAATACCAACACCACCCCGATGTCTTTCCAGTTCTGCTTCACCACCCAGAACTGCACTGTCCAGAACATCCTCTTGGACCCTGTCATGTCTGTCCATATCTGGGCTCTCCTTATCAGCCTCCTCCTGATTTGAAAAATGCAAAATGTTTACAATCCATAAAAGTCACAGTACAAAATGTAAGTTTGCTAAGAGATTTCCCACTCCACAATCTGTCTACTCTCTCTTCAGTTTAGCTTAATGAATGAAGGAAAAGGCTGAGGTAACCAAAACCCAGAGAGTTGGAAACCCCTGGTCAGATCAGTTTGCCATTTTGGGACCTTAACCACTCTGAAACAGTTTCAGGACAAAGCAAACAGAAGTAACTGCTCACATGATTTTTAACATGGTTACAGAAGTTTCTGATTAGACACATTTGGTAACTATTGATCTTGCCCATCTCCACAAATCCCGGTATGGACAGTTTCAACTTTGGTGTTTTGATGCTCATCTCTCCCAGATACTCTTATGACTCCATGGTCAGGTCAATGAGGGAGTACTCCAAATCACTCCCTCAAGCTTAGCACACATTTACATTTTTACAAGTCATTTACAGCATCAGTGTCCTGAGGTTCCATAAAGATCAGCAGTTCCAGGTCAGTGACCTCCCATTACCTACAGTGATGAAACCTATTGAATTTTCATCCCTGGAGGTGTCCAAGGCCAGGCTGGAAGGGGCTCTGAGAAACCTGGCCTAGTGGAAGGTGTCCCTGCCCATGGCAGGGGTTGGAACTAGATGAACTTTAACATCCTTTCTAACCCAAACCATTTTGTGATTCTGTGATTTTATGAAACCACAGGCATGTGGTGGATTTTGCATCATGGACAAAGTGGGTCCAAGCCCTGGGGGTTTGTAGAGACCATCACTTTGATCTCTTGCACTCTTCACACGAGCAAGGCTGAAGGGATGATTTTGAGAGAACATAATTTATCATTCCTTTCATCGGATAAGGAAAACATGCCTCTGTAAGACAATAAATTTTAAGGAATTCCATATGGATTTCTAATGAACACACACACATATATATACACTGACATATATTAAAATACATTTGTCAGGTACCTGAACAGTCTGCCCCAATCCCTCCTTGCTGTGATGGATGTCCTGAAATGGGCTGTCTGACAATACACTGCTTTCCTCCAAAACTGGAGCATTCTGCTTCTCTTCCTCTGACATATTTCCATTTACATCTTGCCCCTAAGAGAAATGATAGAAAAGGAAATCTGCTTGTGTTGCCATAACATTGTGTTTTAACATGGAATCTCGGAATGGTAAAAATTATTCTCTCTGAAAACAAACAGGACAAATACTGTGCTGAAGTTCTAAACAAGTCTCGCTGGTTTAAGAGAAGCTCTCAAAGCTCTTTGGTAGAGGTGTAGCTGCAATTTTCCCATCTCTACACCTTCTCCCTGTATCCTGACCAAGGATACCTGCTCTAATTAGTGGCAAGAGAAAGTTACATGCATTTAAATGGAATTATATTTAAATGGAAAACTGTTCTTTTGAATACGTTATTGGCTTGTTACAGACTTGTTATAACAAGGTTGAGTTCTCTCCACTTCTTTGATTTATACACTTGTATTTACAGGAGGCCTAATTTCAGTGAAATTGAGGATGTGATACACAGAAGACATTTGAGATGTCTCTTTAACCAGTTTTCCATTGTTGTTACTGTCAACAAATAAACTCACATCACGCATCTCCAGAGGCTCCTTCAGCTCCACTGCTGTGGGGGTCTCCTCTGCAGAGATTCGAGTATCAGAAGTGATCTGTGTCTCTCTCTTCAGCATTGTATCTGCCTCATCTTCCTTTTGTACTCCATTACCAAACTCATTTTTTAACTCAAGGGCTTCACTGAAAATGTTTTCCTTCTTTTGCTTGACATTTTCAAGTCTTTCTTCCAGACTTTTGTGTTCATTCTGAAGTGTTTCAATCTCATCCTTAATAAACTCCTGTTCTGGTGAAGAGGTGTTTTGTTTAACAGTTTCTGCTAAAACCAAACTTTTCTTTACAGTGTCTTCACATCGACTAAGAAGTCCCTGTTGTTCCTTTAAACACAAAGAAAACATTTTATTTGAAAAGTATCTTCACTCAGTATACCTAATGTTAAGATCTGAAGTCAATCTCTAAAATCATAAACAGTTGTTGTGAACAACAAACTGTGTTGACAGGTACATGCAGACCTATTTGCTGCAGAAAGTCAAATACTAAACCAGTAATTTTGTCAGCCATTTTTATGCACAGAGAACACCTGAAGCTAAAAGCATTACAGTGACAAAATAATCCCATAGCACACTGGGTGGTACACAATGTTCCTTCCAAGTTCTGAACAGATTATTCCCCCTGCCTTCTCTCCTATTCCTTTTTCCTTCTTAGAGGAATAGGAAGTTCTGAAGGATAGGGAATTGCAGTGATCCATATGTGAGCTACGGTTTCAGCTTACAGTAGCTCTCTACACTCACAGCTACAAGACTGATCTGCATTCTGCCAAAGAGCAAAAGAATGTCTACTTATGCATGAAGGACGCTTCTTAGAACTGAACTTGGCTCACTGACATTTTCCTAAGCTTTCCACACTGGCTAATTGAAACACACTTACTAACACCAAATTGAGTGAGCTCATCATGCCCTGAGAGGATAAAAAAAAAAAAATCCCCACCAACCAAACTGAAGAATCCTGTGTGCTTGAGCTAGGACAATTCCTCCTGAACCTTCAGTTCACTCAACAGTAAAGGTCCCCCCAGTTCATTAGGAGTGGTTTTAGTCCTACAATTATCTTGATAAAAGGAACATCACGTACTTTTTATTTTAGAAAGGTTTTATAGCTTTTCAGTTTGACACCATGAGCAGCTCTCTTTTACAAATGTGATGGCCTCCATGATGCAGAAACTGCAACATACCTGTGATTGCAACTGGTTTTGCTCAGCTGATGATTGTTCCACTGCTGGACCATCACACTCAGCAAGCTTCTCAGAGACAGTTTTCAGCTCAGTGCTCAGGCCTGTTACCATATCCTGAACCTGCTGGTGCTCTTGAACAGGGCTTTCCAATGTCTGCATGATGGTCTAGAAACAAAGGAGTTTCTAGGATCAGTCCACAACTATCTCAAACAAACATAATCATCCACAGACTGTTACAGCTTTTCCAGGACCTCATCAGCACAACAAACTTGCTTGTTTCCCATAAAATATCTGCCTAACCACAGGTTAACCACAAAACCATCTTGCTTTCTCCCCCTGCACATCATGGACTCAATCATGAACAAAATTTTTATTAATAGCAGGAAGCAAAAGGGTTGGCATTTCACAGGAATGTGCTCCTAAAAAGGGTGTTTTCTCTTAAAATAGATGAAACATTAGAGGCAGAATGCCACACAAGGGTACAAATCCAATTTGCACTACACTGGGTGAAACCAAGAACAAGCAAGATGCTGGAGAAGAATCAATCAGATGTTTTCCAAATTCATCCTTCCAAAAGGAAGAAAACCTACTGTGGCTTGAAGAGTGTAAGAACAAATGCTTCAAATTATAGCTATTCAAATCTGTTTATATGGGTACAAAATGTTCTTCACACTTTGGTCTCATTTGTTCCAACACTTATCCCTCAGAGAAAGAGGGAGAAATTCCCTGCCCTTTTTCAGAGGAACTTCTTCCACTCCCAACTTTCCGCATAAACTTCCCACCTGAATGACACCACAGCTGAACAGTGAGAACTGCAGCCAACAGGAAAGGAAAGGGAGTGAGGTCCCAACCTGGAGCTGGCTGAGCAGATTTTCATGTTGGTGCTCTAATTCTGACCATTCTTCCTCTGTGATGCAGGGATCAAGAGTGTGGCCCTGTAGATGCTCTTTCTGGCTTTTCAATTTGCTAAATTGGGAAGTTAAGGCTTCTGTTTTCAACAGGAGGTCATCAGCACAGTTTGCCATCTGAGCTTGCTTCTCCTCTAAACCAGGCTGAAGGGCAAAAATCTCCTGTTGCTGTTTCTCCAGTTCCATTAGAGCCCGTCTCAGATCTTCTTTGCTTTGCTCATATTGCTCCCTGATGCACTGAAGTGGTTCTTGAGGGCTAAGAAAAAAATGCTGTGTTTAATAGTATTAAAACAACAAATGTATTGATTACCTAGAAAATGTCAAAGTGTGAACAAGTCAACAGTTAGAACAAACTTGAGTGTACTGAATAATTTTTTCTCCAGATTTTAAATTAGTGATCAGTGATGGACATTTACAGTGATGAACAACACTGAAGTTATTGCAGATGAACTGGACTTAAATGAAGGACAAATGATTAGCCCTCTTAAACCTTAACCTATAAACCCACAGTTTCTAGTATCTGAGATGTGATGCTCATGCTCTGTATTTTTCTGCTTTTCATTGCAGCAGGAATTCTGTTTAAAAAAACTACAATATGGTTATGAATCTGCTTTCCTTGACTTCCCATGACAGCCTCCTGAAAGGGAATGCTCTGTAGAAGATACACATCACATTTAGCTGGGCGGGGGAGTTTTTAGAGACACAGACAACAAAACCAGCATATGCAATACGGGCTATGCTAGTACAATCCAGTGATTACTTTCCTGACCTTCACATCAGATTTCTCTTTGTGTGCTTTATAAGCATGCATGCTGATCTGCTGCAGAAGAACAGGTTGCATTTGTCCACAGGAAGTATGCAATGAGACATAAGTAACATTTGTATGTTCACATTTAGTGATGGAGCTCAGATATCTTCCAGATGGAACTTAAATGCCAACATTCGAAAATACAATCCCACACAAACAAATCCAAACAAATAGTCTGGATATAATTCTGTAAAGTACAGCAGGATAATCATGGACAAAAGCAAAGCTTCATTGTTTTGGGTTCTGCCCCTCCAGATTCATATTTTTTGGCAAATAAACAAAGAAAAGCCTCGCATACATGAAGTGCTCTTGCGTCAAGTTCCCTGTTCCAGCTCCTCACTGCTGCTGCTCCTGTGGTGCATTTGCTGTTCACAAGTCTGATCCTGCAAGGTCCTGAGCATCTCTTCAGACATGCAGAGCACCTCCTCTCCTGTCTCCAACTCACTGTGAAGAGAATGCTCTGCATTCTGCTGGGCTGGCTCCAACACAGCCAACGCTCCATCCTCCTGAGCGTCTCTTGTGCTGTTTGTACTGAGAGCTCAAGAATACCAGAAGGCAACAGAAGATTCTCTGGATATTCATGACCACACCAGAAAGTATCTCTGGTTATTCCCCACCTGACCATTCAGGTCAAACTGTGATCTGCCCCTCCACAACTCTGCAGAAATACAACTATCCTGTAAGTATCTCATTCTGCTCCCAAAGAACAGAAATTTAATGGAACTGGTGCAGGAAGAGAAAAAAGTCAATATAGCAGTAAGTGATCTCCACTGCCTCCTGGCAAATTCCACATTACCTGCTATATTCAGTGGCCAACTGACAGACATCTTCCCACTTTTTCTGAAGCTCAGTAACAGTCTGCTTTATCTCTTGTTTCTTCTCATTTCTCAATACAGTTTCTTTCAGAGCTAGAAAATACATGCACTGTCTTTTGGCCTCTCCTTCATCTCTGAGAGTTGTGATTTCCTGTATTAAACAAGAAGCAGAAGCAGTGCATATACAACTATTTTTGGTGACAAAATAAAAGTTATTACCATTATTTTTTTCATACTTTTCACACTGCTGTTCAAGACAACAGAAGTCTTCTTCCAATATATTACACAACTGACACATAAACGGATAGATCATCTAATTTCCAAAGTCTGGGAAAGTTAAGCTGATTTATTAATTATTCTCTGCAAAGAAGACCCATATTGTGCTGACAAATAAAAAAAATGCTCAAATGACAAAACTACAGGCCATGATGAGTGACAATATCTTTCAGGAGGTTCTGACTCATCAAGCATTAGCTTGAGGTGGAAGGTGAAAAAGGAATATATTTAACACAATACCTTTATCTGATTAATCCTTTCATCTGATGACAATTCACTTTCTTGTGAACTCATTTTATTAAGAGCCTCCTCAAGCTTTTTGATGCAGCAAGAAAGATCCTGGGCAAGGTCTTCGAAACTGGGTCCTTTCACTGGAAGTCTCTCAGTATTCCCTGTCATTTCGCTTACACGTGTTATCAGTGCGTGGTACCTACTAAGAAGATTATTGGCTTCTGAAAGGGTTTCATATTCCGTCCGCCCAGCCTCCCTCAAGAAATTTGCCAGCTGAGCCAGGGAGTCAAATGGTTTCCTGAGAAATAAAAAAAAAAATTAATCAACATCTATTTGTTGTAACAGCATGGAATAATCTCATTTAAAAGACAGTTCTTAGACAGAGACCAAAAAACCCAATACCTCTGCATTAATAGTGTTTTATAGACATTTTCAAGTTCTGCATCATCTTTATCAATCTCTTTTACTTTTTCCTCCTGAACAGAGAGCCATTCTTCCAAGGCCATGCTGGTTTCTTCAAGGCTAAAGGAGGTAAAAATACAGACTCAGGTCAAAACAAGAGGCATTACATGGCTAAAACCTGCTGGCACCAGTGTTTTGCTGAAAAAGTAACATAAATACTGCGTCTGATCAAGAAAAATTTTAAACATAAGCTTAATTTCAACTATCTTCGTTCGTGTCACTGAAATTTTCCGTAGTTCCCATACAGGTCTGCTGTGAAATTGAAAAAAAAAAAAATATGAAAGACACAACAAAACATTTCCTCAAAATATCATCTTTTATAAAAAGAAGGGTTGTTTCCCGTTCCCTATGGCTGCTTAATAATGAATCATTTCATACCACTTGTGATTAAAATGTCAGACACAAGATTAGTTCCCTACCTACTGAGCTCCTGGAGAGAGGCACCAAGCTCCTCTGCCCGTTTCTGACATTTGGAGATCAGTCTTTGCAGTTCTGCCTCCTGATCTCTCACACGACTGCTGAGGTGGTTAATGCTTGCTTTGGGCAAGTAAGGCTTCACTTTATTCAATAAGGCTTTAACCTCTTGGATGTCTCTATCTCTGCCTTCAGATGTTAGGAAGTGCTGAAAAGGAGCACAAACACAAGATGCATTTGTCAAATTTGCTGTAGTGTAATAGATATTTATGTTACAAGAGCTTTTCAGCTCCTGTTTTCTCCACAGGTATGTTTTTTTTCCAGCAATTCCAGTTCCTGAAAAGGAATATATGTTAATTCACAGTTTGCTGATTATTCCACATGTAAATGGAAAAGTTGCTGTTTGTAAAACAAGGAGAAAGTGGAGTTGATGACTCGTTTTTTTCTTCTCTGCAGTATTGGTACACACAGAAACAGGCAAGCAGCATCCAAATCTAGCACTGACATCACTCTATCTCGTGCTGCTGCTTAACTGTGATTGCTTCTTGCAGATGTTGTGGCTTTTCCATCTGTTTTCTGTTCATTCTGTCTGACTTGGAGAGAAAATCTGGCTACAACAAATCAAATGCAAATTTTTCACATCTGAGTCCATTGGGGGTCAGAATTCCATGCTAATCTCCACAATTTGACTTTCTGCAGCCTCGCACACTGAAGTACTTGGCCAAGGTCCACTGACTTTCATTAACTACTGTCCTGTCTCTCACTTGCCCAAGTTATCTGAACCTGAACACTGACACTTCATTTCAACTCAGCTGTATTTTCATTGCCCTTATTTTCCTAATGCTTTTAAGTTATATGAGATGCTCTTTCAGCCTCAAGTTATAAAACCACTGCAGTTGAATTCAGCCCCAAGAACAGTCTTGTGGGTAAAAAGAGCAACACTTCAAGAACTATCAGCTTTAAAAATTACAGTATTTTGATACTTTACCTTTAGCCTCTGTAGTCTTTCTTCCAGTATGGGTTTTGTTTCTGAGGGCTCAAAGCAGTCCTTCAGAGACAGCTGAGTGCTGCTGAACCAGTCATTAAAATTCTTGCACTGACCTGAAAAAAAAAGTACATTCCAATTTTTTTCATTAATTGCATTCTGTAAAAGAAAATCCTATTTAACATGAAGACTTCAGACAATTTACAATTATATTTATCAGTGCTACTGTCAAAGGTTGCTTTCTACTACAGCACATGTGACTGAAAATGCTGCAGCTCTTATTTTTTCTTACCCAACATTAGCCAACAATCAACACACCTATTCTCTAGGAACAGACAGTCTGTTATACACAGCAGTTTGGGTAAACAAGACCTGGAATAGCCTAGTGGAAACTTTTCTCATTTCCACACACATTAATACTACTTAAAAAACATTTGAAGACATGAGACTACCTTTGGGCTGAATTTCCAACCTGCACAATCCTGTGTCTTGCTTAATGTGAAGAGTAATAACATTAGTTATTCTTATAACTAAATAAAAAAATAACTGGAAAAAATTAAAGCATTGGATTTCTAAATCAAAGTATTTTTAAATTAAATACTCTGACATTTGTTCCTGAATTATGCTTTACACTTCTTTTATCTATCTTTTTAAACACAAAAATAAGAAACAAAATACTTTCATTCAGACTGAGTGGTTTGCTGGGATCAAAAGCCATTTCGCTCCAAATCTTTATCTTGTTCAGAACCCTGAGGCAGTCTGGGATATCAAAGCAGCTTCAGACACCTAACCAATTAATTGCATAACCTTTAAGTCATTGTGGTGGTCAATGTGAACCTGTAAAGGTAAATAATTGTGAAATGTGTTCACTTACGATTCAAAACACCAATAAAGTGATCTTGAAGCACATGTTTCTTGTTATTAAATAAATCAGTGACACATTTGAGCTGCTTATTTAATTCATCCACATCAGGACAATCTGTCTCTTCCTGGAGTAATGCCACAAGGTGTTCCTGTTGCAGAATTTTCTGGTGTATCTCCTAAGGTTAAAAAAAAACAGGGACATTTTTAAAATGACCATTTTGAAGAGCAAGCAGAAGTTCACTGTACAGAGCTGCTTTAGCACAAACTAGAGTTTTGCAAAAGGGTTTAGCCCTGCCTATGCGTCAAAATAATTTCTTAAATTATATTGGCATTAACAAGGCAATCAGCAGGTAGGTGTAAGCACTAAACTCTCCTTGAGCAGTGTGCATACACCTGTAAGCACACATAACCAGAGAACAGATATGTGAACAGTGCCATTGTATGTTCCAGAGCATGTAACACAACAAGCTATAATGCCTTAGCTGCCACAGGCATTATTTCACCCCCTAAATTCCTTATTCTGTGTGTCAAGACCCCATGGGCTGAGAGGTAACTTAGAGGGAGCTAGAGAATTAATTAAAAGCGCTATCTTTCCTCCAATGGCTGTGATTTCACTGCCCCAAACACTGGTGGTCTCACATCCACAGCGTGCATAATCCACTCACTGGAGTGGAGTGGATTAAACCTCCACAGGAGGTTTAAGTCTTGCCAGCCTAAGCCTCCAAGCTCAAGTTTCAGCAAGTATTTGGCTGAATTTGTCTACTGGGAGCTCCCCTTGCAGTCAGGCTCAGGTGGCACAAAGGCGTTCTCTGTTTATTACCCAGTCTCAGAAAACATACAACCCAAACACCCACTACTGCTTGAACATATCCTGGGTGGCAATATTGCTATGGTGCCTAGGATTGACCACTTCCGACAGCTGCAAGGGTTAACTAAATATATCTGATAATTCCAGTAAAAAGAGGCTTTTCTTCCATGTTTCTGGCATCTTAAGGAAATATTCAAGCCAGGCTGTTCACTTGAGTTATTCCAGCAGTTTACAATTTACACAGGATGAACACTTATGAACACTTGCCCAAGAGAGAAATTGTACACAAATTTATAAAATATACACAATTTGTGGCGTGCTACCTCTAGTTTAGTAAAGATCTCCAAGGTGTCTGAAGGAGATAAAGCTTTGAGAAGTGATTCAGTCATTCCAATCTGTGTCTTGGCCAGATCAAGGTCTCCTTTCAGTTCTGCTGTATTCACGGTGAGTTCACTGGTCCCTCGCTTCACTGACAAGAGCTCTTTTATTAGCTCCATTTTTTGCACAACAGATGATCTGATGACCTTAAAATTGGAAATAAACATACATCAATTATACTGGATTGATTTCCTAGAATATCACAAAAATCTATGATAGACATAAAAAGAAATTAAGTGACCTGAAGTCCAGACGTTTCAATTACAGTTTGCTTCGATTTGTTTCCCTCCCACTCCAGACATTGAAAAACATTTAAGTCCTGCTTTTCTGAGGAGGAATGATCTCACTCCATCTTTATTATCATTTTTACTGGTGCTGTTTTATTAACAAATTTATTTATCCATCTCTTCAGTGCCTACTCTGAGCTGGATAAAAGCCTTACTCCAGCTTCAGCTGCCATAAGAAAGAGGGTGGCAGCTCTCTTTGTAACACACCTCCCTGCAGTGATTCCACTGGGGAAAATTCCCCACAGTGACCCCAAAAAAGGCCAGCAGAGAGGTGGGGAGCTCTGGCTCGAGACTATTCACTAAGGAGCAACAGATCCTGAATGTCATCCTTGACTTGCATGAGGCAGCAGCTCAGTGGCATCACATGGTGGGACACCACCCTAGGGACTCAGGGCATCTGGTGCTCCCGAGGAGCACAGCGTGCACAGAACAAGGTTGCTGAGTCCTTCCCTAAGCTCCTTAGATCACTTTACCCAGTGAAACTCCTCTGAGTTCACTGCCTGCTGAGGATAAACACAGAAATAGCCAAATGGGGTCAAGCTCAAGGTGCATCTGACAGACACAGCGAGCAGGTGATCAGGGAACTGCTACAGGAGCAAGGTAGGCTAACACAGTCTTAAACAAGAATTTATTCTTTGCTGTGTGAAGCTAACACAGAAAGATGAAGATTTCCCTGTGATATCCCAAAGGAAAACATCACAGTAAACATCACCCTATGCAAGAAACTGCACATTACCAAGCTGCATTAAGCTAAGCTATGTCAAGGCAAAGGTAGAGTTTAAAACACACAGCAAAGCCGACTTCCTGGGATTTCCAAAGAGGTGATGAGGTTCATTGTGCCCTGTTGTTGGCCAACAGCTAAACACCAGATATCACTGCTATCAGCCTCTTTGGGCATGCCTAAGTGCCTAAAAAGGCACAGAAGTGAGAAAGAGCTTTGTGTTTAAAATGACAGGTTTGGTTCTAACAGCCTGAGAGATTCAACAAGTGAAATGCCACTGCCCACTGGCAACAAAATGCCTCCAACTCTTCTTGAGTAGATTTAAGCAAAACCAGTAACTGATTGTGGCAAAGGCAATACTAGAAGCAGGGCTACAGTAAGGAGTACTGGTGTATCAGCTGTAAAAGCTTTTGTACCTGCAGCTCCAGCGGAGGTTCATTACTATTCAGAAGTTCCTCTATCTCAGCCACCGTGTTGTCGAATTTTTGGAGTTTCTGCTCTTGGACTCGTAAGCATGCCTGAAGGTGGAAAAAACACATCAGTAACTGTGCTTCCCCCCATATTAAATCTCCATGTTTCTGTTAGAAAATTATAGTAAAATATTCTGATTATGCCTCTTGGCATATAGAGGTGACACCATTTGTTCATTTCCTGATTTTCATTTTAGCAATTCAGGCATTTTATGTATTTGAGTCAGAAACACTCTATGTTTCCCAGGCAAAGCAGTTGATAATGCAAATCTAGCCTATATTTAAGAATCTTAATTATTTTGCTTCGAGTAAATTTTCAGGAAAGTAATTTTAACTTTGCATTTATGTCTCGCTGCTCCTATTACAAGGGATATTCTCAGATGTCACAGACTTGAAGTCAAGAATTGGCATCCTTGTGGCACGTGCTTTGGTATGGATGTGATAAAATACAACACACACTGCAAGCACTTTTTATATGTAAATCCTTTGCATATGGAAAGACCTCCACTCATTTGAATGTACTTTGGCACAAGTCAGTAACGTGAAGGTAAAATGCCAGCTTCAACTTATGAACAGGATAATCACATTGTCTCATATTTCCAAATCGATATTCCAGGCTCCCTGAGGACAAAGCATTCCTTTTGTAGTCTCTGTACAAGCAATTATCAAAACCCATTCATGTGCTGCAGCCCTTAAAAGAGTCTGCATTTGCATACAGGCTACAGGGGGAAAGCAGAACTTCTCTCACATTATTTATACTAAAATTATCCTTAAATACACAGCCCACTAATTCACCGCTCTGCTCTTTTGTGACAGGCTCCTTGAAAACACATGCACCAGTGCTCTGCTCACAAAGGACCCTGGGTTTCAACCCTGTGTAACATGACACACATTGCAACAGTTGGGGGTCTTTTTGGAATTAACATGAACGTAGAGATGTTTCAGGATCAACAAAAGAAGAGCAATAACACAGCGATGAATCAACCCAATGCCCTCTGCGCTTGGGATCGTTTTACAAAAATTCCAACGCACTGGGCTCAGCTTTCTCTCCTTATATTCCGCTTTTTTAGTAGCTCATGGGAACACGGTTTCTGTGTCCCTTGCCCTCTTCTCCCTCCTCTTTTGAGGCTTATCTCTCACAAGGAAGCAGCAGAATAACCTTAGCATAGCCACCTCCAGCACAACCCTTCCTGTGGAGGACCAGAGTCACACTGGGGGCACGGTCACATCATGCTGGACTTGAGCATTTTCCAGGTAACACAATGGCCCTAAAGATGCATTTTCCAGCTCGTGCATTTTCACTGGAGCCTCCAGGGACCTAAAGCACTGCAGGTAAATTCTGGCAATACAATGGTAAAGACAACAATGACGTGACAAAATATCCAGTGCTGCACAGTGGATATGCCACTGTTTCCTAGTGAAGATCCGTACACAAAGAGCACCTTGGCTTTTTACTGTTCTGCAAATTAAAACAAATGAGCAGTGCTAACAGTAGGAGGAAAGCTGCAAACAAGCATAATAAAAACCAGGCCATTTGTAGCTTATAAACACTGAGGAAAATCTGCCTGCATATTTTCAAACAAGAGGATATGGGATATATTTGTGTCTCAATCACACTCAAGCAGGAAATTATTTTTGCTTAGTAGATACTGGTTATGAGCACACCAAAGCAGCACAGCTGGTCCATTGTGGCCCTAAAGTTAGAAATTAAAATATTTACCCCCGTACGTGAAGCTCTTCAATGGCACAGACCTAGTGCTTGTGTTTTTACACCCAGCTGCACCCTGATACCAAGAATTAATGTTATAATCTGTGCTAAAGGGGCACGGGCAGCCCAGGCTCTGCTGCTGTCTGCCCGTGTGCAGCCCCTGGAGATGCTCAGCAGCCACTCATACTGGGACATACTGGGACAGGGGTAAAATAAACCACCTCTGCAACCTCTTCTTGAGCTGTGCATTGCTCAGCTGTCCCAGAGGCTCCAGCATCTTCACTGATAGGCCATTTCTACCTAAAAAATGAATCATTAGCCTATACACACTCTCTCCTTTCTTCTCTGTGCACCACTGTACTCCAGGCTACAAGCTCTACAGGCCTTCTCTTTGCTCCATGTGTTTGTACACACAAAGGAATGAGGGGGGATTTTGTAGGCCAAAGCAGCATTTGCAGCGTGGCATTGACTGAAAATCATTTACTACACATATACACTATCTGTGCATTCATTTCCAAGACCTGTCTCCCCAAAGGTAGGCAACATCCTTAGTGAAACTACCCATGCAGATACAACTCCAAATGTTACAACCTCCTCTGCTGCTATTTCTATGCAATGTGCAAGTTTACAGCCCAAAGTCTGTATCACTGTGGTGGTATAACCGAAAGGTAAAAAATTTCCATTCAAATTACCTTCAACTGAGTGAGGTCCTCCTCAGTCAGGCAATGGTCTTCTGCATTCTTGAGCTCTGTGTTTGCCCAAGCGTCGATTGTGCCAGATAAACTCAGGAGTTTGTCCCACAAAGCCTGAGCTCTCCCCAAATTTTCACAGTAGTTTTCGGTCTTTTCATTGATCTACCATTAGATTGATAGACAGAAAGCACACATATTTTAGAAAATGTTGAGTTACATTCTAAAAGCAAAAGCAGCACAATAAAATCAGAGCAAGATGAAACCACCCACAAAAACAAGTGAGGCAAAGGGGAAAAAAAAATCTCGTGTCTTCACAGTAAACTGGTCATGGAGAAGATATTTAAATCCCTGCCACACATGTCACCAAACATACCAATCACAACAGCAGCTTGCCAGTTTTAAGGCAGGTTTAGGAAGGAGCCTTGCTCATTAATGTTTATCTACTCCCAGTAAATACCATTTAATCTCAGTATTGATGCACTGCTTAGACTGACAGTGGTGAACATTTCTCACCAAAAGCACCAGCACAGTAATTTTCCAGATTGTCTCCAGAGTCTAAAACCATAGAAGTTGTTATGTAAGCTTACAGATTCATGCAGAAAGCACAAATATTGCCTTTCTGCGTTTCCTAGAATTATTTACTGCCGAGGAACACTGATGATATAAACTACCTGAGAGATTAGAAATGTTACATCCATAGATACTCTGCGAGCTTTGTCTGGTAAACACTTGGATTTATCTCTTAAGAATCTCTGCCATATTGCACTTAATTTATTCGAAATATCACACCCGTGTCAGAATCAATTACTATAATGCATAACAGATAAGACCACCCTGATAATTTACTTTTTACATACATCCAGCCATCTGTCCACAATAATGTTAGCTTCATTCTCGAACGGAGGCTCCTCAAAGCTTCTCATTTTATTCAGCTGGAATTGCAGGTTTTTGCAGATCTGATTTATTTTGTCTACATCTTCAGAGTGATCATTAAATTCCTCTTTTGCCTCTTCAATCTGTGAAAAAGATCACATGGATTTTTGTGAGCATATTTGCTTATGATTGTTTATTCAGCAAAATATTTTTAACTGATTTGCTGGGGTTTTTTTGCTTAGGGAAACAACAGCATTACACAAAATAATGTATTTTATACAATATGATGAGACTAGGAATGCATCCTGTGTTGTTATATCCCTGCCATGCTGACAGGAATAGTTCCCTGTTAGAAATCCATATCATTCTGTTATTGGCTACAGAACAGCTGAGTGAGAATATGGATAATTTATTTCTAAGAGAGCCAAAACCACAGTTTGCTTTTAAAGTCCTAAGTGCCAGATCCAAGGGGACCGTACATCCACACACAGAACCTTGGTTACAGAGATAAACACTGCACAGTGTGATTATCATGTGAGATACTATCACAACTCTAAAACATAACCTGCATTTGATCCCCAGGTTTTGAACTTTTTATGAAAAAAAAGCTTAAATCCTACTTAAACACAGACACTGTCAAATATGTCACTGCCAGAAACCTGAAATGTCTCTTCCTCCTGCTTTCTATTTGAACACCAAGCTGCTTCTTTGTGTTTAATTGGAATGTCAGTGTTTACAAACAACATGGAAGCTTCCTGGAAAAGAAACACTGACCTCTAGTGCTAGGCACTTTGATGCTAACAGCTCTCCTTATTTCCCACAGACATCCTGGGAAATTACATCTTCCCATACCGACACCGCCGGGCGCTGAGCTCGGGGGAGGGATGCCAGAGCAGCTCTCACAAACCAGAACAAAGCACAGGACTTTCTCCGCTGTTGTTTTATATCATTCTGTGTAACAAATCATCAGCACTCAAGGACATGCCTGTGCTGTGCCACAGCAATTTCAGACCACGGCTCTGGGAGTGGGAACTGCACAGCTCAGGGTGAGGAGGGAGGGTTGTTCCCAGAGAGGGGTCTCCATACAAGCAGGGGCTGGGATATTCAGGCAATGTCCCCCAGCAGCAGGAGCCTGGGTGATACAAGGTGCCCCAAGTCTCACTGGTGGCACCAAGAAGAGACCCTGCCTCAGCTAAAGAGGGGGTGGCACAAGCAGACACCATCCCACTGCCTGAGGGAAGACACCACACATTCACACATTCCTTCTTAAATTTAACCATCCCAGGCACTGTCTGAAGGAGCAAACACTCCTGGGTGGTATGGGTGATGCCTCATCAGAAAGCCTAAAGATAGGATCTGAACAACCAGTTATATAACCCAGGATATGTGAAACCTGTACAGTAAAATGGTCACGATGGACACGCTGCTGGTCACTAATCTGTTAACCACAGACAACCATGCCCAGCAGCTGTATTCATCCAGCCAAGAAGCTGGCTGTCACAGTTTTGTGTGAAAAGCTGGAAAACTTTAAACTAAATGAGGGGGTGTCTAGCAGTACCTGCTCATTCAGTATGAGTAGCTCATGAAGTAATGTAAAAGCTACTGCAAATTTTAACTGCTGTCAAAGACAGCTTGGAACAAAAGGACAGGACTTAATCTCATCTTCATACTAGATTCTAGTTCTTACATGGGGTTTGGTTTCGTGTTTTTAAGCCCTCTCCTTTACAAGACCTTGATTCACTAAGAAAAAACAGACTTCAATCTACTTAAAACAAGAATATGGAGTCCCTAAACGTATTTTGCAAGCCAAAGTGAAAGCAAGGCCTTAACATCTGCCCTGAAGGCTGAGGTTACAAGGGCAACCCTGCATCTGAATGCTCCCAGGAAAGGCTTTTCTTTCCTTTGCACTAAGTTCTTGCTACTCACCTTTGCTATTAGTCTGTTCAGATTCTCCTTCCCCATGTAAGAAGTTTGCTGGGAAAGCACAATCTCCTGTTTCTGGATGATGCTGGTCAGACTCGTTTTGCAGCTCTGATACTGCTTCAGGAGCTCCAGAACCCTCGCACACTGCTCCTGGCTATCAAAAAGAGATGCATTATTTATGGCCTAAGCATAAACCTGCAGCCTCAACCTCCTGCCTGCTTCCTTCTCCAATATTCACACACGTGGGGAGTTTGACAACTATGTTTGGACGAGAGAAAAGGAGTGATGAACTGTACCAGTCTTAAACCCTGCAATAATGTGTGATACCTGTGTGGTATCCAGACAGTTTCTGGAATGAGAAATGCCCTTGACCACCACATGCCTCTGATCCACATTTAACTGTGATGAGCAGTTGTGTTCATATGATCCTCTCCACCAGAAAGGTGAGCTCGGTCACCAGTGAAATGAAATACCACATGCAGCAGATCCCACAACAGCCTGGATGGTGGACATCAGCCCATCCTTCAGAGGGGTATGAAAACAGGTTATTCCCACTTGTGCAAGCCATGAGAATTAACCAGAACTGTGCCAGCCCATGCAAAGCCTCTGGGCATCTTCAAAAACCGTATTTGAAGCACAGATGCCCTGGGTGATCAACCATGGCCTTTCCCAGTCCCCACTCTCACAGACAAACCAAGCTCCTTTCATTCTGCTGCAGAAGAGACTGTTTTCCCATGTGTCCTTTTCTGTTTGTTTCAGCCTGTCTTTTCTTTTTCAGTGTGCTGGCATGAAATTCACAGCAAATACAGAAGACACACCATTCCCAGCAGCAGCCAGGTTTTTCTTCTGGATACCAATTAAGTCCAACACATCACTGCATACCTGCTAAATGATGGGACTGTGATGTTTTAAAAATATGCACAATCCATGATCTTTGGCTGCAAATTTCCCTGTGCAATTCTTGGCTTAATGACAGTTTATGTCATCACAAAGGTAACACCTGCCACTGTAGCAGTGTTTAAGGTATGGTCTGGGGCTTTTTTTCTGTTTGATTTCACAAGCAAACTTCTTACTTGTACAATACCACTTTAAAATGCAGTTTTTCCTCCTTACCATTCAGCAAGCAAGAGCTTTGTATCCTCCCATAACCTCTCTGTAATTCTGCACTGCTCATTTGCTTCCTCTGCTTTCTCCTCATCGATCTGTGGGAGCTTATTAGCAATTTCTTGCATAGGTTTCATTTCAGCAGCAGCACGATCCAATTCCTTTTCCAATTCTGTTAATGATTTTATCCTTTATTAGAAAAAAAATGAAATACAGCCTTATATTAAAGTAAGCCTTTGGTTTGGTTAACAAGGTAATTATTAAGTTCCCTAGAAATTCATCCTGAGCTCCACATACTGTATTAAATGACATCATAAAAAGTCTAATTTGATCTTCAATTCATGTAATCTGACACAGGCCCTCAGATGAGTTATGCTGACCTCAGCACTGTGAGAAGGTAATCCAAATCCTAAAGGGCAGTTGGGTCTGTATGAACACAGTGAAATTAATTTGTATTAAAAGGTAAGTGAAGCCTGTCCATGTCACACTGCACACTTTCAGATCAGGGGCATCAGTGCCCAGCAAGGGGACCCATCTCCCTGTTTTCTTACTGAAAACTAAGATCACAATCACCAATCTCCTGTCTTTTTCTTCTTCAATGCTGCTTCAAACACACATATATAAAGGAGTTAAAAAAATGGAGATGGCTTCCTTTTCCAGGCTGTGATGGAACAAATAAAAAATTCACAGCTTCTGTCAATGTTCCACAGACACTTCAAATTTCAGTGCTCTCCTGCAAAGGGGTCACAGGCTGACTCCACTGAAATTATGCAACTAAAAGAGCTTTAAAAAAGAATTCACCTTTTTTGAATAGCTGGAATTGTTGGGTCCTTCAAGCCTATTTTGTTAATTCTGTCACGTAGATCCTGAATGTTTTTAAGGAGTTCACTGTTTTTTCTGGAGAAAGTCTTGTATAAGTCTTTTTCTTCTGTAAGCACCTGCTCACTTGGGGGATCATAAATAGCATTTATTTCTTCAGATAAAGTCAGAACAAGATTTTCACAGCAAGTCTTTCTCCCACATTCAGCATCTTCCAAACAGATATCAACAGTCTTCAGGCGTCCATCCAAACATTTAGCCTCTTCTGCCATATGAGAAACTTCTTGTGCAGCCTCCCTCAAAGCTTTTCCCCGTATTTCAGGTTGATCTGGAGGATCTGGGAGACATTTGATGGAAGACTGGATCTTCCTCAGTGAGGCCATAAAAGCTTCCAGATCTTTAAGGACTGTCTCACGGATCTGCATTTTATGGCTCATTTCTTCAAGCTGGTTTTGATAGTAAATCATAATTTTGCTTGCAGCTTGCAGGTCTATTGGATTAAATTCATCCCTTGCTGAACTATCTAGGTGTTCCAACTGTTTGCACACTTCAATCTGATTTAATATGGATCTCTGCAGCTCCTGAAATTGAGAGAATGACCAACTGTGTTAGAAAGTGAAAGAAAACATATATCTTGCATTCAAGCTGAACCTATGACTGAAAAACAAATTATACCAACAGTAAAAAAGGATGCTAAACATGGTGGTTAAGACAGAAAATCTATTCTGGACGTCAGGGGAGGGAAGGAAAAAGAACAAAATCATCAAATAAAATGTTATTCCACACACAGGGAATTTGATCAGCACTACAGAAAACTCAAGACTCCTTCCAGCAATCAGCCAAGAAGGAGAGAAAGATGATGACAGTCCTGGGACTGAAAGCAGCAGGCTCTCACAGCAGGACATCAGTCAGAGCACAGGCAGGCACAGAGATATTTATTACTCTGCCATCTTTTCGGTTCTTTATGCTATACTTTTGGAGCATACTTCCATGCATTTAAAAATCTCCTGGTGCAGCCTGCAGGCTCTGTGGTTACAGCCCTCAAAGAGCAGCATGTCAGGGTTGTGAAAGCCCAGCTGTGCAGAGAGCTGGGCAAAAATTCTGGGTCCCTGCAGCCAAAACTGGTCAGACAGAGTACACATGCTCTCTGCTCTACAGCTTGAGAGACCTAAACCCTACTTCACTGGAGAGCCAAGGGCAGACAAATGCAAACTTTCAGTTCTGTGTAGCTGTCAGTGTGCTCAGCCCAGAGGGCAAGCCCAGAATAAAACAATAGTCACCCTGCCTAGTGGACCAGGGCCTGGGCATCAGACACTGATAGCAGGTGAACAATTACTGCACCCACACAGAGCTTCCAAACCCATCCTGAGCTCTGCTCAGGTACTCCAGCAGATGTGACACAGGCAGCCTGGACAAGATCATAAATTAACAGCACATTATGTGTATGACTCCACAAAGTGATATAAGGCCAGGTGGGAACACCAAAAATCTGCATCAAAGGAAGGTCCTAAGCTACAATGAAATGTTAACAATGGTTTTTACAGTAGAACCTACTGAGGGTCCCTGGCTGGCTCTACAGGACCAATGATGTTTAAAACACAGGGACTAAAATGCTGTTACAGATTTTAGAAGGTTTGGGAAGTCTTGTAAGCAGTCCCAACCTCCTGAGTGAAAATCCCATTAAGTTCCCTCCTTCCTAGACATTAAAACCTATCCTTGGTAGGGTGTGGTCTCAGCATCTTCCCTTACCTTCAGTTCCCTATAAGCAAGGTCACTGTTCATCAGATTGAACTGCTGGATGTCCTTTTTCTTCAGCCGCTGATCTAATTCACAGAGAAGGATGGATTCATTTTCTATCGGCAAAACAATTTCCAAAGCAGTCCTTAAAGAGTTCATTCTGCAAGAAAGGTAACAAAACATGAACTGGGAAAGCAAGCAAGAAAAGACACTCAGTATTTTTAAGCACAAAAAGCCACAAAAATAATGCAACTGCCTAACAGATCTAATCCTCCCCCTCCTGAGGTCAAATGAGTTTTTCTTTGATTAATGAGAAAAGCAGTGTGAATCACCATGAATTTAACCAAAAGATGAAAGGAAGTAACAGCAATACACGGGAATATTGCACAGTTATGTTACAAAGATCTGGTTCTGTTCTTCTTGGGGAGACTCACACTTTCTGCCATGCATATATGAATGAAGGAAAATTAAGAACAGCTTAATTTTATGGAATGAAGAAAAGGTTAAAAACGTGCAGGTATTTTCTGCAACACGCGCTATTCCCTTCACCACACACATAATTAGTTACAATTCCTTAGCTAGTATCATGAAGCATTATTTTATACCTGGTACTTATAATATCCTGAAGTTCCTTCCACTCTCCTTGTAGCTTGTTTCTTGCCTCAGAGATAGCAGCCTGCTGCACTTCAGCCACCAGATTTTCTAAGGTAGATGAGACATTTTCCAATTGTGTCCAACCAGAACTGATTTCACTGTCTATTACCTAGAAGATAAGCAGTACTAATGCATTAATATGATCCTGTATTTCTCAGTGGACAGTTCATAAAACTACAGTCAGAAGAGTCTCTACAAAACCAGTGAAAACATCACTTGAAAGTAAGAGTATCCATTGCCTTTTCTCCCCTTTAAGACTCCATTTTTAGCTGCATGCAAACCTCCAGCAACTTTTTATGATGACAATTTCCACGTCAGATATATGCCTTGGCTACATTTTATAAAAGGTTCAATAAACATGGGCCAGCCATTTTTACAACAGGAATGAAAATATCTCCACCTAGCTATGTTCAAAAGAAAAACAAATGTAGAACTGAACCAAGTTCTGAGATGCTCAACAAGGCTTTGTAGTCCTTTCAAGCAAGGCCTTGAAAAATTGCAATAATCAATTTTTCAACATCAACTCTGTGCCTTTTGCTGTCGCCTTAAGGATCCCACAAACCTAACCAAGCTGGAAGTCCTGGAACCGTTCCATTCTGCACAAACACCACCTGATGGTTCAAATCTGACAGCTCCTGCAGCCCTGGCCATCTCTATCTCTTATCATTCCTGCTGACAAAAAAAGCTCCTTTCTGTAGTTTTTTTCCCATTACACCTATTTCAGCCTGCAGATAACAAACCCAGAGCCACCAATTTCTTCTTTCAGCAGCACCTGCAAAACTCCACAGCTAAGCAGGAATGCAGTTCTGCTGAATCCTAAATCTTTGATTTTCTTTTCTAAGAAACCTGGTTACAAGGATGCTGCTTTTCCCTTGGCAATACATGTAACAGAGAAGTGAGTGCTCTACATGAGAAAATAACAATTTAGGCACCAGGTATATTTCCAAAAGATGAATACTTGCCTGGAGTTCAAGAAGCTTCTTCTGAAGGCATGAAGTGCCTTTTATTTCATCAGTAAAGCCAGATGCTACTTTATCTCTGCTGAGTTGTAAAAGTTCGTCCAGGTTACTTCTTTGTGTGTTAAAGCTAAGGAAAGATGCAAACACTTTCAGAGAGAATATTACTTTTAATTAAATGGAACATGTCAGGGTATGGAACACACTGACCAACAGAGTACTATAAAAAAATAAGCACAGCCTGTTGCAAATACATATTTTAAGTCCAAAATGAATGAATAACGCATAAATGAGCAACATATTAAAGAGGTTGCTCATATGGCTAATTTTCAAGACTAAATGCCAGCCTGCATTCTCTAAATTCAGTTTTATGAATGTAAAAATGTCAGTTCTCTACAAAACTTGACACCCTTTTTTTATTTTGCAATGTTTGAAGTTATTAGTAAAGCAGATGCAGACTTTTCTAGCCCAAGAAAAGAAGTAAAACATTTACAGCTAAAAATGTTCTTGCTACAAAATGCTAATGATCAAAGCATTTAGCTACTGTAGTGCTTCCTTACCAATTACAGATCAATAGTCAGTAAATTGTAGTAGAAAAAGAACAGAGTTCTGCACAGCGAAAGTGCACCTTATGTTTGGTACATTCAATTAATTTGTGAATTAATTTGTCTAGCATAGCATCATATCTTAACAACCATGGATTTTTTTTTCCCTTAAAAATTACCTCTCCAACAAAGCTGGTACGGCCAAATCGCTGTCTTCCTCAAATTTGTTTGCACAGCTTTCTCCATTGTGGTGCTTCACATCTGGTTCCAAAACTGCATCTGCAGCAGGTCTTGAGGTCTGAGTAAAAATAAAAAGGGTGACAGTGACCTCCACATTGTTCTGTGTAACACAGCAAAGCCTAACAGACATCTGGGAACTCCTGAAGGAAGGAATTGCTTCATGTGTCCCAAAGGAGATGGGAGATGCCATTCATGAATACAAGATGTGTTTAAACTCAATCATGAGCCCAAAGAGCAAATTTTTGAACACTTGCAGCCAGCTCATTCATTCTTTCCACAGATACAGACAAATGTCTCAACTCTTCACTAGCTTTGCTCTCTCTGTCCTCTGAAAATTGTTCAGATTACTGGGACACTGTGGGGGCTTGCACTTGAACAGTTTCCCACACGACCCTTCCATGTGAAAATGGCTTTTTAGCAAAACATAATTCAAGGCTGAAGGCTCACATCCTCTTAGGGTGCCCAGTGCTGCTGCTTGCACGTTAATTTTTAATATTTACTTAATCTACATTCACAAGCACAATGGGGTTTTGATTTCTGACCAGAGGCCCAAGGTCTTATCACAATAAAAGTAAGAGAAATAAAATAAACACTTTTTCCTTTTGGCAATGACCTCCTTTTGACAGAACACTGTTTCCCAACAGTAAGTCTGGACTTCTTACCTCCTGTACCGTAAGGCTGTCAATTTGTTGAGAAGAACCAGACTCTTCTCCATTCTCAGAAGCCATGATGGAGTTCCTACAAGAACAAAATATCAAATACAAAGTGAAAAAAGAAATCCTAGCTCAAGATTAAAAACCGTGCAGCTGTGATGAAGGGTAATCAAACGTTGTACTTGCTAGTTTATGAAACTTAATACTAAGTGTTTAAAGGCACAACTGCTCACAGTAACATACATAGCTATGCACTGCCAAGATACATTAGAGTATCACAAAATCTTTGTGTAAAAATGATTTCTATAAAGCTACAACACACCATAACTCAGCCACGCACCCTTTCTGAGAGGACTGTCCTTTTCCAGCACGAGCCAGCAGTGCTGTGTAAGTGTCTGCCACCATTTGTTGAACCTTTTCTAGCTTTTTTTCACAGTCTGCAATGAGTGCCTGTATCCCTGGGACAGTTCCTTCTGATAGTCTTCCCAATGTTTTAAGGTCTTCTAAAGACTTGTTAAGTTCCTTCATGCTGCCTTCGTGTGAAAAAAAGGACTAAACAGAGAAAAACAAGATAATAAACTCATGTTAAGTCATGAGGATACACAATTCTTCTCATATATTTGTTTTTTATACTTCCATTATCTTCTTGGATGAGTGCTCTTAAAAGTCTAAACTGTCAAACCAAGAAACACACACTTATTTTCTCTTGGTTCTTTCTCAAATTGAGCCAGAAAGTAAATTAGGATTTCTGGCAACATGTTCCCCAACTATATTCACAAGACTACACTGACTCTTGCTTCATTTTGAAATTCATTATGTTACTACAGTTTTTAATTTTGGTCCCAAGTCTTCTTCACCCTGACATCAGATAGACATGTCCTATCAACTACAGGAAAAGTAGAATATTTTTAAAATATCAATTATTACACTTTCTAGGGTGAAATCAAGATATACTAAAAACCTGGGGAAAAATGGAAAAAGGATACCATCTACTTAACAAGGGGTTAATTCTAAGAGTCTGCAAGAACACTAATATCTGCAGTCAAAAAAAGGTAAAGAAATAACTTTGGTGGCCTCTTTGTTCTGTGTTTATATAACATAGAGCACAAGGGCCCTGTTCCACAGGCACAGGCTCCATAATGTCCCTAAAAAGGAGGAAGAAGGACAGCAAAGCATTCACAGAGAGAGGCAGAAAAGGAGTCTGTCAGGTACCTCATGTTCCTTAATGAGCCCTTTGGTTTTATCCATACTTAGGAGTTTCTTCTCCTTGCCTAACTGCTTATTGATTTTTTTTAAAGTTGCATTAAATTTCTTTTTTTCCTTTTCTACTATGAGCTGGACACAGGATACAATTTCCTGACGAGCTGCCTGCAAAAATACAAAACACATTGTTCCTGTGAGATGGTGAGCCAGGATTACACAGCAAGTAGAAACCTCAGAACATACTGTGACAAAAAAAAAAAAAAAAAGGTCTTCAAAATGCCAGGCCTAATGAGAGCAGACAGTGGATTCTCATTCCTGCATTATCTCACCTCCCATCTCCTACGAACATCATCTTCCACCACCAGCTTCTCGTGATCAGATGAGATATTTTTCAGCTGTTCAGCTGCTTTCAAAAATTTGTCAAGAACTTGATTGTCCAGAGCATTAAAAGCTTCCTGAAAAAAAAAAAGAAGACATCATAATGAAAACCAAACAGAACTGAATGTAACTTATTTACCTAGCAAAATGACATCAGTAGCATGTAAAACCCATGCATAAATCTATGTATACACTGCACATATGGGCTGCATGGCCCTTGTGTGGGTGGGTACAAGGGCATTCTCCATCCCTGCTTATCTGCAAAAGGTTGCAGTATCAGTGAGTGCTTTATGGAGAAAAGCTGTTCTTCTAACAACTTTTAGGGAAAAATTTGATCCCAAAGATGAAAGATTAAGGTCGCTGAACTCTGCCTCTTCCCTAGGGAATACACGGGGCCGTGGCCCATGGCTGCCAGCAGCTGGGTGAAAGGTCTCCATCAGCACCATGGGGTCCTCCAGGATGGCCTGGAATGAGGCTCTGTGCCCCTCCTGGCACATGGTCACCCAGTTCTCTCTCTGCCAGCTCAGCCAGATGAGGCAACACAGATTTTTGGGCACTTCCACTTCCCATGTCCCTTTAAGAGATCCACATTTTGAGACAGGACACTGGACTTACCAGCTACTCTCTGGGAAAAAGAGGAGACTCAGTACTTATAATAACCTGCCCAAGAATTCAGGCATGTGATTCTTGATGGGAAGCTTAATTATTGATCAGGAAAAAAAAAAAGGCTGTAGTTCTGAAAATGATGAGGTCTGATGGAGCGATGGAGTAATTTTAGGACAGGGCACTGAATAAACTGCCATACAGATTTATGTTTCTTCATTCAAGTTGTCTGCCACGTTAATACAGTGTTAAATCAGAAAACTGAGAAAAGCATTAATAGCTACCACCAAAAAAAAAAATCTGTATTTTTCTTACTTCAGACTTTTAGAGACCACACAGACCTTAGAAGCACTCAAATTGAGCTGGTTCAGAAAACCTACCCACCTCGTATCTTGAAATACATTCTTCAGGCCTTAATTTTTGACTGACAAGTTGCACAGCCTTCAAAATGGAGGCCTCAAGTTCTTTCTGAGATCCTTCAAAATTGAGCAAAGCCTCCTTCTCTGAGGGTCTTCTCTCAGATTTGGACAAGACATTGTTCAGGTCACCCATGACAGCCTTGGAAGAAAAAGACTTTTTTCAGAACATGCCTGAGTGTGAGTAATTACATTAAGTTATTGCTTCACAACATCACTCAAGTTTTCAAGTTGAGATACTGATCTTGGAAATGTTCTAAATTTTGCCCTGACAAGAGTCTGGGAGACTGATTCCAATAGTACAGAACCTTTTCTATTTTACATGACTGACGAGGAGTCTCCCTTATCCCATAATGCCAAAATTAGAGATATCTGTGTGTGTATAAAGGAGTACCTCTACTTTGTCCCTGGCTTCTTTAATTTGTGCCTCCAGCCCAGTGGTGTGAGAATGCTGCTGAAACACCTGACTTGAAACATTCTGCATCAGGGATTGCAATAACTCTTCTGCTGCCACAACTTGGTCTCGGCACGAGGATCCTCTTACAGCCAAACTCTGGTGGAACAAAAAGCATAAGACGCCTTTACAAGTGTTTATTCGTCTTTTTGTTTAAACAAACTGAGTGAAAAAGCCAGCCTTGATCATGGATGGTCAATAATCGGCAAAGGAAAGCCTTATATTCCAGTTATGGTCAGTGCACAGCACTGTAAAATCTCTGTGTGGAGAGAAAGAAATTTGCTGCCATCCACAGGGGATTCTGTTTGCTGAAGCAATTTCTTTCTGTCAGTGCAATACCTCCCGTGTCTTCACCACAGAGCCAATTAGATGTGTTTTTTAAACGTGCTCTCCCATCCCAACAGCTTCCCAAATGAAACCACACATTTGCATATGCATCATCTGATCATAAAGTCATCCAAAAGCAAGCACATACCAAGGCTCAGATTTTCTTGCGGTATTCAGCACTGCAAGGCAGGAAGCAGCTGGGTGTTTTGCATGCAGCAGTAGTGTGCCATGTTTGAATATTTATCATGAAAAGTCGTTATTAGAGCTGTTTTGATCTATGAATATTCAACACGTTTCCCCTGTTTGAAGTCGCCAATTAGCATTCTCCTAATGATAATCAGAGCTTTACTCTGGATCTCGACCTATTGTACTGCAGGTAACGAGCGACCTGATCTCTCCTGCCCCCAGACATGGAGATACAACGCCAGTCACATTTTTGGAGGCTGTATTTCAGGGTGTCCTTTGTTACTTCATGTTTTTTTAACAAACTGGAGTCACACTGCAAAATGAGGCTTGTTTTATAAACATATGCCCGTGATTACAAAAAGATGGAACAGATCCTTTTTGTCTCTCGCACTCCCAAATCTGTCAGCTACACACAGTGCAAGAAGGCACAAAGCAACAGGAAACTATCACTGATTCTGGTGCACAGTCACTGTAGGTAGATTAAATGAAATAAAGAGTATTTCTGTTTAGTTACAGCAGTTACACAAAGGAGCTTCAATGAAACCCCTTCTGGTGGTCATCTCCACACTGTTAGGTTATACAGGCCCTGTGTAAAGGCAACATAAGACAGTGCTTCAGCTTCTTCAGTGGAAACCCTGGCATCTTTGTTCAGTCTCACCTTCACTGGCAGGTGAAGAAAATAAATCAGACTTTGTATTGAAGCTGCTGAGTTATATAAATATTTTTTCACCTGCCATCTGCTGGGAGCTGGGGGTAATCCCGGGCAGAGAGACATGGGAAACAACAGAGACTACTGGAATTTCTTGTCAGAAATTAATTCATGCTCTTTGTGGCTATTTAGAGCAACTGCCTCTAAGCTGAGATTCCCCAAATTACCCCACGTGCTGCTGAAAATACTTCAAGTATCCCAGTTTTTGATGGGTAAGCCTTGAATACAACCAAACCTCCTCCCTGCATTGGAAGGTAGATAATAAAAGTTCTGCCTGACCAGGAGAACTTCTCAAATTGGCAGCTTGCAGAGCTCTAGTCTGCTCCAAGTGCTGTGCTGGACAGGAGTAATTAATATCATTCAAGAACAAGCTGCTGATCAGTGGCACCAACAGCACTTCATTGGCACCTGCTTGTCATCTGGACACACCAATGGTGGAAGATTCACTCACAGCTCATAGGGAAGCAATCCTGAGGAATAACATCAAGGCACAAGCAGTCTTGACTTTTTACCAGCGTGACAGCACAAAATCCACATGAAGCTCGGCTTCACTCATGATGGCTCATTTTACCCCAGCCACAAATCCGTGCTGCAAGATGAGAATCCGAGGAACAAGTATTTTAAGCAGCATTTTCACCTGCAAATGCTCCTCCATCTCAGGTTCCAGAGGCCCCTCATGACTGATCTTGCTAAGCAGACATCCCATCTCTGCTGCCCAGCTGTCCACCCCTCCAAGGAGCTCTTCAATTTTCTCCAGACTCCCTGGAAGCTCTGTGGTCTTTTCAGCAGCATTTGTGCCCTCTTCTCCAAGCTATAAACAAAGAGCAGGGTAAGATGTTCATTCCCATCATCTCCCCACTGCCCTCCTCCAACACAGTCCCCAGTTGGGTCACCTTCCAGCTTTATCACCCAACAGGGATCAAAGGAGAAATAAATCCCAAACATATTGGTAAATAAACCACGTGAGGCTCAGTTCCTCAGCCCTGAGGGGAGGTGGGACAGCACAACCTGTCCCCTTGTCCCCTCCCCTATAAGCAGCCACACCACTATGGAGAAAAACTCGTGGGCTGCAGCATCCCCCAGCCCACACCAGGGAATTGTCCAAGAGAACAGCAGTTGGTGCTGGTCAAATCAAGATCAGGAAGTGAGCTGACAGCTTAATGGTACTGGCAGTCACAGGCCAGAGCTCAAGCATTTGGTCTTGCCTTTTATATAAAAAAATAAATATAATACATATGATAGTCATAATGTCCAAAGCAATGACAGAAAAATAACTCAAAAATAACTCCTTAAGACCTTACAAAGGCTTCTTGCACCTTACATCTGATTCCTCAATATTTTTCCTTAAAGCATCTCTTATTAAGGGTTTTTCTAGCAAATTCTGGATTTCCCTCACCCTTTGATTGCTTCCTTTGATTTTATTGCATTCTCACTAAGCTCATCTCCTACAAAAACATAGTAGTAATTTTTTGCCACCATTTACTGTCACAGCAGTACCTTTAATAAACGTCAATGAAAGGCTCAACTCAGAAAATTAAGAGCTCTAATATTCCCAGGCAGAGTGAAAATGTCATTCTTGCGAAAGCATTCCAGGAAATGCAATATGTATGACATTAGGCAGGTTGTATAGGGATTTACAGCAGCCTAAAAACCTGTCAAGTGAGCTGGTAAAAAGTTGCACAACCTTAGAAATACCTGTGCAACAATAATTACTTTCTACTAGCTGAGGCACAGATCGTAAAATTTAGCACAGGCTAAATTGATTACTTCCACCTCTAGCAATGAATGAAGAGCTTTATTCTGCAGTAAGATTTCCTTTTAGAAGTGGTTTTGAGATTTCAATTTAAAAATTGAACACTTTCCATCCTGTTATAATGAGAATTTAACTGAGTTACAAAGATGAAAGAATTGGATGCTGCTGTGTACTCTCTGTGCCTCAAGCTTTAAAACTGGCAACCTTGAGTTGACTGAAAGATGGATCAATCTCTGATTAGCAAGCTGATAAGTCTAGAAAATATGGCTTTGAAGTTTGCATGGCAAAGAGTAACAGAAACTTGTAACTCACAAAGTGTGTCCTCTTGATGAACTTTGCCCATCTCCTGTTCAGTTTCTTCAGCTCCTTGGCAATATTTGATCCAACTTGCTCTTTGCTGACTTCGATGAGATGGTTTCCAGCTTCATTTAAGGAACCGTGAATCGAATTCCTCTTTGCCAGGACCTCAGCAGGGATCTAGACAGAGGCATTGAAATCATTTAAAGCAGAACCTTGTCAAAAGTTTACTTCCAAAACGAAAAACAGAAAAGCAACAACAGCAGCCCCTGTGAAATTTAAGGTTTTCCTTCCAGGAGGCTTCCAAGTATCTCTGTTTGTCAAACAAAGAGAAATCCAACCACGTACCTCTTTCGGATCCTCATTCCTGTTTTCTTCCAGCCACGTCTTCAGTAAGTGGATGTTTTCTGTGTAATTACTCCAGGAGGACAGGACTTTCTGTAGGGTGGTATTTACATTGGAAATATACTTTTTGCACGTGGAAATCTTTGACTCCACTGTCTTCAAAAGTTTGCTGATTTCCTGAGGATCTCCAGCTAGGACATGGAATAGGGATTATTGTTAAACATTTGGAAACAGAGAGGTTAATTAAATAGAAGCACTGTTTACACGGAACAGCAGATGGAATTAAAACTGGTGGCAGCACATCAGTTCAAAATAGAGCTCTTCATATGAATTCATGTGCATGAGCTTACCCAAGTCAGCATCACTTATGTTTTTCAAGTCTTCACAGATGCGAGTAGCAGTGTCCAGGTGTGTTTCAAGCTTCTTTTCTTCAATGAAATTCTGCCCAAAAGTGAAAAGTAATTGATATGGCTAACAATGAACAACATAAAACTAGGTAAGAAATACAGCTTGGGACACTTCTTTTTTTTTTTTAATATGAGCCTACAACCTACAGGTTAAATGTAAACTGAGCAAAGCCCACCCAGCAACTCAGCTGCACCCTTTAGTCTGAAACAGACCCGTTCTTTTATTCTGCTTGTGCAGAGAGCAAAGTAAATAGAAATGTGAATACCTGAATGCCACTGCCTGAGCCACAGCCCTGCATGAGTCAGGGCTGCTTGTTTCAAAAAGTTACAGCCTTGGGCAATACTGAGAAATGGCATCTAGAACAAGTCAGGCAGAATTTAGCCACATTCAAAAAAGGGATGAAAGCAAAAGGTAGGTTTCCCTGCATGCACAGAAATATTGATGTGCCTCGTTTCTGACACAGATCAAGATTCAATGGGGGATGGAGAAGATGAAAGAGGAAGAAATGGGAGCAGAGGAGGAGACTTGTGTGTGCACAGGGAATGAGGGGCAATCCTCAGCCTCTCTCTCTCTGAGCTGATCTCACTCCAGCACTCCCCACTCCTACAAATGTCCCATCCAGCAGGCTACAAAACAACCTCCCCTGTGACTGTGACAAACCTGGGCCACCACATCACCACTCAGCCAGGACTTCACATCACGGGACCAGAAGGCAAGCCAGCAACAAGCCCTAAACTCCCTGGGAAAACTCTATATTCTATCAGTTTGAGCAAGACTGTGAACCACAACTGTAGAAATAACATGATAATAAGTATTTATGAAACCTACTGAACCAACAAACTCGGCACAGATTAACTCTGCACCACCATCTCACCACAGGGTGAGGCTGATACTGCTCAGGGAAACTGCTATTTTATACAACCTGTTGTTGCCTCCTTCCACAGTTCTGAGCCTGGTGAAATTCCCACTGATTTAACTATGGATTTGCCAGTCTGAGAATCCTCTGAGAAAGTCCACTAAGATGGAATTCAGAAGGAATCCCATTAACTGGAGATGGGGGAAAACTGAAGGCATCAGCATTTTCACCTCTGCCCGTATTCCTGACGCAGTATCCTTTGTCATTATTTGGGGTTGGGCAATCCATCCCCTCTTAAAAGCCTACATGTGGCATCAGTTTCATAACTTGAGTCCAGAAACTGAGCTAAGCATAAAATGTAATAGAACAAGACAATCCTTATTCACCACAAAGAATACAGAGGTAAAGAAGGTGGGAAAAGGAAGAGGCAGAAGTGTGAATAATGGTTGGTTTTGAAGAAAGCCAACTACTGAACTACCCCAGAGAGGGTTCCGTGGATTGGAGCTAGGGATTGGATGTTACAGCTGGCATATAAATAGTCTAGAAAGAAAGAAATCTAGAAAGAAAGAAATCTTCACAATAAAGACTAAAAAAGGGCAGAGAGAAAATCATAGTCATGGCTTGTGTTACTTCTCCAAACTGAAGAAAGAACATTCATTCATAGCAAAATGGAAGATGTTGGGGGCAAGGAAAGCTTTTAGGGAAATGCACTTGCCCTTCTTTGAATAAATCCCAGATTTCACCAGGCCACCATGCTTCTACCAACTATAATATCATCAGATGACAGAGACATAAGACTGAATCAAAGACAGCTGGGAAAGAATTACCATCAGGATGTGATACATGTATCTGAAACTTACATTCCAATTTTCCAGCAGTGATTCCACGGACTCTTTTGCCCCATATTTCACGTCCCAGATATTTAGCTTTAACTTCACCTCATTGGCAACGGCTGAGCACAGCCCATAGTGATACTCAAGAAAAGTGCTGGGGTTTGTGGAACGAATATTGCTGAATCTGCAAACAGAAAACAGTTCCAGAAGTTTATTCAAAACCACTGGATATACAAGGCATTAATGTATAAGGATTTTATCCTAAAAAATCAGAATTACATAAATGTAAACATTTTTTTTGTTATGACAGAAATTAATTTCTAAGAGAGCAACAGTTCATTTTTTTAAGCAGCAACAATTGAGCAGTCAGTGTTGTCGGCTCAATGTATGAAAAACCTTAAATGCCAAAAAAAGGGGCATCTGCCATCTGTATGTCAAAGCATCTCAGGTTATGGATACAGATTCTTTGGTCATCTTTGAAAATATCCTCCAACAGATACTTGGGGTAGTACAAGCTATAGGTCACAGTGATTTTTAAAGGTGGAAATTAAAATTTAGAGAATCCCCACCACCAGGGAAATTTTTACATTCAAAATATTCAAGTTTCCTATCTTTAGTGGTTGCTTCCTATCCCCATTAGCAAAGGGAATCTGCAAAGGTCCTGTTAATGAGCTCCACTCTGTACACATAATTAAACATTCATTGGACCAATGAGAGATCCCTGCCTGCTCCACTTAACAGGCATCCTGTGCTTAGGTCAAAAATGCTCTTTTTCTGCAAGGCATGGATAAACTATGTGCTTTGTTCAGAACAGCAGAGCAAGAATACAACATGAAGTAGAGGGAATTTCAGCATCACAACCTTCTTTTCATCTCCTCTAATTTTTCAGGCAGGACTAGTGGCATATTCTTCTCATCTTCATTCTTGAATGACTGAAGGGTGTCCAAGTGAGAATCAAAACAATCCATCAAGCCCTGGGGAGAACAAGACATAGTCAGCCATTCATTTTGATCTAGAGTATTTCATCTGGGAACCTCCAAGTCACCTGCCATTAGGGGAAGAGCTATTAAGAACTAGTCAGCACAAGGCAATCTTCCAGTGTCTTCACTCAGAAAAGTGCAACAGAAGTATTCACCTCATCACCTTCTAAAGTGCATATTTAGTGCAGTACTACCTGATTTCTCTTATCACTGTGCATCTACTCAAATATAAGGAACACAACTCTACACTACTCCTGCTATCAGTTTTTTCTGCACTTTCATTATCATCTTTAGGAGAAAAAAGCATCATTTTAAAAGCTTCAGGATATAAAGCTGTTCTTTGCTATCCCTTAGCAAAGACTGACAGCAAAACCTGTTGAATAAATCTATTATGCCACCTGCTCCATGGTTCATTTGACTGCTCAATAAATTTGTGTCAAACACCACACTGACAGCATATCAAATTAACCATCTGATGGCCAGTGTCCCATGATTGGGGAATATTTACAGGCATGTGGCTCAGCACCAAACTCCCTACCTAGAAATAAAACATAAAATGTATTGCACAGAGAAAAGCCTGTTTCTCAGTGGCATATAAAAAATATGCTAAAAAGTTCATTTCTATGTTATAAAATCTGCCACAAAGCATGTTAATAGAAATGGCTAAACCCTGGGACAGCCCTCAACCACAAAAATGGTGCACAGATTTTTACACTTCATTTTGTAATCAGACCCATGTGAGCACTGGTGGGTAATTTCCTAGATCTTAAGTAAAATTTGCACTATAAGGCACCACCTTGGCAATACGATCCCTACACAAGACGCACTAAAAGGGAAAAAAATTCTCATCAGAATGTCTTCCCACAAAGAAATGTGGATTTGGCAGAAATTAAGCATTAATGAGTTTCTTCTTCTGAAGGAATGCAATGATTTTATCTACATGCTCAATGGGAAAAAAGAAATCCCTTAAGAAATTACATCAGTCTCTCTATCTTATTCTTAAAAATGTTTTAAGTACTTAGGTTGCACAACAAAAATCTTAGATCAAATGGCTAAAGACTGACAAAGCTGTTACCAGTTAAAAAGCCATCTCTCATATCAGGAACTGACTAGAAGCAGTACAAAAGAGTGGTGTTATCAAGCCACTTGCAAGAACCTCCACTGCCCATTCCTTCAAATTTTCTTTAAGGACAATGTCACAAAACCAACAAACTTGTTTATAAAAAGCCCAAGTATGGCGTTATGATGACCAGCCAGGCCTCAATACATCTACTCTTTCAGAACTTTCAAACTCCAAAGGATGTTTAAACTATTATCTGTGCAAATATTTGAAGATCAGAATAAATAACTTGCATGGTACCAAGGTATCAAAATGTCTATCCTCGCCTTGAATGGAACCGCACAGTGATTCAGCAAATATTTAACTTTAAACACACAAACTTCTTGAACTCCCTGGAATGTAACCTTGAGCTCAAGTGCTTTTCTGAATAGGTATGCATTAAGCACAGATTTAAAGATAAAGATGCAATTATCCTGTGTTATTACTTAACAAACAAACAAGTTGTGGGAACCACATAAAAAAGAATAGCATCATTTACTCATTCAGGCAGTACTCAAATTTAATCTCACCCCAGTGAAGTCTGAAACCTGCCTTATAGACCCATGCAGTTATTTAATTAAACTCATAATTCTTCAAAGGTATGTTCAGAAGAGCTTTTCATCTTCAGAAGACAAACATATGCACACCACTTCCCAAAATGTCAAACAGCAATTCATAACAAGTGCTTTGCCGGGTCAAACTGAAGCAGAATTTCCTTTGTGATCAGCATACCTTAAATATTACAATTATTTCTCTGAAGACAGACATTGCTTTGAACGGGTCCTGCAAATCAGGCAAATCTTCTGCCTGCAGACGTTCCACCTCCTGGAGCCAAGCCTCAATGCTATCCAGAGGGGAGGGCAACATCTGGTCCAGCTTCGCTTTCCACTCGTTAATCTTTAAAAGGACAACAAGTGGATTAAATCTCTCACTATTATTTTCTTCCCCATCCTCAAGATGCTGATATAAGCTGCATAAGCTGGTGCTTGAGACATCCCAGGAACCCACTCCCTCATGCCTGTCACTGCTCAAAAAAAAGAGCTTCCAGTGAAGTCAGCTGCAAATAAGCCCTGTTTACCTCAAAGCCAGGTTTGCTCCCCACCTGTAACCTCTGCAACACCACAGAGAATTTGGCATTACTATCCTTTGCTGGTGACCATCCCAAGGCCCAGCATCAGGGAAATTTATAGTGACTAGGTGCAAAAACAGGGGGGAAATGAACAGCTTTGTGTCATGGGGCTGACAGGGGAACATCTCTTCCAAAAAGAGCAATTCCCAGCATGGCCCTACACATCCCCGTTTGAGCCAACACAGCCAACCCCACTGCAAAGCTCTGACCAACCAGGCCTCACTAGGTCAGTGTCTGTGCCACAGAAGGGAATATATTAACACACTTTTCCCAGCTGCATCACTATCTGAGCCGTAATTATGTCCCAAAGTAACCTTTTAAGCATAAACAGGCCAAAAACTTTGATTGGAAGAATGCTCCAAGATAAGCAGATGCAGGGCATTTTCCAGGGATGTTTCAGTTTTGAGGCTCAGGAGGCAGAAGGGTAATGCACAGTCACCTTCTGCCTCCTCTTGGGCACTGAATGCCACCCAGACTGTCTGGACTTCAGGTTCAGGGCCAAACCTCTTTTATCATTCCAGATAAAGCATCATCTCCCCACTGTTCCCAGTGTGAGTTCCTGGGGTTGACTTAGGCTTCTTCGTCCAACATGCTCATAGCTGGTAATGGGGTGAGTGAGAAATGCCTCTCACCTGAGAGATCACTTTATCCCACTCTTCCCTCATCTGCTGCTGTCCTTCACTCAGCTCAGCTTCACCTCTTTTTGATGACAACACAGGCAGAAAGGGGGTTTTCTCTTGGTTAAATGTTTCCATAAATGACATCATTTCCTAGGGATAAAATAGAACAGTAATTCACAGAAGACGTCAGACGGGAGCTCACGGAGCCAAGTCCTGCCTTTGAACACACTGGTATGAGTTCCATTAACTTCAAAGGGTGTGATGCATGCAAAGGCAAGAGAGCAAGAGGCATTCTTGTCTCCAGGCAGTACTTGGGTCTGAAATTATAGGTGCCATTCCCTAAGTCTGTATTTAACATAATGTCAGTGCAGTCAGAACACAGTTCTTCCCTCCCAGCAAGAGAAAGGGAAAATTCCTCCTCTCACAGTTGCCCATGGGCAATTTTATCACAAACTCTGGCTACAACATAAGCCAAAGGAAATTTTACTTCAGCACAACCTATAGCCAGCAATTCAACTACTCCTCTACAACATCAGCTGGGTAAAACCTACTGTTGTAATTAGCACAGAAACAGCAAAGGTAACTCTGTGAAGGGCCTACGTGCTTGAATCTTGTCCAAGTCTTCAACTACGTGAATTAATTAAGACACTACTCTTTCCACAAACTCTACTCAAAAACGAAATAGCCTATCTCTTTTTCCTAACAGAAAGAATTTTGTCCTACCTTTCCTTCAATCATATGAGGGCATTTAACAATTTCATTGTCAGATTTCCAACTTTTGTTTAAAAGCTTATTTAACATTTCAGTTCAGGCAATGAAGATCAAAAGTATTAAAAATATTCACAGCAACATTCTTATCACAGACGCAGTTAAATAGAAAATGCAACTTACTTTGTACTTCTGGTAATACGTTTCATTCTCTGTTTCCACCAGCAGCTTTGCTAACTTCTTCTCCTGTGCAGCCAACCAGCCCATGGCCTCTCTTACTTTTTCCTGGCAATTAGAGCAGAAAATTTCATTTTTCCATTTAGCAATTTCATTTTTCCATTTTACATTGTGCCATAAAACAACACTCACTGAGCATACGATAAAATCCATTCAAAGCTACTGAAAAACAAATTCCTGGGGACCCTGATGAATTTTGAATCAGGCACTATTACGTAGCAGGGACGAAGTTTTAAACCTGGCATCTGGATATATGAAGGTATCAAGAGAAGACCTGACTGCAATCCTACTGAAAGGAGATTATCAGTATGGAGATATGTGAATAGCCAATTAAACTCTCATAAGGGAACACAGAGAATAGAAAATGTGGGTTTCTGGTCAGTGTCATCTGTGAGTGGTAACTTCTGCCCACTTTACATGTCAGCTACTAAACTTAAAGCTGGTTGTTCTGTGCATCTGCAGATCTGTCTGACTCTCCTCCCACGTTTACACAGACTTCAGAGCACACATGAAGACAGCCAAGCTTGAAAATGTCCTCTGTAATAGTTAAATTAAAAACAAAACAACCTGAACAGCAATCTCAACTGTATGATCAACCAAAAATCTGTAACATGGGGTTATTTCTACCACACAGAAGCATCAGAAAGTTAAAGCCAATTCAGTCTTGTCAGTAGCAGAATCAGAGGATCTACTCTGTGTTACTGACTCAGATGTAAACTGGGCAAAGAAAGCACATTCATTTGAAAATGCCTCAGTGACAACATGACATACCTGCATGTCTTCTTCAGGCTCAGGCAAATTCTTGGAGTATTGCAAAAACTGAGCCACGTAAGTCATGATTGATTTTTCATCCGGATTCACAATGTCAACATCTACGAGAGCCAATACAGCATTTACATAATTATGCAGCCTTCTAGGCCTGATCACATAATTACACACTATGCTGCAGTTATTAAAACACATTACCATAAACATGTTTATTTTGCAACAGCTCGCTTAACATGCCATTGACAGAAATTAATATGTAATGAACATTTTTTCCTTGGGAATATTTCAATAGAACATGATTAACTAATGAAAAAGTTTCTCCCATGAACAGGAAAGTTTCATATCATTTCTTCTGCATACTGCTCCTGCAATTGTTGCCAATTCAAAAGTTCTACAGTCCCGAAGTACAGCTGATGTTATAAAATAACCTCAGGTCTGAGCATTACAGCAAACATCAATATTCCATTTCAAACTTAAGCACAGTCTTAGAGATGATCTTAATCTCACTCCTAATAACCAAGATTTTTAAAAAGCTGATCATTTACCTTCAGGCTCCAGAAGCCGTGGGATATTCAGCTCCAGTTCTGCAATTCTGAAAGCCTCTTTCAGGTTTTCTTTATTGCTTCTGGCTTTTGCCTTCTCCAGATCAACCAGACCTGGCCTCAAGGTTTGGATGATGGCTAAAAAAGCCAGTCCACTTCGCCAGCTGGACTTGAAATCAGTGACACTGACAGAGCCATGCCTATCCCAGAAATGAGTGGAAACAAAATGTTAGGCCATCTAAAGAAACAGGCTGTAAAATAAATTTAGAAATAGAATATAAATTCAGTAAAATGGAGTATGAACCAAATCCAAAAGAACCTTGCCAGCGAACATCTGCACAAGTCAGACAGCAACACAGCCAGTACTACCAATTGCTACAATTACATATTTTTACACTATTTTCACAACATGACTCTATTGCTTTTTGTCTTCTACTGCACTGTGAAGACAAAACTTTGCTGATCCACATCTTTTCTAAGTATCACCTTTGTGCTCAACATCTATGCATTCTGCGGAGAGGAAAAGCAACAAGCACTGCAGAACATGTAATTGCAAGGACACCAAGAACTGGCATTTTAGAAAATCCAAATTGTAAAAGTGATGTATTAGTGCAGGAAAAAGTATTTATTTTTCTCTTAATTAGCTCAGTGTCTTTAAATCATCTTTTATTAATGTTCACAGCCTGAACAGTGCTGTGAGGTGCCCAGCCATGCAGGCCACAGTGACTTCTGGGACAACTTTCCAAAAAGAGCTTGTATGTTATGAGTATGTTACAGCATGGAAAAGATGAGGGGTTTTAGGTGTCCAAATTTAGTCACAAAATAATGGGCCAACAAATCTTACAAGATTTGTTCCTTTACCAAAAACTACAGAATTCACTGGCAACAAAATGATTCAACATAATGACAGTTCAGAAATGATACTGCAAACCAGACAGCAATACTGCTGAAAAACAGGCAAAAGAAAGAGGAAGATTACATGGACAAAGAGCAGTTTTTGATGTGCCAATTAATCTTCTTCTGATAAAACACAGCTAGAAGGCAAACCTCAGTGCCATTCTACTGGCAGAAAGTGTCTGATGTGCTGATGAAGGCCTTTATCTCCCACTAATAACATGGAGTATTAGTAGGATTTTATTAGAACATAAAACAACCCAAGAGCTGCGGAGAAAGAGCTGACATTACTATAAAGCATATTTGAAAGGTCCCGGAGTGAAGCAGCAGCCCTTGAAGAAAATGTAAATATCTCTATCTGCTCTAGATTGTGTGCTGTGAACACCCCCACCGAGAGGAGCAGTGCTATCTGTACACCAAGCATAAGGAAACATCTTGTCAGAATTAGGGACCAGGACCACCAGGATCAGGATCCTTCTTGGGGATCACGCCGTGTTTTGACAGAAAAGCATGAGTTGTGGGAATCACAGAAATCCTACATTTTCCATTAAAACAAAATTAACAAAATCCTTGAAACTTTGTCAATCAGTGCCAACCACGAGGATTAAAACAAGCAAATCACGCAAACATTCCACTATGCTTATCACACAGGAGCCCCTAAAAAAGAAAAGCCAAACAGCTCAGATTACATTGTTGTACTTAATTAGTAAGATGAACTTCGCTTTATCATATTTAAAGGGCTCACGTCAAAACATTTAGGGGCTGACTGATGCTAGAAGTACTGGTAACCACAAGTGAAATTTAAAGGAATTTCTGCTTAGCTGTCACCAAGTAATGTTAAAAAACAGGGGAAAATACCACCACATTTAGAGGAAAGCAGTAATACAAAGTGTAGCATGCTAATTATAAGCCTTGGACGGAACTTACAGAGAACACTGTTCTTTCACCCACAACAAAAGAGCCTTTGTAGCAGACATCTTCCACCGTTCCTTAATTTTAGCACTTTTTTTAGCTGATCTGCTTGCCTTTGGAGAGGAGTCGACGGCACTTGAACAATCAAGTGAAGGCTGATTGTAAGTACAGGCAAGTGTCCTGGCCAGTTGTTCAATCTGTCAGAAGAGATGGGAGACTTAATGAGACTCCAGTGAAAGACTACCAAGGCATCAGTGCAGAACACCACAGAGAACTAGACAGGACTCAATCACAGCTGTAACAGCAGCTTTCCTGCCCCCCTCCCCCAAATCAAATCAAGCTTTTTTATCTGCACAATCTGAACTATTTCATGCTGAATTCCCATCTTTAGGCAATTTTTTGGCAGGATATATTTACCCAAAGATTTCTGTGTTACACTGCAGGTACCAGCAATGACATCAAGGGACCTTCTCACTCAATTTCTACACTAACCAGCGACAGCAGCCCACGGCAGCTCTGTTTTCTGCTGTCAAAGAGTGCCCCATAAGGCATGCTCAGAGTCTGCCTGCTCACTCAGGGTGCAGGAAAACCTACTTGATAGGCCTTAGAGATCTCTATTTGGTTAGAGAAGCTTGGTTTAGGTAAAAAGGTAAGTGCACAGGCCTTGTGCAGCACAAGAGTCTTTGGCATCAAAGTACCTCTACCATGAAAAATATGGGCTAAATACTGTTAGAAAACTTTGCTTCTTAGTGCTCTCCTGAGCCCCAGTCACCAGTTCATCTCCAGTACACCTATGTTAATTCACTGCTGGGTTCTCCCTAGAAGCCAGTTTGGCTCCAGCATCCTCTGCAGCCCTACAACATGATTAAATCAAGGCCCTGTGCTTTCACACCTCCCCATAACCTCATGCCATGGAAGATGCACACTCTTGTTGTATAAAAAACATGACTCTGACAGCCTTCATGTTATTTCAGGCACTGTTACTGAAAAAAAAAATAACACAAAAATTGTACATTGTAAGCACAGTCAACATTGAGAAGTGGGGCTGCCTCTGAGGGAGATGGATGAGCCACTTCACACTATCTGCTCTTTTTGGAGCTAAATCATTACAGACCTTTGACAAGCAAAATTTAGCCTATTTTTTAACTGGTTACTTCAAAAAACAAATCTCAGTATCATTCCTTCCCACATTTGCAAATGGATACTGTTCATCACTGCACAGGTGCATCTCCTCCTTGAGCTGCCACTTCTACATGTCAGAAAATGATCTATTGCTTTGCACTAATTCATCTCATTTGGCAATGACATAAGTCAACACATTTTTGTGCTTTTCCCCTCTACCAAAACTCTCTTACATCGCTGAAATACTTACATGAAAATGAAATATAATGGTCCAGATTAGGCCAAGCACAATGGAAGGTTTTCCTTCAATAATGTCAGCCACATGAATATTTATGAGCTTCAGCTAAGGAGGAAAAAAAGGGATCATTGTTAACAAAGAAAATGTTCCACCAGCTAAACTGGCTTTAATTGTGAATTTTGAAGTTAATACTCACTGATCTGCTCTTTAAAAATGTCAAAGCATTTTCTATATTACTTCTACACTGGAAGGTATTAAATCCTTTTTCCCGTGGCTGCAAAGCAAAAAAAAAAAACAAAACAGGTTATATCTTCAACCATAAAAATTAATTTTATTCTATATTTTGATAAGGGAAGTCCTGCAAAGATTCATAAATTACTTTGGATCAACTTACTTCAGTGTGTTTCAGAGCCAATGGTATAAAAATAAGTTACTTGAAACTAACTCTATGACTCCAGAGGGATGATTCATATGGTTGCAGTTAAGCATATCCAGAAATCTTTGCTGGGCTTGACAAAGGATTGAGGTAATATTTTTATTACTCTGTCTTACCAGATGTTGACCTGAAAGCACTTCCAACAGATCCAGAAGCAAATGTCCTTGCTGTATGTCTGTATACAGGTCTGAGACAACATAAGGAGGGGTATGCTGCAAGATAAATTTCAATCTTTTGTCATTTTGAACTCAACACACTACAAAACATCACAGATTACTCTGCTGTTAAAAAATGTTTAGCATCCTTTATTTTTTTTCATTAAGCTGCAATAAGAATCCTGCATCTAAACACCCACATCCTGCTTCTTATAATCCATTATTATGTTTGTGTCTTATTCCCCCTTGTCCTGCCTCTGTGTTTTACAAGGGTAATTTTAGGCCTCACTTCCAAGCATTCATATTTTTCAAGGAGGTCTGTGGCTAAAGAAAAAAAAATTAAGAAAGGGAAAGCTAAACACAGCAGTTAATTCGTATTTTAAGATCTTAATATTAAGTACAAATTTGAGTATAGAGCTGCATCACTAAACCTCTTTTCACCCACACAACACAAACTTATCATGAGTTCAGCAGCTTCTGCTCAAGGAGGGAGCAAAACAGGATTTTTTTTTTTTTTAAACCTGAGCAAGTCAGAGCCCCAGCACATGCTGCAGGAGCTGTTTTCTGAATGCTTAAAGAGCACCCACACTAGTATGTGGTTTGTCTTAATACCTACCAGTCACTCAGGCCATCTCATTAAACTCAAGTTCTTGGATTGCATAATAGAATAACACTTACCTAATCACAGTAAAACCAATTGTAAACTCAGAAACTCGTAAAACCCTGAGACATGTGCCTCAATCCACCACAAGTTTTACCACAAGAGTAAGGAAGAGTGACATCTACACACAAACCACCTCACACAAATGTCCTTGGACATGCCCCAATACAGTGCTGCTGCACTTACTAAACAAATGCTTCTCGGGGCTACTTTTTCCACCCAGTGCCCAAAAAAACTTGTACTAATTTTGTTTATTCCTAAAGAATTTAATCTCTAAGCAGCATATGTGAATCAAAAAGGCAAAAGGCACGTCTTTGCTAAAGAATCCCCCATTTACCTTCGCCAATACTGAATTTATCCAACTAGTGAAGGTTTTCTTCTGTGTAAACTCTCGCTGGACTAGGAAATAAAAACAAAAACAATAACAAAGTTAATGGAAAAAATGATCAGGTTTTATTCTTCTTTCTCAAAAAGATACATGGCATCCACCTCAAACATACGGTCTGTTCTTCAACATAATAAGTTACTATTTAATATCAGTTTTTCTCAACTCTTGTTTTACAGCTGATATTTTCTTGCTTGCTGAGTTGATACTGCAAAGACCTCTACAACCACCAAGCATAACTTACAAGGATGCAGAGAACAACTAATGAAGATCAGCAAATACAAAGAGCAGTGTGAACACATAATTCTACACAGAAATATGTCTACAACAGCTCTGTTCATCCCTAAATGTTCCTTCAAGGACTCAGGGCCATCATCAGTACAAGATCAGTACAAGTACATCTAGAAAAGCCAAAATCCATTAAGTGGGATGCAGGCTGGAGTTAGGTGATAAATGCACATCTGCAGGTGAAGCCACACAACGAGAAATCTTTGCTAAGTGAAGGGCTGGAGAGAGTTATGAGGCTGTCATGGAGAAATACACCCTCTAACAGCATCCTTTCCACTGGTGGGACCTCCCTAGGGTGTACAGATAATTCAGCCAAAAAGGAGCACACAGGGTCTTAATACAAGCAAGAAGAAGAAGGAAGTGCTTGAACTTGTGCTGCAGCAAAAAAGAGTGAAACAGGACTCAAAGCATGACCCAGTGACACAGAGATCCAGCTCTGCACCCGGGGCCCTCACGGTGCCACACAGAGAGCAACTACCAGCAGCTGTGCAGGGAGACAGGGAGCTGGTTAAGCCCATGTTTTAAAAACCAGAGTATTTAGACTGTTTCTCACACCTGCCTGTGGGCAGCAGAGATGGAGAAAAGTCCAGTTCCCCCAGAAGGTGAAGCAGAGGATGAGCAGCAGAGCTGGACCAGACCAGCTCCCCAGAGCCAGACCTGCCACGAGCAGTGCATTACCTGACTGCCCAGCCCATGCTCCCTCCCAAAAAACCACTCCGTGTACAAGCCACACCACAAAACCCATACGTCCCTAGGGGCTGGATGTCTGTACACAGGTCTCAGGTGACAGAGGTGCTGGCCCCTGAGATGTTGGACTCACATCTGCCACCAGCAGCCATCCCAAAGGCTCATGAGAGCCAGCCTGAACACAAACTCCTTTTTATCTTCCTTTCCACAGCAGCTTTGACTTCAAGTATTGGGGCTGGCTTCCCAGAAAAGGCTTGCATGGAGAAACAAATCTGGGAGACAGGGTGGGAACAGACCATCTCTTCTGCCTCTCAAAGTGTGTTCTTGCTCAAAAGATTAATTGAAGGTTTGACATTGTAAGGCAAGTGCAAGACTTCCCAGCAATAGATATGCATGTTTTGGTAGGCTGAGCAGGATGAAGGATACCAAAAATACCAAGCCCTTGCGGGGAAAAAAAAAAAAGTGGACTGTTCTGCCCATGAAAATGAAAACACCACTCACAGGACAGTGTCCCACACTTCACTACACTCTTGGAATTTGCAAACACAAACCCCAGTCGTGGGGTCTTTTCATGATCCAAGACAGCCCAAAGGAGTTGCTGCAGAGCTTCATCAGCTCATGAAACACAGAAATTTGCTTGAGGATAACCCAGGCTCCTGCTCCTCACCCCACAGGCTGCCTTCTGCCTCACTGGGCAGGTGAGCAGCAACAAAAACATTCATGTTACGTGCATTGAGCACTGCTTTACATCCTGTAGTGAAGGCGTCTTTCAACAGTGCTCCTCTAATCTGCAACACCACCATCCTGTCAGAGCATGAAGCAGTTAGTTTCCCCTGCTTGCTGGATTGTTTCAGGAATTCTTTCTAAGCATCACAAAGATTGCCCTCAAACTGTAAGATAAGTGCAATCTTAAAGGCACGGACAAAAACGACAGGACAAAATCAGGTTTTGTTCGGAAAACAAAAAGTTAAGCACAAACATGCCACACAGACCAAACAACGCTGCAATGCTCACAAGGAGGACAAAAATAGCATGGAGATACTGGCTTCATGTTAGCACAGGAGCCAACCACACCCTTCAGCTGAACACCATGTGAGAGCCATTCCAATTACCCAACGAGTAATTATTGAGTAGCTGCGCTCAATTTTATCAGGCAGGCAAGGCTGGCAGTGCTAGCACTTGAAAAGGGATAGAGAGCAAATATTGACTACTCTGCCTGACGCCAGTGACTCCTGCAGCTGCAGCTCTGGCCAAACACACACTACTGCTGCTGATTTGAAGAACTTGCACTTGGGGTTGGTTACAGATGGTTAGGATGAGACACTTGGCCTTGTTTTGGTTGACATCCATATAAACATGCTTCATTATGCAATAGGGGCCAGATACTGCAAGTGTTGATTCACGTGGGCAGCTCTCAGGCAAATGTCTCATCTGGTGAAAGTACAAGGTGGTTACTCCACTGCACACACCTAAAAGCACCCTAAACCCTCCACAAGCTACCCTAACACAGCCCACTGGGCTGCCTTCCAAGCAGCTGCTGCCTCAGCTGCAGTGTGCCTTATTTTCCTACCCAAACAAATAATAATAATAGAATCTCCCCCTGAACTAGTAACAGAACTCCATGCTTGCCAGTATTCCCCCAGCTTGCCGTGCAGCAGTCAGTGTTTCCATGCAGGCCACGCCACACACACTCAGTACAGACGTGCTCCTGGCGCCGTGGCAGGAGGTTGTACTGCAATTTTCAGGCTGAGTGTGTTTTCCCTCCCAGCTCCCCTCTGACACTGCTGCTGCTGCTCAGAGGTGCTAATGATTTAATCAAGCTCTCCAATTCTTATCTCTACCACGTGGTTAATTAATACGGATTTTTATTTTTATGAGGGTGAATGGATCCTTTGTTAGGCCTTTTTGTAGCACTCTAACTGACCTTGGTTTTCTCTTGCCCTAGTTTTCAAAATGTCACTGACCTAGAATAAAAAAGCTATTAAAAAAAAAAACCCAAACCCTGATCATTCCCTTTACTTTGGGTCAAAATTCACTAAGCTAAAAAGTGGATCTGAGAGAACAGAATAAGAACCTGGTAATCTGAAAATACCCAAAATCTATCACATTTCACCCTGTGTTAACAACTCTTTAGGAAGGAATAACACATACAAGCAACGTGTCACGTAGGATAGCCAAAAATCAATACACGCTGCTGGACAATGACTGTTTTATTCAGTAATGAGCTACCAACAAGTGCTATAAACCAGGCTGATCATTAGGAGCACAGGGACATGGCAGGGACCACGTGAGTGCTGAACTCTCCCAGGAGGGAAAGGAGAGCAGCAGCACTGCCAGCCACTCTTTCACTCTCAGCCTTCCTTCAACTGTGATGCAGAAAAAAACAAGACTTAAAATTGGTCTCCTCCTCCCTGCTGCCCTTCATGGCTCCCTTCATGAGGTGGGGGAATGGCAGCTCCAAGGAAAGAATCATCTCCTCCTTCAGCAGGGAGCTGGGGGAAGCAAATAATTGCAGAACAGATGTAGCCTGTCCATTCACACTCATCAAACACTGTCACCAAACAGCAAAGAGGATTTCTTCTATCACAAGGACTTGCATATCACTGCCAGTGAACAATTTACAACTGTATGGCTTCTTTTAAAAAAAAAATAATTTTAAGCAATCGCTTTAAATTAATGAGCACAAGCCTGCCTCATCTCTGTTTTGCCAGGAGGAATTATCTCTTGTGTATGACATTTTTATATCTTCCTTTCACTGAGGTCAGCTGAGGCTACGTCTACAGCAGCGTGCAGGGAGCTCATCAGGAACAGATCAAGAGAGCTGGTGTTCATAATGCAGTGTATCCACCACATGTGCAGGGACAAAGGTTGTGTTGGGCTAACTCTAGCCCCAATGCCCACAGACAGCCACAGCACCTTCTCTATTTCAGTTTCATTCCAAATAACCATTTCCACACTCCCTGACTGCCCAGCAAAATGAACCAAAGGATGGGTAGCAGGGATAACAGGGAGAGCTCCTTGAAGACAGCACTGCTGGCATGAACTAATACACCAAGCAAGTACATTCTTTAAATGATTGGAACCATCAGAAGAACGATTAAGTACTTGCCAGTCCAGGGAGAGAGTGAGCAATTAACCCCCAAGCCCTTTGTACAGTCCCTTCCCTTCCACCCAGCAACAGTTTCATGTTCTGCAGACAGGAAAGCAGGGAAAAGAGGTATTTCCAGCATTTATGTTCAGCAACACGGTGTTAAGCAATTAAAAACAAACACAGAATTTTTTGTCAAGATTGAGAAGTTTATCCAAAGCCCAGTGAAGATGAGGAAAACACCTCTACAGGCAGGAATGGGTCTTTTCAAATCCAAATATTACATAAATATTAACTAAATCACTACTACCACATCAGTGAAGCAAGTGGAAACTTTCTACACTACTCCTTTCAACCTCCTTTTCCTTTTGAAAGCAAACTGTCCAATTTACCAGAAGTGCTGCTAACTCAGGAAGCGTGTTCACACCAGGCTTTGCCCTCTTGGCTTTCTTAAACCCTTTTGCTGTTCTCGTTGTCAGGATGCTGGAGCAGCCCTGCTCTGCATCACCACTGTCTTTACTGCCACCACAACGTGATGCTTAGTGCTCAGGCGCATAGGCAGGTTGCAGATTAAATTCTTAAAAGGTACCAATACACATCATTTAGATATCAACATACTTTTAAAGATAAACACTTAAGTGGCTTTTCTAACATTTAAAAAAAAACCCACAGTGAAGCAGGGGTCTGACTGTAGTGGCCTCCAGTGCCCTTTACAGGTGCCTCAGGAGCCATCCACTCCTTTGGCATTTTAATACCAGTTTTTAACCAGTTATGCACCAGGTAATGCCTTTAACAAATTGAAATTTACCTAGCAAGGAACACTTTCATGCAACTACCCAATCTATTTTTTACATTAGGCGTGTGAAGCAGACAAAAATACCCATGACTGAGTTTTTTCAGGGCAGTGTCATGTGTCAATTGCCTCTCCAGTGCCATCAGCCCTGTCACATGCCACAAAGCTGTGCAGTTAGGGGAACTGCAGTTCCCTCACCCAGGCAGCATAAACCAGGAATAAATTTCTGTGCAGCTCCTATGGGAGCTTTTCAATTTGCAAAAGTCACCCTTGTAAAATCGTAATAAACATTTAATGGACTTTTTTTAATCGTTCTGGTTAAAGATAAAAAAGTGTAGCGGTAATAAGCAAGTGGCCCCATCAGATGAGACATACAGTTAAAACAAAAAAAAGCTGGGAAAGAATTATTAATCTACCTGACCTCTGGATGAATCAAGAGGGTCTCAAAAAAAAAAATCCCCCTTTACTCAGAGGTGAGTACAATCTACTACAAGCTGCACACCAAAACCTATCCATACACATCTCCATATTTTCAATTTCACTTGAAGAGAAATCATTCATAAAGGATTAGACATAACTACATGAAAATAGTATCATTCATTTTTATCACTAAACTCTCTTTAAAAACAGTTTTCTTCAAAAACTCTCTTCAGTTTTAGCAACCACATTCCTATATTATCATCCTTTGGGTTACAGTTATAAAGAGTAACACACACGCAGATTAATAAGTGGAGCCAAAAATTAGGACCCCTGCAGTTAATTAAACAGTGAAAGAGTAAGTACATGCCCCAAACTCCAAGAGCTAAAACACACTCTCTTGTGTTTGAATTAGCTCAGCAAGCATGAAAAGAAAAGGGAAAACCAAGTTCTGCACAGGCTTGGGGGGAAGCGCCACACACAGGGTCTGTTTGCTATCCTAGGGAAGACGGGAAGGATTTGTGCATGGGACAGAAAACAGAGGCTGAATATTCCCACAGGTAAAGAGATTTGTGTTCCAAAAGCAAAAAATAATCCCGCTCCAGAGTGCCACAAACCCTGCAGAGTTCCTGGTGCAGCCACCCATCCGCGAGCAGCCGCGCATTCCCCTCGCTGCAATCCCGCACTCCTGCTCAGCAGCAAAGCATGATTCCATCTCCAACAGCTCCCAAAGCACTGCCAGGAGGCCCTTCTCTTACCAAGGAGGTGACATGCCTCCTCATCTCAAGTGGCCAAAGGCGATTTTGGATGTTGACTGTGCCTCTTCAATTCACAGGAGGAGGAGCAGCAGGCTGGACCCCACTCTGGGGCCAGCCCATAATGCAGTGATGGGAGGGAGACACGGGAGGAGGAGACCTACGACAGGGATCCTGCTTTATTCCTCCCATGCTCATTGCCAGCCAAGCCCTGAGCTCCTGCCTGCTCCATCCTACACCAAAAGCGACTTTAGCTTTCAAAGACGGTCTGTGGTGCAATGATGCATCTCCCTGTCAAGCATCCTCTGTTCACCAAGATGTTTGCAGATTGCCTGGCAGGAGAAACCATTCCCTTAAGTATTCCCCCACTGGATACAACCATAACAGCTCCAGCTCCAGGCTTTTCACCTGCACTTTTACATGCCTGTGCAAGGACACAAAGCAATCCTGCAGCTGCTGTAAGTTGTGCTGCATCAGGAAACTGGGAAGAAGCAGAAAGGTGCTGAAGGAAAGGACACAGATAATGCCGACCTTAATCTGATTACATTTTATTATAACATCTGGGACAGAGGGAAGGAAAAAAAATAAAAGAAGCCTGCCAATTCCTGACATCATGCATTTTCATAGCAATTTCCATTTTCTTGGCAGGGAGGGAAGGGGTAACTATTACTCTCATCTGGATATCAGCCTGAAAACTGGTAAAGGTTAAAGAGCAATACATAAATCTGAAAAGATCCATTTATAAGGGTTTATATTCTTGCAGCTCTTTACTTCAGCCTCATGCTTTTGTGACTAGCTTTACCATTTGAAAATGCCTGGGGATGGGGGCATTAGAAAAGATACTGCTTTCATTTCTTCACCTATTTTCTTCATGTTTTTCAAGCTTCATTAAGTCTCCTTACAGTAATCAGCTGACAAGAAAGAAGCACTGAGAACAAAGTTACATTTTTACCTATTTTCCAGTGAATCTCTTTATGGCATCTTCTAAGCCAAACACTTTTAAGGAAAATCAGTGTTCACCTTTGAACACTCTTCTACCTAAATACCCACTAACAAGCTTTTACACTATTAACCAACTAGGCATAAATTAATAGGAATTCTGTAATACTTAGAGCTACTAAGTAGTAAACTCTTCACTAATTACCCAAAGGAAATTGTTCTTTCCCTCTTTTTTCCTTCTTTTTCTTCCCAAAAGTGTTGTCCTTGCAGAAGACTGTAACTTAAGTAACAGTCAAACATACCTCAAATTACACACCTACACATGGTAGGGAAGGAAAAAAAATAAAGCTAATGATTTTGTTACATTTTTTAGGCATAAACTTCATAAAGTTATATGACCAAACCAATTGACACATTAAGTTGATCTTGCCCGAATTAACAAGACTAGACAAGTGCTCTATCCCTACAGGATGCCTTTCAGGAATAATGGAAGATTGGATCACAGAGAATTAAAAAGTAGATCAAAATATATCTAGACTACATCCAGACTAGATCTCACTCTTGCTTTTTCCTTCTGCATCATTTATGCACGTCTCCTGTTATGCTGCGTACTATACAGTGCTGGACATATTCTTTGAAGCTATATCCCAGCAATTTGAAAAAGGAGATGGTAACAAGTTCTACATCCATCTGCAGTCACACAAAATGTAAGCTGCTTTTCTGATAGTTATAAGCAGCTATTCCTTGAATATGAAATGTCTCTAACACTTCCCCAGGTGGACCTGAAGATTTAAAGCAATCAATGTCTCCGGCCGCTTCGCAAATCTCATCTCGAGATTCCTATTAATGGAAAAACCTGTTTCCTTGAGTGACCCTATTCTTCTTGTTTGACCTTGGCTACCACAGATCTGTGAGCAGAGCTGCTAATGGTCCCTGTATGTCATGTCAGGGAGCGTGTCTTTGGTGCTTCCTCACAGCTGTATTGCCATTTGCTTGTTTGACCCTGAGCAGAAGCTGCAGCGCCACAGCTCCGTACACAAAACGTGTCAGTACCATTTGTTGTGTCTTCAATCATTACAAAACATTGCTCATGTCACTTCTAAGGGATGTCTCCGGATGTTTTACAACAGCCAGGCACAGGCAGCTTGGGCACAAGATTTGCAGTGTGCTCATTTCAGCATAATCTAAGAGCTCCATTTATTACAGCAAAGAAATACAGTCATTTCAGTTTTATTAAGCAGGGCTCCTTCAATGAGATATTGGCCAAAAAACCTCAATTGTTATTCAACACAAACACCAGCCTGACTTTCCAGAAAAAAAAAAAAAGAAGAATTTGAAAGTAAAACCCTGTCCTAAAATGGCATGTAACTTTAAATCTGCCTTAAAGCTAGAGTGTTTTCCAAATCTGTTTCACAACAACAGCCACCTCAGCCTTTCTACCCAAGGCTGCGTTTGACTGGCACAACAAATGTGTGTCTGACAAGCTGTGCTTGGTGCAAAACTCAGACTAGCTCCTGTCTGCTACGAGTTTCTGCCTATTCTCCTGAAAATGCAATACTGAAGCAAAACGGAAGAAAATTCACCATTAAAGATGCTTGGCTTTGGACCACTATTAACACTCACTCATCAAAACACATTGCTTCAACGACAGTATTAGTGCAAATATGGATCACAGAAGTGACTTGGCAGAATATTCTTTTGCACCATCTGTTTTCAACATATTTGCTCTCAACCAAGCACCATAGAAATTTCATTGCAAGGGAGTTAAAAAGAAACAGCTCTGTGGAAACACGAGTTAGCCCATCCGTTCTAGAATAACCAGGCTCTAAACACATCAAAACCAAGCTTTTCAGCAGGGCTAGTCCTGCTGCCTGGACTAGACTCCTTGATAGTCTCCACGAATATGTTCAGAGCAAAGTCAACTTTTACAGAAAATTCTTATAGAAGGAAATTCAGCATGTGAGTAAGGAAAACCCGAAAGTTCTGAAGGCCAGGTCAGATGCACTCATCATCACTTAACTGTCCAGGTAGATGCCATTAAACTGAAATAATTAAAAATCACCACTGAGTGCTTCCTTAAAAAGTTATAACGCATGACAAGTAAGAACCAAAGACTTGACCCATAAGAAATTTGTTTAGAAGCCACAAAAATTATCCCCACTTGCAGGGGATATAGTAGTTAAAAACAGAAAAATAAAATAGAATAAAATAGTACTGTAGTCAATATCTTCATTAAGACAGCTCAATGCAATCACCTAATTGTCAGCAAGCCGAAAACAAGGAAACTAATGAACGGGTCTGTTTTCATGCTGGTGGTTCCTTTCAAAACAGTTTACAAGAACACGTATTCTGAGTAACAAAGCATAAGAACCAGTGAGCACATCAGTACCAAAAAAGGCAACTGATCTGAAAATATCACAAGAAAGTACTACAAGATCTTATCTTTCATTTCCCTGCTGAAGCCTCTCTCATGAAACACAGAAATACCTGCAAAGAAGCACAGACGTGAACTAACTATACCCACCATAACACAAGTTTAAACAGGTTGTTCAGAATTCCCTTCAACTTGTACACACAGCCACAGATTTTTGACAAAAATCTAAATTAAAAAAGCGCAGAAAACTTCAGTGACTTACCTTGCAGCGTTAGATGGAGATCATCTATTTCAGAGGAAGCCTGCTCCTCTGTTGATGCAGACGACTGCTGTGATGCCATATTGAATTCTATGGAGATTCTTTAATCAATTTCCAAACTGAAATTATATTTAAAAGAAAGAAGAAGAAAATCAGTACAGTTTTATAAAAATTGATGATGCTCAATGATGATGTGGCACCAAGATACGCATTTTGTTTTGGGTTTTCTTCCCTTGGTCAGCTGTTTCCTTAGTTTATTTAGAATAAAGCAACTGCTCCTACTGCAGGAACCCAAGCTTTGGTCCTTTGACTCTTTTCTAACAGTGGCCAGCAGCACTCCACAATACAAACCAGGGATCCCAGTGGATCTTGCCATGAAAACAAAAGCACCAGGATCAGGAAAATTCAAACACCGTTGCTTTCTTTGAGAAAGCCAAGGTGACAAAAGCTCACAGTGCCTTCTGCAGACTGGTAGCTGCCAAACCTCATCTTTTTAATCCTTGTACCTTTCAGATCTCCCTTCCTGCCTGGATAATTGTTGCAGAATTCAGGAAGAATCTGCAAAGATTAAGGTGAAATGAAAAAGCAGCAGTTATCATAAGAGAATCAACACAACTGCTGTCTCTGTCTGGTACCTTTGTTACTCCTCAACCCCCATGAAGGAGTTTCTTTTCCAACTCCTCCATTTTCCTCTCCCTGGACACCTCCTCTAATACAACTTTAGAAAACAATACGCTCTATCTTCCTTAAAAAACTACAAGTGTTCCTGGTTCTGCAGTAGTTATGTTGTTCAATTTGCCACTGTAGGAAGAACTGAATGCTTAAGATAGAGACTTATTTTTATCAAGAACCCAGAAGTTAAACAAATTCAAAAAGAAATTAAGCTGAAAATTAAATAAGGGCACACTCTTAAACAAGCTTTGTTACCTACACAACTGTAACCTTTTCACCAGAAGCACTAGGATTTCCACACCATGTATTAATAACTCATCCACCAAGTATATGTCAAAATAAAGGGCATGAATAGATGAGTCAGGAAATACAACATTAAGGAATGCCAGAGAAATTCTTACATCCATTCCCTTGTGCACATGAATCATGAGGCAGCCTTTGTTTATTCCACTCCATACTATTTCTCCTCACTCTCTGTCTCCTTCACTGAGCAGAAAGGAGAACACACATTTCACGAGGACCTCTTCAATATTTTACTTTCCTCACCCTGAACAATGTGTGTCCTTGTGCTTTATCCAAGAGCTGCTCTGATGACAGGATTATTGAGTCCCCCACAAGATTTTCTATGGCACTCACCAGCCCGGCATCTGAACACTTCACAAACATCAATCAATTCACATTTACAGCACCTACGTGAGACCAGGGGTTATTGCCCACATTTAGAATCACAGCGTGCTCTGGGCTGGAAGGGACCATCAGTTCAACCCCCCTGCCATGGGACATCGCTTTACTGATGACAAGCAAAGGCCAGACAGAGAGAAGAAAGGCAACAAGAAAAGTCTCTGGATTTCCAGAGAAACGGATATTAGCTCATAAGGCTGAAGCACTGATTCCAGCTGCTGCAGTGACCATGCAGCACTTCTGCAAGTCACCAACAACTTAAAACTGCAACTCAAGGCACCAGATTCAAGAAAGGGGAGTTTAGCTGGGGCAGGTAAAGGTCAGACCTATCTGGATAATCAAAGAAAGACATACTTTACAAGAGTTTGGCTTGCTTAGCAAGCAAAAAATAGGAGGAAAAGGACTAATTTGATCTTTGGCTGGCACAAGAACACGATGATATAAACAAGCCAAGCCTTGAGGTTAGGATGGAAATCAGATATCTAAATTAGCCAAGAGAGCCAACAAAATGCTGGGCAGCACAAAAAAGGGCATCACCAGCAGAGGTAGAGAAGTCACTATCCCACTCTGCTCAGCACTTGTCAGGACACCTGGAATACTGGGTGCAGTTTAGGACCACGCTGTACACAATATTATGTGGACAGGCTGGAGAAAGAAGAGCACAAAGATGACCAAAAGACTGGGAGGCCTGTGTGAGGAAATGGCTGAGAAAGCTGGGTTTGCTGAGCCTTGAGAAAAGAGGGCTGAGAGATCTTATTACCACGTTCCAGTATCTGAAGGCTGCCCACAGAGAGAATGGAGACTCCCTTTTTACAAGGAGTCACATGGAAAAGACGAGGGGTAGTGCGTACAAGTTACTGCTGGAGAGATTTTGATTAGGCACAAGAGGAAAATTTTTCACAGAACAGTCACTCGTTGGATTAAATCTCCCTGGGGAAGTGGTGCATTCCACAACACTGGCACTGCTATGATTTGACTGGGCAGGATGACATGCCATCTTGTCTGGACCATGCTTTCAGCACAAAATATTGGACCAGACGGTCCTTGAGGTCCCTTCCAACCTGGAATTCTGTAAATCTGTGATAAATACTAGGCTCTTACAGGAACTGAGGATGGGCAAGGGCTGAGCAAGAATCCAGTGCTCACAGCTATTGCTGCCTATGCCCAAGGCAATGCAATCTTTCCTGGGAAACTCCCTTCTTTTTTCTCTCAAGATTAAGCAATACAAAGCCGAAGTCTGAAAATGTAAAATGTCAGGTGGCCTTAATATCTTTCGGGTAAGACTAAGTCTTGAATTTGGTTTTTTGATCACCACCTTGAAGGTGATGACAAATGACCCAAGTGGGAAGTATGTAAGCAAACTCCCTAACAGTGGAAGCATACACATCTGTTCAAAGCATCCACATTTGAGATAACGACATGGGCAGAGCCAACTTATTTTCAACTAACTTGCATGATGCCAGAGTCACTGGGACCACAGTCCAGAGAAAGGGAGCAGGATTTGGCATTAAAATTCCATTATAGTAACAAGAAAGTATGCAAGAGCCATGAACAACTCTGATGGACATTTCACAAACAACACAAAATATATTTTTAACCTTTCTGTGACTGTTCCTCCTCTGTCCCCAGCCCTTGCCAGCTACAGCAACAACACAGTGTCTCCTTTTATGTGCTTGCACTGCACTTCATGTGATGGGACCCCAATCTCAGTTCAGATCTCTAACCAATAAAGTAGTTAAAGCTAATAAAACTTCCAGGATTTCAAAGCAGAAAGTATATTAAGCTCTAAAGCATGAATAAACTTTAATTAAGTTACTTGATTTATTAATTAATTAACTTAAATTACAGCACATGATCACAGAACATGTATAAATGAAGAAAAGCACATGCTCTTATTTTATTTTAAAGTCAATTTACGGCCTCCTTCCCAAAAGGATGGGCAATTTTAAACTTTTTTCTTTAAACACAGACATCCACTCAACAAATCCACAACAGTGCAGGCTATGAAGACACATAGCTAATACCAGGTAAATTTATGCTAAAGCTTTCATGTCCCTGAAACCCTCAATTCACCATCCAACACAGCAGATGCATTTTGCCCTGCCCCAACAGAAGACTCCACAGGTGCTTTGAAGGGGAGACACAAACACACTCTTGGAGGACACACCTGCAAGGATTAGTCTTCTTTAAAAGGTACAAGGTACAGATTGTCTGAGAAGGGATTATACAGGGACAATATGCTACTCACTTTGTCCTCCTCCCTGCCCCAAATTTCATTCAAACACAGCATTATCAACTGTACCACTGCAGCCTCTGAAGAGTCTAAAACCATCAAGCTCTGAAGAGCCTGAAACCACCAACCAGCAATGGTTTTCATAGGCAGTAGGAAGGATCATCTCTTCTACTTCATATTTTAGTCAGTTATTTTGTTTCATAACAACTCAATGAAGTGCAGAGCTAAACCAATCCCTTCCCCTCCATGAAACGCTGGACAACTAGGGAATATATACCCACAGCATTGAAAATAAATCAAATGCTTTCAAATCACACTTTTTCAGTGGGGATAAAACCAAAGGTGAAGGGAACGACCTTGTCTTTCCCTCTCTCTGGAGAGTCTAGCATTAATGTAGGAAAGCATTAACTGCTTACACCTTGGGATAGCCTGTGAAGTATCACAGAGTCAGACAGGTCCAGGCACAGTGGGACCTTACCTCCAATGGATTCATTTCCTGTGGATTAACTTTATGTGAACTGCGCCAGAGCTTTTGTGCAAGCTCACCTTTTCTTCAACACAGGGTAAGTCATACAAGAAAGGTGCATTAGCAATGTCCTCCTTGAGAAGAAGGCTTTCCATGGTGTTCTCCAAAGGGGTAAATTCTTGGCCACCTGGGATCAATCTGCAGCTCAAATGGTTCAACCACCAACAAAGCTTTCCCCATGATAAGGGCACTTCTAAGACTCAAACCCTTCTTCCCATACCTCTCCAGCTATTTCCTCAACAGGCACCTAAAAATGTTGGTGGAAATTACACCAGCATAGTTGTTTCAAATCACTTCTACTGTAATTTCCCTTCCTCTACCAAATTCAGCTGATATTAGCCAGCAGATTGCAGAAAATCCTGGGCATTAACATACACACATAGGCACACTGATAAGAGAGAAACCTAAGAGCAAGTAGCAGACTGCAAATCTCAAGGAACTAACCTGAAAATAATCATACCCAGGCTTTGCATTCCATTATCATAAGAACAGACAACACTGATTTAAATACCTTGTCTCCAGTGAGGCTTAAGTCCTAATGAGACCTAAGAGATACTCTCCTTAAGCAGGGTCTTTATAAGGACATTCTTGTCTCAGAGGAAAGGGGGGGAAAAAAGTTTCAGATGGATTTAGAGGATTCATTAGAAAGGATTTCACAGCCTTAACATTAGTTCAGATCAGGGTGGTTTGCAAACCCCGGTTTTCAGCTGTTCCAAGTACCGCAGATGGTGAGATTTCATCGCGTGGAAAACCCAGCAGTTACACAGCACACTCCTTACGGTTAAACCACTGCCATCTTCAAAAAACAATCCATGTAACTAAAGCCGAAACAGGAAATGGGTATTCTATTAATTAGTTTAAAGCTACCTCTACAAAGCAGCTGTGCACAGTATTTAGGAAGCAAGGTAAACTAGTTGGTGTGATTTCCACCCTGTCCCAGGTAAGAGCCTTTTTAGCCCCAGAGTTCACAGAGAACTTGTGCATGTCCCTGCACAGATGTCCCCTCACGGCCCTCCCCAGGAGCCAATCTTGAAAAATCATATGCCATGAAATTAGCTCAGTTTTGCACTCCTCAAAGCTGAAAGCAGCAGACACCTTGCAAACAAGCCCAGCTAGAGGTAGCTGAATATTATAACCCACTGTTAGTAAATCCCTGCTTCATTGGTTTTGCCTTTGCAGATCCATGCCCCATACTTTCTCAATTATGTTGGCTACACGCTTTCCACTGGTGTTGCAACATGAATTGCAGACATCTTTTCATGCCATCTCCAACCGCTTGTTTTTACTTTTCCTCCTTTGAAGTGCCACTGATTATTTATGACCCACTCAGGGACTCAAAGACCTGCCCTCCACAGAGGCCTCTCCATGTAAACCGGAGTCTGTTCCTAGCAACAGATTATTATTACTCATGCCCTGAGCCAAGGCAACGTCATGAACAGAAACGGCAGATTTTTATCTTTGGTGAACCAATCCAAAGGAAGTAGAGCTCCACAATGCTGACCAAATGAAGACACTTTCATTTTTAGCTATTAACAAAGGTCTCTGTTTATTTTACGCTCAGAAAGAAGAAGCAACATTCAGAGGTGCGAGTCTTGAGCCTTGCAACGTGCTACTGAGCCACCTTCTTTTGGTAAGCTCTCTTTCTGTAAGTTTGTCAGAGCCTCCCTGAAGGCAAATTGTTGGCATCCAAATCATGACCCCATGACCTAAATAATTATCACAGGAAACCCCTTACATTAAGTTGGTTTGGTTTTTACTCTTTCATAATATTCTCTTTTCCCATCACTTCTGATGTACTCACACCTCTGTAAAGCCTGAGAAGTTCACACAGCACTTCAGTTTGATGGTCCTGCTTTCTCCCCAACACTTCAATTACAAAACCGTGTTTTCACTCAGTGATGGGGAGAAAGGACTGTTTAAAGGATGCATTTTCCATCAACTTTGCAATTAAACACTCTTTTTTTTAAGATCCTACTCCAAACTGAAGTTCATCCCTTCCACATTTAAAGAGCTTGCCAACATCGTTCTTGTGGACCATCTCAGATTGAATCACATTCCCAGCTGAAATGTGATCACACAGCAAACATGCTGATCCCCTTCCCTTCAAACCCAGATCCTCAGGAGGCAAAAATCAGGATAGCACCATTGACAGATCTACCTTGACTTCCCCAATTGAGGAACTGACAACTTATCTATGTCTGGCAGAAAAAAATTATTTGTCATCATCCAGTATGCAATAATGACATATTCTGTGTGCTTCCCTGGAGGAAGAAAAGTGCTTCCATTAGGTTTCCATCCCTTTGAAGGTGATACAGAAAAGAGGCTATAGCCTCCTGATCCTACATAACACCCAACAGCAGTCAGATGGGTATCAGCCAGTCTTTTAATAAGTGGTATTAGTGCATGTGGCAGAGAGACTCTGCACTGCCTGGGATGAAGTTGAAACAAGTCTGGCCTTCGGTATTCCTATGCTATCAGTAGCTGGAGATGAAGGAATCAAAAAGAGAAAAGCTTGGAAAAGACTGAACAACTCTGCTCAGGTAGAAGCAAGCCAAGAGAGCATTAGATAGATCTGCAAGACACCAAGCCCAGAGGACATAAGACCTTCAGGAGATTCAGAGCTGGACACGAATCTGCACCCCACTGCCACAGAAATAGTCTGGTCTCAAGTGACATGATGCTCTGGAACCAAATGGACAAGTAAGGACTCCTCCAAAAAAGAAGAGCTGCAAGAACAAGGCAGGTCTTATAAGTTTATTTATGACAAGCAGCAGCAGTACATTTTTGTTACCCAGGGACTTCCCAGTGATCTATTTATAGTTTTTGAAAACCAGCCAGGACAAGCATATGAGTATACAAAAGCCACACCATTTTTAAGGCCAGCAAATGTTGCTGGTTTGTCTTTGACTTACACATCAGTAACACTTCCTGTCGCAGAAGCACAATGGATCTTCTTATTGCGTTAATCAATTTAAAAACACAGTGAGCAAAGTGTCTTTCTTGACCTTTTCTCTTTTTGGGGGGGTGATAATGTATCAGCCATCCTGGTACAATTACACAGTTTGAAAACTGCACTAACTCCATGCTGATGTTAACACACACACAGAGAAATGCTTTTATTAACAGAGCTAAGCCTTGTTCACACAGTCACAAAGGTTGACCCATGGAGGTGCACAATGCAATTACTTGCCCTCAGAATAAGAGCCTATCTCACATTTATCTGTTCCCAAGTGGGAAGGCAGTGCCAAAGCACACCGACTAAAATTGCAGAAACAATTCAGTTTTCAACTGGTTTCCAAGATTTTCCATATTGTTAATAAACACAAGAACTGCTCAAGACTTAAAATCACAGTTGTTAAGGTAAAAAAGAGGAGTGCTGAATTCCTGGAAGATCAGGAGGCTGATGCCATACACCCCGATCACCCCAGGGTCCACTGCTGTGCAGGAAGCCAAAAACACCATGGTGACTTCATGGCTCCATCAACGTCAAGGGCTTGGGCGACAATTCAATCTCCAAAACACAAAGCCAGTGAGCACACCGCAGCCCAAAACTACCTGTGCAATGCCCAGAAGCCTCCAATTATGTTCACAAAGCCATGTCATTTGAACGGTGTGTTGCCATGAGGCCAGAATGGAAGAGCTTTTCCAGAGCAGGGGTTGCACTCCCCTGCCAGCCAGAGCAGCCCCAAGGCCGCTTCTCACAGATAATGGGGCTGCAGGGAAGGGTTATCACAAAAACAACATGACAAACACAGGCTGGCTCCAGATCCCTGTACCTGGGAATCGCATCCAGTGCACAAACACGACCTCCTCCTACGCGCCGGGTTAACTAGGAAAGCAGGCAGCGAGACGACAATCGCTGTCATTTCACTCCTACAAGCCTTTCTCCCTTTTCCCACGACAGACAGCCCTACGTGGCCGCTTGCCCCGGCTAGCTGGGCTCGGGCTCAGGCTGCAGCCAGGCACAGCACGGAGTAGCCACGCTCTGCCCGGCCTCCTCCGGAAAGGGGAAAGGCCGCAGCGCGGCCGGGCAGTGCCGGCGCCGCAGGGCGCAGACAGACCTCCGACCTTCGGCTGTGCAGTTCCCAGCGCCAGAGCCGCACGCAGCTCGGCACAGCCCCTCCTCGGGCTTCCTGGCCCCGAGTCAGACCGTGCAGTGGGGAAGGGAAGGGAAGGGAAGGGAAGGGAAGGGAAGGGAAGGGAAGGGAAGGGAAGGGAAGGGAAGGGAAGGGAAGGGAAGGGAAGGGAAGGGAAGGGAAGGGAAGGGAAGGGAAGGGAAGGGAAGGGAAGGGAAGGGAAGGGAAGGGAAGGGAAGGGAAGGGAAGGGAAGGGAAGGAAGGGAAGGGAAGGGAAGGGAAGGGAAGGGAAGGGAAGGGAAGGGAAGGGAAGGGAAGGGAAGGGAAGGGAAGGGAAGGGAAGGGAAGGGAAGGGAAGGGAAGGGAAGGGAAGGGAAGGGAAGGGAAGGGAAGGGAAGGGAAGGGAAGGGAAGGGAAGGGAAGGGAAGGGAAGGGAAGGAAGGGAAGGGAAGGGAAGGGAAGGGAAGGGAAGGGAAGGGAAGGGAAGGGAAGGGAAGGGAAGGGAAGGGAAGGGAAGGGAAGGGAAGGGAAGGGAAGGGAAGGGAAGGGAAGGGAAGGGGATGGGAATCGCCTGCAATCAGAGAGAGTTTCAGCTCTCACGCCTGATCGGAACAAAGTGGACAACACTGCCTACGCTAACCAAGCAAGAAGCGTTGCAACAAGTCGTTCTTCTTATTTACAAGTGCTTCTTTCCCTCCCTTGGATTGCAACTGGAAGTCAGTGTTTTAATACAGGCTCACAGGCACACTGGATCCACTTTACATGGTAAAGGTATTTAAAATAGCAATATATAACAACTACACCTGCTTGGCATTAATGGCATGATATTAATGAGAAACAGGCTCCTAGTAATATTCTGCCTTTGAAGGAACACAAATGTTTCCTTCCCACTCTCTTCCCAATTCCCTTTTTCACCAAATAAAGGAAACAGTCAGATGATTAACAAACACATTATTCTGTTGAGTGAAGCTTGACTAAGCAATAAAAGGCCTGGAGTTTCTAAATCAAATCCTAAGACTGTTCAGAAAGACCTTCCCGAAGAGCAGTCATGTGCTCTTTCAGGAAGTCAGAAAAAGAGAAAGGCACTAGGGATAGTGGCACTCTGAATGCAGGAGTTTCCACTAAAGCAGGGACTTGTTCTGACTGAGCAGAATCCCTGGAAGCAGCAGAGCAACGTTTGCACAACAGACCTCGCAGACAGAGCCACTGACGGTGCCGGGAAAGGGGAGGAAAGTGAACTGCTCCGTGGACTTGGGAGCCAAAAGAGAAGGGGCATGTCTCAAGCTAAACCCATATGCTTTGGCAGTATTCCTGCAAAGATCACAAACTTGTTGTGATCACTAAATATAGCAGAGAAAAGGAATCTACTGCAAGTAGCTCTCTCCAGCAGTGCTCGCTGTTTTACGCGGGCAGGAGGAAAACACAAAAGCGAGATTTGTCAAGCAACTGGCAAATGACGCTTGCCAAATTTGAAGGGCAAATTACAATTTAAATGATAGTTCCTAGCCTGGCAGCTGTGAATTCATCAGCTTCTCTCTCAAGCATGTCCAATCGAGGCTACAGCAATGCAAACTACTACTCTTCCCCAGCACACCTCTCCTCTGATTTGGAGGGGTTGCCTCTCCAAAGAATAAGTTTTTCACATCCCTATAATTCTTCCAGCTGAAAATTCCCTTAAAAGTGCTAGTTCAGGGTCTTGTTTGCTTGTTTTATGCCTTCTGTCCCACATACTTCAGAGCAGCCTTTCTACAAGCACAGCCTGCACGTTCGCATGCCTGTGCTGGTTCTGCACATGTGAAAGGGGCCCCTTGACGGTGGTGTCTCCCACACTGACAGTTCAGGACCTTCTCCACTAAGAAAAGCACTTTCCTTTACCACTTAAGACAAAATATCTTTCTCTTTGCTTTTAAAGAATTAGCTGCTTTAGGAGAAAGAAAAAAAACCCCACAAACCTAAATCTCTGATTTATAGCATCATTTCAAGCCTGTGGAATAACTTTTTGTGTGCAGTGAAAACCAGGCCAAACACTGTAATTCCTGTCAGTGCTGATGCCAGAGAGGACCAAACAGCCAAAGGGCTCATAGACAGCCCAAGAGGAAGAACTTGGTGTTGCACAGTAACCTGCTAGAATAAACTGTTCTCACTATACAAAATACAAAAATAAAATACAGGTGCAATTGCAAAGCCAAGTACTCCAAATTAGAAATAGCCCAGATTAAAGAATGCCTTACTTATATCATGCATTCCACTTCTGCACACTCAGGGTGACAAGAGTCTTCCCATCCAAGTCTGAATCACGGGGTGCCCAGGCTGCTTTCTTTGAGAATCAGGATGTCTTACAACGCAGACAAACCAGGATGGATGCCCGTGAGCCCCGTGCATCTCCCTCGCTGAAAGACACCAGCATTACTGACACAAAAGTTACTTACAGACAAGCCCAGTCAAGCAGCAGAGCCTGTGTTGCGTAAGCAGAGCTGCCGCACCATCCTGTCCCAGGCCAGGCAGCACGGCCGGGGCCAAGCAGGTGAGGTAAGACATGAGCCAACCCCAGCCCGAGCCAACTCCAGCCCACCGACGCGTGTTTCTGTACAGTTTTTAGGGACACACCTCTCGGAGTCACCGTCCAGAACGAAACCCCAGCAGGGAGATGGTGTGTGATCACCAACACAAGCCCTTGGAACAGGATATGCCTCAATTTCCTCACAATCCACACACCAGTTTTCGGTACAGTGAACTCCTGGACTGGCTTCTTGCAGAATTTTTGCAAGAAGAAACAGGCTCAGTCACCTCCGAGCTTTGCAAAGGTGATGCCTTCATTCACCAGCATTACCTGTAAGGCCATTCCAAGGCTACCTACAGCACCAGGAAGGCACAACTGCTCTGCAGGAACAGTGTTTGCTCACACTAAATTGCACAGATTTCCACTTCCACCCCCTCAGGAACTCCTGAGGTGACCTGGCCATGTAATTGGGAAGAAAATACAGACTTTTCACTTCTCCAAAATGAAGCCAGCTCTGCTCTTGATTCCCTCCTACAATAACAAGCTCTGCTTTCTCCATCCCAGGGGTATTTCATCACCAACATTCCACCCAGTTTTGCATAAGAAACAACACTGCAAACAGTTTATCATACACTCTTTTTCTTTTAAAAAAACAAGAAAACTCACCAAACAACCCTAAAACTGTCAGCCTGCTAACTGTGAAACCGCTTGTTATAGTCTGAGCAGTTGATGAAGCAGGATGACAATGCCAGGAAATACCTGGAATTGATCTTCAAAGTTTATTTTTGGAGACTGGCTTTTCTCCCAGCTCTTATTTAATAATTTGCTCTTTCCCTCTCCCCAGTTGTTCTCTCTGGGATCAAATTGCAATCTGTTTCACCTCCTGGAGCTCACCCATAGACCCCCTAAGAAGAACTTTAGGAAACAAATCCTGGCTCATACAACACGTTCTTTCTATTTCATGGCGATCATATTCTTTCTCATATATCAATAAAGATAGGAGAATGCTCTGGTATTTGTCTAGATTCAGATGTGCACAGGATCCATTTAACACTCAGTACCTGCCTGTGCTTCATATCTCTGCTACACAAGCAAATTTCTTCAGCAAAGTCTCTCCCTCGACACTTAGCTCATTTAGCAAAAGAAGTCTTTCTTCTGTGAACTAGTTCTCCACACAGGAGGAATTTTATCCTTAGCCTACCTGGTTTACCGGCACAGAGAGGCTTTTGCTACAACAGCTGGTGATTTCTTTTCCAGGCTGCTAAATAACACAATGGTGGCAGCAACACCTCAGAGGTGACCAGGGCATGTCTCCCTGGATGGCTCCAAAACTCCCTGAGGTTTGCCATTTCGATTTATCTATTGCACGGTGTGGATGTGTCTGTTTAAAGAGTTTCCACACATCACTCGACCAGCAGGGAATCACCACAGGTACTGCCCTGGGCCACAACAAGACTGAACTGCTGCACATCTACCTCAAGATTTAGCTGCTTGTGACTGAGAGCCCATACACAGTCACCCACAGCAGCCTCGTGGATGCACAGTAATTCAGCATTGTGCCTGAACTATGGATTTTTGCAAGGGAAAGGACAGGGGAAGAGGGATGAGCCTATGTAATTTTGCAAAAGGTTTCCAGCCAAAGGAAGTGAGTACCTACCGGGTGCTGTCCACCACTGAGAGCCAGTGCCAGTCTCGCCCCCGGGAGTGCAGCAGATTGCAAGGCAGCTGCGAGGAGCTCAGGCAGGGGAAGGAGCACACCCCTGGGAGCCCAGTGTCCTCATTGCTTCCACCTCTGCCACTAACCTGATGTGCGACCTTGGAAACGCCACTCTGCAAATCCCCTTCGGCCTCTTATTTATAGCAGATTGTCGGGTCCAGCCAGAAGCTTGCCTGAGTCCAGGGACTGACCAGGGGAGGAGAGGGTGGATTTAAACTGGACATTGCTGTCTGCTCCTCAGTCTCAGGTACAGCCAAATACCTTACACTGCACAACCACCACCGAGTCTGGTGGAAATGAGGACACTCACAGCTCTCCTAGACGCTCTGCTGGGACATGAGACACTTTGGCCGAGATTCAGCTCTCCTGACACTAAACAGCCACGGGAGCAATACCCCTGTAAGTGCTCATTGTTTGAGCTCAGCAGAAACAATGGAGAGGAACAGGCACTTTTAGGGCAGTTTGTCCAATGTATTTTTAGATGTCCAACTCAGTGTGGATGAATCACGGCTCAAAAGTGTGTGCTCCTCTCCAGTGACTATGAAAGGAGTCTGGAGAACTGTCTTTCATGCAGATAGTTATGTTATACAGATTGGCAAGACGAACTGTGCCCTTTGGGGAAGGGGGGAAAGGAAGGAAACAAAGCAGCAACCCCTTGGGTTACACTGAAGTGAGAACACCCTCCAAGTGCTCTGTGCTTCCCTCCCCACTTGGGTAACTAGATGATCCACAACCACCTTCACCTTTGGGCTTTGCTTTGCTAGAAGAATTTCATTCAGTTATTGAACTTGAATATTTCACCAAATATTCCTGCAAGCAGAGCTGCACATTGCTCACAATACAAGAGCCTCCAAGAAGCTCAATATGCTTATTGTGTGGCAATTTTCATTCCTCTCTCTGCATCGTTGAGGTGGTTATTAACAACACAAACCCACGCAACACAGAGGTCTCTAAAGGAAATTGAACAGAACCCATTTCTGAAATGTCTTTACAACCACTTCATGGATGGATGTACACAGGCTGTGTGTCACAGACGAAGGCATGTCCAGTGTATTCATTCCCCTCTCTGCCTCACCCTTTTGCTCCACCATTCACCAACTTCTGGTCTTTTTCCTGGCAACCAACAGGCCAGAAGATTCAGAAAACAGAACTTTTTCCCTGCAAACCCCACATTTCTGCCTCCTCCCTACACTCCCATGGAAGTAATTACAAATGCTTTGTTTTCCATCTTAATTGTCGTTTCCTTTGATAGAACTTGCAGCCTAAGTCTTAACGCTCAGATAACTAATGCTGTTCTTTTCTCTTCTTCCTCATCCCTGGTCACACACAGTATTGCTTGTACCAGGGTCAGCAGTTCCTTAAAAACCTCATGAGCCAATCTGTGCAGCTGCATTGTGCACGGAGTTATCAGCAGGCTGCAGGAAGGCTAGAAAGCAAACATGCCTCCCTACGAAACCAAAGTTATGCCCAGAGTCAAAGCTCTGTCCCGTTTCCCCTCCTGTGGGGAGATAACAACGTGTTCTGCACCAGCCCTTTCTCTCAGAGCTTTCTGCTGTGCACACAGCTGGGCTAAACAGAAGTTCTATCCCCACTCCCTCTTCTGTCCCTGTCCTGGTCCCTCTACATCTCCACAGAAGCAGATTGTTCCATCTCCTGCTGTGAATACTGTGATTTAGGTGATCTACAGACGTTGTCTTCTTTGTACCCTCACCAACATCAGGAGCTGTGTGTGATCCATGAAGGTGGCAGGAAGCTGGCCAGTGTTCGGTGACACTGTTTAGTCTTCCCATCTCCACTCTGCAATCCTTTTGCAAAGAAAATGCTCCGAACATGAGGGGTCTGTCCCCTCTCAGCATTATCCCAAGCCAAAATACATTCATCCCTCACAGTGATTACTTGCTACTGGCACCCTTCATGTTCTGCAGGATGCAAGTCCTTACCAGGAAGGGTGAGGCAGTTAAATTCATGTCCTATGGGGTAACACACTGTAAATTTTCATAGTCTAGTAGCTGCAGGTTCTACTGCAGGTATAACCTCCTGCTCCTCCTGCAGGCACTGCATGTTGGCATGGAGAGAGTGGGGTGAACATCACCTGTCCCTTAACATGGATATACCACTTGTACTCCCATACATTTACATTCCTGACCAATTCATCCACACCAGCTGAAGTAAAAAACTCCCCCTGACCCAAGTCAGGCCTTGATTCCCCCCTCCGGGGAGCACAGATGGCAAAAATCAGATCAACGTGATCTACATGGCCACCTCTGCCTCAATTACAGGAGTCCCCCACACAAACCGTCCAGGGATGAAATTCAAGCAAGGAAAGATTAGGTGAGAGGTGTATGAAATGTCACCTTCCCTTTAATCACAGCTTATGGATCCATCCCAAAGCGTTACTCATGCAGTGCTCCACACTCCACATTGCGTATAATCCCACTGCCTAATCCAACTACTTGTTCAAACAGGCACATTGCTAGGAGTGGGTCCTTGCCATCAGTGGCAGCATTCCTTCAAGACCACGTCTGCTCCCACATCTAGAAGTACCATGACAGCTCAGAAAAACCTTCAGGAAAGGTAGAACATGCGTGGTGCACACACAGCTCATCTCTTCAACAGGACACAGCCCATGGCCATCCTCTCCCACGCTGCCAGATCTTGTTGGGGAAACACTTCATTTGTGGTAAGCAACAGATAAGCATCTCTGCACCGACACAGAAAAAGCATCTCAGCTGGTAGACTTTTAAAACCGGTATTTATTGTGCCTCAGGGAAGAAAATAAATTGGCTAAATGGGCTGAAAGGCACAGCTTCACTAGGAAGAGCTTGGATTGTCTCTTTGCATCTTCCAGCACAAACCCAGCCATTGAGAGCCCAGATCTAAAACAGAGCCGCAGTTGCTAAGAAAACAGCGCTGCAAACAGATGTCAGGAGATGATTCATGGAGTAAGGGCATATCCCTGTACTACAGATAAACCAAAATGAATGAGGCTCTTTATACCTGATCTCCCAAGCTGGGCTTCATACCCGCTTCGGGACTTTCTCTTTAGTTCCTTTCTATATTCAGATGCTGAGGAAACTGAGCAGAGCTGAACTCACTGTTTATGGAATAATTATTGTAAGGGGGTTTTACAATGTGCATAATGAACTCAATAAATGGGCTAAACTGTGGCCCATTTTTCCCCTAAACAAAGCAATTTTCTCCCAAAACATGAAGCAACCTTTCCCAAAAACACATCACAAGGACTAACATAAAACGCACAGATAAAAACTGCAAAGGAACAAACAGTAACTGGTTGGGGGTTTTTTTCTTACTTTCTCTTTCACCATAAAACTTAAAATTAGCAGCTAGGGAGATATAGCATTTTCAAGCTATTAGATCATTAGCCAACAATGCACGCCGCTCCTTGAATCACTTCATTGTGTCTGCGCTTAAAATCTTTGCCTGACAAATAAAAAATAGCTGGCACACTACAGGGCTGATCAAGTGCTACTGACACCAACGAAATTCTCAGTTACTTTACTGAACTTTTAGTAAGATTTAAGAGGAGAAAGATTAGCTCCTTTCTTAGAATATCCAGAATCATAACATCCAGAGTTGGAAGGAACCCCCAAGGAGCATCAAAGTACAGTTCCTTTGCCCCTCTTAAACGACCATGCTCAAATCTTAGCACTGTATAGTATCAGTGGCACTTCAAACAGAGTTTCCTGAGGGTATTTGTAAGGAATTGTTTAAATAAAAGAACTTTAATACATGTTTCTATAGACAACTCAGGTAAAAAGGCAATTATCACTCATTGCCATTCATTAGGAAGAAGGGAAGAACGAACATTAATTTATACACTTCTGAATAGGTGTTTGTACAGCATTCCACATGAGGGGGGCCCAAACATTGCCACTGCACATATCAGTACAGGGTGATACATTATTGCGGTCACTGCTGGTGTTTCACCTCCAAATTCCAGTGTCACTGCCCATCCCTCTCTCTTCAACTCATCCCCACTGCCACCGCCTGCAGATGCCAGGGCTTCCTCTCCCCTGCCACCTCCCCTGTCGCTCCGCACCACCCCACCCTCTCTTGCTACGACATGCTGCCTTCTGCCTCGGAAATCAATTATTTAGGCTGCCCTGATTTCAGCGTGAGGTGGCTGTGTGTGCAGATACTGTTATTGTGACCAGAGTTAACAGCTGCCACTGTGCTCCTTCTCAGAGCTGTAAAGCCACCCCAGAAGTGGCTGAAGACCATGACACAGCTAACCAGGCACCAGCAGCCGCGCATGTCCCTCCTGCAGGAATTGCATTTCACACAGAGATGTAAACAGACGTGCCCGCCCAGCTGCAGCTCTGGTCACTTGGCCAGCGGTCACAATAACGAGCCAGGACCCTGCACGTGGCACTTACATCTTTGTCTGTCTGTCCTGAGACAGGAGATCACCCTGCAAGCTGAGAGGGAGGAAAACACAGGAACGACAAGAATGAAGGGGAGAGGACAGGCAGGACACAGGGAAAGAGGGAAGCAAAGGCATGAGAAGCACACAGCCACAAACATGACAAAGGCTGCGAGAAACTCTAAAAACAAACTTGCTCAAAAGTTTTCTCTCTGTAGATTCTGAGTAACTTGAGGAGGGTGCACCTGCTCTACTTCCTGATGCCTCCAGCAGCTCTCAGGACAGATAGGGAAGAAGAACGATTCAGTTTTGGAGCGACAGGGATAGGACTGAGCCCAGGTTTAGTTGTGGAGGTGAAAGGAGGACAAGGAGCCTTCCCTTAAATCTACGCACACACACAGAGCACCTGACACTAAATCAGCACCAAGTTACACGCAGGAAGCCCCACGTGCGGTATCCCACGGGCTGGAATAACACAGATCCGTAACAACTGCTCCGAGAGGAAGCAGGCGGCTGCCAGGAGCCCTGGAAAGATGGGAGGAAGGGAGGGAAGGCAGGAGGGAGGCTGGTAGCGAGGCGGGAAAGAGAAAGGAGCCCATGTGCAGCGGGAAGCACAGAGCGCGCGAGTACTCAGCGGGCAGCGCTTCACCCAGGGCAGCGGCACAGGCAATAAAACACAGCGGAGGGAGGATGCCGATGCCTCCTGCGGCCCTCCCAGAAAAGCAGCCGCTCCCTTTTCCCGAGAACTTTGCCTGAGTAAGTTTGCACCATCAGTTCCCAAACACACAACCCGAGAGATACCGACGTTACCAGCGGTACTCACGCCTCCCCGGGGAAGCGCCGGTCACCTGCCCGCACCCCCTGCGCTCTCCCCCGCCCCGGGACAAGCCAGCCCCGGGACAAGCCGGCTCCGGCCGGAGCTCCTCCGGCACCGCGGCCCCCGCTCGGGGAGGGCAGGGCAGGGCAGGACCGCGGGGGCGGGAGCTCGCTCCGAGCCCGCTCCAAGCTCGCTCCAAGCCCGCTCCCGCCGCCAGCCGAGCCCGCCGCGCTCCCCCCGCGCAGCCCGGCGAACTCCCGCCGCTGCCCCGCCGCGGTGCTCTCCCCTTTTCCCCGGCTTTCGCAGCACAGGGAGAGGGGGGGACCCGCTCCAGGAGCGCGGTCTCTCCATCCGCGTCCCCTCCGCGCAGCGATGTCCCGCGGGGGGCGCGGGCGGTGCCGAAGGTGCAGCCGGCACCGAGGGAACAAAGGCGGCGGCGGCGGGGAACAAAGAGCGGCAGGTACCGGCGCGGCGGAGGGCGCGGGCAGCGGAGCGGGGCGGCGGCACCGGCGGGCCGGGGCAGGGGCCGAGGCCGGGGCCGGGGCCGGGGCCGGAGCTGGACCGGGCGGGCAGCGCCGCCGCTCCCGCACAAAGGCGCAGCCGGGCCGCGCCGCGCCGCAACTTCCCGCGGGCGGGTCCCGGCGGGGCAGACTCACCGCGGGCGCAGTCCCGGCATCGGCGGCGGGCGCGGGTGGCGGTGGCGAGGGCGGGAGGGAGGAGGAGGAGGAGGAGGGAGAAAGAGGAGAAAGAGGAGAAAGGACGGACCGGCCGCTCCCCGCCCCGGCCCCTGCCAGCGAGCGAGCGCGCTCCCTGCCCGCGGGCCGGAGGGCGGCGCGGCCGCGGCCCCCACAGCCCAGCCCAGCCCGGCCCGGCCGGCCCCGCCTCCCCCGCCGGGAGCGCCCCCGGGCCGGCCCCCGCCCGCCGGACACCCCGGCACGGCCGCGGTTCGTGGGGCCCCGGCGAGAGGAGGGGACGGCCCCGGCTCCCCGCGCCCGCCTCTCCTCACCAGCCTTGGCTTTCGCGTGCGGGGTTTCCCGGTGTTTTCCCTCCCGGCGCTTACCGGGACGGCGCTGTTCATCCCGCCCCTCGTGAACAGCCGGGCAGGGCCACAGCCGCTCTGTGTCCATGTGCTTTAGAGTAAGGACTTGTGCTGGAAGTGAGAAAAGCTGTGTGCTGTAGGAACCGTTTTCTGCTCTGGGAAGGCTTGGGGTCACAGGTGATACAGAAAATGAGATACTTCAGAGTTGTCACAGACCTGCAGCGACTCCAAATCAAATTTAGAAGATCGTTGGAGACCTCTCCAGTTTCTGCACAGCCTCCACAGCCCTCCCCAAGCTGAGCCCCCCTCACCTCAGGCACAGACCCCAGGCATGACCCATCTTCCCCTCTCTTCCAGATTCAGACTTTCCTCAAGTTTAGGGACAGCATCATCTGGCCACGCCCAGCCAGAACTCTGGAAGGCAGATGCGGGTCAGATATGTGAACATAAGTTGGGGGGGTTTTAGAACTCAGAGTAGGGTTTTTGGAGGAGGAAAAGGAAGGAATTCCTTAGATTTGTCCTATTTGAAATTGCATAGCTTTTGACTGTAGACTTCACAAAGTGAGAAGATACAAATATTGGGATAGAGCTTTGTTTTATACACCCAGAGGTCAGCCAGCTATCCATAGGAAATGTAACTTTCCAAAAGCCGCTTCCTGCCAGTGTCCATACATTGGGCTTCTCCTCAGTCTGTGCTGGTAAAACACCAACCAATTTAAAAGAGGGAACCGAGTGAGGTCCTGTGTTTGAAGGCTACAAAGCCAAATGTACCAACTTACTCAAGCTTCTCTTTACACCCACAGATCTGTGTAAAGAAACCCTGCAAGATTTGGAGCCCTGATTTTCTGTAAGGAAATTTTTCTTTTCCAGGCAAAAGTGGATCCTGCACCTTTTTCAGTGTAATTTCAGCTGGAGCCTGAGAACTCAGTGACTTGCAGAAGCAACAATCAAAGCTGGCTACGACTTGACTGCCCTGCCTTGACAAACACCTGGTCCAATTCATGTTTTGTTGCTGTCCTGGCAACAAACCAACCTGTGATGGCTCTTTGTGTACTTCTTTACTTGTTTTATTGAAGATTAATTAGTGTTTGTATAGTGACACAGCTGTTTAGTGCTCTATGGACACAGCTGAAGGCAAAGGCCTTTGGGCTATGCTGTGGTTTCCTAATTCCTGTGTTATGGCTACTGTAATGCATATCCTCGAAGTTAAACAAACATTTCTGACTGATTTATGACTTTTGACTGCCAGTTTTCAGTCTTGTGCTAGAGGAAGGAGAGAAGATGCAATATCGAAACCAAGCTCCGCTACTTGAAGAGTTATTTCAGCTCCGCTGTTGATCACTTGAGCCTGTTGCACATGCTATGAAATTCACCAGAAGAAGTCTCATGGAGCCTTGATCTTTTATACCTCGGAGAACACATCCCACATTATCTCTCCATGTTCTTCTCACTAACTTTACCCTGCCGTGAATCACAGGGCTCCTCATCCCAGGACACACAGCACTGCAGGCATGCCAGGCTATGTCAAACACGGCACAGGTCCCAGCCCAAGGTGCTTGTTTTCACTCAAATTACGTATTTCATAACTTGCTTGTAAAGCACTTTGAAGATATGACACTAAGTGTTACTAACACTAAGTGGTATTGTTGGACAGGCTTAATATCAGCAATTAAGTAGTAATTCCATTTAAAAGGGTGTGAGACACAAAGGTAGAATTAAGTCATATTTGCCTGCTTTGTATCCAGATCTTCAGGCTGTTGATTACTTAGACTGACACTCTGAAAATAAGCTTTCGTCTCTTTTTCCACACAGCCTTCCATCTAAGAACGGCTAAGGCCGTGTGCTCACACTGTACCTGCTTTGACAGGTATATGGGTGCTGCCAGCAAGGATAGCAAGTGGCTGACACGGATCAGCCTTTGTGGAAGGTGAAGATCTGGAAGCTGTGTGAGCAGAGCTCTTGCCTGCTGTCTATGGGTGTCCAAAATGAGCTGCCTGGATGCATGCACAGAGCACTGGGGAAAAGCCCTACAGAGCAGCACTGTCGGGCAGTGATGAAGATAACTGCAGTGGGGGTGAGAAGCCCTCATAATTCCCATGAAATTCCCTCCTGAAAGAGAGTCTGATCAGTTCAGCAGTGATTCTTGCCTCACCAGCTTCCCACACCACCCAGAACAGCGAAGTCACAGTGCTGAATGTTTCTTGTACAAGGCATCCAGGTAGTGATCATCCCCCTGTACTGGGCACTGGTGAGGCCACACCTCAGATCCTGGGTTCAGTTTTGGGCCTCTCATGACAAGAAAGGCATTGAGGGGCTGGAGCATGTCTAGAGAAGGCAAGGGAGCTGGGGAAGGGTCTGGAGCACAGGTCTGACGAGGAGCAGCTGAGGGCTCTGGGGCTGTTTAGCCTGGAGAAAAGGAGGTTTAGGGAAGACCTTCTCACTCTCGACAACCACGTGAAAGGAGGATGTAGCCAGATGGGAGTTGGGCTCTGCTCCCAGGTAACAAGCGACAGGACGAGAGGAAACAGCTTTGAGTTGTACCAGGGGAAGTTTACATTGGGCATTAGGAAAAATTTCTTCACTGAAAAGGTTGTGAGGCATTGGAACAGGATGCCCAGGGAAGTGGTGAAATCTCCATCCCTGGAAGTGTTCAAAAGGCGTGTGGATGGGGCAGGTGGGGACATGGTTTAGTGGTGAATGTCGTGGTGCTGTGTTAACAGTTGGACTCAATGATCTCAGTGGTCTTTTCCAATCTTAATTGGAAGATTGGTCCATAGGTCCCACAGGGATGAACAGCATGAGCTTCATGGTAGGACATTCATTCTATAATGCAGAATTTGCATGTCTAGATTCCAGCACTGGAGGGAGATCAAATGTCCCCAAGTCCCAGCCCCAATCTGGATAAAGTGTTAACTCTGAACGATTGCGATGGCTGTGTAAACTCATTTTGTTCGGATACTCCAGTTTATGCTTGCTCTGCAGTCTGCCAGGACAAACCTTTGGCTTAGTGACCCTCCTCTTTCCCCTGTGTGCAACCCCCTGTGCCGTGCTGGCATGGTGTGTGTGCTGGAGCTGGAGCTGGGAACCAGATGAAAGTTAGCTCTGAAGAATACTTTGTTTTGATCTGGATTGCTCCCAGGATTTGATTGTGGTGTGGACACACAAAGAGGTATGTCAGCATGATGGAGGGGGCAGCAGGATCCAGCACAGAGACAGGAATGCACAGCAGAAGCTGGAGTTGGGAACAGGACGCTAAGCAAGAAAACAAGGGATCAGCACTGTGCCAGAAACATCAGCCTCTGTGCCCAGCTGCTCTCTGCTCACCTCATCCCTTGCAGGAGAGAGAAGAATTGGGAAAGGGGAAGAAGGGGTGAGAGTAGAAACTCACCGTTGGACTTTCCAGAGGACTTTCCACCCTGCTGGTGTAGCAACACCAAGGAAATACAGATGCAGTTTTGCAGACATCATTTTTGGTGGCAGCACTTGAATGGACCAGTCAGGTTATGCTCCCTCTGTTGTGCTGGTGCAGCTCTTTGTGCTGTTGTGTTGTCAAACACACCAGGAAACTGCTTTAAAAAAGCAGCACCCTCCCCTCCTCAGTTATTTTTACCCTGGCTCAGTTCCCAGACACAATTCACCTTGTCTCCACTGAGGTGCAACTGGAGGAAGAGTGCTGGAGCGGGAAAGTGTAGCCAGAAGCAGGGGAACAGGGGTCTGTCTAAATCCACTGTGCCCCTCAAAAATGCCCGTGGCCCAACACCTTGGGGAGAGTTTCCCTTCAGCAATCATGGGCACCTTGTTTGTCAGAATTAGAGAGATCAAAAAAGAGGAAAGGAAGATTGAATCCATGCAGACACGTGCAGTATTTGCATACTATTTTCCTCTGGAAAACATAAAAGGAAATCTGACAGTAATCATGTTAGAAATGCTCCCTGTTCCCCTCCCATTTAATCTAAGCTCTGTGTATGACACTGTCCCTGGCATGTAAGACGGCTCCAGCAGATCGCCGGGGCGCCGACGCTGCCTCCAACACCCGGGTGTTTCTGCTGAAGTCAGTGGAAACACTTGGATGGTTAAAGGTGCCCATGCCTAAATGCTCTGTTAGGTCACAAGCTAATTTTAGGATGGAGAAGCACAGTTCCAAAAGAGAAAAATAGGTTAATAACACTGAAGTCACAGTAAATCTGTAGGAAATCTCCTGGAACAGGTCCGCAATTAGCAAATCTACAGTTCTCAAAGAAGATATCCTCACCTTTTCTTCAGTTTCCTTTTTCCTTTGATTTTGCCTGTGGATTGTGGTTCCTGTGGCTAAAAACAGGGTAAACTTAGAGATTCTACAGGTTCTACACTTAGAGGTTAGTACCTGAAGCATATAGCAGCATCCAGGAGCCAGAGCCAGGCACTTACATCTTTCTGTACAGGATTGCATTAGGGAGGTGTTTACTGTCTTAAAGTAAACAGTGCTGGTGTGAACTCCCAAATTTTTCAGAGCCAAGGCACTGGATTCTGCTCATACAGAGGCACATCCCAGGTTAGTCTCCTGAGGACAGGCACCTGCTATCTGAACTGAGCAGGGCTCATTTTGCTCCATTTGTAACACAGGCATTGTGCATGAATAAAGGTTGCCACTCTGTTTTCCCACCTCCCAAAGTGCACCAGATTCTCAGTTACAGGTGAGGAGAGTTTTTTATACAGAGATGTAACTTCAGGTTTCACCCTGAAAATTAAAATTCAAAGGTGATCCTCCCCAACCCCCAATTCCACCTTAGTGGGTTCTTTTGGATCACAGGTATTTACTGAGGTATTTACCTCTGACCTAAGTCCTGCTTCAGGTACTGAAGTACCTTCGTGGATCCTTTGTTGAAACCTTGCATTCCTGATTGGCTTAGTGGGCTTAGCAGACTGTTTAGGAGTCTGTTGGGCTTCTGATAAGATTGGGTCAAGGTTTTACAGACCTTTAGGAGCCCATAAGACCTTGACCTGACCTTATCAGTAAGTTCAGGCAAGGTTTTGGATTCAGAATCCCCTTAATCTTAAACCCGAACATTTATCCACTTTTTTCACTTACATTGATCAGTCTAACAAAAAATAATACTTCTTCTATCCTTGGATTGTCACAGCTGCAGCCCTTGTGTTTGTTAGAGCACTGTAACGAGCCTGCAATCAAGACCACACCAGTCTTGTCAGCTTTGCCCTCATGCTCCAGGGCTGGCTGCTGCCTCCCACGCACTCTGTATCTCACCAGCAGTTTGGCATCTCACTTTTGGCTCTATTTCTCAGAAGTTGTGTGAGAAAAACCTGCCAAGAAACACTACTCAGCTGGCCACAGCAGAAGCTTGAGAAACACAGTGTAGTGGTGAAATGCCAGGTCTGGATTCAGGAACCCGCAGGATGGATGAGGAAATAACAGCAGCTGGACAAGCAGCTTCTTTGTAAAACAGCTCCAATGGTAGCTGCAAGCTCAGGTGTTTGTAAAACAAAACTGAGCAGCAGAAGGCAACCAAGGGCTTAGGCATTTTCCTCTTGCTGGCCTCCTCTCACCCCTGAAGCACTTTCACTGAGGCTCAGGCAAGACCTGCAGTAGTTTCACTTTGAGCAGTGTTTTAATCCCTTGACAGCCTTTCCTTTCCTTGCCTTGCCTTGCCTTGCCTTGCCATCTCCAAGAATGGAAAGCAAACAAAGAGAAAAAAAACTTGCTCTACAGTTGCAGGTATTGATAGTTCTAGGAGACACCTGGGCTGAGGACTGCACAAACCACATCAGAACATGGAAACACTGGACCAGGCACCCTTCTCACCCCTCCATGGTCAGGGCAAAGCTCCCTTGAGCAGCTCTCAGGCAGCAGCAGTTTGCTTTGCCTCTGCTGCCCCTGCAACACTGATGTGTCTTGGGTGGCTACAGCCCATTTTCAACCATGATTCAGTGGAGAACAAAAAAGCTCTCAAGGGTAGGAAGTGGGGCTAAGGCTTCTTTGGAAGCAGGATTTAGTAATCCCAGTTGCCACCTTTAAAAATCAGTGCCCTTGGGCCCCAGCCAGCCCTCAGCTCTGTCAACATCTTTACTGCCAACTTTACTAACAGTCACACAAATGTAAATCTACTGTGAGAAGAGGATTAAGCCCATTCTGGTTTTATGGCCTATGAAATGTCTCCTGCCCTGCTGCCACTGTGCACTGATACATAACACAGAAAAGGGAATTCAGGCTGCTATTGTGTCTTCAGAATTTTAAAGGAAAAAATGTAGTTCCAGAAACTTTACCAGCCAGCAAAGTGCATATGCAGACGAGGGTTTTTCTAAGTCAGAAGCTAAAAGCCTGTACCTTGCCAGATTCTGGTTAAAGTACATAATTTTTTTTCCTCAAAATAAGATTATCAACAGCAATTTTCCATGCATTCAAGTTCAGGATTTTGTCTGCAAGGGGATTAAAGCTCAGGCAAACATGAGCCTGCCTGAACACTGCCCTGCTCCATGTACTGCTCCCACTTGGGATGAGACCTGTGTTGGGGGCTGTGTAGGAATCCCACTAAAATAATTATTTCTTCACTGGTGACTCAGTTGGCTGAGAATTACAAGGAGGACTGAGGGAATCATATTTATGATTCCTAAAAAAATTCAGTTTGATGTGGGTTCCTCACTCCCTTAGGCTGATATTTTCATGCAAAAGGGTTTTTTTACTATAAAATTTATTATTGAATTTCAGCTCTTGGGCTGGGCATATATTTTGGTTCCAGGCTTCTACAGTCTCAGAGGATGGCTCAGGCCTCTTAGCAAGATCTCAGTTCACTAAATAATTGTAATGATCACTAAGAGAGTAACTCCATTGAGCTGTCAGCAGAAAAACAGCCGAGCTGAACACATATTTCAATTAAAGATGCAGAATTATGCGTATTTATGCACAAGCCTGAAAAGCAGACGATATTCAAAATGTACTTCGGGGCAGGAGAAACAATTAATTTTTCATTACTTTCAACATTTATCCAATTTATCTCTAGCTGGAAAGTCTCATTCATTCAGTCCTTATCTGTGTCAAGTTGCTGTTGTGTAAGATTTTGTGGGTGACTGTGACTATTTTGGTCACAGGGCATAGGTAGGGAGTACAATGAGATGCTACACCAGCCCTTGAAGGCACAGCTGATGGCATTTGCCAAAAAGGGAATCCATCTCCCTGGCAGACCCTCACATACACACACTCAGCCTCTCTGCTTCATCTTTCAGTCCTCCTGGTCAAAGCCTCCTGCAGATCAGAAAGAAAAGTGGCGTGTGAAGACAGACTGCAGTGACCTCTTGCTTTGGTATGTAGTGCTGTTTGTTTTGGCATTGCAGATATATTTAGTAAACTGTCATCTGTTATAATTCGTGTGGGGACAGATCCCGTATTTTGAGAGACGTTCGCTGTCCTGCATTGCCTGGAGTCCGTAAATTGCTCTGTCATTTACACACTGGTCTATTTTAAAAGCAGTGTTAGTGGACACATCCTCTCCCTTATCCCACCATGAGGACCCTGAGCTTCCAAATGCTCATGCAGCAACACAGCAGGTTTTTAGCCAACTCATCTTCTCCTAAGCAAACTATTTGATATTTATTTACAGACAGTTTTCCTGAAACCAAGGGAAATGCATGCTAAATGAGACACTTGAGTTTCTGACTGTGTGACACACTGTCCCTTGAAGTGTGGCCTCAGCCTCCCAGGGGCATCGTCCTCCCTGTGACAGGCCCAGCTATTTTTGGCCACCAAGGCCCCGGTGTCAGGCGCTGGGGGACCTTCTGCTCCACAGGAGCATGTGTTCCAACAATCCCATTCCGTGCAGGCAGCCACCAGCCAAGTGTTGGTCCCAGTCACAGGTTTGCTTGTTCATCCTCTGACCACAGAGCAACACCTTACTTGAATTCACAGGGGAAAAAAACCCTCACGTTATTTTGTGTGTAGCCCAAATATCAGCAGTCACCCTCCCATCTCAAAGAAAGAGAAGGAAATGACAGCAGGAAGAGCCCATGCCAGCACAAAGCTGGGGCTAAATCACCAGGATTGGTGCAGCATTGCTGGCATTTCAGACTCTGCAGGGCCCTACAGGTGGGACCCCATGGCCCCCTGGTCTGCCCACGCTTCTCCACAGCCTTGCAACTCTTCATCCCCACCCTGGGGATGTTGCATCCCATGTCAGGGTCAGCTCATCCACCACTAGGGCTGGAGACAAGCCAGGCTCAGAGACATCTGGTCACACCTTCTACAGCTGGACTGGGGCTTCCTCAGCCTCAGAGGGCAGAAATAGCCCCTTGTTCCCTCTGCCAGTCAGGGCTTCTCCTTTCATTATCACTCCTGAATTGCTCCTGATACAGGCTTGTTCTGTGCAAGTCCCAGATCTCGCTCAGATATACACTAGAGACAGGGTCTGTGAGTGCAGCAGGAGCTGAGCTGCCCCTTCCAGGTTTGAGCACCAGAGGAAGCTGCTGGACATCTCCCTGCTGCCATACAGTGAATCCCTGGCCTTTATTCTGCAGAAATAAACTAAAAGCTTTTTCAAAAATTTAATTTCTAGAGAATACCTACTGATCCATAGGCTAGTGTAATACATTACCGTGTATCATGTACTGCTTGCATAGGAAAAAGCAAGGTTAAAGGAGAACACCGAGGCACAGCAGAAGTTTTGTGATGATGGCAGTTCTTCCAGGAGTTGTTATTTTTAGGGTATGCGGTGCGTAAAATCCAGGACTCTGCTGGGGCTAAGGGAGAAAAAGGGTAAGAAGAGTCTTTACACGGCCCTGGAGGTGTCAGAGGTAATGGAGTCATTGTGCAGGACCTCATTCCTGGTGGAGGCAGGCAGAGGTTGGACCTGTTCAAGCCTAAGTTGGTCAAACTGATGCTTGAGCCTCCTCAGGGTTTGGTGGGCAAGGAATGAAATGGTCTGGGTGAGCATCTGGAAGGAGACTGGAGCTGAGGAGTCCCTGGCAGAGCTGATGCTCATGCAGATGAGGACAAAGGTGAAGAGGGAGGAATGTGGGTGTGAAGAGCAATGAAGTCCTGGCAGGGCCAGGGCTCAGGTGGAGGGTGGCTGATGCAGGACCAGGCTGCTTCTGCAAAAGGCATTTCTGTCTTTTCCCCACCACCTCTAGCCAGGTGTCCTTCACATCTCCTGGGCATCAGACCGGCACTTGTGGGAATCATAAATCCCATCTTAAATAAGCTGATGGAGCTGCAGAGCAGTCTGGAGAAAGGTGTGTAGTTGGTTATCAGTGGGCTGGCTGGAGCCAGCATGGGGAGCTGCAGCTGATGGATCAGGGAGAGCAGGCAGGGCACAGGCTGCAGCTTCTGGCAGCTCTGCCCACATGGGTGAGCATGAGCCAGCATTTTGTTTGAGCTGATCTAAGTGGGGCAGTCACGGTAGGGTGATCCCATCCTGAGCTGCCTCAGCTGTGCCCTCTCCTTCCATCCTGCACCAGGTTTAGTGATGAGAGGTCACCAGAGTGAGTCAGCTCAACCAGCAGATCCAACAGAAAGCTGCTAGGAAGCCTTTCTTTACAGTGAGTGTGGTCAAACACTGGAATAGGCTTCCTAGAGAGGCTGTTGATGGCCCCAGCCTGTCGATGTCTAAGAGGCATTCAGACAATGCCCTTAATAACATGCTGTAACTTTTGGTTGGCCAGTTGGATGAGATGTTCAGTGCAGGTCCCTCCCAACTGAGAGATTCTATTCCATTCTACTCTTCCATGGAGGCACTTTCTGGGATGCTTCTGATCAATCAGATCAGCTTACTGAACAAATTAATCCCATGGATTTGTCACCACGAGATACAACGCAAAGGCAGTGATCTCAAGTGTGTGATTTTGCGATGTGGCTGAGGCCATTCACCTGCCCCAGCCCCTGAGGCACATTCTCTCTCCCTGGTCCCCTCCCCATCACACTGTGGCTGGGCAGTGCTGCTGTGGTGGCACTGGCACCCACTGACCATGCAGTCACATTGTCCTTCAGGGACCTGAACCAACCAACAGCTCGTTGCAAGAAGTAAAAATAGCTTCAGGCTGGGCTGGTTGAGCGCCCTGGCACACCGTGCCGGGAGCACCGAAGCGAGGGATCAGGGAACTGGATGTGCTGGCGTTTGTTGCACAGAGCTGTTCCCCAAAGCCACTCCTCCAGCGTGACCTTGCAGCAGGAGCCGTGGGGCCAGCGGGAGGCAGGAGCTGCTGCTCCCAAGCAGATGTGCAGTGAGCTGTCCCAGTACAGCCTTATGCAGCAAGATGCAGCACAGGGCTCCAGATGTTTCACCAACCCGCAACAGAAAGCCAGGTCAAGGTCTCTCCAGGCGATACAAACCAAGCTGCAGGCAGATGTGCACGAGCAGACCGCATTTCTATAAAAGAACACAACTTCTAGGACAAAACTCAGCTCTTTCTAGTGCAGGGGAAGGTAAGCTGAGTTTGGGAGAGCGTGTGCTTGCTGGAGCAATGAAACAACACTTCTCCAAGTGCCTTATGGGCCCCCAAGAAAGCCCTGTGTGACATAAAAATGCTGTTATTCCACTACCACCATGGACTAAACCAAAATGTAAATCTCTCTCAAGTTCAAAGTATTACTCCATGCTGTTTCAATAACAAAGTTCACTGTGTAATTTGGCTCTGTGCTCTTTATTCACTTCAGACAAGTCCAAAAATGAAATGGGATCGGGGTAAGAGGCCAGAGCTGAAGTTGCTCATAGCTGATGTTTAGTTTGTGCCATTAAACTTTCATTTTCAGTTCTACTAATCCTTTATTTTCATCACAACTTTGAAGATCCATTGTAATTACAATGTAATGAAAAAGCTGAATCCAGAGATGTAGCTGCTGAAGGGTAATCGCCTCCTGTGCTTTGTATTTAGAGGAGGTGATTAACTGTACATTTCAGGGACGGATTGAAGTGATGAATTGTAACAATGACAAAGTTCAACAATCAGGAAATCTTACTTTTAAAAATCTATCTGCTACTTTAAATTTCTTTTTGCAATGGTTCTCCGCGGTCCTTTCAATTTTTAAAGAAAGATTAAGTTTAGAGACTGTTGGAATTAATTAGATGTGACTAACCAGGAGGGCACCTGTGGCTTTTACTTATTCAAGTGAGTCTGTATCTTATATGCATTTATTCAAATTCCTAATTATATTTTAATAAAACTATTAGAAATGGCAAATAATTCTTTTTTCATATTATTATTTTTTTCTTAGGTCTGGTTAGGTTGCAATTTAAAATGAGTATACAAGTGCTTTATAATTTGATTTTACTCTACAAAATAACTGTCCTGAATACATACAGGAAATGACACATAACTTACACTTTTTAAAAAAAATAAAGCTAACTGATTAATTAAATAAAGGAGCTTTTCCTGTAATTCGATTTGGAATTTTTTTTCTGGATTTCAAGAAGTGCTAACTCTCACCCTCAGCCATCTTCCTTTCTCAGGCAAGAGGAAGAAAACAAGTTTTTCTGCTTTTTTTCAGTAGTCAGTGAGTTTCTTGAGCTGTCCCTATCCAGGTAACTGAATAAACTGGAAATAACAAATCTTCTTTCTGCTCCAGCAGACCAGGCTCTTGTCAGACCCAGAACTCTGCCTGGTGCCAGCGCTGGCTGCTGGACCCTCCGACCTGGCAGAGCACCTGCGGGTCATATTTAATTACAAACAGCCCTATTTGCGGCAGAATAAATACAATTAACTGCAATGACCATAGCGGCTGTTCGGAGGGCAGTGCCAGGCGCTGGGGTGGGCTCCCATGGGCGCGACAGATCCTTCTAAAGAAGCCAAAAGCGTTTTGGTGCAAATCTCCCCCAGAAAGTGTGTGGTCCGGGGGCCAGCTGGCAGAGAGGTCCCCATCAGCCCGCTGGAAGCGTGGCTTAATGAGGGAGCCTCATTAGAGGCTTTTAATCAACCCCCGGTGATTTGCAGGAGGGACGCTGACATCTAGCGGGGAGTCCGCGTTACTCGGGAGCCGGCAAAGAGTTTTTGGGAGGGATTTTTGCGAGCAGGAATCACCACCAGGGTTGGAAAAGCACCGGTAATGAACAGCCAATGTCAATGACTTATGTGGCCCCGAGTTTCTGGGGCAGAGCTGATACCCGGCACTGAGACCAGCCCCGTTGTTTTTCACTCTGTTTTAAGCTTCACGGCGTCAAACCTTCTCATTCCAGCCTTAAAACTGAAGGGTTAAAGCAGCAGAAGGAAGGGATCTTGCTGTCGATCTTAGCTCTGTTTTGTACTACAACCCATTTTGTAGTACAGAGATTAATGCTGCTTGCTTACATAAACGCTGAGCAAGGGCATGTGCTGGACATTGCTGCTCTACAATCATATCTGACAATAAATGTGAAAACAAGAGAAATCAGAATTTTTATGTCTGCAGTCCGTGCCTCTCCCTCTGCTTCTAAAGGGCAATTTGCCAACAAGTTGGATTAGAAGTTAAAGGAGGAGGCGTTTCCCTAGAAGCCTGAAAAGGCGATAGCCAGTTTCATAGCCCTGATTGATAAGAACAGAGATATCGAAGGGAATGATAAGCCTCCCACGGCTTAGAAACAACTGTGAGATTAAGGTGGGAGAGACTGTAATGGGCTACCAGAAAAACCTGCTACCACAGGAGCCAGTAAGGAGAGGCTGAAAAACCAGGGGAACTGTGCTTTTAATGTTTATTTTGCTTTTTAAACTCAAAGTGGGTGAGGTCTACCCATATGCATTCTGTTTGGAAAATGCTATTGCATGTCAGGACAAAGCCTTTAGACTTTGTAAAGGCTAAATTCCTCCAAGAGCTAACTTTCCTACAGGAAACATGGAGACAGAAGCAGTTTCCAGGGGCTTCCCCAGGAGAGGGGCAGCAAGGCAATATTGGCAGGGTTGCACAGGTCCACAAACCACAGTTTTGAGCATGAACAAGAAACATATGAAAACTTTGCTTTTCCAGTTTTGAATTATGAGACCTGTAACCAAACAGGGCATATTCTCAGGCAATATGTAGAAAAGAATGTCTAATTTTCATTGACTTGAAGAAATTCCTTAAAAATAATGGGTTCTTATGGCTGCAAAGAAAATTTACAAAACATGACCTGGTTTTGATAAAAGAAAAATGTTAGCAGGACCTTAAACAATGTGGTTGGTTACACATAGATCGAAAGCATTTCTCAGTTTAGGCTTGTTCATTAAGACCTAGCACTAATAGAGAGCTCTCTATTGTTCTGGATTGCTGTAGTGCCCAGCCTAAATCTCAAGGTAAATACTTGACTCATGTTTTCTGCTCTGGGAGTGTATTAAATAGGCAATAGAGCTGCTCCCCAAATACAGGGTCTTGTGTCACATAGTATCTCTTTCAGCTGTTGAAGAAAGCTTGCAGAGACCCTTCAAGGTTTCCTGCCTGACTTGGCCAGAATTGCAGGACTTGGACTCAGAGGGGTGCTGAATCCCTCATCCACACACCACAGATGCCTGTGGAAACACTGGAAAGCAGGAGTGCTTTTCTGAAGTGATTTCCACTGTGGTAGCTTCTGTTAAAGCAAAGTGTCTTCTCGAGCCGTTCCCAGTATCCCAAGTTATCGTGGTCATACAACAGTATTTTACTCATTATATTTCATTTCTTTGTTTTCCTCTCTTTGTTTGCCTTTGCAGTTTGGAGCTTTGTTAAAGCTTTATTGGGACCCTAAATTGAAACTCGGCAAAGCTACCCCCAGACAAAGCAAAGCTGCAGCTGTAGAGAACAAACAGTAATCCCTGCCAGCAGCGAGCTGTGTTTGCTCAGTAAAGTGGACTACATGGAAACAGTGATGTGTGTTGAACAGTCAATCGTGTCTGCACTTGGCTGCCTGGGAAGATTCTCTTCCAGTCTCCACTGCCAGATCTGGAGACTGAAAACCAATTCCCAGCAGTGCCGCTTTGGCCAGACAGTACCAGTATTACAGACCCACCATACATGCTTATGTATTTACTTTCTCCTTTGAAGCACCCAGACAAGACACATCAGCACCAACCTGAGGGCTTGTGGACAACAACACTGTGCTCTGGCTAACCTGAGTACGGAGGTAACAAAGCTGCTGTCACCTTATGTGTGCCAGCTCATGTCACATCTCACCACTCTGCCACTGGTGATACAATTGATTTGGACAGGCTTGTGTGTGACCTTGTAAAACTCCCCACAAAACATGAGGGATGTGATGCAAAAGTGAAATTTGAAAATATGCAGAACTTACACTTCAAAAAAAAAAATTGAAATTAACCGATTCATTAAATAACAGGCAGAACACTTGGACTGTGGAAGGGCAGTAAAGAAACTTCCCTAGAAAACCAGACAGTGGGATTGTAACAACTTGGTGTAAGAAGTTTGGGGTCATTTCTCCTGCACCTTGAGCTGTGTAGTGTAGGCTGTTAGATTTTTACTGATTGCATTTTTTGGTGATAGAGGCAGAAAATGCATTTAAATGAAGGATATGCACTAGGGGAGATTCAGGAATCTGGGCATACCAGGGAAAGCTACTGCAGAAATTTCATCACAGAGCTTTGCTCGTGAGATTTCCACGTTTCTCTTTACCAGCACCAAAATGAATGAAGTACAAACCAGAGAGACTTCCCAAAGTCTTTCAAAAGTCTTTATTAAACCTTGGAAATGAGGGACAGGTGAGACTGCCCTGCCTGGAAACAGTCCTACTTAAGGCTATCAGCATTGGGTGAGACTTCCTGCGTGACTGTGGTACCCATGTGGACGAGACTTACTTGTGAATCCCACAATGTGGGGAAGGGCATCAAGCAGCTGGACTGAATGTACCCCCAGTGGCTGAAGCTTTCTGGGGAGCAGAGGACCTGCTGCACCTGTGTGCAGCCCAGCGTGCAGGTTCTACAGCTGAGTAGGATGTCCTGACCTGTGGGAAGTGCTCATGGAGACAGTCCATCAAGATTTCATCTGCTGCACCTCTGGTAATCTTTACCAAACAGAAAGGACTTAACCAGAGAAAAGCAGTGCATATGTGGCAGCCTCGAGTCCACCTATAAATTCCAGCGCTGTCAGGCTGTGCATTCTGGCATGACCCCCCCACTCAATCACCCAAATTACCCTCCTGTTAGCTTTAACGAGCACGGAGAGCCCAGTATGAGTGTCCTGGGAGGACTATGTGTGCCTTCTCACACACAGGTTTCTCTTTACCTTCGTCTGGAAAGCTGACTGATTTACTCCAAGCTATGTGTAATGTTTGTGCACATAGTCTGGGAATGCTGCTGCTCACAACCGTACGCATGAGGCGCATTTCCAAAATTTCCTTCCCACATCCCTTTTACTTTTTGCCACAGATTTCTATCCCCCTGGTTTAGGTTTCTCTTGCCCACACTGCATCTACCTTAAGGGTGCCTAAAAGGCTTATGGTGGCCAAGTGCTGCAAAAAGAAGAAATTGGTGTCTTCAGACCAACACCCCATGGCTTGGAGCAGATCTCACGTGGCAGTTGTTGGGCTGGTTGTCCTTGCTCCCTACTCCCACATCCTGACCTCCCTGGCTACCAAGCTCTATGTCCACTGGGGCAATGCTGGTGCTTGCAGTATTTTCCTATGTGTCTTTACTCCTCTTCTAGCTCAGCAGATGCAGTTCTCAGTTCACATTCATAAATGCCGTGATTTATTTGATGCACGGATCGGCACATTCATGCATTTACTACAGGCAGTAAACCTCAGGCCTGGCATGTTTTTGCAGATGCATTTATGTAATTAAACATTTAGGGGTAATTACTCTAATTGCCTAGCTTGACTTGTTAAGCCTCCCATTCTGAAGATTAAATTCATTTACCTAAAGAGGCTTCATTTTCACAGTCCTGTGAAGGGACTGCATCTGTCCCTTATACAGCTGAGGGCTTTGCCATGTCCCCTTTCCCTTCCATTAGAGGCGGGCAGTGACTAAGGGCTGCTCGATCCTCAGAGCTGGATGCACGTGTTGCAGGGGGGCTGCAGTCAGGAGTGTTCTGGTGTGTTTGCTCGCACAGTCCCACAATTTCCAGTAGCTATCTAACCCAGCTGTAGCCTGGCATGGTCATCTCCCTCTCTCTCCCTCCACTCAACAACCAGCACAGGCTGAAGAGCCCTGTGAGGCCTGGCTGTGCAATGTGGGTATTGCATCCGTGTAGGAGCTGATCCCTCATGTCTGCAGAACTCCGTGGTCCGTGTGTTCACAGATGAATCTGCAAATGAGAGAACACTCTGCTTTGAGCACAAAGCTGTAAAGACCTTGGCATTATAAAACCCAAACCTCAGCATATGGGCTGTGACTTTGCTTTTTGACTATTTAGATAAGAGCATGCTGCCTGTTGTATTACTCTTTACACAGGCTCAGGTTTAATCACTGTGTGCCAAAGGGAGATATGCCTTCCTTCTTGCAACAACTCTGTGCTGCTTGCACTGAGCTGAAGGGTCCTGAAGGAATGGAGCTGTTGTAATCATCCCCCAGCACTCTCAGCCTTTCTGAAGAGACAGACTTTCATATGTTGATCGTGCAGTGCCCTGATCAGCCCTACCCAGCAACCTTTCGCTGCAGGGTGAATTTTCGTTTTCCCAGATTGGATGGCTTTCCCAACTCTTTTCAGCACATGTAGAAATTATTCTCCAAAAAATCACCAGTGGGATCCAGAGCAGAGATGTGGATAACCAGTCCTGAGCTCTGCAAATGCACTGGCTTGTCGTGCCTCAAAGCTATGACACAATGAAAATTAAAATAAATGGTACAGATGGGTGTTTTCTTTATAGCCTTTGTTCTCTTTCTGGGCTCTGGGCAGCTGGGCTTATAGCAACTCCTACATTTAGGAGTTTTAAAAAAAATGGGGCAAACTCATTCATCCTCTTTTAATTCTCTGAAATAGCTCTTAATGAGATGTTATAGTCTACACAGCATATATAAAACAGGCAATGATCCAACACGAAGTTTCATGGTGCTGTCCTTTGGAAAATATATTTAATTTGTATGTAGGTTTCATGCACCCACAATACACATTCCAGACTCCCAAGAATAATAATAAATACCTTTATAACATGCCAGGGCACGGTGTCCCAGCATGAGAACAAACCTTTCCTTGGAATTCAGAGGTACCTGCCGCTGCCTGGTACCATGTCCCTGTACCACTAGGTGGCTTTTCCACCTCGTAGTTTCTACCTCTTACTCCAAAGTCACTACAAGTACAGGGAGTCTGCTCCCAAGTGCAACCATCAAACAGGTGGAAAAAAGAGAACAAAGCTAAGATGAACTCTAAGATGAAGTTCAGCAGATGAACTCTTAAATTCCAATAGTTTCACAGTGAAATCTTTACCAATCCCTTATCTGTCCTTCTAGTGCTTTGTTTTGAGTTAGTTACAGCTGGCTTATTCCCAGATTTTGGGTATCATGAGGTATCTGTTCAGATACATTTCTGTACAGGTATGGAATTTTGCAAAACAGTGCACATGTTGAATTTCATAATAGTAATTTTTGTAATTCATTAGCATAAACCAAGTAGTAACAGAGAATCAGGATGTGTATTTGTTAATGTAACTTGTTGCCTCACCATGTTCTCAGCAAGAGTAAATCCAGCTTTTTCTTCTCAGACGTTTTACTCCTTTTTTTAACTTAACCATTTTAACTACAGATCTTTGCTCACACCTAAATACTGCAAATATCTAGCTATGGATAGTATGTTTTGAAGTAGCTCTCAGTGTCTGAAGTTTTCTCCAAAAAGAAAAGCCCTGAGGGGCTCATTGACTAGAACACAGAATAGTGTGGGGGGAAGAATGAGGGTCACAAATCCACAGCTGTGTTAAAAAAAATAAATACACATCCCTCCCCCCCAAGTTTTTGTTTAAGTTTGGCCATGCTGAATAGAATGTATTTTATTTGAAGCACAGAGGAGCTGAGTTGGGCAGAGACAGACCTGAGAGATGTTAGAAATTTGGCAGATGAACTCAAGATTTGCATTTGTCATTCATTTCAGACTTCTTTCGTTTCACGTGTATAACTCTTGTTTTCTATTGCAAAAATGGTCATTTATTCACTGGAGAGAAACCATGGAGCTGTCTTCTGACAAGTGCCCTTCAGTGGCATGAAAAGTTGCATCAACAGCTCCTTCAGGTAGAACACATGGAATTTACATGTAAATTTTAGGAGGGGGCTAATCCTGCAACTAATTTAACACACAGGAGGTAAGATTTCAAAGAGGAAAATCAAATATTGATGAAAAGGCTGGAGAAAGCTCCTGCTTTAGAAAGCAGCAGAGAGTGTCATTTGGAATACCTGTGTAAAAGCTGTTTCCTATCTCCAGATGTTCAGCAAAGATGGACACATCTTGACAAGGGGTTGAGAAAAACACACCTGGAGCTGCTCTGCACTGGTGCATCACTGCTTGCTCTTTGGCTGCCATGTCCTGATTTGTGCCGTTTGGATCCAGGTGTCTGCACTGATTGTAGCAGCCAGCTTTTTACACCAGCAGGTTTTCAATACACAGCTTTCCCAGAAGCCCTGGATTTCTGAGGGAAGAGGAAGATTGTAGTTAAATTTATTGGAGCAAACTGATACTCGGTAAAAGCTGCGCCAGGGGAGGTTCGAGTTGGACATCAGGAGGAATTTCTTCACAGAAAGGGTTGTTAAGCATTGGAATGGGCTGCTTAAGGAAATGGTGGAGTTACCATCCCTGGAGGTGCTCTAGAAACAACTGGATGTGGCAACTGGAGCCATAGTTTAGTTGACAAGGTGGTGTTTGGCCAAAGGTTGGGCTCGATGATCTTGGAGGTCTTTTATACCCTAAATGAATCTGTGATTCTGCAGTAATATAACTGAATAAACAAAGCAATTAGGAATACGTGATGCTTTTTTTCATTATACAAACACCTTTCAAGTCACCTTTATACAGCATGTGTCCATGGTATAATCCAACTGAAAGCTGTGTTATCACAGTAGCCTGGTGCTGGTTCAAAGTCAACATACTCTGCTCCCAGGGGCTTTTCTGCTGGAGCTTGGCACCATATGGATGCAGGCACACAGCTTTTGGTGGGCACAGAGCACAGGCAAGAGCTGACTGTGGTATCTCAGTGTAGGTGCATGTCCAGGCTAATCTTTAGGTTACAATTATCCTAATCAAAATTAAGTTTTGACTTTTCATGCTCAAACAGATGCATCATCATCATCTGTGCTTTTGCTTTAGCCTGGCACAGTTTGAACCTGTGAGTGCTGGCAGTGTTTCCTTGCCAGTGAGTGCCTCAGTTTGTGGCTTCACTTGCTGAAAGGCACTGGACGAGTGGTAAACCTCTGAACAACCTCTGATCTCTTGGCTGTCCCTCAAGATGTATTATTTCTGCAAACATGCACTTCCCCTAATCTCCATATAATCTTCTCCAGACAGAGTAATTAAAAACCAGTTCCACATCTTTTCCTTAGCTTCTTTCAGCTAAGCATTTTGCAGCCTCCTCTCCTTGTGCCAACAGTCTGTAAATTTTGTCCTGTGATTTTATTTTTTCTAATCAAACTCTTTACTACTCTGTCAACTCTGCTCTTTATACAGAATGTTTTTCAGATGAAATGCTCTCTTGCTCCTTCTTCACCTCATGGAGATTATTCATGTGGCTGAAGAGTCCTTGTGGATGGAAGCTCTGATCCCAGCTCTGCATGGTTTTCAAATACTCCCCTCCGTGAATGTCTCTCATCTCTTCTTATCTCTCTGTGCCCACAAGCTGGAGCAGACAGCTGTGGTGCATGAGCAGCGAGAGGTGAAGTCTGTGTGCCAGAGCTGTTTCCTGATGTGCTGCAGGTCTGGATGCACAAAGGGGTTTCAGCAGGATAGCTCCCAGCGAGGGCAAGTGCTGGCGGAGCAGGCAGCACCCAGACGGGGATTATCAGAGCAACAGCCCAGGGCTGCTCTGGGAGGCAGCTGACACCTCTCCTAGCCTTGCCCAGCCTCCAGGGCCAGGGCCACCTTCTGCCCACAAGGGCCCTGCCCTTCTTCCAGTCCTTGGAAATACCTGCTATGAAATCATGGGTCATGGGAGGATGTGATATGCTTTCCACAGAGCTGGTATTTCTGTTAGGTCTTCCTCTTCAAAACTTCTCTCTTGTCATCGTCAGGATCATCACCTTCTTTATTTTTAAGCCTTTTTTAGTTCTGTGCTAATCATGGGACATATGCATGCTGGGCTGTGATGCTTTCAATGTTTTGCTATACTTTGACATCCGTTTTCCAGCACAACAAAGAAATATTGTTATAATCCAATATTCTCAATTATTTTGACTGTGGTTAGACCACACAAGGAAGAATGTGAAAACAGCTTTTCCAAAGTATCGATTTTATTTTTTTCAAGGACTGTACAGGCAGTTTATACCTTATATTTTAATTGCTTGTGGCAAGGAAATATCAGTGGATTCAATGTAATAATATTTTTCTACATGAGTGCCAAAGATCCTGCATCTGAAATGCTACATGGAAATTATTTACAAAAGCAGGTATTCATTGCATTGATAACAACTTTTTTGGCACTTTTCACCAGTTGATTTACAAAGGAAATCAGTGTCCTTATTTCACTGTTACTGGGACAGAAGCACAGAGAAGAAAAAGGACTTGATAAGGTTTATTCTTCCTAACAACATGATTGCTTGCAGAGGGGTTAAGGACTTCTGGCCCCTCTTGACTTTACTTGGAGTTAAGGGAGCCTTGGGGGCCTGTTAAAAAACTATTAATGTTAACCTAAATCATTTCTTTACATTTCAATCTATTTATTATCTTTACAGAGAGTATTTTAACACTAAGATAGGAAGCTGCATCTTAATTCTATTAGCAGTAGGCCCACAGGCTTCTCAAAACTAATTTCAAACATTTTATGACCTTGTCAAGATTCAAACATGTTCAACTTCCAGCACTGAGTGCCTTCCCTGTGACTTCAAAGGAATGTTTGGGTACGATGCATAAAGATAATCCCTTGCAGAAGCACAGCACTGGTCAGTATCTTTACTGGAAATGAAACACTTCATGGTGGGGTATTACAAAGAGGCATTATTTTGTAATGACACACTTGGGAGAATAGTGTGACTGCCTTTAATTTGGAGATCACTTCATGCTGCAAACCTACACAGATTGCCTTTACTGCTTAAAGTAAAAGGTGGCATTTTCTAAGGTCTTTCTTTAAGTGCCACCCAGGTTCATGCATACAGGCCTCCTCCACCTCTGTGTGAAAAGAGCAGTTATATTAGTAACAGTATGTGGCCAAAAAGCTGCTGAAACCAGAGGGCTATAAATTATTATTTACACAAACCTTTTAAACTTCAGGTTTTAAACCATTTAAGCCAAAATGTATAACTCAAGCCAGACTTGCTGAAGGCATGGCTCAGGTTCAGTGAGACAGATCATAAAACTTAGACAGGCTTACACAGAATCTGATCTGAGTTTCAGATTTGTAATTTATGCTGGTTTGAGGTTTTCTTGCAAGTATTTTGCATGCCCTAACAAATTCAACTGCATTTTAGTTTTTACAGTGTCAGGGGTGTTTGAGCACCAACACACCCTTCAACCCTGCTCCAAGGGGTTTGGTGCCCGTGTTCAGGGCCAGCTCTGTAACCTGGGACAAGACTGCAGGGAAAAGAGCTGTGAGAAGTCTCCCCCAGGCCGGGATTTGCCTGGCCTTGTGCCTGATCCTGCCCTGACCTCCTTGACTTGCCTTCCTGCCTTGAGCATTGCCATTCCTCCCTGCTGTGGCTTTGCGCAGCTGTCCTTGGGCTGCAGCTGATTGCAGCTGGTGTCACCAGGGCTGCTGTGCTCACCTTGCTGGGGTGCTGCAAGGCTGTGTCCCAACAGACACTGAGCTCATAATGAAAGAGTCTGACATGTGGCTTTTCCAAGCACTTGTTTCAAAAATGAAAACAGCTTGTGAAATTACAGAAAAAATCTTACCATGTCTTCATTAAAAGTCTCGCAGACAGTTGTCTTATAGTTAAATAAAAGGGTCTGACACTTAAGTGAAGTTCTGTTTGCCAGGATTTCACTGGATGTGGCGTGCAATAGCAGCATGATGATGATGAACAATCTCTTGCTACATTTAAATGTGATTTCCTTCTGGATGCGGAAGTCCTGGTCCCATTTTAGTGAGGGTTTTGTTGGAGGGTGGTGATTTTGTTAGTCAAAGAAGATGCTCTTATTACACCTGAAATCTGTCTGTTAGTCATTGCTACACCACGTTTGCCTTGTTCTCCACATTATTCTTTGGTTAGGTTGCTACTGGCATGAATGCCAAATCTTGCAGATTCAGAGGCTGGAAATTTCTCTAGGACAGAAGAGTAAGCTCTATTTACACACTGGATAATATGCAGAAACCTGTGATTGTATCTATGAAGCTTTAACTTTACTTAAGCTTTGTTTATGATTTGGCTTTGTAAATGGTATTGGATAATTATTGTCTACTCATCCAAGGACATATGTTCTCAAGCAACTGTGTCACCCTGTGTCTCCAGTTTCTTAATGAAGTCCAAAATCATAAGGAAAAATGAGGAAGAGTCCTACCCTATGTAGGACTTACAAGCCATATCCAAGAAAGAAATGACTCTCCTAAGGGAGTGATTCTGTCTGGTGTTTATTTTTTTCCATAACAAATCCAGTTTTGCTCTTGTTACTGGCATTGTCAGAAGGACTCTGCCAGTGCTTTTCTTCAGCTGGTACTTAAAGGGTGAGAAAATATGAAATATAGTAACATGACTCTGGTACTACCGTATGACCAGAAGTGTGAGCACTCCGCTGGCGCTGCTGGTAGGATTAAAGAGTAGGACAGAAGTGGTTGTACAGCTTGTGGTTGCAGAAGCTCTGCCAGACACACTATGTACACAAAGCCAAAGGCACTTTTAAGAGTTCTCCTGACTGCACATGTAGGTGAAGTATCAATCAAACAAATGCAGGGGAGAAGACAGACAGAGCTAATGAGAACAAGGCATAATAAAAAAGGTGTATGGGCACACATATACATCACACAGAGGGGCACAGCACCACAGTCATAAGGCAGAATCAGATTCCAGAAAATGAGCACTTCCAGCCTAGAAGAAAGAGGATAATACCATCTGATTAGCCAGAGAACCTGCAAATTTTAAGACAAAGTGAGTGTGACAACTCCAGCCCCTTCATGAATAGTGTTTTATCTTCCTTTGTTGTCTAGCTAAGCTGGTTAGAAAAGTCCCTTCATCAGCAGCATGTAGTTTCTAGCACAATAAAGGTGCAAAACTACACAAACCTTAGAATGCCTAGGTCCTTAACTGATGAACCTACATTGCAAGTTCCTCCAGTCTTCTTATAAACACCTTTTTTTTCTAAAATGCAGTGATCAAAAAGTTACGCAGTCTCCTACTGCCTCCAAAATTAACAACTTCATTAAAAAATGCTTCTCCTACTATACATCATCTTTTATTGGTTTCTTTTCAGGAGCCACAGCAGATCACGAGGGCGGTATCCGAAGACATACAGGCAAACAAACACAGAGCTGCTGCATCCTCAAGTTATGCTTCAAGCATGGTTGCTCCACAGCTCTGTGAATCAGCAGTCTTGTCTTCTTGGCCAATTTCTACCATTTACATATCCTGACTCCAAACCTACAGCTGCATGACTTGTTTGCCTGACTAATTTCACTGAACTCCAAGGGCAGGTCTTTGGGGGCCTCCAATTGCAACTCCCAGTACCTGTGGATTCAGGTCACATAATCAAGAGCCTCTGCTCCCTCCTCAGCCAAAGCAGTTAGGCCCCATCAAATGTGGATCTCCTACATCCCAATCACCAAACTACTTGTAATGCTAGATCTCTTCCCATTCCTCTGACAGAGAACTTAAAATCAGGAGGAGGGATGGAAGACACAACGCCCTGGATTATGCCATAACCTGGTAGCTACAACAGCCTTCTGAGTCATGAGTGGGTTGCATCCCATCAGGCCAAGATGAAACTGAATTGAGATTTCCCACTCCCTGGCTGACTACATGTATTAAGATATTACGGGAAGGAAGCTCTGCTGCTTCTCTTCCCTAACCCTTTTCACAGAAGCCTGTGGTTTTTCTGTGAATGGCATTGGATCAGTGTTACAAGGCTCTGAGTGTGCACAGCAGAGTGGGTTCCTCCAGGGATTCAGGTGGAATACAGTCATGCCTTTGCTGTGTTCCTGAATCAGCCTGAGGGCCTGGCCCTACAGGTCACTGACACCTGTGCAGGCATGGGCAGCCCAGTTTAGTAACCTAGGGAACTGCCAGGACAGTTGGTGGTAGCAATTTTTACATACCTCTAGGCTCAAACAGCTGCCACAGCAGAAGATAGTTTACCTGATAGGTATCTAGAAGATGGGTAGTTTTCTTGAACTTGGCCAGATGAATCCACCTGAGTCCCATTTCTGGTGCCAATGTAAATATTGTAGAACCTATCCATCATGACAGTGCATTTATTTAATGACTTGGATGTTTGAGGGCAAGTCACATAACCCTGCGTATTTTAACTCACCACCCCAAACATCTTAATGACTTACTTCATGATGATATTTTAAGGGTTAATTTACATTTGAGGAAATGGCTCAGAGTCCCTAGGGAAATGGTCACAGCACCAAACCTGCTGGAGTTCAAGAAGTGTTTGGACAATGCTCTCAGACACGTGGTGTGGGGTGTCCTGTGCAGGGCGGGAGTTGGACCTTGGTGATCCTTGAGTCCCTTCCAACTCAGGATATTCTGTGATTCTGTGATATATCACAGACACACATATAATTCTGAGCACTTTCTGTGTAATTAAAAAGAGCAGCAAGTGTTACCCTGAGAGTGAGAGCCGGCAGAACCACCAGCTACATCCCGAATACTTGTCATACAGGTTCTGAATTGCCCTGGGATGCACGAGTTGCATTACCTGAAAAAGGGTGCAGCAGTAAGGCAGGCAAGTTGTTCTGAGTATCACCATGTGTGCTGAACACACCTGGCCTTTTCCTGAGAACCTCCCCAGGACTGGGAGTACATAACACTCCAAAGATGGAAGACTGATGGAGGAGGATTGCTGGCATTTTCAGCAGATTGAAAAAAAAATGGCTCTTGGCAATGTCGTGGATGTTCTCAATTCACCTAAAACAAACAGGACCATGATGAGAGTGAATTAATCTTGGCTATCACATTGTTAAAAGGGCTTAGAAATGTCCTTCCCTGGCAAGAGCTCTGACCACTTGGCAATTATATCAGAAGTGGGCATCCTATCCCATTAAAAAGGGGCATCTACCCAATTATTTATAAAAGTAATCACAACTGACTACCATCAGTAGATCCTGTATTGCACCCAATTCAAGGTATCTCCCTTTTAGTCCTGCCTGAGGTGTGAGATGGAGTTTCAGAGCCATCCTCACACTTGGTTTGTTATCAGCCAACTCCAAACAGCTCTCTCATCTGCCTGTAGATCTCCGGGTCTGTTTGTCAAGGTATCTCCCTTTTCCAGGGAATGATTCTATGAATTATGAACAGATTCCCCAAACTGTGGCTTCTTTTTCCCCTCTGAATAAAAAATGAATAAATGTTGTCAGAAAGAACTCCAGGGAAGCTTTCACTCCTCCTACTCGAGTGATGAGTAACTTGACACACCCTCAAACATGAATCTGCTCCATTTCATAATCTTGGCAATTTGCAATCTTCCAAGAATAAAAGTCCAGAACTGACTAAAACACACATCTGTGCATGCAAAGGCAGATTCCCGTCAGCTGTACATCTTATGCTTTGCATCCTGATTCTGTCAGCATATCAAATCCGTCTTCCCTAGGGATTTATTTAGCACATCTATGCCTTGCCTAGTTACCTACACATGAACTTTTGAGCCTGATGGGAAGATTTGAACATGCTCCTTCCTTTCATGTCATAGGATGCCATGTGGGGAACTCTGCTCCTGCTCTTCAGGTTGATTCCCATGAATTCCTTCCCATTCTCGTGATGTGGTGTGCATCCCTTTGATGAGTCTGAGGAATCAGAATGGCTCTAGTTTCTTGCAAAGGAGCTTTTTTTTTTTTGTGGAGGGGGGGTGGTCCATAAAGCTGTAATTCCTAGGATGTGATCCAACTCTGTGACACCCTATGGAGAGGGTTGTTTTCATCCTTGGCCTGGGGATAAGGCCTTTGAACTGTCCCATCAGTGAGCGGATTCTGCTCCTGGGGAACCAGGAGAGGGATCCCTGCTGCTCTCAGCATGCTCCAACAAGAATCTTCCTGCTCCCAGGAGTTCTCAGCAGCTGTTTGCCCCTGCAGCACAGTTGGCTTTCAGACACGGATGTAACTGCCACTCCTGCACACAAAATTCGGCCCAATGTGCAGTAATTGCAGTTGATGCGAGTCAGCGTGAAAGAACTTACTCCTTTCTTAAAGGACAAGTATCTTTAAGGGATCTGCAGAAATTACAGGGATAAAAAAGCTGAAATTATGGTACCAGAGTCCAGACGATGTGTGGAAGAGGGAACCCTCCAATTCTGGGCTCCAGGTTGTTGAAGGGCTGTGCACAAGTTTTGGTTGTTTGGGGTTTTTTAATTCTACTCCTCCTCTGCTGTCTTGCTAGTAATAAAATATAGCTATAAAATAACACAGTGATGGCACCCAAATACATGCAGGCACAAGTTAGCAACTTGCCCATGCCACAGAAAAACGTTGTGGATAATACAGGAAAGCATGGGAATGAAGGCACAGACAGTTATTCCGAGTAAAAACAAGCAATTCTACAATTTAATCCCTGGTAGCCAGAGTGAAGAAACGACTTCCAGACATGAGAGTTTCACACCCACATCTAGGTATTATTACCCACAACTAGGTATTATTAGCTCAAACTTTAGAAAAAACAGGAATCTAAACCTCCTCCTCTTCTTTTTAATTTTTTTTTTAAATTTTACTTTGTGCTTTTGAAAAAGAGCAAACATACTCTGCCCACCTACAAAGCAACCAGTGTCTCCCCCGCCTTCCCAAATTTAATTATTTTCCATTCCAAATCCTGTAATGAGGAGGCAAAAAGACCAAGGGTTTATTGTTGCTTTAGGATTTGTTAGTCACTTTGAGAAACCACAGGGAAAAAAAACCCCATCTCCATTTTCTCACCACACAGTCAGCAGATCACTGAATTAAAAATTTAAAATTACAGGAACATGGGAAAATGGAAGAAATGGAAGCATAATGAAACTGTTACCAAATCAGTATCTCTTTCCCAGTAGTAAAATTAAGGGGGTGGTAATCACATGTTCCACTCCCTCGCAGAGTTGTTCTGATGAGTTGCCAATTAAGAACTGTAAGACACTAAGATAAGTGTGTTTTAAGATAATGTTGAAAATGGAATAATCTCATTTTTAACACAATAGAAACACTCCTTAAATAATGACACCTTATCTGAATTGTGTTTGAGATGGCACGTGACAGGGTTAAATACATGCATTTAAGTTCCCAGAAGAATGAAAGGACTATTACAGCTGCATTCCTAGAACGACTTTACAGAGGAGACCCCATCACTGCAGTCCTTTTATTTTCAACTTTTTTATTCTTGTTTGCTGTAACGAATCACAGCATTGCACACCTGGCATCCGCACACAACCACCTAGTCACTAAAATTCTGTGCCTTTCCCAGATTATGTGCCAATACAGACACGCAGAGAAAAAAGAGAAAAACCAACCCAAGCAGCTGGGCAGACTCCAGAATGATGGGCACACTTGGCTCCCATCTAAATGAGGCAGCAGTGTAATAAGAAATACATCTTGTGACATGAGGACATGTGCTGCTGTGCCACCCTGGGCTAAAATAGCAACACACCAAAGCCAGCTGATTCCATTCCCTGGAAAATCCAAGCTTGTAACTCTGAAGCAAAACACCCACCATTCAAACATAGCCTATGCTTTCTGCTTTTGTTGCTCATGGTCCTATTGCTAAGGTAATGTTGTTTGGGCCTTCATAATTCAATTTATCCGGTCTGCCAGAGGATCAGATTTCTGAGGTACCCAGTGACCTTTCCCTATCGTACCCAAATGCCACAGCACTGTGTGTGCACAGTTTAACAGATTAACAAGGTAAATAATACAGGCTAAGTGTTATAAAACCAACAACAACAAGAAAAGGCTCTCTTACCTACAGAACTTTGAGCGGCATCCTGCAGAAATAAATGCATAACCAGGCTAAATTGAAATCAGGGGATTGCAGCAAGTCATTGAACTAATTTTTTATTGCAGTGGTAAAGTTTTTAGCATAGCAATTAGAAAAACAACAAAAAAAATATAAACAAGAAGCAAGCCTTATTCTTTCCAAAGTACTGAATTTCTTTTTACCCATGCAGAATGACACAATTGTTACACCTTATCTAAGAGAAGTGCTACAGTGGCTCATTATATACATTTTTACTAAAGACAGCTAAATTCCTCAAAGTTCCATTGCAAAAGCCCTCACTGGGATTCATGAGTAGTAACTTTTACAGAGATAAGCAATATTTTAATACCTCAAATTGCTTACTAAGAAAGTACTGTGCAGGACTCAGCAACAACCAAGTACAGTCTAAGTGAGCTGAAAACCCTTCAGTCTGTTCTTTCTCCTACTCCTCTAGTGGTACATTAGCACTTGTCCAGCTCCTTCACTGAGCTATTGCAATAGCTCATTCTCAAGAACAAATTAAAACACTCCCAGGCCTTCTTTTTTGCTTAGAGCAATAAGCATTAATTAGAAATAAAATCCATTTTCCCTTATTCTCTCATGTATTTTTCAAGACTTATAATAAACCTTATAATAAATATATTCTTGCCTTCTCAAATCTGGGCACTCAACTCACCAATTTCTTTAAAAATTCATCATAATCCTGATATGGTTAGCACATTTTATTCATTGACATTCAAAAATCATCTAAAATGAAGCTTTCCTCTGACTCCAGGCACTTTAACATCATTAATAATATAACACAACCCTAGCAGGATTACAGTAACTATTTCAATGGGAAAGCAGTCCTTCAGACCTCTACAGATACTCCTTCCCATCCTTCCTCATGCTTATCTAATAATCTTCATTCTCTTGACAAAATGGTATCCGACATGTCTTTGGCACAAAAAGATCACTGGATTCAAGCTACTTCTGGTGATGACAGGAAACAGTCCCCCAATCCTGGAGAACGTCCTGACACCTGCTCCTTTGGTTTTATTAGGACAGAAAAACAACTGGCTTCTGCTGACTGGGATAAACTGGTCTGCAATGTTAAAGGCTTTACAAGGCAGAACTGGTATGTTAAATACCAGGGCTCATCCAAGTGGATGCCAAGCAAGATGTTCTGCTTGAAAAGGAACTCCTGGTGCTGCTCCTATCACTCGGGCAGGGCTGTGACAGCTGTAAGTGTGATGTGTTCTGCACCTCATTTGCCATAGATTCCCACAGCTGTCTTGTCAAATTCTGCCAGCCTGGAGAACACGGCTGCAAGTGCGCTGCTTTGCCAGGCATCCTTGGAAATGCACGTTATGGGTGTCAGCTCAGGCAGCCCTTGTGTGCTGAGCTGAAACGTATCCAGAACAGTCCTGGGGCCCCTCTTCTGCAGATACTACAAAGAAACGCAATTTCTGTCCAAGTTCAGTGTTAGGGTGCACCCCATGCCCCTCTTGGAGTGCCCGCTGCAATCCTTACTTGCCTTAAAATGCAGAGAGGTAATTTAAAAGCTAGCTCAGTATTAATGTCATGCCATTTTCACACTAAAAGTTCAAAGTCAGAGTAAACAAGTTTCAGCCACACACACAAACACTTTCTGCTTTTTTAAGTTACCAAACACATACCATAAAGACAAGTCTCGCTTTGTAATCACTGATTTTTCCCTCCTGTACAGTTATTCAGATCTCATTCCAGAATTCGTCATCTGGTTAATTAACAGATTTCAGTTTGTTCTGTGTTTAAGGGGAGATTATTTGTGGCTTGACTCTGGGAAAATGCACAAATGAGGCAGCAGCTTGTTTTTCAGCTCTTGTCTTTGCATTTTCTGCCCAAGAGCCAGGGAAGCATGTAAATTAGGAAGCACATGCATCTTGCAGGATTAGCATTTCTCAGAAGGCAGAGAAATGACAGCACACCTTCCAGTCTCAAGACAGAAAAATTGATCTTGTACCATTTTGGGGGCGGCTTTTTTCATGTTTCTCTGCCAAGCTACTGATCTGAAATCTTATTTTTATTTCATTCATCCCTCTTCCAGTAACAGCGGCTCCTCTGTTGGTAATATAATTGTTTATATTATAATGCCTCAAGTGAGGTTAAGGCTGTACGATGAAGACATATGTCACATACAAATATACATAATGTACAATATAAGAAATCTATCAGGATTCATTTGGTGCAGTTACCTGAGCACTCTGCATAATAATCCTACAAGAAATATTTTACAACGTGAACATCAAATATGTAAAATTGCCTCCAGGCCAAGTGAACCAGAATGCACCAAATGAATTTTCTTGTAAGGATCTACTCCTTCAGAGATTTAAATGCAAATGCAAAGACATTTTCCCAAGTAATCCCAAGAGTGTAAATTTAGGAAGGAAAAGGCCAAAACCTTTAGATACTTTCTTAGTAAATATATTCTGCAGCCAAAAGCTTAATTCAGATCAGCTTTTTTATGGTGCATAGGTATTTCAAGGCAAAAAATAATTGATTCTAATGCTCATGGTAATAAATGAAATGTCTGCTTCTGGCACTTAGAATTTGAAACACAATGGTCCCAGTAGATCAACTTGATGCTGTGCTTATCATGGACCATCAGATTTCAACCTGCGTTCATCCGATAAAATAAAGCACAACTTCCGCTCAGCTAAAAAATAATTTTCAGAAATACATCTAATCTTCAACAGAAGACATGAAATGATGGCAAATCCTCAGCTTCTCTTGGGAATGTGTTCTGGTGGTTAACCATGGAAAAATGTGTGTCTTATTTCCTATTTGAATTTGTCTGGCTTTTGCCTCTGGCCATTACTTCTTATTATGCCTTTCTTCAATAGATTAAAGAACCCTTTAATATCCTGTATTTCCCCTCAGGAATGTTCCTATACACTACAATCAAGTCACCTCCCAATTCTCTTCCAGATAACTTTAACAGCCTGAGCTCTTAAAACATCTCCGCGTAAGGCATTTTCTCCAACCACCAGAACATTTTGCTTCATTCTTTCGCTGTCTCTTATTTTCCAACATGCTTCTTAAAACCTGAAAACCAGCACTGTGTGCACTACTCTGTGATGATATTATTGAGGTCAAACACGAGAGGTAAAATAAACATTTTTTAATTCCTTTGTTTATACATTGATTAATCCTTTTCTGCCATAGCAGCATACAGGAGAGCCTTTATCTGATTGTTTACTTATCTGACCCTTAAATCCTTCTCAAAGTCATTACCTTCAGAGTCTTCTATTTTCCAGTTATGGTCTCCACACTTAAGATAGACAGCTATATACTTTGATGAATTAAAATTCGCTAGGTTTGAACAAGCTGCTTGTACAAACTGTATTGATCACTGCCCCATCCTCATCATTATTTACAGTTCAATTAACCCTGGAGCTGAATTTTTGCAGCAGCAGGTTTGGATCTGCTTCCAGATCATTGCTAAAAATGTAGCAGGACATGGAACCTTCTACTGGGACGTTTTTAGACACCATCTCTTTCAGCTAAGTTGTCATATAGATTTCTTCTTGAGATACGGCAGCAAATTCAATTTGTATGGTTTGTTGGCACTGCATAACAAGAATATCAAGCAGCACCAAGACAAGCACCTTCTCAAAACAGTATTGATAGCTATTTTAACTAAAACACTGTAGATCTGCATCATATTCCTTTGTTTCAACTTTTCATTACTTGAATTCCACATCAGATTTTGTATTTTGGTTAGGATAACTATTAGGCTAGCCAGTTGCTCGGGTCACCCTTTAAAAATGGCACAAAGTAACACTTTATCACTTGTTTAACCTCCTGATTTTAAGGCAAGATGCAAATACACAGGAGCAGCACCTGTAGTACAGGCAGAAGCATCAGAGATCAGAGGTGACCAGAGATCGCATTTCTCACAGCACTTCCAGGATGAAAACCCCAGCAACTGTGGACTTGCAAAGTACCTGTTCACAAATGTCCTGGTCCTGCTGAACTCCCAGCCCTGCACACACCCACTCAGGAGGAGGTGTGGAATGTCCTCCTGACTACGGAGACGGGATAAGGCACGACTCCTTGCCTCAGGCACTGCAGAACCTCCCTGAGCGGCTCCGCAGCCCTGTGGGTCACTGACTGCCTCCATCGCTGAACCGGCCTGACCGCCGGGGCCATGACCACTCGCAGCCTCAGCTTTCCTTCTCATGTTTACACCACCAGATTTAGGCTCCGAGAAACCTTAAGCAGCGCCACGGGAGGTTTAGGTTGGACATTAGGAAGAATTTCTTCACGGAAAGGGTGATTAGCTATTGGAATGGGCTGCCCAGGGAGCCGGTGGAGTCACCGTCCCTGAAGGTGTTTAAGGAAAGACTGGATGCGGCAATCAGTGCCGTGGTCTGGTGGACAAGGTGGTGATCGGTCATAGGCTGGACTCGATGATCTCAGAGGTGTCTTCCACACCAATTGATTCTGTGATTCTATAACGAAGGAGAAGGAGAAGGAGAAGGAGAAGGAGAAGGAGAAGGAGAAGGAGAAGGAGAAGGAGAAGGAGAAGGAGAAGGAGAAGGAGAAGGAGAAGGAGAAGGAGAAGGAGAAGGAGAAGGAGAAGGAGAAGGAGAAGGAGGCTCCACGGCGCCCCAGTACCCAGCCCACCCCACGGCCCGCCTTCCGCCGCCTCTGCCCCTCACGCTCGAGGCCGCCTCACGCCGCGCACCGCCTCGCGCAGTGCCGAGCTCCGATTGGCTGCGCCGCCCGCGGGGGCGGGACCGAGATAGAGCCGCGGCCAATCCGCGCCGCGATGGACGTTTCCCGCGGGGTGGGGGCTGCGCGCAGGCGCGGTGGGGCGGGGCTGGCGCGGGCGTGAGGGAGGGAGTGAACGGGGAGGGCGTGAGGGAGCGGGCAGGGAGCGAGCGGCGGGAGCGGCTGGGCTGTGGCGAGGGTAGTCCCGCGGTGTTCGTGGTTCCGCGGCGGCTCTCTCTCCAGCGGGTTTCTCCTCAGGGAGCGGCTTTCCTCTTTCGCGGAGCCCCCGTCCCCTTCTCCGCCCCTCAGACGAAGTCCCCCACCGCCCTCAGCCCGCCCTCGGTCCCGCCGCTATGTCTCTCGGCCAGCGCCTGGCCCGGCTGGCCGCCCACCTGCAGGACCCGCGGAAAGTGGCCGCATTCCAGCGGCTCTGCGGGGTGGATGGGCCCTCGGGCTGGGCCGGCGCGGAGCAACGGGGGCCGGTGGCGAACGGTGGTCCCGCGGGCGGGCAGGCGCATCCCGCTGGGAACGGGGCCGTGTCCGGCGCGGCGGGAACCCCGCGACGCTGGACAAGGAGGCCGCGCCGAAACTCGCTGACGGAGGAGGAGGACGGCAGCCAGGAGTTCGCCACTCGCAGCCGCTTCCTCTACTATCTGTTCAGCCTGGGCACGGAGCTGGGCAACGAGCTCTTCTACATCCTCTTTTTCCCTTTCTGCATCTGGAATGTGGACGCCTGGCTGGGCCGGAGGCTCATCATCATCTGGGTGTGGGTGATGTACCTGGGGCAGTGCACCAAGGATGTGATCCGCTGGCCGCGTCCTGCCTCGCCACCCGTGGTGAAGCTGGAGGTCTTCTACAACTCCGAGTACAGCATGCCCTCCACCCACGCCATGTCGGGCACTGCCATCCCCCTGGCCCTCCTGCTGCTCAGCTACGGCCGCTGGCAGGTAATGCTCACCCCTCCGTGTCCTTATCCGTGCGCTTTCCGGCCTCGGGGTGTAAGGATGTGGCAGACCTGATTTCTGTTCAGGAGGGGAGGTGGCTGAGTTTGCTTGGGAAAATGTGAGATTCGTACCTTTTTTCTTGCCTCACCCTTTATTTATTTTTTTTCCTGTGATTTAAGCGAGTGCTCAGATAACGAGAAGTGTTCTAGTAATTCTGTCTTGTGAATGGAAGTTGTGCTGGCTTTGGTTATTAGCACGCATGAAAAGTTCGCGGTAACAATCTGCGTTTTGTTCCTGTGAGGTTTTCTTTTCAACTTGTCTCTGCCCAAAGTTTGGATAAACATTCAATGTTTTAACAGGCATTTGGTTTTACGGAGTGAGAATTTGGTGGAGAGCCAGTAACTAAAGAGCTTCTTGTTGATCCTTCTTTGCTTCGAGTCACTTTGTAGCGTCAGTGAGTTTTAGCTTTAGCCTTTTCTTTAACAATTTTATTTTCGTTAACCACAGGCTAGAAATGATTATTTCTGGTGTTTGTACTTTCAGGAGGGTTTACAACCTATCAGTGTGTTCACAATTAGCAGGAACTGATAATCTGTGATATTTTCAGCATCTTCATTCAGCAGAATCTCTGAAATCTGACTATTGCACTTAGGGTCAATAGATAAGTTAAAATAACACTGTTGATCATCGGGTTTACGCAAGCAGTGGCTTGTGCTTTGGGCGCTGGCTGCTGGAAGTATGGCAACAGCAGCAACTCCAAAGAAAGCACATCCAGCTCTGTAAATCCCTGCACCAGTTTCAGTAGTAACGGAGGGAGAAGGCTTTCCCAGATAAATGTCCAGTGTAGCGTTTTGCTGTGTAATGTTTGAGAAGTTAGGCAGTAATTCGACTCTTAAGTTGTTGATGTTTACTAATCCTTACTGTAATACCTACCTGGTTTAAATTGCATATAAATTATGTCGGTAGAGAGAACTAACTCTGATTCTAAGCTTTGTGCAGGGGCTTAACTCTTGTCTTCCCAGTTACTGGTAACAATCACCAGTTGTCTGCTGGCGCTGCCTGACACTTTGTGGCTCTATCTCAGCATCTAGAATGGGTGACTGAAAGGAATGAGGTGGTTAAGGGTTAGAGATTGTATTTGGCCTCTCTAACCAAATATTATGTATCTATTTCTGCAAGGTGATAGCATGTGCCCGAAAAGAAGCTATTAGAGATTCATATTTGCTAGGAAAATGTGAAGAATTACTCTGCTGGAGTTATGCAGACATAATAATTTTATATATATATATGCACACATACACACATATGTGTGTGCATATATATATTTTATATATATATAAATATGTAATAATGTCATGTTTTGTGGATGTTTGAAATAATTATTTGAAGTTCTGTCACTGAGATGCTTAATCTCATAGTTGTTTTTATTAATGACCAAAATCTGTGTATTTGATTATTGCTTGTTAGATGTGTCGGGTTGATGTCAGTTGGAAGAACAAACTGGATTTGTACTTCTTTGCATGTGGGAAAGCTCATTTAGCAGTACCAGTCGATCAGCTTTGCACAGACTGATGTCATGTGTGCAGAGGAGAACCTGTCTCGATTGCTTTTATAGAACCAGCAAACAGTGTGTGAAATGGTGTTTTTGCCAATGAACCAAGTTCGATCTGTGGATTGCCAACCCTGCCACTGCAGTCTGTGAACACTCTGCTGATTGAGTAAACATATTTATCATGGATGCATGGTAAGAAGTCACAAACATTCAGCCTTGTTATTCATGTAGAACCATGCTTAAAAAATGAAGAGACAAAGTGTTTGAGTCTTGATTTTAATTCCTTTTTCTTAGAAAATGAGTATGAATAAAAGACCTCTCTGAAACCAACTTCTGTCATTTCAAAATACTCATGTAAAAAAAAAACCCTTCTGATTCTTAAATTATTTCCAAAAATTAATCAATACTTGACCAATGGCATATCAAGAGTCTTTTGATTCACCTCTAGAGTTAACCTTTCATCTGACACTTCTGTTCTCCATGTTTTACTTCTGTTGAAAGGGAATAGAAGCTACATGACATCTTTTTGTCAAGGAAAATGGGTTTGTTTGGAAATGGTGTTAAAAAAGACTGACCTCAGAACTACTTGGAAAGCTATTAATTATAAAGGAGTTTTTAATATGATTTTTATTAAATTCTACAAATTTACCAGTAGATGCAGATGGCTAGATTTAAATTTGTTGGCAAATGTTTGGGTACAGTCTTTCTGTATGTATTTAGTATAAAGAAGCCTTACACAGAGCCTGATCATGATGAGTCCACATCTTGGGACTTGGTTCAGCAAATCATAGTGGAACGAGGCTGAGGATGAATTTAAGCAGATACAGTGTAACTCTCTGCAGGGACTTTTACTCTGGAATACAGGCAGCTTTGTCACTTTGAAGTTTATACTAAACCAAAGAAAGCTGCTCTTGCTCTAAAAGATGTTACACCAGTGAGGAGGGAAGCTCTTTGTTGTGTAGCTTATTTGCAGTTTGCATTCAGTGATCTATGACTTCCTACTATTGTGTGATAGTTCTTTTCTATCAATCTATTTGAGTCTTTTTCTTGAGGAACATAGAGAACAGAGAAAATTTGCTCCTATTTTTCTAGGTGTGGCCCAGATTGTCCATTTAAAAAGATGTTTTGATTGCAGTAGGGTTTTTTCTTAACCTGTTGAGTTTGTGCTTTTCAATTTTTCAATGCCTGTAAGCAATCTCGTTACAATTATTTTCTTTTCACATACTATTTGAATCAATTTTTGACTAAAAAAACCTAAAAAACTAAAATACTTTCTATAAATGCAATTGTTCAAGTAAAATATTTTCAGAGATAATGTATTTTAAAGATAGTTTTGGCAAATTATCACAATTAGAGACTTTGGGCATAGGGAATATTCAATGAAACTGTCTTTCAGACAGAATCAAGATACGTATTAAGATATGTAATTGCTAACATAATTGCTAACTGTTCTGTCCATTATATCCAATTTTTTTGGTTTTTTCTTGTGTTGTGAGAGCTTGCCTGAAACTTTTGATTCTACTTGCATAATCCGTATTTATTTATTTATTTGTTATGTTTCTGCAGGGAGAACCATTTATTTCAAAGACACTTGAGTAACCTTGAAATATAAAGCTCATGTCAAAGATTCATGAGAATTGGGGAATGTTATAAATGTTGATTTTTTTTTTTTCCCCCGTCTTTGATGCGCTGATACCCTGAAAGAGGAGGGCAGACACTTAAAACACAGTGAGATTATAGATCTTGATGTGATGTAGGAAAAAGTAACCTTTATCAAATTGGGGAAAACTTGCTTTCTTTGAAATAGTGACAGTTTGAGCCAGGCTGGCTTATATCATGTCCCAAATGGGGGGAGGAAGAGATAGTGTGAACTGCTAATTATCCACAAAATCTCCAAAGGCTCAGGGTGAGACTACTGGAAAAAGTATTTTTTGTATTTTGTTTGATTATGTTGAACTGCTGATTTCAAATAGATATCAAGATGTATTTTATTAGAAATGGTACTTGAGTTGGGATGGTACCTGAATGTGTCATAACTCTGCTGGCTTATTTTAAGGAGAAAAAATAAATATCAGCCAGGGATACAGAAAATACGCTTCTCTCTCAGAGATCCTCCAGGATCAGCCTGGCTCTAGCAGTAGCTGTCTGCATTAGGAAATGATGGGTTTGCACTCCTTCCTGAGCTCTGCATTAATGAGCTCAGTGAGGAACTGCTGACTCTCACTGTAGCCACTGAGCAAACTTTGGTTGATATTCAGCAGGAGCCCAGAGCCTGGGTTGATGAGTAGCAGGCCTTTAACTATATTAACCAATGCTAATTTACCTTCTGAAGCAGTTTGTGGTGCTAAATATGACAGCATTGTCCTCCCTGGATGTGTGTCTGCAATGTTTGATATGCAAAGCCCGTCATCAGTGACTGCCTTTCCACCCTGCTGATGCTGATGGTGACCTGGATAAACACCACTGCTAAACCCACAGTAGATGCGTCTATTCTCCAGTGGCCTCTCTGATGTATTTTTCATTTATGATTTTCATTTACTCAGTGCTCTTTTGACTCTCAGTGGTACTGGTTGTGTAAGACTCTTATGTGGTACCACGTGAAACTCCCTTCCAGAAATCTTTCATCTACACTATGACTTTTATCAACCGAGGCTGGTGAATCTAATTAAATGAGATGGGTTTGACAGGATCTGTATTGGGATTTCAGGGAGATCTGCATTGCTCTGTGATTCTGATTGACCACACTGAGTATTACCTCTAGAATTGTCTGCCTGCTCTTTCATTTCAAAAGACTAAACTCTCTGATCCCCACTGGAGATAGGGAATAATTGGTTATTGGGGATGAATAAATAGCCTAATCACAACAGTGCTGTAGTGAGAATTTTGCAGAAAGGGGCAAATCCTAGTTTTAACTGTCCTTGTTGAAAGACTTGCATTATCAGTATGATTGATGTAGTGATAAACTGGAATCTACACATAGAAAACCATCTCTTACATACAAAATCTGTGTGCAGGAGCAAGTGCAGTCTCCTTTCAGAAAGAGACACATGATCTCTCAGAGAAGCCCAAATGGACCTTTGGCTAAAATACTAAAATGTTTAGAGGAAACTTTGGGAAAGAGATGCATGCATGCTTGTCTAATTGGTCTTCTTGTACATGTTTCTTAAACAAACAAAAACTCTTCTGACATGGGAAGCACAGCTGAAGGGATGATCTGAAAACACAGAATTACCCACACCATCCAAACATTTGAGAGAGAGAGAGAGAGATGGGAATTCGGAGGGTCAGCACTGACCTTGTCTTGTGTATTTGAGATGTAAGGTCTTCTGTGGACCATATTAATGCCTGTAGTTTGTAAAGGAAGCTGAAAAAAGTTGTGTGGCCTGTTTGATGCAGGTGTTCTTAAAAGTTTGAAAAGAGCACAGCCAGTTCTGACAATGTCACTAGGGAATTTCTGCCAGAGGTATACAACAGTCTGTCTTATTAAACTGTGTTGATTGTCACTAAATATATTTTTCAGTTTTGCCTAAGCAAATCTTTAATAAATGTAAAAGGTCTTAGGGGGAAAACATGTAAAAACAAATGCTGTAAGGTTGGATACAGGGTTTTTGATGAAAAGATATTCAGAGGAAATAGTTCTCAAGCAGTTTCTTTTTTCTTGGTGCATTGTACACGTGTAAAGCACTTCTTGTTCTTTCAAATAGGGTGTGTTGATTGAACTGAGAAAACACTATTTTGCAGAAAAAATGTAGTTTTAGGTGTTGGGGGCATAAACAGAGCAAGCCATAAGTAAGTGATTCTTGCTAGCTGTGTTCAGAGAGGGATTATTATTTTAATGATTGCAGTGAAAAGAAGTAACAGGCTAATTCCTGTTGTTACTCCTTAATTTCTCTTCAGACTAGGTGTAGCAGAAAATTAAATATTTTAACTTCCTGCAGGACTGGCATTGAAAACTTCATCTTGGAGTTTTAAAAAGAGGTTCTTGTAGGGACATGTAACACTGAGGTCTTTATGACTTTTGATATTAATGTTGGTCAGTGCAAGAGAGGAGAAAATAATTGATAAATGTAGCTTAACCAGTGGTACTTACCACCTGGCCCATTTTGAAAGAAAAAGTTTGTTTATTTTTCCTAAAATGACTGTTGGTCTCTCTTTTCTAACAGTCCTCTTCTCCTTTTCCTTCTGCTCCCTTCACAAAATCATTTTTATGCTGTGTTTTTTGAACTCATCTGTCCAAGCAGGGTCCTGGAGTCATTCCCATAAACATTGATTATAGCTTTTCATATGACTATTGCCAATACATGGCCCAAATACCTTATTAAAAGGCTGGTGCAGCAAGCACTGCTTGGATTCTTTAAGTGAACTCTTGCCCAAAATAATTGTCTCAAATTCAAGTTGATCTTCTGTGTTATGATATGATTTAAAAAGATCATTGAATACTGTAGAACACTGAAAATATTAGGAAGTTACTTTGGAACCCTTTGTGGGTGCTGGAAACTTCTCTGGTGTAGAATGTGCTTTAAAAAGGTAAAGAAGTGAGCATTTAGAGTGTCTTTTAATAATGTTCCTTTATGAAAGAAGGAATTTTCTGACCGAGGTCAAAGCTTTTAGGACAGATTGTTTCCTTATGAGCATTTTTAAACAATGGTTATGTTATTAAGACTCTTGGCAAAAAGATCAAGGAGAGGGAGGAGGATAGGGAAGGGTTTTGTGTATAATCCAGTCAGAAGGTTGCAAGCCTGTTTTGGAGGATGTAGTGGAATTTGCTATTGGATGGGAGTTTTATTTTAAAAACATAGGGCATAAAGTTCTCAAAGACTTAATGAGAGTAGTTTCACTGCTATTTTCCAAATATGAATTTAATTCAATTTCTTCAATTAAAACAAGATTCTGGATATGGGAAAAAAATTGAGGTCTGAGACACGATGAGTAGTTTATTCAATCAGCTTTATACCTAGCTTTACCTTAATATGTGAAGTTAAGAAATCAATTAACTTTTACTATTTTTTAAATAATGTGCTTATTGGTTTGGGTTTTTTTAATTTATAAAAAAGGAAGCAGTATGCACTTCAAAAAATACCCCCACACCTGGAATTGTTGAGGTGGCATGTTGGCTATGGAGGCATAATGAGTTTTCGAGGATATACATAAGATGATCTTAATTGAGGGCATGGAGACGCTCTCCATGAGGTGTTTGTGTCCAAAATGGGCTGCTCCTGAATACGTGACTGAAAGTGACATCAAGAGTGGTCAAGAATGATGATGTATCAATTCTTTTATCAAAAAGAAGAAGCTGAGAGAATGAAACCTGGGTTTTATGTCTACCTCTCCCAGCTGTAATCTCTGACAACCTTCCACACCCTCATTTGAAAGGACATGTGATGCCAGTCTGCCTTCTGATGCCTAAATGAATAAAACCAACAGTGAATTGGGGAAGAGGGTAGAAGTAAACTTGTGATCTTTTGTCCTTTGTGCCTCTATAGGTCTGATTTGGCATGCCAGGAACCATGGGACTAGAACCGCTGGAATTCATCTGTCTTGCTTTAATATCTCTGATTTAAGTAGAGACCCAAGTCAACATAATAAAAAAAAAGTGCTTATGATTTTCTTCCCTGAGCATTCGATAGAAGTTTATTTTAACAGTTTCACACTACTCTTTCATGAAATGTGCTTGTTTTAGGTAGAAAACCTAGTAAAAGCTGTTATTTTTTTTTCTTTCTTTGAGTATTCATTTGTGATTGGGAGAGGAGATTTTTGATACCCATTATTATAAAACAGTATTATTATAAGGCTTGCTGGTCCCCTCAGCATTGCAGGCAACAATTTGGAAGTAAATTTATGGCATCAGCTTTTTTTACAAGGATCCAGGTGATGTCCCCTGTTGGTGGTATGACTTGGCATGCTGCTGAGCTCAAAGGTGTGTGGGAGTGCTAATATTCTCCTTTAGTCACCTTGTGCACTTATCCCTGCGTGTGAGGACCAAATACATGCTTGTATTATCACTTCAGGGCAGATTTTAAGCAGGTGCTACCAGTTTGGTGTTCTGGGAATTCATGAACCCAGTGGCCGCTTTTAAAAGGTAGAAGTGAAAACAGGCTGAGGAGGACGCGGGGTGTTGTTCTTAATTTGTGATCCATACTTAAAGAGTGCCTGTAAGAAAGATGGGAGCCAGCTTCTTTGGGCCTTTTGTGATAGGAGGAGGGTTGATGGTTCTAAACTGAAGGAGGGTTAATTTAGATTAGATTAAGGAAGAAGTGTTTTACTTCTGGTGGTGAAACACTGGCACAGGTTGCCCAGAGAGGAGGTGGATGCCCCATCCCTGGAAACATTCAAGGCCTGGTTGGATGGGGCTCTGAGCAACGTGTTCTAGTTGAACATGTCCCTGCTCCTGGCAGGTGACTTGGACTAGATGGCCTTGAAATGTATCTTTCACCCCAAGCAAAACACCCCAAGTGTTTTGCTACAGAGAAACTAAACTAGCCCATGTTCTTAGATGGTTTAAGGGGTATTTATTCAGAATTAGAGTGAGATATGACAGAGCCAAATAATCTTTCCAAAACATTCTTCAGAGCAGAAGTTTCTGTTTCTTTCTTTCTCAAACACCCCTCCCCTGAGAGTTCCCTGACAGCAAGCATTTCTTCTTTCATTTTCAGAATTTATTCTAGTCTCCCTGCTGTTTACAATCACCTGCTCAGGACTCCTAAAACAAGGCTCCTCACCTAACTATTTCCTTCATACTCCTTGTTCTCAGGATTTTGCTGGTTAGCTGCTCTAACCTCTTCCCTCCCCCAGTCCCAGCCTCTTACCCACAGTATCATGAACTGCTGCTGAGCCCTGCTGAGCCCTGCTGAGCCTAGCACTTCATTGGCCTTCCTGCTAAAGCTCCAGGCTCTGTTTCTGTCATGTATTAGCGAAACAGGGCAAGTCGTTATTTATTAAAGAAAAGCCTTACTCCTGATTGGACCATTAAAGCACAAAAGATGTGTGTCAGGAGACAAGGATGGACACATGGTATCAAGTGGAGGCCAAACAGTTTGAAACTCGAAGCTGCTCTTTGCTTCGGGGGCCACAGGGTATAGTTGCCCCTGCATATACAGCACTTCTGCTTGGGGAGTCCTCTGGGAGGGAGAGTGGAGCAGCACCGTGCACCGAGGTTGTGTGGCGGGTGCAGGCAGCATTCCTTCTACCCTGAGACCAGTGGCAAAGAGAGAAGCACAATGGGGCAGAGGGATGTGGCTGCAGTTGCAAGGTACCAGGGCTGCTTTTGTGGCTGCTGTAGCAATGTTGGTGTCTGATAACTCTGCAATCATGTCCCGAGTGTGACAGAGTCACTGGTGTATTGCCCGGGATTAGCAGAGTTCTGAAAGGCAGAAAACTGAGTTTGTTCCTTCATCGTTCCAGTCAGAAATGAGTCACAAGAACATAGTTTTGTTTGGACCCAGTTTGTAGATGAATGAGATAGAAGCAAAGACAAATGTTGCTACAGGAATTAGAGTTTAATCTAGATGGAACACAACAATGAGCTGGGCATTTAGAATTGGTTTTAATGTGAAATCTGCTTCTTACATGAAACGTAAGCTTCCTAATTTTCTCTTAGTTTGAGAACGTTGTTTTAGGTTTGTCATACACACATGGTCTTGGAGTTGAGAATTCAGGGAAGGTTGGAAAAATGCAGAAGAGTGATAATCCTATCTCAAACCTTTTACTGACAGACTGAATTTGGAACTTCACAATCTGTTCAGTGGCCTTCACAGAGGACACAGAACTTCTTCCAGTAATTTTACAGATATTTTCTCTAATTTGTTGGATATTCTACCCTTCAGGTTACCCATAAAAGGAACAAGGGAAAGGAAAGAAGACTGCCTATAATTCTTAGATTTTGTTTCTAGGTTTGAGTACATTGAGACTGCCTGTTTATATTGAAAATGTTTATCGTAGGAAGAGAAGCAGTTTTGGAAACTTGCCATTTCATCTTGTGACTGCGTCTTTTATAGAATAGTGGCAAAAAAAGGAAGCTGTATCCTGTCTTGTACAACATTTTGCAATAGTGGAGAAAGTAGTTTTTACTGTGCTGTAATACGTAAATTAGCATATTTTTATCCAAAACCAGAGCAAGTTAAAAAACTGTGTTTCTCTACATGATATGTGCTTATTAAAGCAAAGTATTTTATTTCTTCATGGTAAACAGTCCTTATTAATAAAAAAATGTGAGAAGATGAAAATAATTGGAAGTAATTCTTTGATGATTTTTGTTTAACAAATGTGGCTTGTAGGAGGAAATTAATGTGGGTTTGGAAAGAACAAAAAAGATTACTGTTTTAGGAGTTTCATGTTGATGCCCAGAGATTGAGTCAAGGATTGCAGAAGCTCTAAAACAAAGAATTGAGGAAGGAATTTAATTTCTTTGTAATTTTGTTATGAGTTCCTCCTTATCAGGAAAAAAGTGAAGCCATTGTATTCTGGTTGGGTAATTGCTAACAGTACAAGTATGTGGTGTAGCTGCTTCACCCAGTGTAACACTGTTCCATGGTTTAACACACTTGTCTCTGCCCACGTGGTCAATTTCGGGTATCAGAGCATGGCAAGACAACTGCTACAGAGATCGATACAATTCTTACTGCTTTGAAAAGGTGTGACCAAAGCACTGAAATTCATATATCCTGGATGCAAAGAAGACAGGGGAAGGTTGAAAACTTGATTTAACAATGACATTATGAAAAGGTGCTCTGGTAGGCCTATGGAGGCTAGGACAAGGAAAACGGTAAGCATCAGTGGCATTAACTGGAATTAATTATAGAATGCTCATAGAGTGATTTTTTTTTTTATTTATTTTTTCCAAATTCTAATATAGTTTCTGCGTTTTTCTTCCCTACCAGTATCCCCTTATGTTTGGACTGATCCTGGCATTCTGCTGGTGTTCTTTGGTTTGCTGTAGTCGAATTTATATGGGAATGCATTCAATTTTGGTAAGAAAATAATCTAATCTACGACTAAACTACTATTTTAATCCTGTTCTGATTTATAAACTTCCATCACATTGAAGGTTTTACAGTGCAATAACTGTATACAGATGTATTTTTTGGAATGTCCTGCCATATAGAAACAGAAGACTTACATTTCTTCAGCAGAGAAGTTGATAAAATAGCTGTAAGTGGCTCTCTGTAAGTCTAAAATACTTCTCTTTTATAAACTCAGTCCATCGTTGAAACTTAACAGGTGTTTAATGTCATTTTTTAGTGCAGAAATTGATGACTGCTCTGAAGTGTAGACTAAATTTTCGTCTACAGAGTAGAAATCATTTTGCAGAATGAGAAAGTGGCTGTTAAGGTTCACTCCACATCAGGTGCTCAAAGCCATGTGCATTTCGGAGTGCCACTCTACATGCTGGGGTTTCATTTAGCAGAGTTTCTAAAACCAGGTAACAAAGTTGTCATCTTTGAAAAACAAGCTCATTTATTAAACAGGATTAAAAACTCTCTAACTGAAACACAAGTGTATGCAATGTAAAAATGCAAAAACAGGAATACTACCAAGTGGTAATCACAATGCAAGGCTGCTAATGAGGGTGGCTAAAGAAATTTTTGAGGATCATGTGCTAGAAGAAAAGCTAACAGACAGAAAAGGGTAAGCCTGGTAGGGAGTAGAAAAGCTGGTAGATGAACGCAGTGTAAAAGGAGCATGGGAAAATAAGGCAGCTCAGAAAAACTAAATGACATTTTTGCATTAGTAGTTAGGAGGCTTCCCAATCTAAAACCACTTATGTCAAGGTTGGTGTGATGGACTGATAGTTCAGCTGACACAAAATGTCATAAAACAAAGTCGTGCAACAAATAGCAAGCAGACAGGGCTATTTAGCAGTTTCACATCTGAATCCTCTGCAGAGTTTGAGGGAATACAGTTCACCGTGTGTTGCCTGCAATATACATCAACCATGGTGCCTAAGTTTGGGGGCGAATAGGTGGCAAATAGAGCAGCAAGTTCTTGTTGCTGCTGAAATGAGCAACTCTGATGTTTATATCAGTCAATTTTATTAGACCTTTTATCAAGCTTTCAATTACTGAAAGCAAATAAAAATGATTCATTGAAGCTGGAGCAATACAAATGCTGCTGGTTGAAGTCCCACCTCCTGGCTCATCTGGAAGAGTTGATAAGCATGAAAATGAAGGCAGGCCACTTTGTAGTGCTTGGATTGCACAAATTCTTTCTTAACAATTAAAGGTGACAGAAGTTACAGAGAATTCCTTGCAACTGAGTGATTAGTCAACAGTAACTGAAATTTAATGCTGAAGTAAAAAACAATTGAGTAACCTTTTCATTAAGAAAAGATCTTTAAAAACAATAGTAAAACTGAAAATCAGTTGTGAAGCCACAGAGGTTATCTCTTCCTTTCCTTTAATATTTGGAAACAGTTCTCATTCTTCCAGCATTGTTAATTCTGAAGCTGGAGTGGAAAGTTGAAGCTGCTCTAGTGCCTGGCTGCAGTGTTCCTCGACTGCTGTACCAGCCGCTGCTGCCAGCGAGCCTGTGTGTTGGCACCCAGGCCCTCAGAACCCCTGTTGAGCTGTTTCAGCAAACTTGAGTGGGCAGGACGTGTTTAGCTGGGCTGGATTTGTGCTGAGTGTAGGTTGGAATGCCCTGGCCCTGGACAGGGACCAATGTTACCCGCAGATAAAATCATAGAAGGATCACAGAATGGCTTTGGGTTGGAAGAGACTTTTAGAAATCATCTAGTCCAAGCCCCCTGCAATAAGCAGGGACATCTTCAACTAGAACGGGTTGCTCAGAGCCTCGTCCAACCTGACCTTGAACGTTTCCAGAGACAGGGCATCCACCACCTCTCTGGACAACCTGTACCAGTGCCTCATCGTCCTCACTGACAAAAAAAGTCTTCCTTATATCCAGTCTGAATCTCCCCCTTTTTAGTTTAAAACCATCACCCTTTGCCCTGTTGCAACAGGCCTTACTAAAAAGTCCAGACCTGAAACTTTGATGAAGGATCCTTTGATCATAAATTCATTCATGATCTGGTCAGGATGCAGGTGATTTGTTAACAGGTGATCAAATGCAATTCCTGACCTTATGTTTTATATAAGAAAGATTTAATCTTGTAAAAGGGAAAAGATGGGAATCCACAAGCTGCTTTTAACAATACAGCAGCTAGGCTTGTATTCTTTCTAATGTAACTTGAGGGGCTTTTTTAAAAATAATTATTACACTGAAACCATATCTCTCTTCAACAGGATGTTATTGCTGGATTTCTGTATGCTATTCTTATCCTGATTGTCTTCCATCCGATTGTGGACCTGATTGATAACTTCAACTTAACTTACAAATATGCACCCTTAATTATCATCAGTCTCCATTTGGCCCTGGGCATCTTCTCTTTCACCCTGGACACATGGAGCACGTCACGAGGAGACACAGCTCAGATCCTGGGCTGTGGTGCCGGCGTGGCCTGTGGCTCTCACGTCAACTATGTCTTGGGTCTGCAGCTGGATCCTCCTCCCCACACCTTGCCTTTGTCTCTGTCCTCTCTCACCGTGACTGTGTTTGGAAAAGCCATACTACGGTTGTTGATTGGAGTCATCGTTCTGTTGTTAACAAAAGTCGCCATGAAAAAAGCCACCATTCCGCTGGCGTGTAAAATATTCCGCATCCCACACGAGGACGTACGGAGAGCCAGGCAGCGCATGGAGGTCGAGCTTCCCTATCGCTATATTACATATGGAATGGTTGGGTTCTCCCTCATGTTTATTGTTCCTTGCCTCTTCCACTTCATTGGTCTTTCCTGATGCAGTTTGATCACTTTGAGTAATGAGAACTGAGCTAGTTGCTTTTTGAAGAGGTGCACTAGTTTGCTGAGGGAAGGCCGGCCGGCTTGGCTTTAGCAGGGTCTTCACATTAACAGCAATAAAAACCAGGCAAAGCATTTAAAGGGCTTTGCACATCTCTGGGGATGGTTTAGGGCCAGGAGTCAAGCATCAGTCCGGGAGAAGTGCTGACCTCTGTAAATGCTGTGTCTGGACTTATTGCTGTAACCAAGTCTGTGTGTGTGTGATGCAGTGAATGTATCTGGAATGTCTGCCAGTCTGTACCTGTGTACACTGACACTGTAACAGGTATGTCTGACAGCTGATCAGAAGGCTCCATTCATGATCTGTTTGCCATTTCACGGTAATTTATTCAAGTTGTTGGACCATAGACTGTTAAATTTGCTTTCTTCTGTTTTTTCCTGAAGTCCTGCTTCAAGGTATTTCGGCTAATAGGTATTTCTAACGGACCAAACTTGTAATGAGGTTGAGGTTTTTCTAAATAAAGAAGCAGAAGCCTTTTTCTTTAGCCCCTTTTGCAGAGAAAAATGTCTGGATTAGCATTGGTAGATATCACTAGAGTATATATAATTCAGGTACTGTATTTTATGGTTTAATAACTGTGCCTTTCTGTTGCTAAATTAAGAAATGCCATATATACTGTGATGTAAAAATGCCTAATTTTATTGAAAATCCTACATAATTAGGCAGATATTAAAAAATGTTAGATTGTCCATGTTGCTGACATGGTTCAAGTTAACCAGAATGTTCAGTTTTTCCTGATCAAAATTGCATAAATGAAATGACCCAGGAATTGTGTCCTTGAGCTCAAGATATTGTAAATGAACAATAGTCCCTTTTGTAAGTATTTTTAATGTGTATTGTAAGTTACTGCAAGAGGATATATTTTTCTGGAGATTGTTTATACAGTGGATGGATATTCAAAATTAATTATTTAAACATATAAACAATAAAATCACCCCATTCTGCAAAGAAATGGGCCTCACTTATTATTCCAAATTAATCTAGAAGGACCACTGCTTTTAGGTATTTGGTTACAAAATATAGTACTTATTCTAGAAAAATATGTATTTTTATGCATTAACATACTATATTTAAAGGTGATAATCACTTTTACCCAATTTAGATAGTTATAAGAGAATGTAACGATTAAATTAAACTTATAATCATTCTGATTGACAGATTGTGAGCAGTCGAGACAGTATGGTCAATGTATGAACAGTTTGTGATGTCTACATTTGGCAGGATTTTATTATGTGCTTTTGAGCTTTTCATGATCCTTTTCCCTTCAACTGTAATTTTATGTGCCTTTATTCTGTTTCATTTTTGTCTTGTTCATGTGTTGCCTGATCTGTTCTTTCCATGTCAGGAACAGTTATTGCAGGAAGCGCTGTCTTAGTGTCTGACCAGACACAAATTACTTAATTTTGTATTGTACGTGCTTTTCAGGAAAAGCATCATTTGGTTGGGAAATATGGTGATTAGATAGAATACAAAGCCTACATTTTTTTGTAAACATTGTTTGGTTTTGGAAGGTTTTTTTGTGTTGGAGATGATGTCTCCAAGCTGTTAATATGTAGATTTACAAAATTAACTTCACTTTCTTTGAAGCAGACGAGGTTTATGGTACGCTGGCACTAGATGATGTGAAAAACTTAACTTTTCTAGTGCATTTCTCCAGTGCATCCCGAATGCACTGCTATGAATGTATTCAAACTGAGGTATTCAGAACTGAGAGTGTGTTAAACAACTTCCATAGCTGAAAAGACCTTACCCAGTAGAAAATGGTTAACTTGTTTCAGTCCATATTTCTGGATTTGATTTTTCTGTCTGTTCCTCTTTTGCAGTTCAATGCTGAATGTGCAGTACAAGGTAAATTGGTTTCTGAGGTTTTGAGAGTGGGATTTCCACTGATTTGGCTTCACACACCAAGATAGCCATTAAATAAATAGCTGGGGGAATGTACACAAAATGCCTTATGCTTAAAGCCTTGAGCAAGTGGTGTAGTTTTAATTATATTAAATTAGTCCGAGGACTGGTAAAAATAATAGTATAACTTTGTCTGAAATTTAGGGCATATTCTCCTTAAATATCCTAGCTTTACAGTTTATAGCAGAAAATGTTTAATTCTAGCACAGAAAAGGTAAGTGAGCAAAACTAATTTTTTAAGGTACATATTGGACTTACAGAAACTTCAAGTTTACATCATAAAGAGTGTAACTAAAGCTTTCTTTTCTAGCTGTGCTTGCTCTTTTGTAGTATTAATGGAACATGAGATGTACTGTGGAGGATCTAGAAGGGGTGAAAAAGATCACACAGAGCTTTCAACAGGCTAAGGAAAATTGCACTGTAGCTTATTCTACTGTCATAAATGTATTTTTTATATTTTTATACATTACATTGAATAACTTCAAAATGTCGTGTTCCGTGTACCACTATGTAGTACCCAGGAAATGTCCATCAGAATGTTTATACAGCACCTTCAGCAACTACTTCACTGAAGTTTACATGAGAAACAGTTTTACTGTTCTATTTTCATGTTTTATAAGGGGTTAACCTCGAGAGGGCAGTTAGCACAAAATGTCACACAATATGACTAGTGTTAGAGAATAAAGAATCACAGATATGCATATGCTTAAAAATCCAAGTAAAGTATTTGTATTGTAGTATAATTTTCTTTACTAATAAGCTAAGATTCCTTGGAATTGGACATAACAAAGCAGCAGGTAAAACTGGAGCACTTTCTTTGCCCTAACCTATTCTTGGAGTTGAACATGAAAAATGTTTCTAGTATGAGCATCAGCTGGTACCAAATTATTTATAAATAAAGTTAACATAGCTTTAAAAGGTAGTTAAATGTCTTTGCAGAAGGACAATATGCTTCAAACCCTTCATGACGTGGTGCAAAAACATCCTGCTAGTGAACTCCCTCAGTTCCAGAGAGAAATACTACTTTATAGAACCAGATGTAAATGCACATTTATTACAAAAAGCTGCAGGCTAAATTTGCCTTTTTTAGTTATTGTATGAAATAAACCTTAAAACCGACAGGTGGGTAGAGAGTAATTTGACACAAAATTCTGTTTTCCAAGAGGCTGAAGAGATGCAAGTTAGTCTGAGACTGCCTTGAACATAGGAGCAGGATTTTTTCTGACTTGGCCCTCCGTCAGAACTGATATGTGCGTTGCATCTTGGGTGAGTCTTAGAATCTGTTATTTTGGAAAAAAGTTTCATGTTTATAAAAAAGCGTTGCGTTTGCTTTCTCCTGTGTGATCACCTGTGAAGCTGTTGGGTCTCTGACCGCGTTTTCCTCGCAAACTGCGTGGGGGAAAGCAGGAGGTGGAGAAGCGACTTGAAGGTAAATTGGCAAACCAAAGGGAGTTGGGTTTTGTTTATTTATTTGGAATTTTGTTTAAGGTTATGTACAGCATTTCTCCTGGAAAGAAAAACCAAACAGAAAGATGCATTTCTTTTAAAATGGTATCTCCAAATGTGATATGTGGCTTTTGTGTTGTTTATTTTTTTTCTTACCAGAACAGTGTTAAATTGTCTGCGTAATAGAAGCTAATATGTTTTCCTTTGCTTTTTTTTTTATTACTGCTCTCAGTATTTTTTACTCCATTTTTTTGCTTATTTCCAAGGGAGTGTCCAGAACTTTTGTAAGCAATTGCTACTTATGTGAAGATTGTAATTTTGAACTTGTAAATACTTAAGGGCTGTTAGCTGCAAAAATATATAAAAACAAATCCTTGCATGCTGTAAGTAAATACATCTGTTGTGCTAAAAGTTGTTTCTGTTTCAGTATTTGCTTTCTCAATAAAAATGGAGGTTTTTCATACACAATACAGAAGATATTTAATAATTCAATGGTATGAAGGGGCATTGCTGTCAAACTCCTGCTAACTTTATTGGGAGTTTTGCAGCTGGTTCCTTTCACATGACACTGAGAATGAGCCCTGAATGGCAAGTCCATGCTGACCTGTGATGAGGCTCAGTGTATGTGAAGTGACTTAGCTTCTAAATGTGATAGCCTTGCTTTTGAGAGATTGTTCTTGTTAAAATCACATTTAGCCCCATTTTTACAAGATTTCTAAAGGGCTTGACTTGGAAGCCTGTTCTCTGTAGGTGGAACTGGCTGCACATTTGTGACACTCAACTAATGCTTCCTCCTCTGTACCATAATTCTGCGAATGAAGAGACCCCACATTAAAGTCAGTAGATAAAATGAGAGGAGAATTGATTTCTTGGGGTATTGTGACTCAACTTGTTGTAATTGATTCTTGAGTGGTTTTTTGGTCTAATGTAGAATGTTTGTTGGTTATACAATTTATTTATGTAGTCTACAAACAACTTTGAGGAGACTAACTTTTTTGTGGGAGGAAGTTGAATGACTTCTTGCCAGAACTTTATTCTACAGGAAAGCTTAAGTGGCCTTTTTGTTTCATAAAAAATATATATAAGCCTGTTTTAAAATTTACTGTAAATGATATATTTGTCAATTGATAGATTAATTGGGTCACTAATGCCATTGTTCTTCTTGCAATACTTCCTGAACGAAGGCAGTCAAAGCTGAATTTGGAAACAAAATGTGATAATGTGGAAGAAAGGATATAGCACTTTAGGTGTTCTCTAAAAAGCAAGTATCACATGCTGGTTTTGAAGCAAATTTAGCCATGCGTTAGAAAAATTTCTTTGCACTCCATTCTGCACCAGAAATTATTTGCATGTTGGTAAGAGGCCTTGTAAGAAAACAAAAGAAAGCAATATGTGCTTGCTGTGTATGATCAGTAGCTGTTCCTGTAGGATCAAAGGAGAAGGGAGGATACACGGGATAATAGTACCTTAAAAATACTGACCAGTAAATGTAAATAATTCCCATCAAGTTGGAGAATTTTATTAGTCACTGAACTTTGACTAAATTAGTCACTAAGTTTTCCCGCAAGTTTATTTTTGTTAGAAAGTGTAATGGAAGATAAGACTGTTATTACTGAAATGGAAATTAGCTCTTAAGACAATTCTAGATGTCTAAAGTATCAAAACTGAAAAAGATCAATAATGGGAACAGTAAGAGCACAGATGAGGGGGATTTTGTATTAAACTTAATGCACTTGAAAATTATGCCAAAATTTGGCCTACACTTGATTTATATGAAATCTGTAGTACAATATAGATGTATATATAATATATTGTGTATTGGAATTTAAGTTTTTTATGTATAGATTTTTTTTTCCTGGTTACTGCTTTCCCTGATAAAAGGAAGTGTTGCTAAAATACAAACCAGCTTTGTCTGTATAAGATCAGGCTGTATGTTAGTAGCTTTTTGGGAAATAATGCAGTTGTAACCCAGTCTCAACCTCTTGGAGAACTTGATTTTAAAAAAAAACAAAACAATTGAGATGCAAGCCCCGAGTTAGTTGAGGATCACATAATGGTTGCTGTATAATAGTGTACAACGGATTTTTAAAAATTAATACATCAGAATTTTTTGTTATACTGTTGTTAATGATTTTGTACTCATTGTACACTTTCTGAGTTGTCAACTTATATTTAAGCTTATATTGACTGGTAACTGAAGTGTCTAACTTCATCTGCAATGAGTGGGAAATAAACTCCTGTTGGATTCAGTTGTGTTATTGTCTTTATTCCTTCCAGAGCTCAGAGACAAGTGGCTGGACACCTACCACAAGTGTAAAACACTGGTCACAAGAAAACTTACTTACATTATCATATAGCAATAATTGTTACACCAATATTGTCTATTAAGGGGTGGGCTTTAGAGGGAAAAGTTTAAGAAAAATATTGAAAAACCACCACACCAGTTTGTATCCTGGTGGGTCCTTCCTGGTAACTTGTGCTCACTCCAAAATGTGCTCTCAAAATCTGCCAGTTGGGGGTACCTTTTTTCCCAGATTATTTAATATCTACAGATTTTCATGGAACGTATGTAGCCAGTACATCTGCATGAGCTTTACTTCTTAGTAAACCAGGCTAACTGAAGAATACTATTCATTTCAAATGCCCTGGGTTATGTTCTCCTGTGGTTCCAAGACGCTTTAACAGAAGCATGAGAAAGCGTTAGTTCATTTGTGTTCTTGTATTAACTTATGTAGTTTCAATTTACTTGGAGAAGTGTAGCAAAAAAAATATTACTGAGCACAACTCTTCCTCTCTTCCTGCAGTTGTGTAACAGTCCCTCCTGGCCAAGTATTATTGATAACTGAATCTCCACAGACCTGAGGTGCGGCTCTTCCTCAGTTGTATATTGTTTGTTGCTCTTTACATGAGACTTCTAGATCACAAGAGAAGCAGGTACAGGAGAACTGCATAAACTTTTACAGGTAAAAATCATCTGTAATCAGTTTAGCTCTGATTCACATTCAGATTGTCTAATTTGATTTGACTTTCTGCTTGCTAATTACTTTGCAGAAAGTAAAAGCAAGTTCTTCCCCAGAAGCTTGAACCTGCAGTGCACTGGGAATTGCCCCTCCTTTTTTATACTTTTTAATAGAGCCTTAGTCTGTGAAGAAGTATTGGATGTGGAGATAGTTGCTTTTCTTTTCTGAAGGATCTTCTTATGACTCCCTTAATTGCCAAGTATTTATTACACCTTTTATTACTGGCTTAACTGAATGCTCTGGCTTTATACAAGTGACATACTCTGACCTCATGCAATAACTTTTCTGGATGGTGTGGCAAATCCTTGGTTTACAGATGATATGGTTTTGAGGTATGGCTGGTAGGATTGCGTTTATGTGCCTCTCATGTTCCGACCCTCCCTTCCCCTTCCAGGACTGATACTTTGTTGTTGTGGTGATCTGTTACCGTAGCTGGAGAAGAGTCCATTGCCTGTACTAATTCTAATGCACTTTGGTTGCAGGTAGTCTCAGATTTGTGTTTGTGGGTGGATTCAACCCCCAAAACAAACCCCAAAGTTTGTTTTCTGAAAGTTCTTTTCCCCTTTAATGTGTAATGCTGATTTGGTGTAGTAGCTTAGCAAGCATAAGCAGAAAGTACATTCTGCTTCCGTGTCAGTTTTAAAATTCCCTTGAATTATTTAACCCATCATGTTTGATTGTCTCTCCTGGTATGCCAGTAGCCATATGTGGGTGGTAATTCCTGCTGTAGGGAGTTCAGTCCTGGTGGCTAATCAAATCCACAACTGCCTTGGGAAGATTGCCAAAATAATGCCTGTAATGAAGAATTCCTTTGCAATTGCTTACCTCATGCTGTTAGGCAAAGGGATGTAATCATGTTTGCCTTGTATAGAATGATTACATTTCAGAACACGATGACCCAGATTTCTACTAACTTGCAAAGATAACTGGAAATTTAGGGACGCTGTTTCCCATGCTCCACTGTATGCAGCAGGTACTTTAATCATTTGGTTTTGGTGATTTACTGTTTGCAGCATTATTCATGCTGTGATGGCTCCTGATTGCTTAGTGGTCATTGCTGTGGACTGCAGTACATCAGCTGCAGATGCTGAAATTGCAAATTAAATAAAGCTTTTACTCAAATTGACACTTTCAGCTTTAAGAGTGAGAATATTTTCTCTGAGCTGATGTCTATGGGACATAATGCTTTCTCTGATCGTTTGTAATAAGGTTTGAAGGTGTAAAAGTTACTAGTATCTTTAAGACAGTAGTAAAAGCACAGAGTCAACAGGTCTGGCATTCAGAGTGATTTTATAGCAATGGTAATTAGTACTGCACTGTGCTTGCCTTGCAGCAGTTCAGTTCTTTCCTGATGCTCTGGCTGTGTGTCAGTGTTGGTATTGTGTCTAGACTTCAGGCTGACTAACCTCACTAATGTATAGTTGAGAGAAAAATAATAAATGCTTAGGGTTATGTTGGCTCTTTACACTTAGTGGCCTGTTTGGGCACCTTTTTTAAACTTCTGGTTGCCAAGTTTTCTTTCTTGTCATTACAAATAAATGACTATTTCAGAATTTATATATAAGACACTTCAGTAGTTATGCAAGCACTGTATCTATGATCAAGAGTTCTGAAATACATGTCTGATACAATGGCCTTGTGCTGAACTTGGGCTTTTGGGGACCAGTCTTCTGTAAGTGATCTTGGTGTCAACCTGTCTCAGTTGGGGTTAGGAGATCAGATGTTGAAGCAAAAATAAAGATGGTACCCTCCCAACAAAAACCTGTACAGCCTGTGGAATCTGACAAATCCACCTTCTCAAGAAATTGCCCCTCCCAAAAGTCAATAAGCAGCAGATCTGAGCTGCTTTATAATGCATGCCTTTTGTATTCAGGAATCTCACACGTGGGTGGGTTGACTGAGGTTCTTGGTAAAGCCGAGCAGAAGGGTAATGGCTCAGGCTTGGCTCTACTGTTTTGCCTCTGTACAAGTACAGAAAAGACTGAGAATGTGTTAGGTGAACTGTGCACTTTGGGTGCCCTCTGCTACCCTTCAGGTGGAAGGAAGGCTCCTGCTTTAGTGCCCAGCTTGATCTTTCCGCCTCAGGGAGGAATCTGGAATTCTTGGCACTAACAAAATTGCCAGTAAAAAATCAAATTTCAAGATGTACACCCCTAGCAGGGGTGTTCAGGTAGTGAGGACGACCAGGAAAACAGAAATACTTGTCTGCAGTCTGTTTTCCCGCCTGAATATGCCTAGAACATCCACTCAACCTCTTAGGGATAGCTACAGGAAACAGTTGGGGAGGCTGAGGAGGAGCCTGCAGTGCATGGCCCAGGTTTTTGCTCTCAACAGGATCCAATATAAAATCTTAATCTGGCACTCGGTGCAGATATGAGAAATTGTGAGCAGTTACCAACAGCAGCATTATTAAAATTAAGAATCGCTGCAGCAAAGAGATGAAAGACATAGCTCAGTTACTGCAGGATGAAGGAAGTTAGTTTAGGTTATGTGAAGTCAGGCACTGCTAACTCTGAGCTGACTTCTAAAAATGGTGTCCTTACCCAACAACTTGACTTTGCAATCAAAACTTCTTTTTATTGTACTATGTAATTAGAGTATATAATTTAATCAGCCTGTGATTTTGGTTTATTAAATGCTTATTCAGCACTAAGTGGCAATTAAGCATTGAAGTATCTTCAGTAAATCCCAAAACTTGATCATCATCCGTCATTAAATTAGCCTCATTTGTACATTTTGTCAAGTTCTGCAGATAGAACTGCCAAAAAATGACAGAGAGAGCTTTGCCAGCTCCCCACTCCCCCTAATCCCCAACAAACAGAGGAGAACTGAAAAGTGAAACCAGTGAGCTGTACATTTCAAGATGTTAAAAAGAAACCCCTTTCTCCAGCAAATCACATTAACTTCTGCTACTTCAGCTGCAGAAATCTGCTGATGGAGTTATGTTCATTGATCCCTGGGATGTAACACTTTGTCTACATGCACATAGAGCTAATTACAAATTGTTACACTGAAAAAGTTAGTATAGGTAGCCCAAATAAACTGCCACAAAAATAACCTTGGCGTATTAGGTAGATACAAACACAGAAAAAAAAAATTCTCACTCTAGACAACTTGCTGTTTGAATTCTTTACCTCTGGCCTAGACTACATGACACTGAAACTCAGATTTGTTTAGACTGTTTCTGTTTCTTTTAAGGTGGGGATCCTAAAGATGCCTTTCTCAAAATATCTTTTATGTCTGTAAAGTGACTGTCAAGAGTTAGAAGTGATCTCTGGAGCATCTGCCCTGCAATTCCTGTGGTGAACTTCACAGCTGCATCTCTACCCATGGTACTCTGTGACTCAGCAGCGTTGGTGTGCTATCCAAAAAATGGTACTTTCTGTTAGTACACCTGGACTCCTCTGGGAGTACTGGGCACCAACTCCATGGCTGTAGGACTGTGGCATTCCAGTTGATCATGCAGCTGTTTTTACCACATGAACAATGAACAGAAGGTATTTGATGAATTTGTGGCAACTGCCCTGGGCAACTCAGATGAAAAACTACCAGCTGAAAATATTATTGTAATACTGACATTTGCAATTGAGTCTTACAATGCATATTGTGTCTTCAGTGAAAGCATCTGCCTCCTGTTTGGAAATGTTCAGAACTATTCTCACCAGTGTGAGCAGACATTAGTTCTGGGTGACAGCTCTGGCAGGATGAGGCTTTACAATGAGGGAAGGTATTTACTATAAAAACATAAGTGTGAAATTTGGGTCTTTGTGTTTTTATGTCATGTGCTTAGATATTTTTCTATGTTCAGTGCACTGTAAAATTGTTAACCAAATAACTGTTAAGGAGCAAAAATAAATAAAAAAGGGGCACTTTTTCATGGCAGTTGGGGGTTCAGTGAGCTGTGTATCTGTGATTCCTCAGGAATTCAAGTATCTGGTTCTACTAAACTACTCAAAATGTTGCAGAGATCAACAGGAAAGGGTAATCTGTGCTTACAGAAAGATAATTGCACTGGTAGGAACATAAATACATAATGTACCTACATAAGTAGAAGTAGTAAAAATGACAGTGATACTGGAGCATGTAGAATTAAAATTTTGCACACTACTGGTGACAGACAAATGAAACTGTCAGTACTTTGAAGTCTTTTGATTGACCTTCTGCTTTAAGATGATTATTTAACTCAAGTACAAGGTGTGTTTTTTATACCGCTCCATGGTCATTGTCCATGTAACTTGACCATGTCATTGGGTTTAGATAGAGCTCTTTTTTCATCTTACTAGAAAAATACATAGCTCAAATGGTTACATTTCAATTTTAAAAAATGGAAGTGCAAATAAAGCTAATGAAAATATTTTCATGTTTAAAAAAATTATTGAAATTATTTATTTATCATTATATTGGTAATATTATTCACATCACTTATCAGAAAAGACCATAAATGTGATTTTAACTGGCATGAAAATACAGATACAAATTATTTTCCTCACTGAATAACATCCATCCAAGGTTATGGATTAATGCAGTACTCATCAGCGCTGAACAGTAAATTCAGAGTAGAACACGGAATTTTGAATTACAAAACCTGCACCAATATTACATAAAAAAGAAGCAAACGTTAGTTATGCCGTCTTCCATCTTATAGCCTGGACATGTTAGCCTAGTAAATGGTAAATAAAAAAAAGGAGAAAAATACTATTTGGAAGTTTAATTGGAAAAAAAAAATAAAGATCTGGGAAAATCTAACAGCAAGCTCAAGGAAAAGGAAACCTAATTAACCTTATTATCTTTCTTAGTGTTTGGGTCCCTCCTAGGAACTAATCCTCAGTGTTCCTGCTTTCCCAGCGGACGCAGCTCCGTGTGCCAGCCCTGCCCGTCTCCATCTCCCTGCACCCTGGAGCACATTCCCGTTTCCCTGTGCCCCATTCCCTTGGCGAGGCTCCCGCTGCCCTGGAACCCGCTGCCCTCGAACCCGCCGCCCTGGAACCCGCGCCATGTCCGAGCGCAGCCACGCCTGCGGCCCCGGGGCGGGGCTTCCGTGCCCCAGCCAATCAAATAGCGTCGACTTCCGGCCGGCCACGCCCTCTCCGCCCTTTGCACCAATCCCCTTCCCGTGCGTCGCTTCCTTCCCCCCCTCCATGGACGGAAGATGGCGGCCGCAGCAGCCAATGGCGCGGCGGGGAAGGGCCTGGGGGCGGGGTGTGCAGGGACAGCGCGGCGCGCACGCGGCGGCGGCCGGGGCGGCGGGGCTGTGAGGGACCGGGACTGGGAGCCCATGGAGCGGCCGGGGTAAGGATCCGGGGTGGGGAACACCGGCAGGGACAAGGAGCCCATGGAGCGGCCGGGATAAGGATCCGGGGTGGGGAACACCGGCTGAGGCAGGGATCCCATGGAGCGGCCGGGGTAAGGATCCGGGCTGGGGAACACCGGCAGGGACAGGGATCCCATGGAGCGGCCGGGGTAAGGATCCGGGCTGGGGAACACCGGCAGGGACAGGGACTCCTGGAGCGGCCGGGGTAAGGATCCGGGCTGGGGAACACCGGCAGGGACAGGGAGCCCATGGAGCGGCCGGGGTAAGGATCCGGAGTAAGGGACACCGGCAGGGACAGGGACTCCTGGAGCGGCCGGGATGAGGAACCCGGGCAAGGAACTCCTTGGGCGGCCGGAACAAGCATACGGGATGAGGAACCCCTGGGGGAACCGGCGTAAGGATCCCGGGTGAGGAACCGTGGGGGAACCGAGGCAAGGATCCCCTGCAGGGGCCGATACAGGAACCCCGGATTAAGAACCCTGCGGGCGCCGGGATAAGGACCCCGGGTGGGGAGCACTGTGGGGGCTGGACCAGGCCGAGGGAGGTCCGGGGTGAGGAGGAGCCGCGGGCGCTGCTGTGGGGAGGGCTGTGAGGGGCGGGCAGGGGTCCCGTGCCGGGGGTTGACCCTGTGGGGCTTGTGGTGGGGCAGAAAGGGGTTTGGGCCGGGAGAGCAGCCCGGAGGAGCCCCTGGGCCGCTCTCTCTGTCTGTGGGTCTGGGTTTCTCTGGCTGTGCTGCCCTCCCTCACCGCTGCCTTTCTGTTCCCGTTAGGCTGAACTGAAGCATCCCTGGCTTTGCTGACAGGCTGCGCCGTGTCGCTGGCGAGATGTGAATCAGAGCGCTCGACTTGCACTGTGAGTTTATCCCATCGCTCAGCACAGCCTGGGAGCTTCGTTCCCACTCTGGGCAGGGACACCTTAATGATTCTGTGATTCAGTAAAATGTATGTATTAGGAAGTTATGCTGGGAAGCGCCAGCTGACCTCACCTAGGTTTGGTGCAGATGGGGATCTTTGTTAATAATAGTAATAGTCTAAAACAAACAAAAAAAACCCACACCCAAACAAATCTGGAAAAGGTCACAAGAAGAAATGAAAGTTGCAGTTTGGGTTTTTTTGTTTGGTTGTTTTACTCCCTTGGGAAAAAAAGGAAAAGAAATTATTCTATGGTTTTGAATAAAAAAGTAGTTGCAGAAACTACTCTCAAAGCTGTGATATCCATATCCTTAAATTATATTTTATATAATCAACAGATGTCTCAAAGTATGCTATGTTGCAGAATCAACTTTTTCCTACAAGATACAGGGAGTGGAATTATCAATTCTGTGCTGTGTTACTGACTCATATTGGTTATAATCCTATAACTCTAAATTAATTTTTCCTAGAAATGTGTTACATATTTGAAAGAATGCAGAAGCACAAGCTCTTTTCTTAGTATGCTGGGGTTTAGGTCTGTAAAAACTTTGTTCTCAGAACAAAGTTACGTTAATGCCTTTTATTTCCTAATATTTTCAGTGGGCTTCCTGTTTGAGAGAATAATCAGATTTGGTGAAGTGTGTGTGCAGAGCAGCTCCTTGAAGATAATTGTCCCTGTCTGCAGAGTAACTGAACAGGTTTGTGTTCATGAGTATCCCATGGTTTCTAGGTGCTAATTTTACATGGTGCTTGTTTAAAGTTTGCATCTTGGTTTCTCTTTGTTTGGAGTTAAAGACTGGTGTAGCTGTTTGTATTTTCCTCCAAATAACTTTTTATGGGGTTAAGGAACAGCCCTCTAGGGAAAGGTGGGCCCAGAACTCCTGGGCAGCCTCTGCATACATCGACATGACCTGGGGCCTGCCTGTTTCTTCTGTGGCCTCAGGCTTTTTAGAAAGAATTCTTTATTTTTTTTTTCCACATAAGAGTTCTTCTGTGCATGGGATGGTCGATGATGTTCAGGTGGCTTTTTAAATGTTTTTTAAAAAAGAGCATAGAATCATAGAATGGTTTGGATTGAAAGGGTTCTTAAAATCTCTTTCCAACCCTCTGCCATGGGCAGGGACACCTTCCATCAGACCAGGTTACTCCAAGCCCCATCCAGTCTGGCCTTGAGCACTCCCAGGGATGGGGCAGCCACAGCTGCTCTGGGCAACCTGTGCCAGGGCCTCACCACCCTCACAGTTAAGAATTTCTTCCTGCCCTCTCAGTTTGAATCCATTCCCCCTTGTCCTGTCACTCCAGGATCTTGTAAATAGTCTCTCTCCATCTTTCTTGCAGGCTCCCTTCAGGTACTGAAAGGCAGCAATGAGGTCACCCCAAAGCCTTCTCTTTTCCAGGCTGAATAATCCCAATTCTCTCAACCTTTCAAGACGTTTTTTTAAAATGCTTTTTTCTTTCACTGCATCATTTTTGCTGGGCAAACCTTGGGGTCTGGTCTGTACCTGACAGCGTGGGAGGTCTCGTGTGAGAGACCAGATGGTTGTTACCTGCTGGCAGCATTTCCCAGCTGGGTTCTGCAGCTTTGTTGTGCTTTTTACTGGAAGTATAAAAATAATTGTATTTCTGAGCTTTTCTGGGGGAAAAAAAGAAAAACTGGCAAAACAGAAGGAAATCAGCACTACCATGCAGCATGCTCAGCTGTGTTGATACCAAGCTGCCTCTGCAGACAATCTAAGACTTGGGTTTATTTGGTGAGTGAAAAGATGGTTTTTATGGGGCTCAGCTTCTCCTGTGTGAGGACAAGCCCATTAGTGGCTTTCACACCATGCATTGAAAAAAGGTGTTGAGTATTGTGAATCAGAGACTTGGCAAGGTTTTGGAGTGTGCTTTGGGACTTGGGAGCAGTTCAGGTGCAAGGTGGGCAATGGAGGATGTAAGAAAGGCAGAAAAAGAGCATATTGCCCAGTCTCTTGGGGGGTTAGGTAGTTCAGCCTCAACCGTGCCTTTGCCATCCTCAGACTGCAGCCTGACCCACTACCCACTTCTCCCTTAGCTCTTCCCCTTCTCATGTCCCTGCAACTGTCTCTTTAACAGAGAAGTTAAACACAAGAGAATTACATAAATTCTTGCTGGTGCGTTTTCCTCTCTTATTTCCTCCTGCGTTTAATTTGGGGCTGGTTAGTTAAATATATGTGGAGGTAACTTCTGCATATGACTGAGGGAGTCGTTTTTTGGCTTCTAAAGTGAATGGGAGGTGGAGGGACTGGGAAATGGCACAGAGATGGGTGTGTTGGTAAATAAAGCTTTAGATTGGGAGTGAAGGATGTCTGATGCCAAAATATTGCCTTGGTTGAGTTGTTTCTATGATGTATTTTTGCCTTAGCTGACATTTCGGTGCAAGTTTTAACAAAATATTTCAGAGAGAACAAAGCAGTGGAAATGGGGGTGGGAAAGAAGCAGCTAAGCCAGTGTACAGGACTGTAAAAATCACACTCAAATTGCAGGACAAACACTGGGTATTTCCATTAGGCTGTTCTGAAGGTCCCAGCATAGAATGTGTTTTCTGTCCTGTTTCTAGGTCTTACAGGATGAGTCTTTTCAGCAGTCAAAATAATGTAGAAGTATTGGCAGGAAGCAAATTTTGCAGCTGTCCATTTTAACAAGTTCATATTATCCTAGAAACTCTTAAGTCTGATAAATTTTTATTCTGTTTATGTCAGGTGTTAAAGCCCAGAAGGACTGTTACATCATCTAGTCTGATTTCGTTTGTAACATAAACCATCTGTACTGTCGTTTATACCCTTTACAGACTTTACATTTATTTATCACCCCTTTTCACATGAGTCTGAAAGCGCTTCTTGCAGATTGTTAATATCATCAGGGCTTTGTATTATTTTTTCTCACACTGTTGGTATTGATGAAAATGTTTTGACGTGACCTTAATGTTTAGTTTGAGACTAAGTTTGCAGCAGATAGAGGAATGCAAGTATTTCAAAACTTATTAGTTCCTATTGTTTTCCTCTTTGAGACTTATTTTATATAAGAATGCACTGTGGCCTTGAAAGGGCACTTGGTATTTTTTTTTTTAATTCTGTAGTTTTCCAGCTAAATGAAAACCTAATAAAAAAATCAAAATGAAAGGGTTCTTTGTTTAATATGGCAACTGAATCTTATCTGTGAAAAAGCAGGTGCATTAAATCACTCCTAGGTCTTATGCTGAATTAAATTAAATTATGCAAATCCAAAATCAGTTTTAAAGTAAAATGATTGTTTTGCTGTATTGTTTATCATCTTTCTTGCAATTTCCTTTTTTCTTCAGCAGAATATTGATTTTTTTCTGTATTTTTAATTGATTAACAACTTTTCACTTGCATCTCTCTCTGCACCTTGCCATAACTACCAGGATCTTTTTTTCCCTTGTCTGTTATTTCAAGGCAAAAGCATTGCTCAGCTTCTCGTTAAAAATAAGATACAGAAGTGCTGTACAATTGGTGAGCGGTTAAATTGGTGAAAAGACAACCCAGCATTTAACTAAAATTGGCAAACTGGAATTGTATGCTGGCACTACCTGGAATAGGGAGCTTCAGATATTGTTCACTTTTCAGTAATTTGAGGATCTCTTCATAATAATAATTTGTGTATCTTTGTTGCTATGGGAATGCGTGGTAAAGCTGGAATTAAGCATTATTACTCCTTTGTGCAATCAGAAGGGACAAGCAGATAGCTGTGAACGCAAAAATTCTTGTTTAGAAACATACAGCTCTTCTACTAGCAATTCTAAGTTACTTGAGTGTTTATGTGGTTTATGAAGGAGTTTTTTGAGGTGAGAGGATTTAATTTTAGTTTATTCAGTGTCTGTCAGGGTATCTAAGGAAATACATGACTCAGTTTTGAAAGGGAGAAAAACAGATATGAAGAAAAGTTAATTCTAGTGGTTTAATGTCTTGGGCAACTATTACCTTGCATGTGCATTGAACACTCCTGCTTCAGGAATGTTTGTGGGAGATAGATATGAGTGTAACAGATTGAGAGAGGAAGGGTTTGTAGTTGCTGGGTCTGGTTTGTTCATCCCTCTTCCCTGAGAAATTTGAGTGATGGGTGTTTCTGGACTCAGCAGTTGCTGGATGCAAAAATGGCAAATACAAATGCACACCAGTCAGTCATTCCTTGTATGTTTATGTGTGCGTTGCATGGACGTATGAGTCTCATCTCGCATTATTATGAAGTCTGAATGATCACAATCTCTGAATTGAAGTCACCAAATGAGACTTTATTAAGAATATGTGTATATTTTTAACCTTTGATGGTTCAGAAAGAAAAGTTGTGGCATAGTTGAATTTGGGGTTTTTTTCCTTCAGTTTTTCGTGCTAGACAGTTCTGAGTGAAGGATGTAGTTTTTGATTAATGGCCTGATTCGAGTAACGGAGGCTTTTAAAACGAAGAAAAAATATTGGTACTTTATTGACGCTCTTTGGATCGCGTAAATCGTGACTCCCTCTCTGAGCTGCTCTCGGGCGGTCACTGGCGACATCCGGTGGCCGAGTACGGAATAACAACCTCTGGCAGTCTGTCCCAGACTCCTTGGGATTTTCCACCCAACAGCCTCGGCGCTGGATGTGGCCGGGTGGAGGGGCACGCTCAAGTCCTCAGGCTGCTGTCCCGGCGGTTCCAGCGGCACGGAGAGGAGGCCACGTTAAGCTGGAAGCTGCGTGCTCTCTCTGCACATACATGCCCTCTTACTAAAGTCTTAATGCTGCTTTTGGAACTATGGACTGAGCAAATACTGTGTCTTGCTATTGTCTGCCTGGCAACGTGGTATCTTCCAGAAAGGAATAATGAGCCAGCTTATCTCAGAGTTGCTTGTTTCTCAGTCTGACTTCCTATTTGGGTTCTTTGCTGTGCAAGGACAGTGCTGGGTGCCAGGCTGGCGAGGTTATAAAAGCAGATGAAGACAGTTAAAGTTTTTACCCCCACTGTTACAACTGGGAAGTATTTTGTGAGATAAACTTTATGATTTCTGCTCCATATTTTATTTATGGTCAGTTTATACTCTTAAACTCTTGTGCCAGTATTGTTCTTGAGTAGCTCCCCTCCCTCCTCAGTGTTTACTCCTTTGATGTGTTTGTAGATAGCAATCGTATCCCCGCTCAGTCTCTGTCTTTGCCAAGCTACACAAGGCAAAGCATCCAGCTACTTCTTGTGAAATAAACAGTCCATTACCTGCATCATCTCACCCTTCCTTCTCTGACTTGATTATGGCTTAATTATCAAGACACTGGCCTCAGCAAAGAGCTCTGCTGGGAGCCTGCTATGACCTTGTGAAATATAGGTTTACTTAAGCATCGCGAACAAACATGGCTTGAGAGCAGGGTTATTAAAACGCATAAAGCTCTTGACTTTGCTTTTTATCCCTGTCTTATTTTGGGGCAACAGGCTGCTGAAGACATTGGAAAGGTGTTTGTGGATCTCAGAAAAATAAGTTCCCCACCCAGGTCTTAGGGGTTCATGAGTGCTAACAAAAACATAGAGTTCTGCTGTGATTTGCCAGCAGGGATTGTCTGTGTTGCTGCATACAGCAGATCTCTTGATCAGAAAGTCTGGAGTGGAATTCCCTGCACACTTTTTCCTTTGTCCTTCCCTTTCATGATTTTATTTCTTATGACTGAGTCCTAAATCACTTAAAGAGTGAAAAAACAGTTAAATGTGAACTTCCAGTGGAGTATGGAAAAATCACGGTGCATTTGGATGTCATGAAAAGGAAAAGCTGATTTTTTTTTTATCTTTTATGGCATGGTGAAGCTGCTGCTGGAGTTCCATGTATGGTTCAAGAGTAAGCACTGTCTAAAGGCTCCTGAAAACAAAGAGCTGAAGAGAGTGCCTTGCATGGGTTCAATGTCCACATCCTTGGTGCCTTAGCATCTTTTGTGGAGACTCAAAAGTAAATTTTCCTGTACGGGATAGAGCCAACATAGCTCTGAAACCCTTTATTTCAGCCTCTTCCATCCTCCTGTTGTCACTTAGATGACATCTTTTCCTTTTGTCTGCTACAAGGCATTGAAAATTGAGCTTAGGGCATGATAAAGATTCAGCAGAGCCTCCAGCTGTCAGACTGTGCACAAAGAGCATGTTTTGGAAACTGATAGTCTGTGAACTGTCATGGGCACAAAGGGATCTCAAGTTTCTCTTGTTGCTTTGAAAGTGGAGAAGGTCTGACAAATTACCTTGACATGGGGATGTTCTGGAGTAGCTAAATATAAAAAAAATGGATATAGTGGGATGTGACTGGTGAAGACGCGTTAGTGATCTGCATGTTCTGGGGAAGCAGATGAGGAAAATGAGGAGAAGTTGTTTTCCCTGCTTAGGCTTGGCAGATGTTTGTGCCTGTGCAATACATCTGGAACTGCAGAGAATTGCTTGGGCAGTGATGTTAGAGTGGGGCTAAGAACTACCAAGCACACAAATGTTGTGTGTCTTGTATTCCCCTGCATCTGCTCATGTAGGGGATTATCTTCTTACCTGTTCACCAGCAACTGATTTAAGCTTGGTTTGTTAAGAAAAGAGTCCTGAAAACATAATAGTTTTGAAGAATGAGCTCTGGTAATGAAGTGTACTTAAGGTAAATTACTGTTGTGAAAGAATTTCTAAAATATTCCAGTAAATAAAACATCGACTTTATGTCATTGTAGGTATTTTGGCACCAGTGTGTGGTAGTAGAAGCTCTTTTTCCAATTATAGCAAAGTTTCTTTATATCCTTTTATTATGGTTGCTGCTAAATTCAGGCTGAAATTTCCCAGACTTCCTGTGGTGTAGAAATAAATTCTTTGGAAGAATTTCAGCAAATTTTATTAATCTTTGGGAAGACTTCTTACTTATTTCCAGGTTTCTTCTATGTGAGGATGCTGGTAGTAAGTGGCAATGTCTAAACTGAAGGAAATAAATGGTGTTGTTTCAGAGTCACTAAATTATTAATGCAGCTGTGTAAGTAATTTTTTCCTTTCACCTTTCTCTGTAGGGTGGATCATTGGTGTTGCCCATTCATGTGGTGTTTTGTTCAGCTTAAAATGGCCCTGAAAATTGTCGCTCTTGGAGTCCTTTCTTGTAATCCCAGACTTGAAAGGGCATCAGAGCACTTTTTGATTGTGGAATTTGCAGGTGCACGACAGCATCACAGTGACTTTTGCATTGTGTCTTGTAGCGTAGACATTCAGAACAAGGCTTTTTCTGTGAAAGTCTGCTGCTGACTGTACTTACTAATGTTTGTGTGCCCCAGGATTGTGAGTTGGGCAAATACTATCCTTGTTTTCAGTGATTGAGAAAGTGACGAGTGAATGTTGCCCCTTGCTGGGAATTACTCAGCAAGCTGTTCTGTCAGTCAGGACTAGGAAGTGTTTGTAGGCCAGGCTCTTGTTCAAATCCACTTAGATAAATACTTTATTTCTGTCTTATTTGAGATGACCATCTCGGTGCATAGCTCTAGTGCCAAGTCAGACAGCAAAGCTGTTGGACCTCTTCACAAAATAAAATGCTGTTAGTGAGCATGAACCTCCTCTGAGCTGCTTGTGGCTGTTGTGTTGAAATGTGAATGGATCAAAACTTAATACTACATGCAGGTGACCATTGTACCCTCTGTGTTTGATTTCCAGCAGCTGTTGGCTGTGTGTTATTTGAGAGGCTGATTAGTTCTGTATCTTCTTTCCTATGTTTGTGGTCACAAAAAGTCATCTCAATATGATGCGTTCAGTGGGAGGTGCTCACAGGAGAAAGGAAATGACTCTTCTGTGGTCGCTGTGGTCTGATGAGATAAGCACAAGTGCAGAAGGCTGAGACTTGGATTCTCTTCAAGGTTTGCAGCAGACTGGCTGGATAGCTGTGGTTCCATTACAGGCAACAGGCACAAATCTCATCTTTGACCCCCATGGCAGAGCCTTGCTCAGTGCAAAAGCCAGGGCCCAGCACTAGGACAGTTTTCCTGTTCTCTGGAATCCACCTGAGGATGCAGCATTTGTTGTTTGCCTGTTCAGAGGCTTCTGAGAGTGCAATTTAGGCATAGATTAGCTTTCAGAGTGTTTTTAAATACAGTATTCTTTGCCAGAAAAATACAGAAGAAAACATAACATATAGAATTTAGAATACAAATAGCCCAATTACAATATCTCTTTCTGTAGTTTACCCTTTGCCTGGGACTCTTTCAGATCTGCCTTTATAAAATAGGATTGCTTCTGCTGCAGCTTCTGTCAGCTTGATCTGAGAATAGCCATGAGAGTAAAATAGAGCATCTCTTATCCTCTTATTACTCCTTTATTGGATGACCACCTCATCCACACCTGGATGCAGTCACATCCTCTACCTGGTGAGGTCACTACAAGGAAAGCTCCCCCTCACAAGGAAGTTCTTGGTTGGGTCCAGCTGCTCACGGCAGAGTGGGGTTTTGGGGACAGCTTCCTTTGTGGCTCCTCTGTTGGTAGGTCTGTGTCACCAGCGTGGAATTGGATGAAAAGAGAAGATTGAAAAAGGGATATTCTCAAACGTGTTTGAAATATTATTTTACACAGTTTCTTATTTAGAAACTATGTTTCCCATGTTTATGTCAGGATCTTCTAAATTGTTCTAGAGAAGGTAGGTTAGCAATCTGAGCATCATATTTCAATAAATTTGCCTTAATTTGGAAGCCAAAATTTGTAATTTGGCATTTTTATAGTTTTGTATAGTGCTTTCTAGCTTAATTGAGTTTTTTAATTGTAGTTTGGATTATTCTACACTTTTTCAATTGGCCATCTGGTCTTTTGCAGCTCTTTACCATCTCTTTGGTTCATGAATTTCTGTCAATAGGCTTTCAGTTACTCAAGTTTGAATGTTAATTCGTTACACTTTGGACCTGAAGGCATGCCTGGACGTTCTAGATCTTGCCTATCTCCACCATATTTTCCAGTGTTAGATGCAAAATCGAGATAGGTCGTTCTAGTTTGAATGCAGAATCTTACACCCCAAAAAAAACCAACCTGAAAGTTTTCTTTTGATGAAAATATTCACTGTATGGTTTTTATGAAATATGCATTTAAAGCTATGCTTGATCCAATCCAGAAGTTGTTTTTGCATTCTCTTTCTATGGATGTCCAGTATAATATTCAAAAGAGGTTTTGTTTCTGAATTGATGTGAACACCTGCTTATGCCCCCAAAAGATGAGTTCACAGAAGTGGTAGTTTCCATTTTTTAAAATTTTTTAAAATTATCAAACCCCAAAGCACTGAGCAGCTGGGCCTTTTTCCCTTTATTCTCTCCTACCTCTGACTCTTATTTTTTCCCTCCAACCAATACTGTATAAGGCCATTTGATTGGTTCTCTCTCCCACCTACAGCTCCTCTCTCCATTGCTAAACAGGATTGTACCCCAAAGCTCAGTCCTGGTGGGAGGGCAGGAATTGATTTCATGAAAGGCAAGTAGCTTGGTAGACGTAATTTTTTTGATCTTCCCATAGGCTTTGTGTTTTATCTTTTTCCTCCTTTCTATTCTACTGATATCATTTTCTCTGTACTGCAAATGAAGAATTACATGGAGCTTCTTTCTGACTGTGCTTTACATTTGGAAGCGAGATGTAGCTGATTTGAGAGGATGAAATAATTCTCTTGGCAGTTACATCGTGTCTCTGCACTTTAGCGTAGCCTCTCGTGCATTTTATTCCCTTCCTGCCTGATGACTAAATGCTCTTGTCTTTGCCTTCAGCGGGCTTTGTGGGAATGCTGGAAAAACCCCTTCTCCCTCTGCTTGGGTAAAACAACAAAACCAGCTATGGGAGCGTTGTGTCCTGGAGAAACTGTGCCTTCCTGAGGGGTGTTCTGTGCTTCCCCTCAGTGCTCAGGTCGTTTGCTGATCCATCTTCCGCTGGGGAGTGGTGCCAGTGAGGAGAGGTCTCTGCAGGCTCCTTCGTCAGGGAGGTGCAGGACTGGTGTGTTCTCCCTGCCTTGGCAGCTCTGCTTTCAAATGCAAACCACATGTCCTGTGCATGCATGAGCTGCTTCCCGCTGCCCAGAGCTCCATCCACGTTTGTTCTCGGCTTGTTCTTGAACTTTTAATAATGGTGAAAATAAAGGGAGGGTCTGTTTGTATTGTTTGTAGTAGGAAAGAACAGTGCAAGATTTCATCTACTGCTGTTCAGATCCCTTGCTATTTTTGGTATTTGACCTCTGCAAAGAAGATTGCCAGAACTACAGGTCATTTTCATTTTTATTATGTGTTTCTACCTTCCTATTCATAAGTTACTCTTACGTTAGGGATTAAATCTTGGAGAATGTGCCATTTTTCCACATTTTCACTGTGGTTTTCAAAGGAAAATTTGTATTTCTATATATTTTTGAGCTAACATTCCCTTTTGGAAAGGAGAACTATGCAACTTGGCAGCATCTTCTGTACACCACTCAAAGGAAAAGGGAAATAACTTATGATTTGCTGGTTTATCCTTTGAAAAACGTTCTGGATTGAAGAGGACTGATGAGCCTGTTGGCTTGAGCTGAGGCTGCAACGTTTAGAATACTGCACAAACAGCACAGCAGTATGTGCTGGGACAGTGTTAAGTGGTTAGTTTGTGCAGATAGGTACTTGCTTTTCATTTCTCCACCATTGGAAAGGGCTGCCTTTGGCACAACTGTTTGCTTCTAGTCTTGCTGTGTGGTTGTTTCCACACTCCACCAGTGAAAAACCCATAACAAAGGCATCTGAAAATCCTGTCCTGCCTCTTTGGCATCACTTCCACTTCGTGCCTTCTATTCTAAACATCAAGTTTATTTCTTTTTTAAAGGAGCCTTGTAGGATGCCCTGGAGGTCAAAATATTTTTGGCTATTTCAGAGAACTGTATTTATTCTGAATTCCCAAGATGTAATGAGTTTTGAATATTCTTCCAGAAGCTTATTGTTTCTGGTAGTTGTGATATCCAGGAGATGTGCAGGGGTTGCATGTAACTGTGTACTTAATTCATAGAACAGGTCACATGAGTATAGTTCCGGAAGTCTGGCTATAATAACACAGAAATTTCAAGTTTAATTTATAAAAGGTGGCTTTTCCTGGCTCGGGGGATGCAGGTGTGAATGCAGCTGAAAGATGCAGCTGTTCCACATAAGGAATGGTGATCCCTAAGGATGGGATTGCACCTCTGTTTCAAAGACAAGTGGCTGGCCAGAGCCAGACACCTTCAGCCAGGTACTCATGTGTCATCCCAGTGGTGGTGGTTTCCTGGCACCTTGACATCACCTGGATTTTGTCAGTATTGAGACTACAGATCCAGACTGTGGGCCACGGTGAGCTGGAGAAAGTGGAAAAACCTGAATTAATTGAACTATCTCACATTCTGAGCAGAGGAGGAACCATGGGGAAAGAAGAGCTTTTGGCCAGTGCCCTCTGTGATTTTTTCTGAGACTGGAGCAGTCCAAGAGCGAGCTGTTGGTGCCCTACAAAGTCTTTGTGTCAGAGAGTTTGTCATACAAACATGAGCAGTTCTCCTCTCTGATCATCACAACTGGCTGTTGTGCTTTATCCACAGTATGTCACGTTTCAAGGACTGATTTTGCCAAAGGATTCTTTGGAAAACAGATACCTCTGTTGTTGAACTTAAGGAACTAAAAGTGCTTCAGTGCAGAGGACCGTGTGCTTTGTAGGTGGCTGCAGTCCAGTGCTTAGTTATCTTCTATTGTGTTTGGAAGACCATTGTTTCCTATTTGTCTCATAAATTTAACACAGATCCTATTCCTGCCATTTAAACTTTCCCATCAAAATACAACAGTGACTTCCCCTTCTGAAAAGGAAGGGCTGGCAGCTACACCCTGAAGTTTGAGCATGAGTTGTTTATATAACCTTCAATCACAATTTCATAATAGTCTTTTTTACTAAGGCAGACATTTTACTGGGTTTTTAGCAAAAACCTGGCTGCCATCAAACACAATTTTAAGGCTTCTTAGTTGTTGCAGTGGAAATAGAATTGAAAACTGAACCCTTCACCTTCCTGATGGCAGAAATTGCAGTTCTGTCTGAAAACATGAACAGCGTTTTGTGGTATTTCAGAATAGCTGTACTTAAATCATTCTGGGCAAAAGCTTATGAGTTGTCTTGAGCTAATTTTATTTCCCAGAAAATATTATTAAAACTGAATGAACCTCCTTTTGCAGACTCTGGCTTTTTACAACTTCTGGGTATTTGTAGAGTTCCCTCGCCTTCCCCAGCAGTAAAAACTCTGACATGAGTGTTGTAGAAACTGCTTATTGAAAGATATTCTCTATCATAGTCAGTAATATTTAAACAACTGCAGCTTGCCTTCCAAATGGATGACATTTGTCAGGAACATGTCTGTTTGAGTTTACTTGGCCTTTTGAGTAGACAAAGTCTGAATATTTAGAGCTTAAAATTCAGATCAGCTTGGAAAACTACATTTTTCTTACAAGACATTTACAGAGAGAACCTGATTTTTTTTAGTAACCATAGCACTGCAGGAGAGCTGGTTTACGAAAACTCCTTTCTCCACCCTCAAGCATGTGTGTTTGAAACTCTATTTAAATAGAAGCTTCCATTGTAATTCTTCAGTAAAATGAATTAAGTAGTTTTCCTAATTAATAATGTTAAAAATATTTTATTTCTACAGTTTATATTATTAATTTGCATGGATGTTTAACAGTTTTGTGTTTAAGCAGCGTGGCAAACAGCGTTTGAGAACAGTTGGCTTTATGTAATAGTTCTAGTAAAAGCTTGTTTCATTTGAGGACATACCCAGAAAAGTAAGTAAGGAACAAGTTCAGTGGGTAGGTTGTACACAGGGTAATGCCAGAAAACATGTTGAACTTTTTTGCTTCAGAGGGGAAAGGAGTTTCCACAGGATGTCTGCATTTTATGGCAAAAATGACTGGTAGATGTTCTCTGAAAGGTTGCTTTGATGTAGAAGATTAACCTGGGGACCTCATTGTCAGGATACTACTGAGGCAAATCACTTAGTGAGATTATTTGTGGCTTGGGAATTAAGTTTTTATGTGTGCCTACTTAAGATGTTTTTTAAGAATTTGCTCGTTTGTCACGTGGTGTTGTGAATATTTGTGTGCACCAAACCAGAGGAGGGAAAGCAAAACCCTGAAACCACAAACAACACCAAGAACAAAAAAAGCAGAATGCAGCTTTGTCATAGCAACTTTTCCTTTGTTTTTGGTCTCTCACGGACCATTAAAATAATTACGACTAAAGCAAGTAATACATGGAAACTTGCACATTCTGCCCCTAAAAATCCAGCCTGGAGAATTTGCAGAAAAATTGATGATAGAACAGCTGGGAAGGCATGAGAATATTTTCTTGCATTCCGTGTCTGCCTGATTTTTACTCCATTTCTGTTTGGATTTCTTTTCTAAAGGGTCGTTTCATGCATGTGGTACCTTGAATTGGCTGCTGGCCCAGACCTTAAGGAAATATCAGTACCAGTGAGAAATCACTGGAGTGTTGACCCCTTAAAACCTGCTGTGATTCCCTCCATGTTTGGGTTTTAATTCTTTTTAAACACAGAATAGTAGTCTAATTGAATGTGTGTTTTTTAACAGAAGAGGATGACTCTATTAACATACCTACATCTTCTTTAAAAAATGATTGTAATTTGTGGACCACTAAAACCATTGCGAATATCTCTAAAACATAAATACTGCTGTGCTTTTTCTGACTCTGAATTGATGGAATCTTTACTGCAATTACAGAATAGAATTTTCTGTTGTGTTATAGAAAGGACAACTATGTTTTTCCCTTTTTTTTTTTTTAAGAGCATATTTTAGAAATGAATCTATGAGAGGATCAAGAGAAATTTGTTTAATTTTGGTTTTGCTGGGTAAAGTTTGCATTTGTGTGCATTGCTGAAATAGTTTGGGTTTCTAGGAGGGTTCAGCAGTGCCAGAGAGGAATTGCCTCTAAAGGGAAGATTTTTATCAGCTGCACTAAAAGTCAGTGTTCTGTGGTTTGACAGGAGGCTCGGAAAATGTTAAGGTGCTTAATTGCAGTGAATTCCACACGTCACGTAGCCTGTTTAGGTGGTCCATGATACGCTGGCAGGTGTTTCTGTGCGTCATTGGGCACCTAAATACTTGTAAAATTACCTCACCAGGCCATTTCAGCCTCTAGTGCTGTGTAATTTTGGTCTTGTTTCTGCCTCCCCTGTGCACGTCCCTCAGCACAGAAGTTCACTTAAGAAGTCTCCCGCAGTTGTACTGTTGCAGCTGTTTGTGGGCTGTGCTTCCTAGAACAAAACTTACTCCTCCTCAGGTACAGGGGGTGACTTAATTTTGTTTCCACTCGTGGAGAACATCACGTTACTTTATAAAAATAATAAAGTAAATTTAGCTAAGTGACTCTCCCAGGATTCCCAGATAGACTGTTTAATCTGTTAAGGGGATTATCTGGTGTAGTGCTTACAGACACGAGAGATTGAACTCCTTGAATCAGGTAGCCCTTTCCTGTTTTGTGTTCCTGTGAATGAAGTTGTGGTGGGCAGGACATCGGGGTAATTGAATTTGAGCTCCGTGCATCACTTCTGCACGAGATGCTTTCTCGTACGTGTACCTTAAGCTAACACTGTTTAAGAATGTTGTAGTTAAAACTCTCCTTGTCTTTTATTTATTCCAGGTTTCTGGCAAGGCTGGGGAGAGCGTTGGAGATGACGGCAGTGGAGAAGGTGGAGGAGCAGCTGGCGGCTCTGCGCATAGCCCGGCGCTGTGTGCCCAGCGAGGAGCCCGCCTACCTGCTGGACATTGACACCTCCACAGCTGCCCAGCCCCGGAGCAGCCGCTTCGTGGCAGTTTCCTGTTCCAATAAATCCATCAGGGTGTACGACAGGGAGACGCTGCACTTCCTGCGGGAATACAGCGGCCATCCCGGGATCCTCAGCGGGGTCAGGTTTGCACACGCGTGTGACAGCGTGGTGTTCTCAGCCTGCAGCCAGGGCACAGTGAAGTGCTGGGACGTTCGCTCAGCCACGCAGAAGCCTGTGCAGGTGTTCAGTGGCTATCCTTCCAACGTCTTCATCAGCTTTGATGTCAGCTGCAGTGACCTCATCGTTTGTGCCGGAACGGAAAAAGTTGAAAAGGACACGTTTCTGGTGTTTTGGGATGCAAGAGGCATTACAGACTGTGCCAGCACAACTAAAGAACCCTTGGGAGTCTATTCTGAAAGTCACAATGATGACATCACTAAAATCTGTTTTCATCCTGTCGAACCCAATTTGGTAGTATCTGGGTCAACTGATGGCTTGGTGAATGTGTTCGACATCAACAAGGATAATGAAGATGATGCTTTGATATCAACTTGCAATTCAGATTCATCAGTGAGTTCTCTTGGCTGGTCTGGGGAAGATTACAAACAGGTCTATTGCATGACACACGATGAGGGCTTCTGCTGGTGGGACATGGCTCAGCTGGACACCGAAGAACCAATAACCCTGCTGCATGTTCTGGATGCCAGAGAGTCAGTCTGCGCTGAAAACCACGGCCTGCATTACCTGGTGGGTGGCTTCTACCACGAAAAGGCAGGGAAACTCTTCCTGATTGGGGGAACCTCCACAGGAAACATCCATCTGATCAGCTGCAGCACCGATGGCCTGAGCCTGGTGGGGACCCTGTGTGGGGGACACTCGGCCACTGTCCGCTCCTTCTGCTGGAGCCCGACGGATGAATCTCTGCTGACGGGTGGAGAGGATGCTCAGCTGTTGCTATGGAAACCCGGAGCTGTGGAAAGGTCCCTCACAAAGAAAGCATCTCTGAAGATCTCTTCTTCTGTGCAGAAGAGAGTGAGAGTTCACAACACCTCCCTCAAAAGCAGGAAAAAGTGAATTGCCTAAAGTGGGAATCTCTGCTGTGTAGAGCTTTCCTGGTGTTTAATCTCTCTAGGCAATACTTGGCCATGTTTTATTTGGAGGTTTTCTGTGGAAAGAACTGTGGTGCTTGAATTCCCCCTGGGAATGTATTTCAGTCATCAGAAGAATGCCTTTTATTTTTTTTTTTAAGTTGCTAATATTAATCAGAAAAGAGTAAACATTTGCTCCTGAGTTCTTGAACAACAGATGTTAAATCATATTATATAAAACTATTTCTGTGGTTATTTAATGTCTCAGACAATGTTTAAAATGCGTAATACAGGCCTGTGGCTTGCATAGTTTGTTACCTTCCCAATGATATTCCCTGGCACATTTTAAAAGCTTTTGTATTCCATGCTGTATTTTGCTTTCTTCACAGAAAACTTAATGAAATTGCTCAATTTAGTAAAAGATTTTATGTCACATCTTAATGCCTGAAGGAATTACTTCTTGATGAAACAGAAAATAAGTAGTTTTGCACTGTCACATCACTGGTTTAGAACAAGCTCATAAAGAAGCAGCTGATAGAGCCATATTTTTCATAGCAGATATGAATGTATTCAACCAAACAGCAGCTAATTTGTATGAGTATGAGAACTGTTAAACTGGCATTATTTCCTGCATGAAAATACCCAAGAATTTTGCAAGCAGCTTCATTCTCTCCTAGTAAGTGCACCTGGAAGACTGGGGAAATCTTTGGTGGGTTGGAGAAATTGATGGGTGTAATTACACCAGTGGTGCTTAGAATCCCAAACCCTGACTTGAAAGAAACTGGTATCACATGCCAGGTGGGGATGCTGAAACCCAAAAATGAGCACTGCCTTCAGAGACTACTTAATGGAGGAACAGACTGATATGAGGAGGATCTAACAAAACCTTTTAGAGGTCGGCCTGTGTCCTTTAAGAAATGTTGCTCTCTGCAGAGAGGTTTTATGCTTGGACACCTCCCCAGGAGAGCTTTGTGGTGCAAAACCAGCCCTGTACTTGTAAAATGGGTGAGACTTTATGCTTATTCTACTTTGCTGGCAGACTCCAACCTGTGCCCCTGGCTCTGCACACACACTCACCTCCAGCCTTCCCAGGAGTAGGGAAGGCAAATGGTGGTGGTATTTAGGCTGTAGTTACACACGTGCACTACAACTGAAACCAGCACCTGAGTATTATGAATTGCTCTGTTACAGATTAGCTGGCAAAGGATTTAAGAAGGGTTGGGTTATTTTTTTTTTCCCTTGAGAGTGGATAGGTAATTCTTTCAGAACAAGTCCTGAACATTAGGTTTAGAGGATTATCCTGGAGTTCAGAGACAGTTTCTGAGGTACAGAAGATACTCTAGTGTACTCTAGGTTACAGCTGTGCTGAATATGCCTGAATCATCTCTGGAATTGAATCCTTTTCAACCACAAGTATCGAGTTTCCACATGATGTTTCACAAACTGTTAATACTCTTTAGCCACAACTGTGAATCCATTGTTGGTTTGGGTTTGCCTGTTGGTGATAAGATGATTCACTTGGTTTTGTTACTGCTGGTTATTTAAAAGTGCAGCTTCAATTTAAAAATCACAGTTCTCTACACTTCTTTTTGTTACTTGTGTTAAATTCATGTTGTTCCTAATGTCCTTATCTGCTGCTTTCCAAATAACATTTTGCTATTTTGAGATGAGGTGGGCAGTGAGTGTCAGGGCTATGATGCACCTGGATCATGTGCACTCCCAAGATTTATTATCCCAGGTCACTGTTTTTTGCCTATTGTGTTACTGAGTGGACCAAGAGCTTCAGACCCCTCTGAATTCACTGTAAAGCCCTCATGGGTCTGACCTGGTTTAGTGCCAGATTGGGGGTGGGGGACTGAAGGATGATTCTGAGACCTGTTTCATTGCAGGTACAGTGTATAACTTGCTTTTTAGATGTTTATCCACTCTTTTCCTGTATCTTGACACATTCGGTGGAGTAAAGTCATTGGGTCTGTCTCATGCTTGATTTCTTGAAGACAGGTTTGTGTGTACATAGAGAAGTGCACAGAGAGGGAGCTTGTGGTTGCCTCCACTTGCTTTTAAGTGTCTGCTGAGTGAAATTCCAGTGTGCTCTGCCAGCTGCCTCTGGACTAAAGCAGCAGAGGTGGGAGTTGTGGGACTGAAGAGTTTGCAGTATGCAACCTGTGTCTGTTATCTTGTTTCTGAATTACGGGGATATCGATTTGTTCTGTATCAGTTACAGCCATGATTTTCCCTGAGAAGCTGCTTTCTCCCTTTTACGTGCATAACAGAAATAGCAGCGGAAGGGGAAAAATGTGTGTCTGTGTCTTAAAATTCTGCAAAGGCACAGCAGCTGTCACGAGACTCAGGCTTGTGTTGCCTCTGAAAAGACTCAATTTTGTTGTTTCTCTTTTTCTTTTGTGTTGACTTAATTTCAGGTTAATACCCATAAAATAAACATAGATGGAAACCACATGTGAACAAGTAATTAGCACTGCTTGCTTCTGCAAGCTGCAAACACTGTTTCATAGACCACAGAGCACAGGCAGAATCCATGTGTGATCACATAAATAGTAATCGACTCAAAATCAGGTTAACTTTGTCTGACTGTATTTAATCTCTTAGGTTAGTTTTGACATCTGTAAGTTGGCTTCAGCATTGGTAAGAAACTCTGAATCGTGGAATCACAGAATGGTTCGGGTTGGAAGGGACCTTTAAAGGCGATTTAGTCCAACCCCCCCTGCAAGGAGAAGGGACATCTCCAACTCAGCCAGGTTGCTCAGAGCGCTGTCCAACCACGCCTTGGGTGTTTCCAGGGATGGGGCATCCACCTCCTCTCTGGGAAACCTGTGCCAGTGTTTCACCACCCTCCAATTCAGAAGGATGCAGTAGGGGACTGTGTCAAAGGCCTTGCAGGAATCCCGACCTGACCTTTATAAAACTTACATAATTGGAAGTATGTGCAAGTAACTTTCGGAAATCATCACTGTGTGAATTGTTTAACCCCAGGGGATGTTTTAATTCTGGAAGCAGTATCAGATTTGTTCCAGTAAATGAAAAGCAGAAATCCAGATAGATTAAATGCAAAAAACAGTGTCCGTCTTTATTCAGAGTTTATAGTAAACCTGTTGTACGATGTATCTGAGCAGCAGGAGATTATCCTGCTGTAAACACATGAAAATTAACTTGCTTGCAGTTGGCACGTTCTGAAATTTACTCTTTGTTTCTTTTTCTTTTCTCTGTAATTAAAATGCAGTACTTGCACGCTCACCACTGCTTTTCAAAAGAAAAAAAGGTGTATGAACATAACATCCCATAGTTGGTGGATAAGTTCAGCAATTACTTGAGTGTAGGAATTTTACCCACACTTTGGGGTTGAGGTGGAAATTTATTTAACAAATCTAAAGTTGTGAATTCATTTCTGGGTGGAAGTTATTTGGCCAGTTGCCAGCCATAAGCTTTTCTGTGGCCAGATTGTATATGGCACTTGTCCTGTATATTCAAACCATATATCTACATTCAAATATCCCTTAGCAGAGAAGCTGATACAGTAAAACTTTTTAAAGACACGAAATGCAAGCTTTATGCTGTTTCAAATGACAGCTTTCCCTTGGCTTCTAGTGTGCTGTGGCTCTGTAGGCCAGAGTGTTGTGTGAAGCAATGCATTTTGTCATGGGAAGTGCTGACTCGGCCCCTGCACGCTCCTGGAGCTGCATCTTGTGTTTTACAGGATCCCAGACTGGTTGGGGTTGGAAGGGACCTCTGGAGATCATCTCCAACCCCCCCCCTCGAGCAGGTTCACCTAGAGCAGGTTGCACAGGATTCTGTTCAGGCAGGGTTTGAATATCTCCAAGGAAAGAGACTCCACAGCCTCTCTGGGCAGCTGTTCCAGTGCTCTGCCACCCTCACAATAAACAAGTTTTTCCTCATATTCAGATGGAACTTCCTGTGCATCAGTTTCTGCCTGTTGCCCCTTGTCCTGTCACTGAAAAGAGCCTGGTCCCATCCTCTTGGCACTCACCCTTAAATATTTGTGGTTTTGGGAGGGTCCCTTCTTTCAGGAGGGGGTTGGGTATGGATGCAGTTAATTACAGTGTCAGTTCATTAGCAAAGCTTTTGTACTCCTAAAAGAACTGACACACTTGCCCATCTCCTAAAGCTCGTCTGCATTTGCCATGGTTAATTTGGAATTGTTTCTCTCCACTGCTTCAAAATGGTCTTTTGGTGTTTGGCTTCTTGGTCTCTTTTTGGATAGGGTGGTAGTGAGTTGTGTTGGTACCTGCTTTTCTGAAGAGATGAGTCCTGTTCCTTTCCTCTGGGAGCTCTCCTGCCCTGTGCATGGGCTGCTGAGCTCTGCACTTCCATACCACACCAAATGGAGGGTGGGAAACAGAGGGAGGGGAGAAAAAGGGGAGGTTGGCCCCAGCTGACCCTCTGACAGGGCATCTCTCCAGGGAAGCTTGATAAGGAGCTGGACCCTCTACCTTTTGAAATACATGTAAGAGCTTATTCTTGAGTTTGATGTAAGCAGGATAGGACCTCAAATAAATTATGCAAGACATAAACACCCTTCAAGCATAAAAGCCAGTTCCTGTTTGTCTGTGAGATGAACAATTTGGCAGTGAAGCGTGTGAGAGGCAGAAGGTGTTCACTCGCCTGGGCTGGGTGTTCTTTACTTCCAGGAGCAGTGAGCAGAGCCACTGGTTGAGCCACTCTTGCTCTCCCTGCTCTGCAGGAACCAATGAATTTGGGGATTCCAAGTGCCATGAAAAAACAGGAGGGCAGGAGTCAGTGTGGAGATGACAGCTAAAGGCAGCAATTCTGTCTGTGAACTGGCTGCTGTGGGGTGATTATACAGTTCCCTAATTCCTTATCAGAGTTATTTGCTGATAACCTATCAACCAATTCTGAGGATCTTTGATAACTTCTTGGTTTCTGTTTCCTTTTTGTGCACCAGTTTGTTACCTGGCACGGGTATGTTGGCTAAGGAGAGAGAGGTTACCTGCAGTTACTGCCACTGCCTGCGTGGCCTCAGCTTCCTGACAGGGTGTTCTTCCTGCTGGGATTTTGACACATGTGTTTCTTCCAGCCTTCCTCCTCATGCCTTTGGATACTTTGAAATCTGTATTTTGAAAGTTATCTACTTTTCTGGAAATAGAATGTCAGAAAATACTATTCTGTATACTCTTCCTGCAATCTTGGCACCAATGTTTTTAAGGGAATAGATTACATTTTCAATAGCAATTTCAGTCTTACTCGCTCGTGCTCTGACTAAAGATTTGATGGTGCTCCAATCCCATAAAGGTGGTACTTGAGCAGCCTGTGGCTGCAGGAACTCAGAACTGGCTGTGGGAAATGCTGGGAGGAGTTCAGGAGAGCTCTCAGTACTGATTTAAAATTATCATTTTGAGAAATGTCTTGAAAGTGGGGAAAAAGAAGGTCCAATAAAACTCAAAATAGACAGTAGGGCACTGAAGGACTGTTGCATCCCAGGTAATATATTTGATATTACTGATTTGGAGAGTATATTAGATAAAAGCTGAAGCACTTTTAGAGACTGAGAGTCCTCTTTTCTGGATGTTTTTAATACAGGAATTCTTGATTACTAAAGGAATTGAATACTTGCAAGTACAATGTCTGCCAGCCCTCTCTACTTCAGGTCCAAATTAAAAAACACTGAATACGCACACAGCAGGCCAAACAGCTGGAAGTGGCTCCCTTAACTTTTACTGGGACTTCTGGAGAGCAGTGCCCATAAACCAAGCACAGTGGTTCTGATCTGTGTTGTTGATTTCAGTAATGCAGATATATGAAAAACGAAGGCAGAAGGGCAGACTGATAAAATGTTTCCAACACTGTCTTAGTTGTTATGTGAGCTGATGACCATGTCTTGAAAAAACTGAGGCTGACACATTTTGCTGTTGGGAACTCTGACTGGCACGTGGAGATCTCAAAGGTTCCTTTAAAAGTTTTTCCCTCAGACATTTAGAGAATGCAGAGTGCGTTGTTTTCTAACAGTAATTTGGGCATCATTTGAAGAGGGGATGCTCAGGGCTTCACCCTAACAATGATCTGGGTGATCTGTCTCAGTTTAGGACTGATACATGAGGGATCAGGATAAACAGGGGGATGTTTCTTGGATCAATTAGGGTGATGGTTGTGCTTCACACCCCAAAAATCAAAGACTGGCTGAGGCCAGCACTGGACAAGCTAGTGTTTATTAGAAAGGAATGAGCATTTAATAAAACAATCTTGTTTTGATAAATGAAGACACATAATGCTGTATGGGTCAGAAGGATACCTCTAGATAGCAACCCATCAACATGGCAGTAATAAAGATCTCGTGTAGCTTTGTACATGTGTGTGGTATTAGAGCCACAGGTAGATTAAATGATTGTTGGAATTAATTCTTATAGTTGGGTTGAATTTATGGAGTCCTAACTGTTGCAAACAGGAGAAAGTATGAAGGCAATTCAGGAATGTAGTAATAGGAGCACACAGGCATCCCACCAGCTGCCAAGGAATGAATAGTGGTGCTTTGTTAAAACATTTTGACTAAAATGAGTCCAAATCCTTATTTATTCTAAATAGTGTTATTATTTTAACATTTCTGTTGTGGTTTATTGCCAGGATGCCTAGACAGTGAGTGAGCTGTAACTCAGTTGTTCCGAGCGAGCTCAGGGCCATGTGCAGGGGGTGAGAGCTGCTCTTCCCTCTCTGTCCCCACCTGCCAGCCAGGACACTCCTGTCTCCCACGTTCCGCCTTACTTCTGTTCCAGATGTTCCAGCTCTGCAGGTTTATTCTATTTCATAGAAGAATTTGCTCCCACTTATTTTCTAAACTGTCGGAATGCCCCAAGACTGCATTTAAATGCGACATAGCTGAAGTATTTGTGGTTTCTTACAGGGGTGAGCATTAGACCCATTTGCTGATTTATTATTAGACACATTTAATAGATTTACTAGCATGGCAAAGTTAGCACCTGGAGAATTACCTGTTTATGCATTAATACAGCAGTTTTAACTGACTTGTCAATACTCTTTAAATACACACATACACACAAAAACTCCTGAGACTTGATTATAGTTGACAATTTCTGTAGGTAGGGGTGTTTTTAGAGAGTTTTGTTGATACAACAATTCTGAAAAGCTCCATAGTATCTTGTAAATGAAGAGCCAGTGTTTTCCAGATGGCTCTATAAATAAATTTGGTAGATGCAGAAGTAAGTGAAGGTATTTCAAGAGCTCCAGGCGTGTTTTTGCACATAGTGCTATGGTGAGCTAATAGAGGAAATGAACTTCCTTTTGTTTGCAAAATACAAAAACCCTCCAGTTCTTAACGTTTTTTCCACCCCGCCGGGCGAGTTCAGCCACAGCGCAGCTTTTCCGTGTGGATCCTGGGTTTCCACCTGTACCACGGTCAGGAACGTGGGGGAGAAGGGCCACAGGGAGCTCTACACAGCTCATGTGGATGCAAACCAGAGCGTTCTGCTGGGTCAGAATCCAAGGTCTGGGAGAATAAAGCCTGCGCGTGTGCCTGGCCTAGAGAAGCAAGAGCTGAGAGCAGTTGCTGCTGTTTGTGTCCTGCCATTCTTTTCCCTGTTTTTTTAAAAAGATGCTTTAACTTCCTGTGTGAGCTGGTGGTGTCTTACTACAGAGAGGGTTACTGAACTAACACTTGAGACAGCAGAATCCAGGTAGCCAAGAAGGCCAATGGCACCTGGCCTTTGTCAGGGCAGTGATCGTCCCTCTGTGCTGGGCACTGGTGAGGCCACACCTCACATCCTGTGTTCAGTTCTGGCCCCTCACTTCAAGAAAGACACTGAGGGGCTGGAGTGTGTCTGGAGAAGGGAACAGAGCTCGGGAAGGGCCTGGAGCACAGGTCTGCTGAGGAGCAGCTGAGGGAGCTGGGGGTGTTTAACCTGGAGAAAAGGAGGCTCAGGGGAGACCTCACAACTCCCTGACAGGAGGGTGCAGCCAGGTGGGGGTCAGGCTCTGCTCCCAGACAAGGGACAGGATAACAGGAAATGGCCTCACACTGGACCAGGTGAGGTTTAGATGGAACGTTAGGAAAAGTTTCTTCACGGAAAAGGGTATCAAGCACTGGAACAGGCTGCTCAGGGCAGTGGGGGAGTAACCACCCCTGGAGGGCTTTAAAAGGTGTAGATGTGGCACTTGGGGACATGCTTTAGTGGTGGGCTTGCCAGTGCTGGGTTAATGTTGGACTCAATGATCTTAGAGGTCTCTTCCAGCCTTAATGATTCTGTGGTTCTGTGATTCTCTCAGAACCTCCTGTTCCCTGCCTTGCTCTTCTTGATCTCAAACAACTTCTGTTCTTTAGGCAAAAGTGAACTTGACAGTTACCAGGAAAATTCCAACTCCCTGTCTCACCACACAAGCGCTGGGACAGCACCACAGAAACAGGAACATGCTGCTTTAAAGCAAGTACTTTTAATCCCAAACTGCAAGAATGTTACTAAGTGCTCTAAGAGCACTCTCTTGCTTGCTGGTGTTTTGGGCTGTGGGGGTTTGTGCCGGATATTGAAAGACTGGGAAGTGAAAGAAGAGTGGGAAGTGCAGGGCACTGTGCCCACCTGCCCTGCTACCTGTTGGAATGTGCAGAGGGATCAGGTGTGTGCACCCCTGCTCAAATGGTGGTCTGAGAGGCACTTTGTTCCACTTTGTGGAGCTGGGAATCGCTTATGAATGCAATCGGCTATCAGGAAGGTTTTAATAGGGTTGATATTAAAACAACTGTGTAAATGGAATAGTCTAAATATATACTTGGAATAATAAACTATTGCTAATCTCCTGGAAGAAAATGGTGCTCTGTCACTCCAAAGATTATTTTCTCCAGATTTTAGACCGGATTTAAGCTGGGTTTCCCCCCCTAGCCCCATTATCTCCAGTATAACTAAAATAAGCCAGCTAATTTTTAAAGGTATGTTACATAGTTATTATCAAGCAGTGAAATTTAAAAAACCTCTACACTGTAGAACCCAAGTGGAATCTAGGTTTCTGAAGGCACAGATTTTTTTTTTTTAATATAAAAAATACGCATCTTGTTCCATCAGGAGGGTTTAATTACTATATATTTCACGAGCAGAATGGTCTTGAAACCCATTAATAAAAAATGGTACAAAACAGCATCTCCCTTTAGCTTCCTTGAGAAACTCTTCTCTGAGTGCCAGCAACTTTTGTCTGACGTGTTCCCACCTGCTCGTGGTGTTCATTGTGACCAGCAGAGCCCAAGGTTTTCCTGCATGGCTAAAGAGCTCTGTACATGCTGCACGTGGTGTTTTGTGGATAAACAGTGGATTGTCCTGCCAGAGAGTTTGTCCTTTCAGTGTCTCAAACAGGGAGTGGATGTTGTATTTTTTGTTTTAGAGAGGGAAAGTGAGGCAAAAACCTCCCCAGCTGCATGTAAGAATCTGTGCCAGAGCTGATCAGAGTCAAGAACTCCAGCCTCTCTCCCATTCCTCTGCTGCTCGAGGCTGCCGCTGCTTTGGCCTCTTGTGGAGTTCATAATGTCACCACCAGGGGTAATTAATTTTGTTAATTTAAAGATTTGAAGCTTGAGGTCTGGAACTCCAGAGGACAGAGGGACAAGAAGCTCACAGCCCGTGTACTCAGGGAATAAACCACTCAAGGAAGGGGAAAGAGAGGAGAACACCAGCCTGGCAAATCATGGACATCAAACCAGAAACCCCAAACCTTTCCCCAGCCCCTTCCCAATTTCTATCAAGCTTTTGTGGACTAGGTGGCAGGGAGGGGAATGAACACATGACTAAAGAATTCTTGAAAGAGAATAAAGCAATGGCTTGGTGTTTTCCTGAGAGCCCCTGAGAAGAGCGAGGAGGGGCAGCAGGGGAGAGAGCAGGAAAACGTTCATTTGGAAGTCAGACAAAGAGGTGATAAAACTCCTCCTAGATGTGTATCAGGCAGGAGTAAGACAGGTGTAACCCGTGTGGCCTGTCCTGTGCTCCATCAATGCTAAATTCCAAACTCAAGGGCTTCTGTAGGGATGGCAAGGGGCCTCTGAGGCCCCAGAGTCCTGTTTTCCTGAAGCAGAAAGCCTCAGAGAGCTTGTATGGCTCCAAAACGTGCTGGAGATGCAGCGAGGCTCCTGTTGGTGTGAGGCTGCAGGGCACTGACAGATAATGATAAGCCTTCAAAAAACCCAGTGGGCAAAGGTCTGGAGAGAGGAGGAAGAGTCAGGATAGCCGTGACCGAGGTGTGCGAGAGGGGCTCGGCGCAGCACAGCCAGCGTTTGGGAACCAGCTGAGCTGTCACCCACGGTGTTTTATGATGATGCCCTGCAACGTGATCTCTGTTTACATTTTAATAGATCCATTTAGCAAACGCAGTGCTGGGATGGCTGCCAGCTCTGTTTTCCTTGCTAATGAGCGCGAGGGGAAGGGAAACACGGGCAGGGAACCGCTTGTGCCAGTCCGGCAGGAGCTGGGCCTGGGGCTGGGGGGAGTGGGGCTGAAGTTTGTGCTTAGCCCGGCTCCTCTCCCTGAGCAAGGACTTTTACCAAGCTCTGCCCTCTGAAAAGTCCGGGCTGTGATCCTCCCTAGCCTCAAGATAAAGCTGAATGGAGGCTTTTTGCCATGGGTGGCACTACAGCAACCGATTGGTGTTTTCTTTTGTGTGTTTTGTCCTTAAGGAGCTGGATGGGAGAACAAGAACAGCGAGGCTGAGGCTGATACGGAGGAGATGGTGTGAGGTGAGGGGCCATGGGGCACACAGGGACTGTTGCCTTCTGCCCTCTGCTGCAGTGGCTTGACTTGCCTGCTGTGTTCCTGTGTGGATTTTAGAAATCGTGGGAGCTCTTAACACCACACACACATGGGATACAGCACGAAGTGCGTGCGGGAGCCCGTCTGTGCTTGGTGCCATTGTGCATTATGTAGGAAGAGATGATAAACTGAGTCTGTTTCATTTCACTTTAGCCTGAAAAACCCACGGATCTCTCCTGTGGCTCTGTTTGGTTACCAACACTTTAGCAGTGTTGTATTTACTGCCCTAAGGGCACTGACAATCCCTTTAAAATCATCACTCTTGGAAACCAGGACAGGTCTGAAATGGCTGTGAGCGTTCACAGCCGGCCTCCACCAAGGGAAGGCTGAAGATGTTTTTTGTACTGTGCTGGGTCTGTCTGGGATGGGGTTAATTATCCCCTCAGCAGCCCTCCCAGGGCTGTGCTGTGTATTGGTAGCTGGGAAGGTGTTGATAAATAACACACCAGTGTTTTGGCTGCTGCTGCCCAGCAGTCCACAGCATCAAGCTGCCTCTCCAGCATCCTGCCCTCACCAGGAGGCTGGGGGTGGACAAGGATTTGGGAGGGGGCACAGCCAGGACAGCTGACCCCAACTGACCAAAGGGATGTTTCAGACCATTACTGATGCCCGGTCATCAATAAAAGCTGAGACAGGAGAAGGAGGGAGGGCGTTCTGTCCTTACCCCCGCTCCATGCTGAAGCACTTCCCAGGATGTGGCTGGACCCTGCCTGCTGGTGGGAAGTAGGAAATAAATACTTTATTTTCCTTTGCTTCCATGCATGGCCCTTGCTTTTGCTTTATTTAACTACCTTGATCTTGACCCATGAGTTTTTTTCCATCTTAGTTCCCCATCCTGCTGAAGGAGGGGACTCACAGAATGGCTTGCTGGGCACCTGGCTTCAGCCCACCACAAGGAATTGTCCTTTCTCTAAGAGCTTTAACTCGAGTACAGTGTTTAATACAGCCTGTGTGCCACTGAGATCTATTTACATGTGAGAAACATCCACACTTCAGCCATGTTTAAAATTTCTTTTGCACCAGAGGCTTCTGTGAAGACATCACAATTAGTGGTAAAATTAAATAACAGCCAAGAATACAAGTATCTAATCCTGCCACACACCTGTGAGAACTGCTGAATTCAGGTTTGGTGGGATGACTGCCCAGAGTGGGATGCTTAAACTCATCAATAATTTTCTTGCAGAGGTCGTAATGTACAGGGAAAAAAAGCAACCCCCAAAAGTATAAGCCTGGCTTCAGGACCTCTCCTCCACTGACCCTGCAGTCCTTCCCCTGTCCTGGGCTGGCAAAACCACAGGAGAGAAAACAGAAGGTTGTAACAGCTGCTTATCCTGCTTGAAACAGCCTGTGAGCACTGCAAACTCTGATCTTCAGTTTGCATATACGAATAAGTAATGACAATATTTATTACAGTAATCAACATATGACAGGGTGAATACCTGGGAGCCAAAACTGGACATAATTCCAATTAGAAACAAGGTACATTATAATGGCAGAGGCCAAAACTAACCATTCAGCAACTTGCCTACACCCATACAAGGCCACAGCACAGGAAATACTAAAATTAAGATTGGGTTTCCTTCACAAGAGATGACAACTCCTCATTTACTAAAGTATCATAAAATATTTTCATACTCATATATACTTTTCATACATTTCATATATTTGAGTATATTTTCATATACTTATAAAATTTTCTTTTTTTTTCCTCCTCAAAATAATTTCTCTGACAAATTGCAGAATGGATCTTTCAGCTCTTTAGCCAGGAGTATTAACTTTCATTGAATTCTTCTCCCTTCTTTCCCTCCCAGTTAAGAAATTGTCACTCTTGATAATTCAGTTTAATAATTCTCTGAAAGGATCATGCCCTCTGCATTCCCATAACTTCTCGGCTGTTTTCTATTTGTTTAGCTCAGGTGTATCATTTATCAATTTTCAGGAAAAAGCTGCAGTAACTTGGTGCATCCTGGAACAAGGGGGTGACCAGAAGACACTAAAGGACAATATAGGGGACAGTTCTGTAATTCTTAGAATGATGCCTAATAAAGGTATTTAGATGCCTAAATAAGGGTAATTATCAAGAGTGAAGTGAAGGCTTTTAACTTGAATTTGTAACACAGATGAGAGCAGCAGGATTGAAGATATATTCAAATACATACTTATGTATTTCATAATTGTATTTGAATGGTGTTAAAGAACAACATATTTATGAGAGAAAATTATCCTGAGAAAGAAAGAAAAGCAATAAGCAATTCACAGGAATAGGAGAAGTAGGAGATGGGAGAAACTTGCCTGGTAAATTGTATATTGTGAGGCACTGAGTGGTTTTATAGTCTCATACGTGTGTGTTTGACCATGGTATTTTTGCCCCAATTTCCTCATAGGTTAAAAGCTGCAAAGAAGTCATCCTGATTAAGCTAAAAATAATGGAGAAATGGGTGGTATTTCTAGAGGAGAGGTATTTTTCACTTACTGGGAAGGTCTGAGAATTCTGCTTGCAACACAATTGGCCCTGGTTCATCTCTCTTGTTTATATTTTGAATTTTCAAGTCACATACTGAATTATGCCAAGTGACAGAAGGGAAAATGTCTGTGTGGAGCAGAGTCATGCCCCCACAAGGAATTGGCTTCCTTGGCACATCAGTGTTTTCAGGCACTGGTGACCCTCTGAGTGAGAAATGGAAAGAGGAATGATGAGCCAGATTTTCAGACAGGCACGCACAATTAAACACATTTGAATGTGCCTTATTTGCTCTCGTGGGGAGTTATTTGTATTTCTCTCCTGAACAGCTTGAGCCTACTGTTACCTTCTTTAATTACCACACAGGTCACTGCCCTCCTCGAGGGCCTGATGAGCTGGACCTTGCTCTCCTCCTCTGTGGCAGTGCTGGAGCCCCTGACTGGGTAGAAGAGATTTTGGGCAGCGTAAGGCACCCACAGCAGTTACAGGGGGAAAACCATGAGCTGGATGTAGGATTTACATTGGGTATGGGATGAGTATGGAGCAGGAAGGTGAGAGGCTGAGTGTGTTTAACAAAGGATTCTGGCTGAGTGTGTTTGAGGCTGTGACTCCGATCAGGATTTTCATAGGAAGCTTCTCTCACACTTAAAATTTGCAAGGCTGTGCACATGGCCCTTTGCTTCTGATTATAGCAAACATCAATAGAAATGGATCAATAGAATGGTTTGGGCTGGAAGAGACCTGAAATCTCATTCCAACCCCCTGCCATGGGCAGAGACACCTTCCACCAGGACAGGTTGCTCAAAGCCACATCCAAGCTGGCCTTAAACACTTCCAGGGATGGGGCAGCCACAGCTTCTCTGGGCAGCCTGTGCCAGGGCCTCACCCTCACATTAAAGATTTTTTTTACTAATATCCAATCTAAACCTAGTCTCTTTTATTTTGAAGCCATTCCCCCTTGTCCTGTCACTCCAGGCTCTTGTAAGAAGTCCCTCTCCATCTTTCTCATGAGCTCCCTTCAGGTACTTACACTTGATTCCAGCTTTCTTGTTGAGTAGTAACTGATTTGGATGCCTTGTTTGACCACTGGTACCATTCATGATGATTTTACTCAAGCCCACTTGTGCCAGAACCATAAACTTTTGTAGAGGTGGAAAGGTATTAAGAAAAATTTCTTCACTGAAATGGTTGACAGCCATTGGAACAGGCTGCTCAGGGAAGTGGTGGCATCACCATCCCTGGAAGTGTTCAAAAAATGTGTAGATGTGGCACTTGGGGACATGCTTTAGTGGTGGGCTTGGCAGTGCTGAATTAGTGGTTGCAATCAATGGTCTTAGAGGGCTTTTCCAACCCAAATGATTCTATGACTTTAAGCTTGTCTCATTTTGCATTGTTTATACTGTTGTCCCAGATGCACAACCACGTGGCTCGCTGCAGCAAGCAAAATGGTTCACAGATGCTTTTTTCACGTTAGAAAAACTCAGTGGAAAAGCCCAAGAGGCACTGATGTGGGGAAAAACTGCAAGAAAAAGGGCAAGAAATAGATACAGCTTTGTGGTTCATACTTTATTTACAAACACCTTCGAGTGGGTCAGTACAAGCAGTTGTAAAATCTTTCTTCTTGATTAAAGAACCAAAACAAGAGCAGAAATACTGCAATTCGCAAAATATACTCAATTATTGGCAGAATTCCATGGCTGCAGGTTATCCACCTGATTTCAGTGCCCATCCTTCTGTGCCCAGGATATATAATAAAATAAAGAAAATGGAAACTCCTCTCTATATAAAGGGAAATGTTGATAGGTTGCTTTTTTCTGTAATATTGATTTTTCTGAGTACAACCTTTTGTAACAAAAAAACATCTCAAGAAAGTCTTTGGCTGCACACCCCAGTCAATGACACTTAGTCTCATTAGTGGGAAAAAAGACATAACCATCTAGGCAGTGTCTCTTCAAGTACAGAAGCAGCTGTTGGAAGACAGGATCAGCAATCTCATCTCTTACTCCAACTAGCCAGAGGTTTTGACCAACAGTGTGCTGGGCTTAACAATAGTTTGTTAAAAAAACCCCAATGAATTGTAAAGGAAATTGGAACTGTGAATAACTTTGATTTAGGAAATAAAGAAGACCGTTTTGGACTGTGACTGTGACTGAATCCTTAATGGAAATATGCACTCAGGAGCTGCTGGGAGCTTTCTACGTTGGTGTGATGGAGGAGAATATCCCATGATATACATTAATTGTGTATTGGGTTTGCATGACCAGAGAGGTTCTGGCTGATGAAGGCACACAAGGATAGTTAATGCTAGACTGGCTTGCACTCAGACATTTTTGTAATCGGTATATTTGGAGGAGAAACATCAGAAATTTCTTAATTCTTCAGAATTACTTCCTGGATTTGATGATCTTGGAGGTATTTTCCAGCCCTAATGATTCTGTGATTCTAAACAAATGGCATCATTTTCAGGCCCTCTGAATGCAACAGAACAGATGTGTAGCCCATTGAAGATCATCCATGCAAAGAAATCAGTGCACAAGTTGTAGAAGAATGCAGGTGTTCTTTCAAAAGCCTTCTCCTTTGATGCTAAATACTCTAACACAAGATGGAAAGTGGGCACAAATGGCTGAGACTGAGCCTGTTGCTCAGTGGAGAAAAATTTTAAGCAAGAAAAGATGAAGCCCCCCTCCCAAACTGCCCTTTCCTCAGAACACAACATCCTCAGCAGACCTAGCAGAGGCTATTTGCCTGGACTTCCAGCCCAAAAACTCTTTTGTTGCCTCCTTTTAGGAAAAAAAGTGAGTGGGAATGGGTTCCTGAACACACCACACACAGGCAGGGTCAAGTTTCAGGCTGAGAAAGGTTGCCCAGAGAAGTTGTGGATGCCCCGTCCCTGGTCAGGCCCAGGTTGGATGATCCTTGGAGCAACCTGGTCTAGTGAAAGATGCTCCTGTCCACAGCAGGGGGTGGAATGAGATGATCTTTGAGGTCTCTCCCAGCCCAAACCATTCCGTGATTCTGTGATTCCTGCTAATTCACCCGGGCATTGAAGTGCCCCTGATTCCAGACCTGGGGTTAAGCACAGACACATCAGGGTACTGCTGCTGCAGGGAACCAGGGTAAGGACATTTGTCTGTGGCACATGTCCCCTGAGCGTTACCTGAGGTAGAGAAAATAGGCATCACCTCCTGCAGATCCTGCCAGGATCCTGAGCAGGGACTGGCTCTGAGCATCAAGGAAACCCAGTCATTCCAAAAAACACCATTTATCTCCATGAGATACTTAATCGCAGGGAGAAAACATAAACATACACAGACTCTAGCAAACAGAAGTATTGCACAAAGGACCTTCAGGCTTGGTGTTTAAAGACTTCCATGTGGAAGCTGTTACCAGCCCACCTGCAGCTTTGGCTGGGTCAGCCCACTGTACATCCATCCCAAAAAGCAAGAGGGGCTGAGCTATGGAGAGTCACCACGCAGGACTGATCTGGGCTAAACCGCTTTGTGGCTGGATCCATGTTCCCACCTTCTGGAAGTGTACTGGATTTGGATTCCAGAAATAAGTCTGCTGCCTGGGAAATGTGATCCATCCTATTCCGCACGGTTTGCCGAAGCAGCAGCCATCTGCTGGGGTTTAGAGAAGGCTGAGGAACACAGGATGTTTGCTTTCATTCAGAGGTGCCGTGGACGTGCCTCGTGTGAGCAGACTCGTCACAATCCTAATAGAACAACTGGGACATCACACTCGAGAGGAAAGCTCGCCTTATGGGGTAAAATTAAACCTGAGCAAGATAGAAAGCACTACAAATATACATGCACACATGCATATACATCATCAAGTAAAGGTCAGCAGAAAACAGGCCAGACAGAAATTCCAAGCAAAAGCAGCTCTAACTTTGAGACTGAATTAAATGCTTTCCGAGGTGTTTTATGGAAACCACTCCCAAGAGAAAGAATCTACAGAAGGTAAGATAAGGAATGGTCCAGTTGCAAAATAAACCTACATGGCAAAATTACAAGATGAGATTAATTCAGATGAACTCTCCCACGGGGGATTTGGGATTACTGACAGAACTGAAACGTGGGTGTGGATTCACAGCGTGAATCCAAGACTTCCGAAGACGAGACAGAGGCATTCCCTTATCACTGGCAGTGATCATCAAGGCCACATAAGAGACTCGAGAGGGAACTGGGCTCAGGTGTCTGCAGCTGCAGGAAAATGTCATCCCCAATGAGAGTAACTTGGAGCTGCTGTGAATGTTAGCCACAAAGGGGAAACATTCCCACGGGAGTGCAGAGAATGCAAGCAGCATTCTGCAAATGCAGGAGGAGAACGAATCCAAGGAGTAACCAAAGATGCAGATGGAGACGCTGGCAAACAGCATGAGCAGCAGCTAAGGTTGTTTTTGCCAACAAGGGAAAAAGTTAAGAATAGTAAATCAAATAAAATTAAACATGCAGCAACAATGGATGCCCCACTTTTCTCTGCAAATGTCTTTTACCCTTTTTTCCCCAGGAGGCAATGAGGATTTCTGTAAATCTCTGTTGAAAGCAGACAACCTTGCTTATATTTCTGTCTAATGGCTTGAATAAGTGGAAAATATTTCAGGTGGCAAATATTTTTGCAACTAAAATAAAATAAAAAATTCAGCATACGTGGCATTGAGGTTGAAATATCCTGAAGATGATCACCAGCAGGACTAACACTACTGGTATTTTTTGTGAAGAAACAATTTGAATGGGATGACAGGCACTGCATGAAAGCTTGGGTGAGTGTATTTGTCAGAATTCTGTCAATTTGTCTAAAGCAAAGCAGTGAGTTGCAGTGGGGAACAGGGGACAAGTTAAATTGCTTACACAGATGTATCAAACCAGTTTGCTGAGTTGCAATGCTACCAGGAATTATGAAAAAAGTCTCCAAAGTGTATTCACTGTCGTGTATCAGAATGGTAGTGTGTAACTTCCTGTAACATCCCAAAGAAAAATTGCTGGGTCACACTGGGAGAAGGCCTGAGGTGGGTTTCAGTGGGGGTAGAATTACATTTGATGAGATCGGAACAGTCTGAATGTCATGGAATGAAATCCTGGATCAAAACCAGTGTACTTTGGAGGAAAGTTGAGTAACTCAGAAAGGATGTTTTATGTAGAAGATGAAAAAAAATCTATTTTCACGTCTTCCAGGATGTGACTTACATAATATTTTAAGATCCTGAGTAGAGCTGCAGTGAGTTTTCAAGAAGGAACCCAAGATCATAATATGAATTTGACCTAGGTATAAATCAGAGAAAAGACAAAAACTTAAATTTTAGAATTGTACTCAAGCAGGCATTAAACAGCATTTCTCTGGAGTATCTCACACTCATGCTACAAGATGGTGATAAAATTTCAAGAACAAAAGACTCTACAGAAATTATGGAACTAAAAAAAAGTCTCAACAGCCTATCATTAAAACCCAGTAATTGCAAGAAACTATAATTATTCTAAAACAAACTTGCTGGGAAGTGCTTGTCTGAAGAGCTCTCATTAGCCATTTGTGTACTAAAAGCTTTTAGTATTAGAATTTCAGTGCCTAGTGTATTTTTGATGGACTTTAACACACGAAGTACAGGTGCACACCTATAGAATTGCAGTTAGAAATGAGTCTGCTCCGAGGTAGGAGCTCACCCAGAAAGGCACATATTAGAACGAAACATGACTCAGAAGCACACAACTCTGTAAAATACTTCTTTATTTATCTGTATTTGAGCTGAAATGGCTCATGTGGGAGTTACAATTTATTTGGATGTACTAAATATAGCTGAAGACAAATTTTCCAGAGGTGTCCTCTGGTGCCACTTGGTGCCCCAGCAAACTGTGGTTTTAACTTCTCCTTGTTTCTTCTTAAAAAGGGAAATCTCAACTCTGTTTTTGATCAGCTCTTACTCAATTCTTGGCTATTGATTCTTGCCATAAATTCTTCCAGGTCCCACCTGACACTGGATAATGTTGAAAATTCCCCAAGTGTGGGGACTGCACAGCATGTCAAAGAAGCCACTCAATAATGGTAATATGCCAAATATTACCACATCACAGATTTTATATTGGCTCAAATTCTTCTATATTTACTGAGCTATCTTACCCTAAATCTGGTGTCTAGACTTCTCTATAGAGCAGATTTTTAAAGCTGGCAGTGGTGCATTTTTATTTAGTATTAGACTGGCTTCTCCACTCATTAATGTGTTGTATGTGTCATGTATGTTGTAATTAAGGCAGCCCATTAAAGTACAAGGACAATTTAATCTCCTCGGTGCCCTTGAGCATCTGGTTTTTAAAACATTGCTTTACTGAACCTGTTCAAACCTTTTGCCTCTCTAACAGGATGTGGAAGCTTGCAATATTGCATCTTGCCAGGTAACACAAGAACAAATAATACGAAGCAGTTTTGATAAGTAAGTCACTCATTCACGTGTCTCCCTTCCATGGAAGATCTTGACAAACCTCTGTCAAATTCAGCATGAAGTTTTTTTAATTCTGAGATCAAGATCACCAGTGTGTGAATCCCCTCCTTCTGTGGGGATTGTACCAAGCCATCTTATTTCTTGGCTTTCTTTAAATTACACAGAGTTAAAGATAAGGAAGGATGGACGATGGATTTGTACAGTGGTGTAAGGATATTTCCTGTTTATTTTCTATTCTTTTCCTAACCTTGGCATCCTCATCTCTTTTGGCCATCAAGTACAGGAGAGGCTTTAATGCCATTCCTTTTCGGTGTTTCCTAAAAATCAGTTCTATCAGTGTGCTTCTTTAAAGTGAGACAGCCTCATCTCTTCAACCAAGTTTTTAAACTTCCAGCACTTGCACAGAACACCAGTTTTGTTCCTGTTCCAGTTATCTATTTTTGTGTGGTCTGCTTAGTCAGGAGATTATTTAGGTGTTTCTTTGCTATTTTCTGTCTAAATCTAATCAATTTCTGCCTTTTTCTAGGATTTATAGCTTTTGGATTTCAACTCTAGTTCCTGTCTCACATGAAGTCATTTCTTACTGGTCATTTATAGGGTGTCTGAAATTCTTGTACAGGATCGTGACAGAACTACAACCTCCTTATTCACATAATTTTTCTCTGGCAAAATGATCCTATTTGTTTAATCCTGACAGTGGATCTCGGAAGACTCTAGAAAATGCTCTTATAACCTTTCTTTTTCTATCCTTCCCATTCTGGCAGTATTCCTACATATCTATTAATTCCTACTGCAAAATTTGGAACCCATTCAGACTTGTATTTTAAACTTAAGGGCTGCTAGACCCCCTCTGATGTTAAGCATTCCTTACAATGCTGAGCTGAGCTACTGACTATAGAACACTTTCATTTGCCTTAATTTGAAAAATTAAAAAGTATCTAATAGGTTAAAGCTGTACCACAAAATAGAGATAAAGCAGGTTGAAAAAACACAACATGAATACTTGTTTTTCTCTTTTACAACAAAGAGAACAAGATACCTGTCTCAGCCTACTCCATCCTCAGGGTCTCTGCACTGGCGGAAAAATCCAAGAGTTTTATCAACTGCTGCTATGATCACGAGAGATGCACCAAGCTTGGGAGGGAGCTGGTGGTTCTTCAATGGAGACTGGCAAGTGCTGCAGTTCACACACTTTCTGGGCACCTTCACCAGACACACACAGAGGTATTTTACTCATTTGTTCTCTCCAGGATGTGCAGTGGTAGGTAGGAAGCTGGGCCACAGTAGAAGGTGCTCACCTGAAGAGGATGGTTTTATGGCAGTGTATGCATTGGTTTATAACGCATTAAATGCAGAGATAACTGAGGAGACAGAACCAAGGAATGGTTTGGGTTGAGAGAGACCTGAAAGATCATCTTGTTCCAACTCACCCTGCCATGGGCAGGGACACCTTCCACTAGACCAGGCTGCTCCAAGCCCCATCCAACCTGGCCTTGAACACTCCCAGGGATGGGGCATCCGCAGCTGCTCTGGGCAACGTGTGCCAGCACCCTCACAGGAAAGAATTTTTTCGTAGTACGTAATCTCAACCTACTCTCTTTCAGTTTGAAGCCATTCCCCCTTGTCCTGCCACTACATGCTCTTCAAAAAATTCCTCTCCATCTTTCTTGCAGGCTCCCTTCAGGTACTCGAAGGAGACTTGATCACAAAGCAAAGAGCAGAAGCCGAGCTCATTTCACTTGGGACTCAGACATCCCTCAGCGGCACAGGGGACCACGTAACACACGTGGCTGTTTCCAGGCAGTTTCAGGTGCCAGGGGCTGCCCTGTGGGTGCTGCCCTGGGACAAGGGGGAGCACCAGAACCTTCTGAGGCAGTTGTAGGTGACAGTTGGGGTGGGCAGGGACAGTTGGGGAGGAGAGTTGGCCCAGCAGCGCAGCACAAAGCCCAAGGAAGGCAAGAGGCAAACAGGCAGCGAAGGAAAGAGAACAAAAAATTCAGAAAACTTGGCTTAAAGGAGTGCCCAGGGCCTGGAGGCAAGTTAAGACGCTGGGGGAGGGGAACAAAGTAGGAACAAACCCATGAATTGGGGAATAAGTGAGAGCAGTGTTGTGCTGGAGGAGGCAGCTAGCCAGCTGCCGAGGCGAGCAAGCTCCTACTTATCTTGCCATGTTGACTACAGAAACAGACTTCAAATGACGCAGTGTCTATAAACAGAGAGGAAGAATTAGTTCCCATTCTGGTAGTTGTGTCTATGACCCTAAAATGCTTACCCCACACGCACCAGGAATTCAGTTCCTGAGGGCACTGACAGTGCCATCGCACAGCTGATATGAGGAGGAGCAGGAGGAAGGAGTAACAAGCACTTGCTTATTATTAGAGAAACTTGGTATGGCAATTGCAAACACTGCCTAAAAGCCACACCATTCCTCCCCAAAACCAAAAACATGAATCAGGAGTCAACTGCAGGGTAAACAGACTGAAGTAGAATGCTTTCTTGTTACATGTGAATTGGATTCAAAAGTAAGCAAAATATCTCAGATTGTACCCTTTCAATAACACCGATGGAGCAGGACAGTTACTTTGATGTGGCATTCTACTGTGTTCATTTTTGTTAAAAGATGCATCAGAAAAGCCTTGTTCACATGCTGATTTGCCTCTTCAAACAGCTCTGCTGCTTCCTCCATAACACTTTCTCTTACTGGTCTTTTTCCTGATGGTCTGAATAATTAGTTCTCTGGGGAGATCAAGTCTTTTCTTGCTTCCTAGTATTGGAACAGGGAATATCTGGACTAATCCCATGGTACCCTGATAATGCTCCTTTTGACATACAGGAGATCCTTTATGGAGCATTGTGAGACCCTTCCTGTAGACAAACACATGTCACATGTGCCAGGTGAAACAAGCTCCAACTAGCTCCATTTATGTTTATCACTCAATACAGCAGGCCTTCCTCAGTGGTATCTCTGCAGCAATCCTGTTTGATAAGCTGCTCTGCAAAGAGCAGAATGCCAATGTGGATGAGAGCCCCGTATTCCTGCCTGGGTGGCCATAACAGATGGTCTATAGTGGAACTCCAGTCACACAAAAAAATGTGAAGTGGCACAAATCTGAGTCACTGGTACAAAAATCTCTGTTCTGGAGGGCTCTTGACTGCTGTTCCGACTGTCTGGGTGCTAAAAAGCAGAGCTGAACTGGTGAGGAGCTGGCCCTGAAAATTCCTTTCCAGCCATTTTTAAAAAGCCCTTTTGTAGGAGAGTGAGGCAGTGTAACTTTTTAAAAGGATAGGCTTGTCTTGTACCTTTGATAGCAATGGAGAAATACTGGTCAAAAGAATTTATTATTGCCTGTAGATCTCCAGGAAGGGCTGCAGGTACTGAATGTGCACATATTTTCATATATACGCTCACACACTTGCATGGGAGATGTTGGTCATGTGAACTTTTATCTGACAAAAATTAATTTTTATTCTTGCAAATTGGTTTTACATGTATTTATACAAACACATACATAAACATATACAGATACACATCTATGTAAAACACCTGTAGTACTCAGTTCTTCTCCATCTCTGCTTGGGATTCATGTAACCATTTTCAAAGTAGCAATTTTTATAAAATACAGGTGAAACAGAGAATGGGAGAAGGAAAAGGAACAGTGCCCCTCTGAAACATCAGCAGTTTTACATTCGTATCTTATGTTGTGCTCTGAAATCTCATCACAGATGAGGAGTTCACAGATTAAAGTAGAAAAAAGAAAGCAACCAGGCGATAAATGGGAAGCCTACTCCATAAAATCTGATGGCCACGGGATAAAGAAAAGGTAAGATCTCTGTTTATTCCCTGATAAAGCCTGTATTTTTTCTTGAATTGTTACTGTCCAAACATCACCCGATATAAAACACACCATAAAAATGCTTTATGCAGCCAAAATGGACCAAACAGGCCACATGATGACCATCTAAGAAATGAATTAGCTGAATGCATTATTTACCAGCTTGTTCAGCTGTACTGAAGAACTAATTCTGTAGCTATTGTACAAAGTCAGAATGAAGAGTAAAAACATCTGTGTGCACTGGACAGTGGACTTGGACAGCAGTGTTGATTTTTATTCCTTCTGTGGCAGTTATTTTAATAGATACCCACATCACAGGCTTCAGTTTTAGATTTTTAGTGTTTTACAAAGATGGATTCATCTCATACCAGGAAAACTGAAGTACAATCATGTAAAATGACTTGCTCAACTGCACCTAAAGTGCCAGTGTAGCCATCAGGCTGTGCTAGAACCTCCCTTCTGCAGAGTGTGCTGCCATAACTCTATGAGCTGCTCATTGCACTGTTCAGATCAAAAGCAGCACACAGGACAGTGAACAGAACTGAGGAATTCTGAGCTAACAGAATTAAGCACATGTAACAGCAAAACATATACAAATACAGGTTCTGTCCCTCACTAATGGGAAGTTACACTGTTTTTGCCAACTTTTACCTTATATTGGTATAATCCCAACCTACATTCTTTGTTATCCACCCTTGTTTGCATTTAGATTATTTTAGCTGGTTTGGTTTAAGCAAATTTAAAGTTTTAAGTGTCTACAAATACATACAAATCTCTCTTCTAAATTTAGAGTTACACAACCCTTCTGTAACCGTGGCACAGTTCAATCTTAGTTTTGCTTTTATAATACAATCCTTTCGAGAAGTGCAATCGATTTACAAAGGATGACAAATTCTACAGTTCTCTGACTTAACATCACGTGGAATTTCATTTTAAAAGATGTCTTGACTGCTTGATTATAAAATAAAAATGAAGGCATAGCATTAGGGCTTTTGCAGGAAATAATTTCTCAAGCAGCATTACTGTCTACTTGAGGGAGAAATAACTGGCTTGGGAGGTCAGCAGAAATGGATGCGGGGGTAAAACAGGTCAGCAAGATTGTGAATAGATCAGACTGACTCAAAAGCATTTGTACTAGCACGTGTAAACAGGAATGGGGTCTGTGACAGGCAGCACAGCAGATGCTGGCGTTGTTGAGGCCTTAATTGTAGTAATGTCCAGTCTTGGGTGCTACAGTTCAAAAAAAAAAAAAGATGTGAATGATTTTGAGACGACACAGGGAGAAGAAATAAGCATCTTAAGAGGTTTAAAACTGTGCCACACCAGGAAGGATTGAAAGGAAGTGAAATTGCTTTGACAATAGGTAAATAAAAAACAGGGGAGACATATATCTTAAGATATGAAGAGGCATTTTGAGAGATGAGAGGCAAAACCGCTCACATCCATTAGTTATACTGCAGTGGCCATGAGCTTTTAACCAGTGTTGCAGGTTCCTCAGTGGGAGCTGGACCAGGGAACTGGCTGAAAATTAGCAATTTTGAAAGTAGTTTGACAACAGCTTAAATCACTTTAAATCAAGTCTGACACAGTCTCACTTCCTCCGTTATGCCAAAAGCTGAGTCAGGAAGCTGAGTGGGACAACAACTAGATATCTCTTACAGGATTAGTAATGTTGAGAGGATGCAGTACCTGCACAAACAGGAGGGATGTGACTGACCCACCAAAGCAACCAGCTCTCAAACTGCCTTTGAGCTCATTTCCTAAAAAAAAGACCATAAGTCAGAGGGATTTGGTCATATCGACAAAGGAGGGCTGCTACTCATAGACGTCAACCTTTTTCCCTGCCAGAAATACAGGTGAAGCAGTGGAGCCTTTTTTAAAGCATAACATTCATATTAACACCATTTACAGAATCACACAATCAATTTCGTTGGAAGAGACCTCTGAGACTGAGTCCAACCTATGACTCCACACCACCTCCTCAACCAGACCATGGCACATCCAGTCTTTCCTTGAACACCTCCAGGGACAGTAACTCCACCACCTTCGTGGGCAGCCCGTTCCAATGTCTAATCACCCTTCCTCTGTAGAAATTCTTTCTAATATCCAACCTAAACCTCCCCTGGCTCAGCAGGGATGTTCCCTGACATCCCCTACTGTGTCCCTCCCTGTGTCACTTGTTGTCTGAGAGAGAACAGACCAAGCCCTGGCTACAACCTCCTTTCAGGGAGTTGCAGAGCACTAAAATCACCCCTGAGCCTCCTCTTCTCCAGACTAAACATCCCCAGCTCCCTCAGCTGCTCCCCATAGGACTTGTGTGCTCTAGACCCTTTCCCAGCTTCATTACCCTGTAGCCATTTAGATGTATTTTGGGAAAACCTCCAACAAAACTAAACAAACCAAAACCAACAAACACCAAGCCACCGGGTAGATAAACAAAATTTATGATATTTAACCATACTATCTACAAGCAGTCGTTGTGCTGGTCCCTGGTTCCAAATATATATAAATATATTTGGGGGATAAAAAAAAGGTGATGCAGTCAGCGATCACACACTGGGCTAAGAAACCCAAGGGTGCAGCAGAGAAGAGCGAGGGGCTGCAGCCGCTGCTTCCCAAAGGAGGGAACTGCCAGGTCGGTCCCTCCGGCTGCAGCCAGCGCGGCCCCTCGTCCGCAGCCCGCCCCGGGAAGCGGCTCTGTGCCCCCCGAGAGGCTCCGACGGGGCTTTACCTCAGCCTGAGCGCGGTTTCCCCTCAGCAGCGCCGGGTTTTACAGCTCAGCCGACGGGCCCCGCCGCTCGCCCGGGCGAGGGATGCGAGCGACGCGCGGGTGAGAGAGGCGAGGGATGCGCGGGGCTGGAGAGCCGCGGGGCTGCGGAACCGCGGGGCTGCGAGGCCGCGCTGCCGGGGGAGGGGGCGGCCCTTTCCCGGCGGTCCCGGCGGCCAAGGCGGCTCCGGGCGCCACTGAGGCGGCGCGTCCCGGCGGCGGCTCCGGTGGGCGGTCGGGGGCGGTCCGCGGGCGGGGGGCGGTGGCAGCAGCGCGCTCGGTTGTGAGCGAGAGCGAGTGAGTGCCATGGCCGGAGCCCGCTGAGAGCCACAATAGGAGCGAGACCCCGACGCCCACCGGGACCCCCCGCTCGCTCTCCCCCGCGCCAGCCGCCGGCGGAACAGCAGCGCTCCCCGCCCTGCCCGGCACTGCCCCCTCCCGCGCCCGCCGCTCCCCCTCGGCTCGGCTCGGCTCCCTCCCGCCTCGCAGGGCCCTTCTCCGGGAATGTGAAGAGGCAGCAGCACCGCAGGCAGCGGGGAGTGCACGGGACTGAGCGGAGCCGCCCGCGCCTGAACCCGCCGCCGACGCCGCCCTGCGCCGGGGAGGCCGCGCTGCCGCCGCCGCCGAGGCCGAGGCCTACAGGGCTCCTGCGCCGCCGCGGCAGCGACCGAGCCCGGCGAGAACCGCACTCGGGCCGCCGCCGCCGCCAGGCATCGGCCGCGCTCCGCCAAGGCCGCCGCCGCCTCCCTCCGTCTCCGGCTTCTCTACCAGGAGCGTCAAGGTAACTCCATCGCCGGCCCGGCGGTGCGGGAGGAGGCGCGGGGGGCTGCGGGAGGACATGTTCCAGCTGCGGAGATCCCGTCTGGAAATGACAGCCGAGAGCGGATAATTGCGCCTCTGCTCCCTTCCCCGCCGATATCCGTCGGTATTTTCACTTCACCCCCCCCACCCCCACCCCCGGGACCGGCGGATCTGATGAGCGTGCCTTCGTATTTACCAAAATACTCGGGGAACAGAGCGGAGGAAGCAGGGAGCGGTGGCCGGGTTTGCAGCTTTCCCCCTCGCACACAATAAATAATCTCGGGCTTTATTCCCCCCGCCCCCCCTCCCCCCCACTGTTGGTGGAAACAGAGTATTTCCCTATGACAGTGTATGCAGGGCAGCGAATGTTCATTTGGAGAGACGAAAAAAAGATCAGTGTTTACTGTAAGGTTGTTAGGCTGGATGTAGTCTTGTTGAATTAGAATTAGGTTTTAATAATTTATAAAGCAGGTTAGGGAAACTGTTACTAAATTTACAGCAGAGAAGTGTCAGTAAAGCTCCTTGCTGACACAATGATCCTGCAGTTTAAGTGATCTACTTTAGTCGCTGTCCATTATTATTATTATTTTTTGGTTTTTTGTAATTCAATTTGGAGAGAGCGTGCAAACATTTCTGCAGGGATGGTTACACTTTAATGATGCACATGATGAGAGGGGGAAGCTTTCTGATGAGATGAAATAGGGCCAAACCGGTTCAGGTTTAGGGAATATATTTTTGCTGGTATTTTCAGAATTTGGTTTATGTAACAGGTAACTTTGTGTGTTTTTTGGCGGACTGTTGAAATCTTAGAAGTGGGTTACTAAAGTGCAGGCCATTCTATTCCAGTTTATCTCACTTTTTTATTTATTAATCTTGGCTGGGGCCTGAATGCCCTGGTGATGGTGGCATTTTTTTTTTTCGCCCGGATGATAAACAAGACCAGTTTAAGGTACGGGTTCATGTTGCTGATAGTATATTATATTTAGAAAGCCTAAGCTGGTAGTCAAAGGATACCTCAGGAGAAATCAAAAAGATGGAATAAGGGTTTTTCATTATTGTAATGCCAGCTGCACAGTTCAGCTTCTGGGTGCTGCACATGCTTCCTTGAAGAAGCTATGGAGTTTATTCTCCATTTTTGATAGATTTAGTGCACCTATATGTAATTTTGCATTAAATAGTTCTTATCTTTTGGAGCTTGTTTACACTGTTGCAACAAATCATGCTTTCGAAAGCTTTTTTTACAAAAGACAAACCCAAATAATGCCTGTTTCAGTGGGTTTAGTAATCTATGAAGCACATGAGTAACCAGATATTTCAGTAAAAATAATAAGTACTCGAAAGTGTTCTGTATGTTGTGGAATCAACTTCTTGTAGCACACGAGTCACTTTGGTAATTGAAGTCAACAGACATTGGGGATGAGTAATGCTTTCCAAGGACACGTTCTAAGACCCTGATCCTGCACATGCTTACGCCGATGCTTAACTCTGCACGAGTGTCTGTCCTGGCCGAAATCAACAGAGCTGCTCTCCTTAATGGTCGTGTCATTAATGCAGATTCAGAGGCTGCTGATTTCAGTGGAGCTGCACATGCTGATGAAGTTAACTGTGCACCGAGCTGCTTGTAACGTGTAGGCCTGAATTCCTCCTGTCTCCTTTCCCTTGAGTATTACTCATGTATTTCATCAAGCTCTGATGGGCCTTTTTAACAGACAGGACCAGACTGGTAAATAAATTAGCTGGATGCATTAATTCAGTGTTTGCTAGCGGTACAGAATCAGCTACAGGAGTACCACCAAGGCAGGTTTTGTAGGAAGAAGCAATGCCTATTGCTTAGGCCAGCTGAAGTTGGGAAACAAACAAACTTTTGCTTGCAGAAGCCTTTTTTGGCTCTCTGCCTCTCCATGCAAACCTTGTCTGTCTCATGCCCGTAGAGCAGTTACCGCACTGCTAGTCGTCCAGAAATGCCAGGACATGGAATAACTACGTATAAAGGGACTCACAGGAAAATAACTGCCTGTTTCTGAAATGGAAAATAAAGAACTAATATGTACAATTTGTCAGTGTTAGTGAAATTGGGAAACAGCAGTGCTTTTTACTATACTTTCTTAAATTTCTATAAAATCCTGTATGTAGGTGTGGCAAATAAATGGAATTTTTGTTCTGTCCTATGTTTTTTGTTCTGTGCATGTGAGTGACCTTAATGCCAAAAATCCATCTGTACCTTTTTGTGTACCCATTCTTTAGCATGCGTGGTCCTTTGCAGAGTGAGTTGAAATGACTTCAGCCCAAAGAATACATAATTTAAAGCTACAGCCAGGTCTACAGGTGTATGAAGTTCTGTTCTGACGAAGTTTTGAATGCAGTGATGTCAGCATTAGGTCTGAAATTTTTGGCAAATGGGAGACACAGATAAAAAAGTAGGCAAGAGGAATTATTACCCTAATAATTAAGTTCCATTAAGTTTATTCTATCCATAAGATGGGTTAGATCTCTTAACAGTTTATCTGTGTGAGTTGTCAACAGGAGAGTAGTGCAGAAAGAAGATATTTGGAAAATTTAGGTTAATCTTTACCTGTTTCACTCATTTGGAATACATTTTTAACATGTGCTTTCCTTCAGTAGGGATATGTCCTCAGCACCAACTACTCCTCCATCAGTGGATAAAGTAGACGGATTTTCTCGGAAGTCCGTCAGAAAAGCCAGACAGAAGAGGTCACAAAGCTCCTCCCAGTTTAGGTCTCAGGGCAAGCCTATCGAGTTAACTCCCCTGCCTCTGCTAAAAGGTAAGATCAAGCACAGTTTTTAAGAAATAAAACAATTTTTGCTCTACAGCCAACTTCTAAAATCAAAGTATTCTGTCATCAGAAATTTCAGGGGAATTTTGCCAGCATTGAGAAATGTTTCATGCCAGAAATATATGTATTTAAGCTCTACAAAATATTTTATCTGTGACTTGAGGGTGTGGTAATTGTTTGCAATACTTTTGAAAGTTTTAAATGCTGATGTTAACCTGTACCATGACTTGAATCTTCAAGGCACTCAGGCTTTGCTTGAGAGTGTTTTGGTTTGTGAATCCTCAGCAGCTGACATAAATCAGCAGTAATTTTGGTAAGGGTAAATGGACTCGTAAGCAGAAGGAAACTGGTTTTTAGTATCTTTCCTTGGTGTGTGGATCTGCACCCTGTGACAGCGGTGCCAACTGCAGCCCCTACAGCGAGAGAGGAGGTGGGACCCCCTCTCATACCATTTGTGCATGGATAGCTCCCAGGTCCTGCCTTCTGCTGGATTTTGAAATGGAAAGGTCCCATGAGCTGCAGCCTCCCAAGGGGAAAGATGCTGCCAGTCTGGTCTTAGGCAAGGCCCACTGTTTTGAGAGCTTGCATATCCCAACTCTGGTTGAGTTTCTCCTGGCATATTTAACGTCTAATTTCAGAGGGAAAATAATGATCCAGCATGCTACTCTTAAAAGGATGCCAGTATCTCTGTGATATCCTGAATACTTCCCCTGTATTCTAGTTGTCACTGTATTTTGGTACAAATCCAGGGGTCAAAAGCACCTCTCAGAATGTCTGTCTGGTGAGGAAGGGGAAATCACATTTCAGAAGTCTTCAACACTGACTTCTCAAATGGTTTATTCTGTGTATTTTTTTCATCGCTATTCTTCGTTTCTGCTATAGGTAGTGAAAATAGGCATGGCTGGTGCTGATAATTCTGGAAAATAGGAAGTTTAATAGGTTTAATACTGTGTCTGTCCCCTTTCTTCCTTTTTGGGCAAGTATATTCCCTATATTCTCTCATCTACCTTGTTTGACAAATTTGTTAATCAGAGTATTGAAATATGTAATAAATGTGGAACTGCACTTTGGTTAGTTCTCAACCCCACTTCATAAGGACACAGTAGTTGCAAAAAAACCCCCCCCCCAAAAACCCCAAACCACCCCCCCAAAAATCTCTCACCTTAATGTGTGTCTTTAAATTTAATTAAAAGTAGGGTTCTAGTATTAGTTCTAGTGGAGTTGTCATTAAAATATTGTGGGCTTCTTTCTGTGGGCTCCCTGTAAGAATGCCCAAATGGACTATCCTGAGTCAAAGGAAAGGTGCATCCAGCCCCCCTGCACTGTGCCTGGTGGGGACTGACTTGGATTCAGTATTTCTCAGTTTAGGGTTGGTTGGTGCCACTGGATTTGACTTTGTAGTCTACAGTGAATATTATTTGTGATTCTTTGGGTGATCCTGTGCAGGGCCGGGAGTTGGACTTCAAGGATCCTGTGGGTTCCTTTCAACTCAGGATATTCTATGATTCTATGAATTTTTTTTCCTCTTTGTTGTTGAACTCTTTGTTGTTTTGTGACAATATGACAAAGTAGCAAATACTTCTTTGAAATAATTTTAAAGCTCAGTTTTACACTTTCCCAGGTAATTTTCGATATGCAGGTTATTTCATACCAGTTGCTGCGCTTCAGAAGGGGACTGAAGTTTATCCTTTGCCTTAAATGATGGGATTAGTGGAAAACATTGAGATTTATATTTGTACAAATGAAGAAATTGATGTTGTGATTATTTCACTGTATTTTGTAGTCCCGTTCAGGGAGTAAACCAGGCATGGGCACAAGCGTAAGTAAAACAGTGAGAACCTGGAGTTGCAGAAACACAGGCGTGTCCAGGTGCTTAATTTGACTACTGTAGCCAGTCCTGAGGATTGAGATATAGAACTATAATATGATACAACAAACAGATGGGGAGCAGAGAGTGTTGGTGGGACATTTATGATTAGTGTCATAATGAGTTACAGTGGTCCAGCTTCAAATTAAGAATCTGATCCTGCGGGTCAGTTTTCCCTCTTTGCCTTAATGCGGATTCCCAGAGGCGCAGGGATCTACCTGTGCAGATTAATTTGTGGGATTTGGGCCTAACAGTCTATCTAAACAGCAGTGGCATTGGTCCCTGCTGAAGGGACACTGGCAGCTAAAAATCATGCTGCTGTTTGGAAATATTCTTGACCTACATTAATATTTGTAACATTCAGGATTGTTAAGTCTGGAAGAAGCGCAGAAATTATTTTCTCCTGTGTTTTTCATACTTTTCTGGACCAATTTCATGAAAGTCCTGATTTTTTTTTAACGCTTAGGTTTACACTTGTCTTCAAACAAGTGACCAGTCCTCTTACTTCTCTCCAGTAACCATATGATTTCCTGTTTTATCCTGGAAAATTTTGTCTTTTAAACCGAAATAGAGAAGCGATACCAGCAAAATAGCTTTTTAAAGTCTCAGAAAACTGAACTTAGTTTGGAGATGTACAATTGATAAGCTTCCTGGTTTGGGTAAATTTCAAGTCTAATTAAACCTCTTCAGAAATATTTCAGTATGAGAAATTTTTAGAGGACAGACCTCAAATTCATATTCGTCGGATGTATTTCATATTCATGGTGGAGGGATTTTGCTTACAAAAACATACATGCTATGCTCCCTTCTGTTTTGTTTTGTTATTTTTTTTTAATGAATGTATTGCATATTGACATTGGCAGGCTGCCTTATCTCAAACAGCACTTTATGGCCTTCAGTATCTTCTGTGATTACAAGAATCATGTATGCAGAAAACTGGGTAACTGCTTGGTCCATTCCTTGCAAGTTTTTATACTCTGCCTGTCACCATAATGATTTGAGCACCTTCCAGTAGTGTATTAAGTGACGTGACTACACATCTGTCACATCTTATCTGTTCTCCTTCCTCTCCCTGGGGGCAGAGTCACATATAGTGAAATGGCTTGTTTTGGTAGTGTTTTAATGCAGTCTGTTGCCTTCTGTGAGCATACAAGCCTGTATTGCAAAAACAGATAGATAAGTCAGCCTTGTTGTTGTTCATTAGGCAATAAAAATATTTTGGGAAAGAAAAATAGAAGAGATACTATGTTTTGATGCTGTGTACAAGTCTGAAGGATAAGCTGCTTCTTAGGAAATGTTATAAGAACAACTGGAATTTTCAGTATTGCTCATTTCAGAAAAAAAAACTAGAGAAATGAAGTTGTTAGTCTTGTATTTTTTAAAAAAAGTGTGTGTATGGTATCAGTTTGTAAACAAACATTTAATGTATGTAGAAAATAAGGTGTTCCTTCTGAGGCTCTGCTGGGCTGAGTTCAGGCTTTCAAAAGCCACAAGTCAAAAAACTGCTGTTTGCCTAGAGTAAAGACTTAAATTTTTAGATGATTTCATTATATTTTTTATTGTGTTGTGACTAAATTTCATTTGAAGTTATCTTTTTAAATATGGCTAATACATATAGTGTCCAATATAACACTTGAAACCCTGTGTTTTCTCTTTTGTTTAAGCGTAGAGGAATGGGATGAGAAGTGCACGTGGGAGCTGTGATACAATTGCATTTTGTATAGGTGTGCTCTTCTGTATGTTTCTCACATGCATTTTTTGGAAGGTTGTGTGCTTTTCCCTGGGGTATCTTGCAGTGCATGATGGATTTTGGCTTTACTTTGAAGAGGCTGTTGGTATCACCCAGGCTGACAGGTGCCTTGGGTAACTGGCTTGTGGCAGAGCAGTCCTGGTGAAGGGTCTTTTTTGGGATTGAGCACTTCCATCTGAGTGCCTTAGTCACATCCCTCCCAGGTTTGCTAACCAGGTTTGTGGTGTGCCTGAAATTGTGCTTGTTCTGTAGAGGAAAATAGGATTGTAGATGCATTGGATAGGTGTATTATTTATTGGAGGGCTATTTTGCTTTCATTTTGTATAGCTGCTCTTTTTACTTAGAAGTCTCTAGAGGTGGATCAGCAGGAGTGCAATGTTAGAAAACATTTGGCTGGAAAAAGAGTATATTGTAGTGCTGGACATGTGAGAACAGAGCAATTTCAGTATTACCTGCAAAAGGGGGAGGGGGAGTTAATTTGTGTTTCTGCCTGGTGTCTGTAGAGGTAGGAGAGTGTTCAGAGGATGAAAACATACATATAGATGATTAAAAACATCATGTGCCTTATGAATGCACATTTAGCATCCTGAGAAATGGCACAGAAAACTTGCATGTAACCCACAGCATCGTGCCCATCCCCCTTGCCCTCATTACAAATACAGAAGTTAAGCAAAGCAAACCATCCAAAAGTGAGACTGCTAATTGTTAAATCATTTGTATCCCATTTTTGTAATTCAAGGTGTGTTTTTTTTCCTGTCATCCTTCCACATTTTCCAATGATTTAATATAATTAGTGTAAGTTACTTTCATGTTCTCTGCAACTATTGTATGCTTTTGTTGAAAACATTTCAAAATATGATTTTTATTTTTAGATTATTTTTCCTCCTTAAAATAAGCGCTCAGAGCAGAAGTTCTCTGTCAACAATACCAATTGCTTTGCTACCTTGGTATTATGAAGTTTATTGAGCTTCTAATACATTTATCAGATAGTTTCCATGGCATTAAAGAATTGGTGTAGTGGCAACAAAAGAGCATTGCATAGTCAAAAAAGGAAAAATCTCTTTCCACTTGCTATTTGCTTTTGATCATTAAATTATTTCCCTATAGCTGAGATTTTATTATAAGCTTTTCTTATGAATCTTATCTATAGGTCAAACGCTGAAGTTCCTAAATAGTAAAAAATCCAAACAATTCGAAAAGACTCTTGACTGAGAACTGCAAGTTGTGCACCTTCTTGTTCAAATACAGTTATTTTTGAATTTTTAAAATATTCCTTTATCATAAAAAAGTCTGGCCTTTTCAGACCTATGGATGCCACCTAGAGCTCTTCATATGGCAAATAGTTATGATTTGAATTGTAGAAGAAGAAAGCGTTTCTGTTTCCTGTGGGCTTCCATGGGAGCTGCCTGCTTATCTTGTCGATGCTGCTCTTCATTTGAGAAATTTGCTATGTTTTGCAGATATCAGTTATACAAATATCAGTAAACTGTTAATAAAATCACTAAGCTAAATGCTTTCTCCTAATATATAAACAGGAATTTAGGGTCATAGTGGTTATGATTTCCCAAAATAAAATTCAGCTTTATTTACAGAATTAGAAATAGATCTTGGGACTTCTAATTTATTGCATGGAAGAAACACTGGAACTTGGTTTGTGCTGCATGTACATAACCAGTCATGAATCCTGGAACTACTTCTAGGAATTTTGTGCCCATTCTGGTTGATATAAATGTGGACATAATAGGTCATCTCTGTATAAGATTTGGGAACAGGGCCACAATCTCAAAAGGAAGGACTTAGCCCATTTAGTATTTTTTTTATGAATATGTATGATGTTCTAGTCATAAGTAATAAATTTCTTCACTTTCTTTGTTCTCTTGTCAGTTGGTTTTTGAGTATACACTTTCATTTTAATTTGTTAACATTTGTTGGTTGTAGAATATTTTTTTCCAATAGTCGTAAAGGTTTCTGGTTGTTTCTAAAAAGTATTTGTTTGATGGTGTTTTAGAAAGGGCAATATACTAATTACATTCTGGCCATTTTTTTTTTTTTTTTGGTTTCTTGTTACTGTTTCCCACATTTGGAATAATGTAGTTTTGTAGGGCAACATTTGTAGAGAATGGGCAGGTTTAGAAATTCTGACTTCAAGTTAAGTAAAAGAAATACCCTTCTATCTTAACTTTCTTTAACTTAGCTTTCCTTATGAGTGAAAGTGTAGTTGCTGGGGAATTCTCTCAGCTTACCCCCTGTCTTTGAACGTTTCCAGTCAGTTCTCTGCATTCATTTCTGAGTCTCTCTAGGACCGGCAATTTTCCTATGGTCAGGGTAGTGGCAGGTTATTTATTGTTTTTTGGGGGAAGGTGGTTTTGTTTTGGTTTGCTTTGCTTTGCTTTTGAAGCCTCCAGTGTAATTGTTTTACTTCCGGAATTTCTCAGTCTGGCTTCTGGAAGTGTTCAGTGATGATGATTCCCACCTTTTCCTTTTCTTTTTTTCCTTTTAAATAATTTTTAAAGTGAAGTAATTTGTGATTATGTAAAATGTCTTTCTATATTATTCACAAGATTGAGTCTAGAATCTTGATAATTTTCTGCAGGATGTTTAGACTTTATCATAGAATCACAGAGTCACAGTGTGGTTTGGGTTGGAAGGGACCTTAAAGATCATCTCATTCCAACCCCCTGCCATGGGCAGGGACACCTTCCACAGACCAGGTTGCTCCAAGCCCCATCCAGCCTGGCCATCATAATGAAAAACTTTTTGTTTCAGTCTACTTGTACAGTATATCTTTATAATGTTTCCCATTAATACTTATCTCTCTAATAATACTGCCATTTTCTTTTCTGTGCCCAAGTGTAACCCTATGGGTCTGTAATAAAACCTCCTGTTTCTGTAATAAGTACCTCCTTTATATTCCTTTCCTGAAGTACCTTCAACAAATACAAGTTCTGGTTCAGCCAAGCAATTATTTCTGTATAGTGCACATGATTGTTGAAGTATAGTGCTGCCTTTATAATTGATTATGTTATGGAGCTTTACTGTTGTGAAAGAGCACATTTTCCATATCTCTGGAATTATGTGTGTATTTATAAAATGTGTTTGTGTATAGTACATGTGTAGAATATATCTGTGCGTATAAATAAGCTATAGATATATTTAATGTCTTACGTAAAGTTTAGGTTTTGAGTTTATTTAATTTTCTCTTCTGTTTTTAAAAGGGGATATTGCTTCTACTGGTAGAGCTTTATAGTAAGGCAGCAGTCCTTTCACATTCATCCATTGCAAGCTACTGCCTCCTTGAGAAAAGAGCACTTTCATTAATGCTTTCTGGGGAGTGGGAGGAGGACACACAACTATTTTTAGGTTCAGGGTAACTTCCTTTCACCTACAGTTTTTTCATTCAAGTTATTACTGTTTCTTTGGCTCAATCAGGCAAAAATCCTTAGTAACAGAGGAGAGGACTTGGAGAGTTCAGTGAGTTTTGGTAGGGTGGGTATTTATGGATTACTGTAATCTTGGTAACTATAATTCACAAGTATCAGCAAATGGGCACACTTTGCTTCATAAAAGGTTAAGGCAAATCCATTAGAAAAATACTAGAATCTTCTTTCAGCAGGATCTGGCAGGGTTCCTCTTCCTTTGGAACCTCCCTGGTTGTGTCAATCTGGTTGCAGGTGCAGTGACAGGAGGGGTTTTTTCTGGTGGCAAAACTTCTTCGAGAAGTTCTTGAGCCAAGTGCGGCCTCTCATCTGCTGAGACAAGTGTCTGTGGGGCCACAGTGTAAAACAGATTGTTAGAAACATTCCACCTCCTCCTGATTTTAGTGATGTGCTTGATCCTGTGTCCTCTCAAACAGTAATTCAGCAGATCTGAAATGCTGGTGGATATTCATGTAGGGTTGATAGTTTCTGTGTCCGTGGTTTTCTGCTTAAAGTAAAAAAATAGTGCAGCTACAGTCTGAGGATCTTTATCAAGCATTTCAAAAGATAAGGCAGCTGTCCAAAGAATCAGTGTAAAATACTTTTCTGCCCTTAGTTGTTGCACTTGGTTGAAAATTTTGTCTGTTTTCAATGAAGTCTTGAAGTCAGACTAAAGGGGGATCAGGAGTAATAATCATCCACAGTAATGGAAGGTTTTTCAGCAGTAATTTTTTCTAATTGTTATATTAAACAAATCTAAGAGTATATACATTTTCAAAATTATACATGTCAGTATCAATGTGTTTTTGAATTTCCTGTATGAAGTTTATTTTTCAAGTCACAGTATGTCTGATATTAACTGTTACCTTTTTTTTGCTTGAAAACAAAGTATATAAGATTTTAAAACACTTTAACATTTTTGATACATTTTATTACAAAGGATCATTATTTTGTATTTATTCCCTTTATTGGTGTTTACCACCATCCTCCTTTCCAATATGTATGACAGATTCTTAACTGTGGTATTTTCCTTGTGTGTGAAGTGCAAGGTCCTTCCTGTAGCATCTGCAAGAGTCTGGGGCAGAGAAGGAAAATAATCTAGCAGAGTTGCTGTACCTGGTTAAATGGGCAGAAAGCAAAAAAGTGAAATGGATCGTTTCTGGGTAGCTTCCTAAAAGAAAAATTAGAATATCAGATTGCTGTAAAGTCTGTTTTACATCGTTGGACATGGTGCCAGCTCTTCTGTAACAGCAGCTTCTTGTGTTCCCTGAGCTGAAGAGCTTGTTTTAATGCCTAATGTTGGACTTCAGAACTGACTGAGTTACAAGAGATGTGGAGACAAGCAGTCTGCTGTTACAATTATAAAAGTTCGTGCATAATTAGGGTGTTTCTAAAGGTTTTTATGGATTGGAAAAAGTGTATCTCCTGCAAACCATGAGTTGCAGATTCAGCTGTCCTTACTTGATGGTATTTTGCAGAAGCTGAAGTAAACCATCAGTGGTATCTCAGGGCTGATGAATAAATGCTGACACCTGTGTGCCCCTGCTGGTAAAAGTACCAGTTTTAGAACTTGACCCCCAGTAGGAGATATGATAAAGTACTCAGTTACAGCAATTTTTATTCTGAAAAATCAGGTACCATCATGAAGAATAAGGTTAAGTTGAAATTGTGTGTTGTCCGGAGAAGTTCTTTGCTGTCAGATTTTGATTAAAACAATGAAATAAATGTAAGTTGCATGGTTATCCATCTTATGCTTTTCATTGTGAAGGGTGGCTGGGCATGAATGTAGTTTGGGTAATGGAGGAAGCATTTCTTTAGATATTCTTTTATCATAAGGTTAAGGAGATCAGTCATTAGAATTGTTAGTGAGTTTCTAACTCTTTGAGGAGTATCAGAAAAAATGTTTAGTGTCATGACGAAGAAGTATCTGTAGTTTGTGTTGGATGTGGTCTGTAGTTTTCTGTGGGATTCCTGGAAGGTTTTCAGGAAGTTTTAGGGATACTTTGTGTGTGATGTATCTACCTAGTGTGACTCGTGCTTTTGTTGTTCGGGATTTCTGTGCTTCTTTGCAGTGTCATGAGTTTAATGTTGTTATGACTTCCTTGGCTTTTTTTTTTGCATGTGCTTGCACTGAACTTGTATTTTCAAGTTTTACAATGTAGGTGGTAGCAAATTTGTTTGTTGCTTTCAATGCTTTTGTCATATAGCTTATGTTGCAAAGGAAATCTACTGCAAGTTGAATTTCTCATATTACACATTGATACTGTGAATAGTCAGAAACTGAAGGAAGGATGATTTCAGATTTTAAGGGAATTAAATATTTTTATTTTTCCTTTATATTACCCAGTAGGATGTACTGTGAATGCATAAACATTCGTTAGTTTTATTGGCGTGTTTTGCTCACGTGCTCTCCACTTTCACATTCCAATAGCAGGACATAGATGTTATATGCAGTCTCCATATAAATTAGAAAGCCTATTTAGTGTTTTCTGATTTCACATAAGGTTAACTGTTCAAAACTGTTTCTAGATAATATGTTTTCCCATCTATGTGGAAACAAAAATGCAAAAGATGATTACAGCTGAGACAGTACTTGAATCAAAGCTGTAGAGAACAAAACTTATTTGTTGAATATTGTCAGTGTTACCAAGGGAGAGTAAATTTGGCAGCTTGCTCTCTTGGTGTTTTCAAATAACATTTTTGGGATAGCTTTTTGAAGAAGTTGAGGTGGTACTGTGTCATCTTGGTTCTCCTTCACTTTCCCTTTATTCCACCCAGCCCATAGTTCTCCTGTTTTCTTCTTTGCTTGTTCCTTATCACTGCCTTCCTTACTCCCACTTCTTTTTCTTCCTGCACCCTCTGACAGATATGATTATGTATTTTTTCCACAAGAGGGTGATAAAACTCACACGTGTTAAAACGAGCACTCCAGGTGGAGGGGATTGCAGAGGTTATTGACAAACTCAATAAAATAAAATTAGCTGTATTTATACAGAAAAATATAGTCTGCTCATCTTCAGCTCCATCCGTGTGTTACAGTGGTTGTTTGTGTGCACTTCTGGAGACAAGACTAGACCTGTCAGGAAGATCCACCCTGGGAAGAACATGCTAGCTCCATCCTGCCTCTGTTGCAGTAATCAGACCTTGTTGCAAGACAGTCTTTCGTAGCTGTTATTCATGCAATAATTTTCCTTTTCCTTTCTCCCCTGTGCACTCTCGTGAGTATTTCTTACTTTTTTTCTCCCCCTCTCCTGCTTGTTAGGAAACAAAACCTTCTTCTTCACTGGTCCTAAGAAACTGCAGTGGTTGAAATTTCTACTCATCTTCAAAAAGTGCAGAACGGATGAAAAGGTGAGGCAGAGAGAGAGAAAGATAGCCACTGCTGCGATTTGTCTTTAATAGGGAATCTTAGTAAAAATCTCTATCTGTTTTTGACTAAACCCAGACTTGAAAAAATGTTTTACTCAGGACTAGATGCTGCTCCAGTTTCTCTTTTCAGGACTAGGAAGGATGATGGAAATAAGTGGTTACTAGTCCCTCTGACAAGAGCAGCTCCAAAACTGTGTGCCTTAAGTGATGGAGACTGTTACTAGAGTTCTGGCACCTGGGCTTGGCTCTTGGAAAAGTGGTGTGGTGTGGTTGGATGACAAAGTTATGGGAGCCAGATCCATTATATATGTGGGTTAGTGTTGGGATGCAGGGCTTTGGAGATGATCTTCAAGAAGTCAGCATTTCAGGGTGGTTGGTAGCCTGTATTTTGGATGCCATAATCTCAGAAGTGTCCGTTGCTGTAAATTGCTTTAGAATATGGTCTGAGCTGCCAGATGAAATCTCTTTAGTCACAAGTACAAAGAGCTGCTGTGAGTCTCCTAATATTAGAGAAATGAGCGAATGAGTTCTATACTGTGGGTTAGGCATAAGCCAGGCAGTGAAAAGGCTCCTGGAAAAATTCTAAACACTTCATTGCCATGAGTCAGTGGGAATTGTGGCAAAGAAGGAGAGAGGAACAAAGTACTTGAGGTTATGTTTACTCCATCCTCCCATTAACTGTGAAATTCCAGGTCACAGAGTGAAATTTCTCAGTCTTCTTTAATTTCAGGAAGAACAAACAAGTGTCCCAAATAATAAATAAAAAAGATTCTGTCTTTTTCTTAAAAGACAGCCACAGAATCAATGATCTTGTCAGAATCTCTCTTTTAATATTTTGTCTCTCTTTAACTGTAGGAGATTCCAGTGGCAAGAGAAATGTGTTGAATTTCTCAGGACAAGTCTGTTCCTCTTCCTGTTCTTTTACTGTCCTGTTTGTCGCTAAACCACCACATCCATAATGTGCACAGTCAAGTTCAACAAACAGCATTTGGAACTCTTGCTTCATGGGCAAGAAGGGCTGAGTTTAAGCTTTGGTTCAGGTATCCCATAATCTCAAGTGGCACAGAATCTTCTAGTTAACACTCTTGATGGGAATATCCCCACACTCACAGCAGAAGAAACAACCTACAAACCCAAATAATACCTAGAATTTCTGTATATGCTTCTGAGCTGATTCTGAGAGAGTGTAAGGGAATTGGGGATATTCTAATTTCCATTAGCAATGTAAAACTATTTTTATTAAGTTTTTGGGATATTCTGCTAATGAAAGAATGCCATAATATCTAGAAAAACAAGTAAATGGCTAGAAGCAGGTTTTGAAGTATCTCTAAGCAAGTTTCTCTTATTTCCTGCTTGGTAAGGAGCAATGAATCATTCCTGTTGCAGAAACTTTACTAATCAAGGACTTTGCAGAGAGGAGGATTGCCATGCCCTTCATACAGATTCTGAGGTGACCTCATTTGACACGGGTGCAGCATTGGTTTGTCTTCCCTTGTTCTGTACAGTTGTTCCCAACATGAACAGGCATTGCACTATGGCAAAAATTCATTTGAGAGCCAAAGTCGTCAAAGTGATTTCAGTTGTGGTGAGATGTGCCAAAACTTCATGGTCAATAAAAAGCAAATGGTTTGGAAATGAGCGTATTTTCATGTTTCTTTGCTTTTGGTGAAGTGTTATACTTCTGGATTAAAGAGCTCTGATATATCAAATATAACAAAAAAGCTCTAAAACACCACATCATATACAATAAAAAATTCACAGTCTTTTTTTCTTTACAGTCGGTCTTTTAAGCTAAAGCACTCAGTACTTGATAGTATTTTTTGCCCCTGTAGTTTTAAATATCTGAAGGAACAGGACCTATCTCATGTCCAGAGCTGCAGCAAAGAGTGGAACAGAGCACCCACCCCCATGTGCTTCATTTTGGGAGAGCTGTCAAATGAGTGAACAGAAGTAATTCAGCCTTCCCCCCATTCCTAGATTCAGTGGCTGGACAGACGCTCCCTCCCTCTTTTTTTTTTTTGCTCATGCTGTGTTTGTGGTTAATGCAGTTTTTTCTGCATTGTTATTTCTCAGGTTTCTTGTCCATATTGAATATCTATATTTGGGATTATTTTTCCCAGATGTATTAGCTGATGTTTTTCCACACTGAATCTCACATTATTTTCTGGCTGTGTAAGGAATTTGCTTAGGTTCCTTTGTATTATTTCTGACTTTACTGCTACTCAAAGTTCTCTATTTAATATCCTCAGAAGATGTTATCTATATGCTATTTTAATCACTGGATCATTAAGGAAGTTATTAATGTCTGGACTAAATTGATTCTTATATCTCACTGGCATTTCTTTCCAGTTGGATACTTGGAGATTTTTATCCTTTCATTTCTAGACTTTTTGGCAGCACTGTCTGTGTCAGCCTCTTCTATCCAAAAAAATTGGAATCCGTTTTAAACGTAGGACTTACAGGGAAAACTGAAGTGTGATTCACGCTGGAATAGAGTAAACTTTGTAAATCCAATCACAATTGAAATCGAAGCTGTGTTGTAGTCATTGCATCTGTATCTTCACATGGATTTCAATATGCTGTCTTTTGTACTTTCATTTGTACAGCAGTAGTTCTTAAATGATAAATTATTAAGTAACTATTTTCCTAGTGGAATGTGCTTTCTATTTTTGTGTATCATCTTGAGAACAGAATGTGATTCCTTTCTGTAGGGTCAGCTATTTGAAATACTTTCCCATGTTTGTTCTAACTACATAATCTATAATCCTCAATATGTCTTTAATCCACTTTATCTCCTACAGAACTAAATCTTTGGAATAGGGAAGAATACAGTGTGATAGATAGTATCTAAGGTTATAAAGTTTGGGAAGATTGAATTTACTTCTGAGATCGGTATTGATAGATTTTGGCAAATAACAGATAAAAGAAATGACTAGTTAAAAAAATAAACACTACTCATATTTTCATGCCTATGGAATGAACAAATAATAAGTAGCAAAGAGGTTTTGTAGTATTTCATCTCTAGAAATAAGATAAAATTAAAGATGAAATTTCCCACTTGGCTAATCTCAAGCATGTAGTACAGTGTTAAGTGAAAGGAATTGATTTATTTTCTCTTAATTCTTTATTGTTCTTGTGTGAAGTTGAATAAACTTCAAAATGTTTACCTTTATGTGCATGACTAAGGCAGAAACCAGAGTGAACATTTCTTGGGAGTGAGTGGATGCATGAACGTGAGCAAATTTAGCCTTGGGTTCAAGGAGCGGTGTGTGCATTCACACACACGTCTTGAAGCCTGTCCTGGGAGGAATGAGCGTGTCCTGGGATTGTTTAGTGTGGCTTTGACACTTTGTGGTGCTGGTTTTCTCAAGGATTGCACAAAGAGCTTCTGTGGGATTGCTTCCTTAGAGTAACGGAAGGAGAAAAACCACTGAAAAATACTGTCTGTAGTCTACGTGTATTAATAGGCAAAATGTGACCCTTTAACAAAATTATTCAGGGTCTGTCTTTTGATGGACTTGATAAACTATATATTTTAAAGTAGGAGAATAGGAAAGACCAGTCATCAACAATCAGCTATCAAAAGTCTCAGGAGTTGTTTGGTTTTTGTATGGTTTTTGTTTTATTTATTTAACCACAGACTGGTTGTTTTTGTGTGCAAATTTTGGATAGAGTATTAGGTACTGAAGTGTTAGATGTAAATACAGCTGAATATTCCCATAAGTGTTGCTTTTGTATGTTTTGGTAACTGACAGCACTTGAAGATCCTTAAATAAAACAAATTGTTGAAGGTCAGGTGTCTGTGTTTGTCTAATAAAGGTATTAGGTACCATTTGTTAGGGGATGATAGATTTGTCGTTTCACCTAGTGATAAATAATCTGATTTTATAAGGTGTTTGGGGAATGAGGATAATGATCATGTCAAATGGCAGGCTTACACAGCACAGTCTTTTTTTATTGAAGCCACACTGCATAGCAGGCCTGGGTTCAAAGTCCACGAGTATTTCTGGTTTTTTTGTTTGTTTTGTTTTAAGTAGTTGGTGTTAAACACAAATATTCCCGGTTTCATATTTTAGAAGAAGCAAGATGGTCTGCAATATCAAGTAAATCCAGCTCATAAGTCCCACTGTTTGTTCTTACAACAACATACATAATACTGAAAAAAACCCACATTCTTCTAATACTAAACAGAAGAATAAAGTTAGTGTGGAATTTCAGTGTAAGATGCTTGTAAAATTTAGGAGAATCCTGTGAGGAGATGTAAATTGCAGGGAAGCTTATTTACATGAGTAGAGATTTCCTTTATAGGAAAAAAAAAGATACCATGTAAAACATGGCTCTGCCTGGTACAGGCTCTTAAAAATTATTCTGTCTGATCCATTCCCTGGAAGGGATGGAAGCTGACTGACAGGGCTATGAGTGATTCTGAACACTGAAATGTCTATTTTGCCACCTGCATTTACCACTGTGATGGCATCCGTATGGCTGCAGGGAGGGAGGGCCTGCATTTTATTTTTTCCAGTGAGGAAGTAAGTGGGATTTCACTTTTTTTTTTTTTTCCTTTCAGGCAACAAGAAGTTTTCTCCCAGCTTCACTGCTTAAATTCATATTGTGCTCTCTGTGCTGCCATACCATTTTCAGTAAAAGAGCAGTTGCATGGAGACAAAGAGGCTGCTGATTTAAGTCTCAATAGAGAAGTCTGTTAGGCTTCAACTGTGGGAGGATGCTAAATGTAGCTCAGAGGTTGGCAGATGCTACCTGGACCAAAACTACTTGAAAATATTAAGCAGCTGTTTAGTAGGTTTGCCTAAAAAAAAGAGACATTTAATGACTGGAAGAATTACTGGGACAAATAGGACAGAGGACGTTCAGTTTAAAAATGTACTTACTGTCTGGATGTGATTTGCTGTTCATGTTGAGTAAAAAAAAAAAGTCAGAGTTCACCTACAAATATTTTGCTAATCTTGATGGGAGAGCAAAAGAAATCCAACCCCAAGCCCTGCTTTCTCTTCCCACCTGTCTTACAATTATTTTGGTTTTTTTATGCCAGTTTATGCAACATTTTGAACTTCATTTTCAAAGGGAGCAATGCTGTTTCTGATCATGATTATGTAAGTTAAGCTGAAAGCTGTGGAGTGTTGTTTTCTGAAGTTTTCAGAAAACTCAGAGTTACTATTAATGTTTTTCAAAGCTATAACACAATGAAAACTGACCTAAAGGCTTTATTTTGTGCTGCAGCCTTTGGGAGCACCATAACTGAGGTGGTAGGACTAGGCCTGGATTTCTGCTGGGTGTGTGTAGAGCTCCATGGGTGATCCAAGAGGGGAAGTTTTCTTCATCCCTGCACGAGCCTCCTCTGCAGGCTGGATAGTCCTGGGAGCTGCCCTGGTTTCTCACCTTGTTGCTGAGCCAGAGTTTAAAGGCTCTGTAGCAGTTTCATTTCTGACCTGTGAGATGCTGTGTGGGACACATGAAATTGAGCTATCCTGGCATTTTTCGGTTTTTTTTTTTGTTTCTCTCTCTTAGCAGTGGAGAAGGGAGATAAAAGTTGTGAGAAGCTGTTGCGCAGCCTGAGTAAGACATAGAGAAAAGGCCTAAGGAATCCATTGCACAGGACCAGGGTAGTTGATTTAAACAGGGAGTATGAACTTCTAATTCATTTCTAAGTGGGGCTCCCTTTATGATCTGTTCCATGGAGAGAGTTGATGAGAGGATCTCTGTGCCAGGTTATTAAATAGTTAACTTCAAGGGAGATGGTTTTGCTTCAGAAGCAGAGGTTTGCACACGTGTGGGTAACAAAGCGTTTCCAGTAGAGCACATTTGATACTTAACCTGAAAAATGTCAAAAGAGGTGATTAATGTTTTGTACCTTTGGAATAGGTTTGATTTTGTGTGCCTGAAGCTTCTAGCAGGTGCTATAGAAACCAGGGAAAAACATTGTCTTTTCAGCATGTCGCACTCAAAAGTTCACATTGGGCCACAAAATAATATTCAAATGAATGACAATCTCTTGTTTGAATCTAAATGGAAAATGGAGTTTTCCATGGCCTACTTGTTCTAGAAATGGTCATTTCATTGTAGGCAAATTTAACTAAAACCTAGGAGATTTCTTCAAAATTACATAAAAGAAAAAAAAATATTATTCACTTTTAAGGTGAGGCAAAGAAATGACAAGAGATTTCTTGCCTGCTAGTTCTGATTCTGAGAGAAAGTAGTTTTCAGTTTTCACAAATATATTATTGGTTGTTTGATTACTTTTTTCTTTTGCTAGTATACTGTACAATAATGCCGGCTAAAATTGCTGTATACAGTTTCTTAAATTTCAGGGTTTGTTTTCAGAATTTAAAAAAATCTGTTTCTAAAAGGGTGCATGTGTGCCCACATGAACCGGTTGCTTTAGAACTCCCCTTGTGGTCCCTTGCTGTTTGTCAGGGGTGGTGTTTGTGCCCTAGGTCAGCTTTTTGCTTTGTCTGTGAACACCAGCCCAAATTTGGCTGAGTTCTGAGACAGCAGAAGATGACTCTGTGTGTAACAGCTAGATAGGGTTATCATAATTAAGAATGATCAGGCATTTTGGCATCTGTTATTAACCAGAGTGTACATGTGTCATTCTCTCGGAGCAGATGAGGGTGATTTGTTTCCTCTGAGGTGTGACAGAGGCATCGTTGTTAGTTCTGGCTGGGGCTCTGGTAAAATCAATATGAGGATGCATCATAGCCATACTTGGAGGAGCAGTAGGAGGATAAGAGAGATGTGGACCCATTAAATGATGGAAGACCCAGAGAAAATGCCTTATGCAATACCATTTTAAAAAAATCAGTTTGAGTAGTTTATTAAAAGGCTTATGGACAGATATGGTCATAGTGTCTTATCGGGAGGAAATACTGGTTAAATAGAAGAACTGATGCTGTCAGCTAAAGGAGGAACCATGTGGTTTTAATAGTGAGGAAAAGTCTGTGCTGGCAGGAGCTGTTTAAATGGATGATAAATTCTCTGTGAGTTTCCTAAAAGTCGTGACTTGATTTGGAAGGTTGTGTTGTAGTTGAGCACACGTTACCAGATTAATTCGTGGAGGGTTGCTTCTGTAAGATATCTTAGGGACTGTTTTCATTCAGGTTAAACTGCCTGCTTCTGTAGCCCCTTCCAGCTTGCAGTTTCCTAAATCTGCAGCTCTAAGACCTCGGCTTTTCCCACTTTAGAAGCTGTGAAAGTTGTTGGAAAGGTAGTAAGGAATTTGGGAAGAGAAGTGAGGCTTTCATGAGTTAGACTAGTGGGATGTTTCCTTGGAGGAATTAGCCTCTGTTGTTTCCTCTGCTCTGTGTACCTTGGGTGAATCTCTGCTAGTTGTTGAGAACTGCTCTCTTGCTGTTTTTGCTGCTCAGCCTGAGCCACGGGGTGGTGATTTACAGAATGGATGATGACTCAAAGTGCAAGTGAACTTGGTGGGAGCTAGTCCTAAACACCACACAGCACTAAGTAAACATTCAGAAAAATTGGGATGTCTCCAGTTGGGCATTGAGAATTAATGGGTGCTTTTAATCTGACTCTTTTTATTTCTCAGCATTCTTTTAAATTGGTATCTTGTGAGTAATACAGCATAAAAATGACAGTCTTAAAAAAAAATATTATTGTCAGGTTTGCGGAAAAACAAGATAAAAATTACAACATTATGCAAACTCTAAGATTCACTGCTTTTATTACAGCTAAGTAACTGAAAGATTGCTCTAATTTTATTTTAATAGAAACAAATCTGATTGAATTATTTCTGTTTTTCTTTTCAAAAATGAGACTATCACAAGCATTTAAAAAGGTCTTGATTAGAGGTGATGAAGTGCCTAGTGAAATTCAAGTATCTAGACTGGAGCAGTGTTGCTTCATTGGTTTGTCTTTAGCATGAAGTCTTGCTTTTCAATCAGATTGTATTTTTTTTAGGAATAAAATTTTAAAATTAATTATTCTGGGTTTTAATATAGTACAGTAATTCCTGATTTCATTATGCAAAATTAATTTTTTCTCCTAAAAGTAGTGTACTATGGGGTTTTTTTAAAGACTTTTAGCTGAAATCCATAGTTCATTTTGTTGCTTCACCAGATCTTTCTTCTCCTTAGCACATTTTAGCAAGTCTCACCAGGTTAAAGAAAGGCCATAGAGTTAAAATAATTTTAAACTGCGATCCTGCTTAAGCTCTTCTATTTTCTCACTTCCTGACTGAGTACAGCTATCTTTGCCTGCCCTTTCTCCCCTCTTTTGTTTACTGCTGAGGACAGGGCTGATACCACAGCACTGGAGATCCTCACTGCCAGCTGAAAGGAGTTCAGTAGGAAATGCCTTGTCTTAAGGAGTATTGAACAGCACATCCATACACTGGGAAGTGATCTTTTATGGCATCAAAAAGTTCATCTGTGTGGGCTTTCAGTGTTTATTCTACTAATTTGGTAGTGTAGCATGCAATAATTTGTCATATGTTACATATTCATACATCCAAAAAAAAAAAAAGGAAAGCAAATTAAGGTTTCCTGGCTGTTTTATTATTTTATATGAACTCCTTAAAACTTGCTTTTTGATTTATTTTTCAATAAGTTTGGAAAAATGAAACAATTTGCTGATGAATCTGAAATTTGTGGAGATTTGATATATATATATATTTATCTATCTATCTACCTATGTCTATTCTTAAATATATGAAATGTTTATATCAGTGAATTGCTGTTTAATATATCTTGTTGAAAAATGGTTATGCTCTTGTTCTCTGAAAATAAAGGCTTGTAATTCGAGTCTGCCTTTTTAAGAGTTTCCTCCAACGTTGTCTTAAGGTAGAGTTTGAAAAAGGAAGCAATTTATAAGCTGCCAAAATACAGCTCAGTGTCAAAGCAACCAAAGAATAAAATGACTCAAAAGAAATTGTTGCTCTTATTTTGAAAGTGAGTCGGAGTGGAGGAGCTTGCTTTGTGCACAGCTGCTATTGGCTGCACAAACCCCTCATTTCTGTGGCTAATGCTAGATAGGAATATTAATAATACAACTCACACCTTGTCGTATTTTGCTGCTTGATCATCTTGTTTGGCACACCCCCGGTCATGTTCTGTGTGGCCATAATTCAGGAAAGAAAACTCACTGGGGCACTGGTATTACAGTGCAGCAATCAAGGAGGCTGGGATTATGCAGATAATGAAAGGACTGGCTGGCATGTGTTTATCCAGGAAAACTGGAGTGAAGTTTTAGCCAGCGAGGAGCTGCAGAGCCGCCTCCCGTGCCGGACCATGGCTGTGGCTCCCACGTCACAGCTGCCTTGAGGATCCAGGGTGGGTAAGCAGAAATCAGGAGCACTGCCAGGCTCAGAGACTGTGTCAGCAGGATTGCTGCAAGGTTCTGCTGCCAAAAACCTCCAGCTCTTACAAGTCCTTCGTAATGTTGTCTTCCCTGTGCTGTTGCTGCTGTCAGAAGTGGTGTTTCAAGGAGGCTGATAATATTTTGTTGGAAAATACTCGACTACATTAACATAGTTTGGAAAGATAGAGGGACTCTAGCATGAATCTGAATTCCAGTAGAAGAGAAAAGCAGTACTTTTTTCTTTTTTGTTTCCTTTTAATTTTCTTTTAACAACTACAGTTTTAAAATCTAAACCTATCATTTCCTCAGAGACTAGAACTGACCCCTGTGAATTGCTTATAATTCAAAGTGTCGCTGTATTAGTCTGGATAACTTCTGAAAAAAATGTGGAGTAGAAAATAAATGTTTGGCTTGGACCTAAAGGTGATTTAGTTGAGGGGCACTGTAAAGGATAAAATGATGAGAGGATAAAAGGAAGTATCTAAAATGAATCAAAGGGAAGCTAAATTTGATTGGGTTTTGTTTGGTTGGGTTTTTTTGATTGTTGTTTTTTTAATTTGTTTTGTTTTTAAAAATCAAGAAGCTCTGTCCCTCTCTTGGTTTTTAAGTAGTTTGATCTTTAAATAATGTAGATTCTTCCAAGAGACCCATGATTTTTTGTTAAGTGGCTTCCATGCTCTTGTCAATGCATGAATAAGAAATAATAGAATGGGTGGGGAGGAAGTTGATTGTAATTTGACTTAAAAGCATGAATGTTTTGACCTCAGCGATTGGCAGTTTGAAAAGAATGATTTGCTGTGCTGTTTGTGTGAGCATTTGGTTGTTTAGTGTTAATCACCATCCAGTTATGAATATAATTCACTCGTTAGACAAGTGAATTAGACTATAGGCTGGTGCTGGACTTCTAAACATACCTTCAGTAAACACTCAGGTTAAAAGGAGGGATGTTATTTGAAGTGCTGTGTTGATGGAAATTTCATATTCATCTTGTGGAAATACCTTGTGGATGTAATGAAGGTAACGCTCGTCAAGTTGGAGAGGTCTGTAAAAATAAGAAATTTTTATTATAGCTTCTTATATAGTTAAAAGGTGTATTTTCTGAAATACAGTTTTGAGTGAGTAATTGTGAAATTTTCATGCCTAAACAAAGGATAGGGTGCTAGGGTTTCCTTTTTGGTGGGATGTTATTTTTCTTTGCTTTTCCTAGTGACCTATGTTTAGGCTCTTTAAGTTTCAAGTAGGATGCTTTTTGTTTGGTTTATAACTTGACTACTTAAGCAGCTGACACCATTTACCATAGACCATTTAAGAATATTTTGTCTGTGCTTGCTGTAGCAAAGCAGTGGGGTCAGAGGAAAGCTGATCCTTATTTTTTAAATGATACTTTTGTTTCTGGTTTTTAGAGCTTTGAGACAGATCAACATATGACCTGATCCTATCTGCAGAGTTCTCCTAGGCTTGAGAGGCCCAAAATCTGAAGAAGTATAGGATCAGTCCCCATGTTGTAACAGTTTTTCTTGTATTTCAGAATTAAGACCAGTTTTTGTGATGCTCAGAAATAATTCTCATTTGATTATATTAGCACTTTGCCTGAATCAGGATTGCTGAATCAGGTTCGGTATTTTTAAAGGTGAAGGGAGATGAGTGTTAATGTTTGTGTTGCTCTGGCTGGTGTGTTTTGTGGTAACATTTTAATAAAGCAGGGGCTGATTGCTGTGTTGAAGGATGTTCAAAAGGACTGTATTTGTATTCTACTTCAAAAGAGATTTTCAGTTTATTTTTTGCCTATCTTTTTGCTGAAGTTAAGACAAGTTTTGAAGTTGTCATTGAACATGCCAGGGCGTGAGCTGGTTCTCCTCCAGTTACCGGTAAAGAATTATGCTCAGAATAAAGGTAACATTTACTTTTAAAACCAAACTAGAATTACAGTTTTCAAAGTTTATATGTGAAAGTTATAAATCCAGGTTTTGTACCAGTAATGTTCTTAAATATTTTCATAGGCATGAAATACTGTGTTTCAGTTTGGTTTAAGAAAGGACATCAGCATTGCTTATTAGGCATGATAAAAAAGTTGTTTCATTTCGAAATACCAGTCCAGTGAGAATTTCGTATACCTCCTGTGTATTCTCCTCCATGGACATTCAGAAAACATTAGGAGTTTCAGGCACTATAAGTCAGACATTTACTGTGGTCACAGGGTTGTTTTGTTTTTCTTTTGTCCCCCCTAAACATTTTCAAGTAGTTCTAAACTTCTTCCTACAGATTTCAATGAGTTGATTACTTACAGTGAGAAAATAAACTTCCTGTTCTTTGTTGTTGTTGTGATTGGTTGGTTGCTTTTTGTTTGTTTTAGGAGCTCAGGAAGCCAAAAACCAGAAAATGACTGATGATTGTTATCTTAGACCTACCCAAAAGTTAAGGGTTAGTGGCAGCTTTCGAGGTGATGCCAAGGAAAGGTGGGATGATCAGGGAAGGGGGAAAACTGAGGGAAGTTTGTTGCTCAGTCACAGAATCAGGAAGCAGAGAGGAACTGGCCAGACCTGTTGTATGAGAGGAGCTGTGTCAGGTGCAGGGCAGGGAACTGGAGCTCCCTGATACCGGCACGAGTCGGGTCCAGCACAGAGGAGCCGAGCGAGCTCTGCTCCAGCCCATTTATCCTGCAAGTGAGAGGGGGGAAATGCTTCTGCTGGCAAACTGCGGTGGCTGAGCTTGCTCTGAGAGCTCAACCACTTCTCCCTCAGCCTTTTAAACGCTGAGCACTTTGTAACATAGGAAACAGAAGAAAATTCAAGGCTTACTGGGTGTGCTGTTCCTTGGAGATAGTGAGGATGTGAAGAAATAATAATAAAATTTTATTCCTGAACAGGTAAAACTACGCTATTGTACAATAATACAATTTTGTTTGCCTTACAATGACTTTAATCAAAATACCAATGCATAAGCTTACCTCTGTCTACAAACTAGTTGAATTTTGGAATAATTTTATTTTTTTCTCAGGTATATGAGCTATTGAAGGGAGGGCCAAGAGTAAATACTTGCCCCATGAGTGCCCTAAGGTGGTGCTGATGCCTCAAGGAAGGATTATCTCAGAGTGGGAAGAGTAATGCCCAAAGCAGAAGAACCTGTCATTTTCCTCTTTGTTACACAAGCAGCCTTTTTAATTTCCTCTGCCTTGCTGTGTCCTGATTGAAACCTTGCATTAGGCCAGGGCATCCCGGGTGCCCAGGTACAGCTGTGTGCACGGAGACAGGATGTCTGCCTCAGATATTAGATGAGAGGAGTCTCCTGTAAAACGATGAAAAACCATCAGGCCTTTGCCTGGGCAAAAACTACTTGGGTACGCCTGAACCATCTCTTGGAGGTTTGGAGTGTGTAACTAGGAGTAACCATGTCTGTCCCATCACAGTTGTGTCCACAGCTAGAAACTCTCGAACACTTTTTCCAACATTTTGGATGAACGACTATAAGATTTGGGAGCTGGAGAAGTGAGAGGGATGCTGTCAAGCTGGGTTCTAGGGCCCAGGTTGCCTGGTGCTCTTGTGATGGGCTCTGTGTCCCCTGTGGGGTCTTGTTCTCCCTCTGCTCACTGCTTGCTCTCTCCAGGCACTGCATGTCCCTCACAGTGCTGTGTCGTGGGAAACAGGGATTCCCTGTTGGTTTTGAGGTGCCATATGTTTGAACCCAAAGAGATGTGCACACCTGTTCTGTAGTTAACTTGAGTCCTCAGTCAGGACCAAGGTTGTACACAGCCACATGGAACTGTTTCTTTAAAAAGAGAAATAACCCCAGCCAAACCACACTAATGTGAAAGTGGGAAGTAGGGATGTGCCAGCTAATGGTGGTGGTGGTGGTTTGCTGGGCAAGGAGTTTGCAGTCTGTTGTATGTATTCTTTCTTTTTAGCAGAATCACATTTAAAGCAGATCCTTTTAGCCTTCATTTCAAGTGAAAAGAAGTTCCTTTCTCAGCAGAACAAACCATCATAGAAGCATTCAGTTTCTCATTTGCAGAATAAATGATTTTAAGTTCTCTCGAGTCCAGCATGGAAAAAGTATTCCATCGTTTTACCAGATGCTGTGTTCTCCAAAACATCCCTTTTTTCAAATGGCTGTTTCTTAATGATCCACAGCTGAAGGTCCTTCCCTTTACTCTTGGCAGCCTGAGCTGTCTTCATAAGGTGGAACAGGATCTCTCTTTCGTCCTAGGAAATAGTATTAATCCTGCCAGTATTGAACTGAATCCAGGATTACTAATCTGTCAGAACGCTGCTTTTAGTTATTACAGATGATATTCACGATATTTGAGAGTTGCATTCATGTTGTCAAAAACACGTGATGTGTTTGTCTGCGGTAACCTCAGAATTTCTAGAAGGGATTAGTTATATTAATATTAAACGATTGTGGTCTTTATTAGTAAAAATGAGTCAAGTTCTCTTAATAAAATGGTAATTTTCTAATTACATACTATATTTCTAAAGTAATGGCTTTTAAATACCAAGCATTTAAATTTGGCTTTTTAGTGGAATAATAAAGTGTTACAAAGGCTGTCAAGTAATTTAGGGTGAATTCAGATCATTTAGTTATTTGTTTTTCTCAGTGTTTTCCTAGTAAAAGCTGCCTAACTAGTCTGTCTTTCTCATGAACTGTTTTTCCTGTTTGTATCAATTTGGTTGATAACTATACAGAAGCAGAATAGTTGGGAGGAAGTCCCAAGATGTTTCAACTTTTCATTAGCAAAGTGATTGAGGAACAAGGAGGGTTCACTGAGATGTCTGAAACATCATTTTGTAGCTGTGTAGCAAGCTGGGCTCTGTCACGTCCATGAGAAAGAAGTCTGTGTGGAAAAGCACTGTCTCCAGAATGGGTTGCTTTTATGTGTGCATTGTCTTTGCTTGTTTCAGTCTTTAAAAATCTAAATTTACATGGGTTTTCTGTAATTTCTTTTGAGTAATCCTTGCATGTTTGCAGGCTGGTGTAGGTAATATGTGGGGGAAAAAAAAGACTGGCAAATAGATAGGGTATTAGATAGACAGTTGATCTCTAGTGCTGCAGTTATCTCCTGTTTGGTATGGTGCTTTCTTACAGGATTTAGAACTTTAAATGTCTTGTGCAGGAAAGCCATTACTTAAAAAAACAACATGTGTGAGTGAAACTGCTGTAAAATCTTAGAAGCTAAATTCTGGTTAATTTGTGTTAAACCCTGAAACGAATTTACTGGAAGCTTCCTTGTTTGAATGAATGTGAGACATACAGATTCCTCAATGCAGCAGCTCAGAAAGAGTTACTCAACCAGGTTACTTTTCCAGTTGTGACTAAGGGGCCAATTAGCAGCATCCGGAATGAGACGGCAGCGCCTAGGTAAAAATAGATGGCATTTGGAGAAGCCGGGGGCTGGCTTGGAGGAGGTCTTCGGCTGTAGACTGAGAGAAACAAGAGAAAGAGGCACCCTTCAGGAAGGAGTGTTATAGGAGTAGTACAGGACTGTGAGAAATTCCATCAACAAGCAAAGGTAGGAGCAGCCCAGAGGAATGGCAAAAAGCAATACCAGATTAGACCCTCAAACCAACAGGCCTCTGCTGCCAAAGGAATTCCTGAGCTGGGCTCTTACTCCCGTCTGACAAGAGCTATAAGGCTGGCATTGATATGAAAATGAAACAAGCTGTAGCATCGTCTGAAAACGACAGGAACCAGAGGTGTGGGTGTACAGCTCGCTAGATTGTTAGCTCTTATGTTCAGGATTGATACATTGATGCCTCTGTCAGAGGCAGGAGTAAGTCACACACGAGTGATGCTTCAGTTGATTTGCTTGAAGGCAATTAGTTGCCTACTGCTGGCATCTCTGAGACTAAATAATTAACATGCGAGGTACAGGGAGGAGAACTGGATCGGCTGGGATTTTGCTTTCTAGCCTTTACAGTTACAACTTAGTCCTGTGACCACAACTGCTTCAATGGTCCTTCTCTGCCGTTTTCATAGGATACTGAAGCTGCTGGATTAGTATAGTTAAAAACTCTTTTGTTGCTCACTGACCTACTTTGGCTGCACGTTAGCTATTGGATTGGGAAAGGGCCATCTGTATATGTGCCCGTTGGTACAGCCTGAGTGTAAAGAGAATGTAGGATGCTGTCTGCCTTCTCTTGATAAACCTCAGTCCAGTGGAGGCAATTACTTAAAATACTCAATTTTATTGTGAGTGGCTCTCTTCACTCGGCATTTAATAACGTATTAGTGAATTCGATGGAAGAAAGAGAAGGCATGAGGGATGCACCTGAAGTCCTGTCTTTAAATACAAAGGATGTGTGTAAGTTAAAGACTTCTTACTAGTGGTCTAGTAATGAGCTGGCTGCTTCCTAAAAAGTACGGGCAAGCCAGGGAAGGTGTGATCTGTGTATTCCCTTGGACAGATACAAAGCATGTTTGCTGATCTGTACCTGCAAAGGCTCTATATAAATGCTTTCAGACTGTTACCCTAATTCACCAGTAGTGTATTAGATCACCTCACTTTTAGAGTTATCTGTATTTGTATAAACCTGCAAAGCACACACTTTTCCTGCTGAGTCTTTCTCCATTAATTTTTCGTGGAATACATAACTGATGAGATTGCTCTTCCTTTTTATTTTTTCATTAGTAAGCAATGAGCTTTCTGCCAATTAGAGCAAAGGTGTAATCACAGTTGTAATGAACTAGAGTAACACTCCTTGACTTCAGTTTGGCCAGGGTGCCACCTCAAGATGAAGTTTGTGACCACAGCACAGCTGGGGATAAATATTGCTGGAAGTATAATTTCAGTTTATCATCTTCAACAGAGAAGCAGCTTAACTAATGAGTAGCTTGGAAGAGGTAGAGAGGGTAGCAGTTGATGATGAAGGGTATTGTTTGGTAACCACAGAGGAAACGTTTTAATTATATTTAATGCCTAAACTGTTATGTCTGGTTAATATTTGTAACAGTCTAAACTAAGAAGGCTTTGCAAAGTGACTCGAAGCCCAGCAGAACTATACCTTTGGTTATGTTACTTGCAGGACATAACCTCGTCTGTATAGTTTCTAATTTTCTCAGACTTGTTCTTGAGGACTTAATACAGAACTTTTAATTTGTTATGGGTCAAATATTTATTTTTAAAAGCAATATGCTGTTGTAGACGGATAGTGATATTGCAGAGGATCTAAGTAATTTCTAGAGAAATTCTGGTGCCAAGGCCCAGTGATCATCAGATATATTTGTCTGTCCAGGAGCAGACAGCATTTCTGAGGAACAGAAACTCCTATGATGGATTTGCACACCAGCAGGTAGATAATATTCTGCCTTAAAAACCCTGAATTTTTTTATTCAGTGTTTTTGAAGAGGTCAGAGGTAAAGATCTTCTGAAAAAAAGTCTGTGTACATTATGCTAGTGTGAGGTTATGATAAAAATTGTTCTTTAGACAATTGTAAGTATTCTGAAATTAGGTCTTTGCTCTCTAGAACCATGTTAGGGAGATAAAATGCCTACCCCATTTAGGGTTCAAGAAGCATAAAAAAAAGTTTCTGTTCAAAAGAGAGAAAAGTGGCCTAATATTCTGTCAGTCAATTTTGCAAGTTTTAGCAAAAATACCTGGTTTAGGTATAACAGAGCAATAGACTCTAAAGGTGGGTAATTACTAGTAAATGAGTTTCTCATTTACATTGCTTTGAAACCGAGCTGAGCCATTCTGTGATGGACAAGATCCTATTTCTAAAGGAATAGCTGTTATTTTTGCATAGACATGTGTAATGATAATACATAATAACATAAAATACCCAGCATAACACATATAAACTTGACAGGTTATAGATGAGTATTATATAAATGTCATGTTTTTGCATTCTATTGCTGAGTTGTTCCAGATCCTGAATAATCTGAAGATCAAAAAGTTGCTGTAGAAGTGGTATAGAATGGCAGTGTGTTTCTGTGCACCAAGGAATGTGAGCAAGCTCTACAGTAATTACAAAAGCAAAATAAAGTAGATTTATATGTTTATTTCCTGTCATTTAGACATATGTACTGGGCTTGGCAATATGAAAAAGGGTGTTCCCTTAACTAACAGCCTGACTGATTTGAGTTACTGTCACAAGGTGTTGAATAACAGAGTGTGAGCCTCACGAATGACCGCGTCTCGGGACGGCTGGTGGAGCCTGAGCACTGGAACGCCTTTTGCAAGGAGTGTCTGTGGAAGGAGGGCTGGTGTGGGAACCGCCCTTCTTGACAGGGAAACCGCGTGGATTGTTTGTGGATGCAGAGTCCTCACGTAGCATCTTCTGAGTAATGCTTTTGAGTTTCTTAGCTGGCAAGGAGCTATCCCAGCGTGCAGATCAGGATGTACCTTCAGGTTTTCCTGTGTTTTCCCGTGGCTGGGATGTAGCAGCGATTATGTTCTTATGCTCAGGAAACACAGTGGCTGGTGTCCCTGAGGGACTTGCTGCTGCAGATGGAGCATCCCTCTGCAACCCCAGCTTGCTTTTGGCATAACACTGAATCCACCTTGACGTGTTGGTTCTCATCTTGGACATCTCAGTGGGCTGAAACTAGTAATTAAAAAGTAAATGAATAATGAAGGCCAAACCCCATGATTTTGTTGTTGTATCATGCTGGAGCTCACGCAGGAAAGAGGAGATAAGAATAAGAATGTGTAAGAAGTTGAGCTTTCAGTGTGTCCATTTGGGGACTTTCGAATGAATTCCCAGCTTATTTCTGCATCTTCTGTCATAACTTTGGGGTATGTTTACTAAATACTGTTTTTTTTTTTCTTACACAAACGTAGTATCTTAACCATGTGCAGTTCCATAAAATCCTTACTTCATTACACGCATTGTCCCCTCTGTGGAGGGAGTGAGAGAGCAAACAGTTGGATTGCGTAGCACGTTACTGGAAAATGTTGGGAGACTATTGTGGTAAATTAGCATAAAGTAGAACATGTTGCTGACTAAATTTATACTGCCAGATGAGAAGGGAGTGGAAGTTGTGTTTTCAGGGTTCAATTAAACTCTTCTCAATGTATAAACAGGGCTATAGAAATGTATATATTGTATGTATGTATATTATTTGAGCTAATAAATGTGAATATTTTAAAATATAAGCCTGAGCTCTTAAGACAGTGGGTTATGTATGTAGAACAGCTCTCACATAATTATTTGTTTCACTCGAGAATGAAGTATTCCTGTGACTTCTGGGATAAATTAGTGGGTCAGTATCAAGCAAAGTAGCAATTCTGGCACTAGCTCTGAGCCTGCTTGGATAAGAGTTATGTTTTGGGTTTCCTGTGCTCTTGGTTCAAGCTTTTTTGCAAGTGTCTGAGCATTTCTGTATAAATTTCATAGAGCAGCTCTGTAGTTGGACCAAAATGAATATTGCATATTTTATTTGGACAGATGGCAGTTTCAGAGCACTTACTAAGCAAGATACAATTTCTGCATTCTTACAGGAAGCATGTACAGATATATAATTTCATCATTATTTCATTATGTACTTAATGCACTGAAGAAATGAATTGCAATGCAAATCCTGGACTGCCTTGTGACTGCATTTAGAGTGGAAGCTAACTGTAAGATTTCTGTGACGTGTTTGTGTTCTTATATTTAATGATCATTACAGAGCACAGGCCTCTCATGTCATGCAGAAAAAAATTGTGATCTGGTAAGAATCTTATCAAAAGAAAGACAATAATCCTCTTAAGGATTCTTCTGTCTTAGGTCAGGAGGCCATCATGGGGTTTTTGCAAAGGTGTTTCTTAGTGTCCTGGAAATTGTAAACACTTGTAGATTTTTTTGCCATCCAAGGAGCCTGGAAACAATGTACTGTTCATTATAAATGGTTGGTCTTGCCATAATATTGCCATCAATTTACAATGCAAAAAAAAAATTAAATGGTACACATTGTAGTAAGATAAAGCTGAAGCTGCAATGTAATCCATCATTCTCTCTAAAATTAACAGAAAACAAGTATGAGATAAAAGAGATTTGAGCATAGCATGACCAAGATGAAATAACGAGCTGAGACTTGGTGTCTCTATTGATGTTTTGGGTTCCAGTGCTCTCCTAAGAACTTGTGAATGGATGGAGGATGGCAGGGTCCTAGAGCCCAGCCAGGCAATTAAAAATACACTAAAAAGCACCGTGAAGACCTGTTAGAGATTTTAAAGGAAAGGAAGACAGCAGTAGGGTGATCTCCATGCAGCATTAAGCTACATTGTGCAGCTTTGCTGTGTATTGGGTGTTTGAGAAATCCCTTGGAAAACAAGGTGGCTTTGTTTTTATGGTGTTCTTGCCTCTGCTCTTTGGGATGTGATTTACAGTACAGGAGCTGAGCACATAGGTGAGTTCAGCTTACTTTCCATTTGCTCTACCTGTAGCTTTTGCTATTCAAATGTCTACAGAAAAACCTGACTAATTCTGGTGTGCAGCTCCTCCTGGTAAGGGCTGAAAGGAGCTGGTGGAGGGCTCTGCACTGAAGGCTTTACCAGCTAGAACTGAGCAGAGGTGTAAGGAGTAACACTTAGGGACTAATCCTGGAGTCTCATGAAACCCAGCTGCAAGGATTTTTAATGTAGAGTCAGTCTTGTCTTTGTAACCGAGCATGATGCTAAAATTTGGGAGGTCTTTTAAGTTTGTGGATATTTTGATTCTTACACTGAGAACGTTCTAACAACTCTGGGAGTTGCAAAGCATGAGCTGATTGTACTGTGTTTTAGTGTTGTCTCCCAGGTTTCTTTTTTTTAATACACTTGGCTAAGTTAACAGGTGAATGTCAGAAAAGAACCAGAAACAATAAACTGTCCAACAAACAAACAAAAAACCGAAGTAGAGAGATGCTTATGTATATGTAAATGTAAAAATTAGAAAACAAACAGTGGGGATTTTTTTTGTCTTTTTCTTTCTTTTTATAAAGAACATTTACAATCCATTGCTTTTTTTTTTTTTTTTACCTTCTTGGAGAAGTCTTGAAAAGTAACAATTAAGTGTTTCATATGTAATGCTAGATGGTGTTAGGCAGAAAGTGTGTTGCAAAGGTATCTTGATAACTTCTTCACTACCTCAGGTCAGTGTTTCAGCGGCAGGACAGAAATGGGCAGCAGCTCTCTCTGGTGACTGCTCAGCAAACTCAGTGACTTCGGCTCTCTGAGTGAAGGGTAGCTTGTACTTTGAAAGTGCAATTCAGTAAAAACCTTCTTAAAACAACTGGCATGAGCTTTCTGAGCCAGCATAAAAGAAACTTGAGTCAGTCCAAGAAATTGGCCACAGTAACTCTCCGTGTTTCAGCAAAGTATTTTTGTCTTATTTTGGGACTTTTTATTCAATTTAGGGAATTGAAATAGTATTTATGTGTATTTTTGCCAGCTTTCTTGCTTCCCTGAAAAAAAAAGAGAAATCACCAATAATTGTTTCTAAAATATTAGTAAAAATTGGGTGGAGGGAGCAAAAGCAACCTACAAAACCTTTGATCAGCCTGGGGCTAAAATATAAGTGTTAATTTGATGTCTAGGCAAACTCCTCCTAAGTAATGTAATTGGATATATTAAAGATGTCAGAGTGTCAAGAACCTCCAGATATGTGGCTGCTTAATCAAATTTAGCCCCTAATCTCTAACTCCTTCATTCTTGTTTTGCTTAAACACTTTGAGCTACTACTTTTTTTTCCTTTTAAAATATTTTGCTATTTTCATTGTGTACTTGTTCTCCAGGCGATTTTTTCTCTGTCTTCCAAGTCTTGTGCTCTACCTCATCCTCTCTCTCTTGGTCTTTTAATAATTTTTTATGTTGTTTCCTTGTCTTCTTTAGTTTCCCACTGTGTACCCTTCTCATAATATTCAGAGCTATTTTGCTGTTCCTCCATCTCTACTGAAATGTTTTGTTACATTTATCTACCTGCTCTTTTTCCATTAATTTTGCTCTAAAGTCTTGTCATTTGAATCCTTTTCCTTACCTTCTCTTTTACCTTCTTTGACCTGGATCGTTTTTGGCTTGCAGGTAGAATGGGTAAACTTCGACTGTCTTGGGGTTATTTCATTAAACTCATCCCATTTCTTGAAGAACTAATGTGGAAGTGTTGAAAATGTTGTCAATTTACCTAAGCAAGAAGGTATTGCTGCTTGATTGTGAAGAGACATTGTTCTGCTGAGTGGTGATTATCAGTTCAAGCATGAGGGGTGCTATATAGGCCAAATATCTTGTGAGTCTCTCTTTTTGTGGGACAGCAGTTGGTGTACCAAAATACCCTGGCGGTCTTGTCTTCCATTAATTGCTCAGGAATTCTCACTATCCTCCATGTATTTCCTTGATTACATATCATTATCCAAGATGTTTGATGTAACTGTTTCATAACAGATTCGTTGTGTAGGTCGGTGAGTAGTGAGAGTATCCAAACCTGTAAAACCTAGGGCCCCCTGGAAGTTCTATGCTCACTTGAGGGTGCACATCATCAGTGCCAGTTTGCACTAATATAGACCCTTTGCAGCAAGTATTCACGTAATAATGTTTTATTGTGGCTCATAAACAGCTTTGACAACCAGACTTGTGGTCTTGGTTCCCTTCCAAGTTGAAAGATGTTCACAGCACAGACATCATTGGTGAGAATGAGCAAGTGTTGGTCCCAGATTAACAAAGCACAGCCTAAAGGAGTCTTTTCCTTGAAACTTTGCCGTGGCTCTGGATGGAGCTGTATGAAAATAAAGAGACTTAAATTACTGTGTGCACCATGCCTGCAGTGGAAGTAGGCAAAAGGTTCAGCTGAAACTTCATAAGGTGTAAAAGTATAGTTTTTAAAAATATGGTTTATTAAATTCTTTTTATTGTCAATTTTTAGCCCTTCATCCATATATTATGCTATTCAGGGGCTGAAACTCAAGATACTACTACTATATGAGTAAAAGCAGAATTTCGATTAATATAGCTACATTACAAAATTTTGGCAGTTTATATGACTAAGAATACATCTATTAAGGAGTACTCCATGTTGTTTGTGATGCTGCCCCATCTGCACTCAAGGCACTCAAATGATGTGTTAGATCTACATTGAGTTTAGAATACCCACCCCAGTAAATGATGTTTGTTGAATATCTGTGAGATGATTGGAGAGTGTTGTAAGCAGTGGAGGAATTCACAGATCCAGGATCCCTGTGGAGCTACCCAGGAGACTCCCACTTGGTGAGAATTTGCTCAGTTTGATTAGGGGCAAATTTATGGCCAGGGAAATAATTCTCAGTTTTGTGACAGATTATCTGAAGAGACACTGATTATCAGAGAATTGGTGGATTATGTCCTGTGTTGCACTTCTAATCATGCAGTTTGAATGTGCTGGAAATAGTATGTTAATGTTGTGCATTTTCTTTCTGCGTGTGTTCACTCAGGAGAGTCAGCTTGAGTTTGTCCCACTGTATTTATTGCTGTGTGAATAATTGTACTAGTTAGGTTTTACATATTTGGAACACAGTGCCTAACTGCTGCCCTGCCTGTATAATGATTAAGTCTAGAGAATGGGTTGGGGAAACAGCTTTGAGAAAAGCACCTCTTATAAATGAATGATTACTGACTTGGCAAAGCATTCATAATATTGACAGCCAGCTAGGAAAATTAAATCAATGCAATCAGGATAGTGATTATTTTTTCTCGAGAAGTGTGTGTGTGTAAGAAAAAGAGAGCAAACATTTGTACTTCTTGGAATGTTAAGACCAATATTTTACTGTGAAAAGTGAACTGTAGAAACGTCGTCGTTCTGTGTTTCAGGACTGTAAGTTAGGGAAAGCTTTGAGATGGGTGTCGCTTGACCTTCTCTTGAAGTGAACTTCTCAAAGAAAACCATAAAGCTTTCAATTACAAATTTGCAAGTTTTATTGGAATGAAAACTAGAAAGGTAACTTCTTCCAAAATAAAATCTTCATAGTGATTTGTGAGGGTTAGGTGTAGCAGAGGTTTATGCACCACTGCATGCTTTGTGCAGGTGTGTCCTTGATGCAGGACTTGGTTATATTTAATGTCCTTTGGTGAGTGGCAGCAAAGTGGGAGCAGTTTGGGGTTTGGGAGCTTTTTTTGTCACAGAGAGATTTTACTTAAATAGAAAAAGAATTGTCCTAGGTTTACTTAGAAACTGGAAGACATTAAAACTGAAGAAGTATTCAGGAATTATTTTGCCTTTAAGTCAGAAGGGAAAGTTGAAATTTTGCAATTTAGTTGAAAGAGGAAACAATCTCAGAAGTGGAGTGAATGCAGAGTTCTCAGATGTTGGGACATTATAAGGAAGTTCTTAAAATTAATATGAGTAAAAGTGTTATTATTAGTCTCTCTTCCCCATTTCAGACTTCTGTTGGTTTTAGTATGTGTTTTCATTTTTCATGTTTAGTGTGGTGTTCGCTTTTACTATCATAGAAGAAGATGATGCTAATTCTCTATGCAAATGTCATCTTCAAGCTAATGAATACCAGTGATGTATATACTGGAAGCAATAGTTATTCTGAGAGCATTTTGATTTTAATGATTCATAAACGTTCTGATAGTGCCTGTGTGGGTGAAGGGTACCATGTGCGAGCATACTCCAGTTCTGCTTAATACTTCATATGTTATTACATCTTTTGTCTTGTTTTATTCTGATTTTGGGCCCTATACTGCCCTGTATCTGCAATCCCATGGCTTTCCTCACAGTTGCCATGCTGCTTTAAGCAGCTCAATCCCTCCCTCCATCTTCACTTCTTCACTTCCCAGCGTTGTGTCCTTCATTGCAAAAGGACTGGCAGGAGTGGATCAGGGAGCTGATCCACGTGCTCCCCCTTCCCGGTTGCTCACTTGCCAGGGAGAGGAGAGCCATAGCTCACTTCTCTGGGTGCAGCTTCTCTGGTGCATAGTTTGCTTCCTATAATCGAAAATGGGTTACTTGTAAACTACTTTAATTAAAACATGAATGTAGTATAAACAGTATATGTTTTTATCGATGTTAGAGGCTTGCAATAAAAGTGTGCTATCAGATTTTATGTCTTTAGTTGATAAAAGGATGCAGAAGTCAGACTGATGAGAAGGGATGGGCTGGTTGGATTAGAATTATTTTGGGAAAAGGCTATTAAGAGAGAAACAGAATTGCTTTAGCCATTTAGGAATTAGTATTTCAGCTCTTGCAGTAACAATTGTTGGTCCATGTCTAATAAAAATTATAGTACTTTCTGTCAGTTTTTCTGATAACTTTATAAAAACTCGACTTCAAGGCTCTGATTCTGTCTTGATTGTGAGCATTCAGATGTACTAGTGCTTGCTTTCACTAAGCCGATTTCTTTTGAATCTGTGAATACTCACTGTATTTCAAAAGCTCTGTACAGTTTTAAATGGCTAAAGAGAAAACTGACAAGCCTGAAAATTAAATTGTAGCAAAGACCTGAAAATGAGGAGAGTTCTCACAGTCGTCCAGATAGTAACTTACCGTGCTTTAAATTTTGGTTTTAGTAAATGTATACTCCTCTGTGCATTTGACAGAAAGCACACATGCCACTTAATAGTGTCACTTCGATTTTATTTTATAGGTTATTAAAGTATTATGTGTATTTACACAGATTTATTAGAGCGGTTGCTCAATTTTCAGTTCTTTTATGTGAAAGTAGATACAATGGTAATATTGCAGGTTATTTAATTTTGGGACCTAAATGTTTGGCTGTGTGCTAGCACAGGAGTAAGATTCATTGAAAACTCTGAGTATCTGCTGAGAAGAAAAGGGTTTGCTGTCTTTCATCAGCCAGCTGTGAACATCTCTAAGGAACTGTGTATTTCATTCCAAGTTGTTGCATTAAGGAGCTCAGGAGTTCTGCTGTGGGGCCTGTAGATCTGTGCCCCAAATACCAGGAAAAGAACCTCCCCACCCCAAAATTTCAAACCAGCCATGATCTGTGTGGGAAGGCTGGGAACATGGAATACTGATTTTGTTTATTTATACTGCCCTTTTCTTGTCTTAGGACCGCCTAATTTTTCCAGTGTATTTACTCTCATATACTTCCCCTGTTTCCAAGTACAAAAAACCTCCGGTATTAGGTGTTACCCTGTTCCCAAGGCACCCCAAACTCCCAGGAACATTGAGAAAAAATTACTGAGTGGAACTTCTTAGGAGTTGTATTCTCTAGTGTGAGTGGCAACTTGCTTAATAAAGAAAGCAGATACAACCTGAACAATTGGTTTGTGGGGTTTTAGTCTGTGGGGCTTTGAGGTTTTTTTTGTTGTTTGTTTGTAGGTTTTTTGGTTGGCTGTGGTTTGTTTTTTCTTAGCTTGCCCCTATGGTTCGTATGGCCTGTTGACGTAGTCAGACTGGCGTGAATTCCATGTAGTGTTTTAGAGTGGTTTTTCTTGAGAAGAACTTAATTATATTTTTTGTTTTGTTCCCACACCTCCAGACACTTAACTGGAGAAAAGAAAACAAACTTTTATGACTTATTTTAATGCTTTAGTAATTTTAAAATTTTTATTTAATATGAACCCTGCTTAAAATGAGTGTAATCTTGAGTCATATATATGAGTCTGGTTTTAACTTGTGCTGAATTGTATCTTAATGGATTCCCACTTGATTTCAGCCTGTTTTTCTTTGGCTGTAATGTCCTTGTTGGTCAAAGCAAATATGTAAAAGTCATATAGGACAGTGCAACCAAAACCCTGTTATAGTCATGTAACAACATAGATAGTATTGATACCTTTTAAATATTTTCGAGGTCTGTGGTGAATTATAGGTAGTATAAGAAGGAGTGGAAGTTTTAAAAATAATACTTTTGGAAAGTAACCAATTGCACTTTTTATTTTTGTTTTCTTTTTTTCAGCCTGTATACAAGGCTGTCTTTGGAAGAAATTTTTCATCATTTAACTGTTGCCTGGTTGTTAATAACAGTGAATTCTGAAGTCCATTCTTGCTCTCTCTATTGTTTGAAGGCAGGTAGTCAAGAAAGCAGTCACAGAACTCTGCTTCCCCAGGCCCTTTATGTCCTGTAGGGCTGTAACCTTAGAAAGGTCGTGTATAGAAATGATCTTTTTTGTAATGGGTGGAGGCTAATGAGTCTCTGTCTCCTTGGCTCATCTTAGGTTTCAGCTCTGCCTGCTCTGAGGTGTTCGAACGTGTGAGAGAGACCTGGCCAGTGGAATGGCTTTAGGGTGTCTGGTTTTGGGGCTGTCAGTATTCCAGAGGTGTTTGGGGAGGATTCTTCTCCCGTGTAGATTCCCTGTTGAATCCTGTCACTACTTTAGTGCTGTAAACAGAAACAAGTTGAATAAATGGCTGCATCTTTATTTGTACTGCAATCCATGTTTATTGTTTTTAGTGTTTAAGCACTGGTTTTAATTAAATTGAAGCACTGTGTTTAAGCAAAACAGATTCGCGGTGCTTAAGCCTTAAAACTACTTAAAACTACCACACAATTGCTAACAGCTTCCAGCATTTGCCAAGTGTTCCTTACTATGACTTATTCTTGTGTCAGTAATAAGAAGTTCCATCTTAGGTTGGCCTTTAAGAAGTCCAGGTTTTAAGAAATAAATGTGAATTCTTTACTATTAAAGTTTTTTTAAGGGGAATCAGGAAGGTCAACCAATGGATTTTGGTGCTGAGGCAGGCATTGGTGCCTTAAATAAAACAAGGTAGCTCAAAGGAAGTGCTCACTAGTCTGAGGGCAGACTTTCAGAGTAAAAATACCAATTTCATTTCTGCAACTTTCACTATTGCTATCCTTTTGTGTACATGAATATTGGATAAATGAAGCTTATGTATTCTTTTGATGCATTTGGTAAAGTAACCAACAACTAAGAAGTTGACATTCCTTTTATTATTATATTATATATTAAGTCTTTTCATTTGCTGAGAATTAAGCAAACAGAGCAAAAGTAGTGAGTTCTGCTTACTTTATTGGTCAAGCACATATTATTTTTTGTGAAAGTGTTCCTGTTGATGCATGTTATGTGTTCATAGTCCAGCAAAAAAATCCTCACTGTATTTCAGTGAAATTGATTTTGCTATGGGGAGTGTCAACATGGGGGTAATGATTGAAACTCAAAACTTGCTTGTGGAATTATGGTCTTGCTGTGTATTCATATATATGTATTAATGTATATTCATACGGGGTTATAAATGACGCAGTGTCTATAGAAATATAAATTAATCAAGCTTGATGTGTTTGGCAGTTTTTTCATCCTTCTTTGGAGTGTAAGTTAACGATGGTGAATACCAGCCTCCAGTCAAAGTAGTGGTTTATTGTAAAATTAAGTCTTGAATGCTGGTGTGTTTCCACTCTCTACTTCAGCCTGGACTTTCTTGGTGAACTTTATTTTCCTAATAGCAGGTGATGATTAAATTCCTTCTATAATACATTCAAGATCTCAAACAGACAATAGTAATACAGTTCCTATAAGTGGTTCATTTGTTAATCTGAGCTCTGTTCTACAAGATTTGTATGAATGTTGCTTTCCTTTGAAATTGATCTTCAAAAAGAAATCCTGTTTTGTATAATAAGATGCCAGACTCACAAAGATTTCCTTTCTTGTTTCATAGACGTTCCATCTTCAGAGCAGCCTGAACTGTTCCTAAAGAAACTTCAACAGTGCTGTGTCATTTTTGACTTCATGGACACGCTTTCAGACCTTAAAATGAAAGAATACAAGCGCTCCACTCTTAATGAACTGGTGGACTACATTACAATAAGCAGAGGCTGTTTGACAGAGCAGACTTACCCTGAAGTAGTTAGAATGGTGAGTTCCTTCTTTCTCATGGTCTCTTTTTAAATACACTTGCAATTCCAGTTACAATCTGTGGGCGAAGTTGAACCCTGGAGTAGGTGGATTAAATTATGCCTTTGGCTTGTTTTTGCTAATACACATCGCTTGGGGATAATTCTCCAAAGACAAAAATATTAATTTTTATATATTTTTAATTAAAGTCAAGTAGATTTTGGTTATTATGGTGTCATAAATGTATGAAAGGAAACCTGGATTGTTTCCTGATGGAGAAAGCCAGCAGCCATAAAATCAGAGTCCCTCATGTTTTCTCCAATCTACCTTGCCTCTCCTCCCCACTATAAATAATGGAATAATTTTTGCAAGTTTCTTATCTTTCTTTGAACTTTCTCCAAGCTCTTTGGTGTCTACTTTAGGTGGAGATAGCTTAAAGTATGCATGGATAATAATTTTAAAATAATAAATGCTAAAAATGTATAGGATTGTTGTGAGAATTTCCTGGTTGGGTTATGTGGATTCATACCAGGTGCTGTTAGAGTGAGCAGGATTGCTCAATAATAAAGCCATACCTTGTATATATAAATTGTCAAATAATAGTGTTTTCAATGTAAAAATGGAAACAGTACCAGATGCTGCATGGTGAGGAATGTTCATTGCAACTGGCAGAATCAATCACTGCTGTAAAATGTTTGTTCTGTACTACTGTACAGAACCCTTAAACCTGTTCTCTAAATGAGAAAGCAATTAATTAAATATAGATTTGGTGATGTCAGTTTCTTAATGATACTGTGTGATTGTGGAATCCATGCCCTATGTGCTGGAAGAAGAGCATGAATAGCTTTTGCATTGCATTGTGTATGTTCCTCATTTCTTTTCTGACACACAGATACATGCTGTGTTGCTTGTCTGTAATACTTAAAAATAGCTGTAAGTTGTGACAGCACCATCAAGCAGTTAATCATGAAGGAAAAAAACAGAATTAAGGGTGTATGAAAAAATCTTAATATGGCTTATTTGTGTGTATGCATTGTCAGAAAGCCTATAATTACGAGATCAGATTCTTCCTCTTCTCCCTCACTCTCTCTTTCCCCCTTCTGCACTGGACTTGTGAATGAGCTGCTTGCTGTGTTATTTCTTCAGTATATGATTTCATGCACCATTCAAAAACCAGGCAGAATACAGAATGACTGGTTTTTGCTCAGTTTTTCTGCTGGTGCTGCACTGTAGTATCTGAATGGTTTGCAAATGTTAGTTTAATCTAATGTGTACTCCTTGTGATGAGCAAAATGTATCATACCCTTTGCATAGAAAGGATGTTGATGCACAGATAACTTCAGTAAAATGGGGGACTTTTCTGTGTGTAGAAGATGCTTCCAAACTCATCCCCTCAGAGAACCTGGTAATTTTTTTTTAGCATTACTGTTACTGAGGTTGTATTCTTTGTTGACTTCGGTTATAGTTGTTTACTGCAGCAACATCTCTTGAATACAAACTCTGCAGGTTAGTGTTGCCATTGCTTGGGCCCCAAGAAACAAGAATAATTTGGTTTGTAATTGCTTATAAAGTTCAATTTGAATCATAAATCATAATCTGTGAAACAATCTGATCTTGAACTGTGGAAGACATGCAAAACCCGTTAGGTATCTTGTCCTACTGTCCCCACGGTCACTTGTGTTGATTCACGTAACAGTTTTTATCTTAAGGAAATGATGTATTGCCTAAAGAGTTTAAAAAGCGTGGTTTTGAATAATTTCTGTAAATACATTCTGTATCTATAATATGGAAGAGTTACTGGAAAGAAAGATACAGCTTGAATGTTTCGACTGGATTTCATAGATACTTACTAATGGAGCTTAAAAAATTCCAGTTTCAGCTTAGCTCCTTTTTGATATAAAACTGTTCTCTGATCTTTTCCTTTCATTGCATCATGCCCTTCTGTGTTCTACTTTCTTCTACTTTCCAGTTGTAGTGCTGAACCCAGGCTGTTTTCAGTGCAGGGGAGGACTGTGAATATTCTCATGTCCTGTGCATTTGGCTACCCAGTGGCCCCTGACTGTCCAAACCTGGATTTTTTTACAAATAAAAAGATGCCCAAGTATTTAGGGAAGTGAACGTGATTTTTTCCTAAAGAATTTCCTGAGAAAATAGTATTATTTAGATTTTGGATGAAACTCTAGCCTGCAACAGCCACCTGAGCTTTGGGTACGGTGTAAGCAGTTGAAAGCTGGAGTCCCCTAATTGTGCCTGTCACAACCAGCGGCGTTCTTGGTGCATGTGCTGCTGGAAAACCACTTTGGGGGTTGTATTCCATGGGAGCAGGATGCAGTGCTCTGGTATCGAATTTGTGTGAGTGAATCCATAGCAAATGCATGAATGATTCTATCGATCGTCCCAACGAATGCTTTGCAGTGTTTCTGCTAAACCACATCACCGGGGCTTTTGAGGCTTGCAGGTATTTTTTTTTTGGCAGGTAGGCTGTCTGGAAAAAATGCTATTTTTTCCTCCTGGTCTTTGCCTATAAAAGCAAGACATCTTCACCACTTTGAGCACAGTTACACAGGCCCTAGAGGGAAAGGTAGTTCCTCTAATATTATATAGAATAAGTTTTCAGCACATAGTGCCTGGTGAAGAGATGGCATTAGTTACTTTGTGCTGAAGCACTGGTTTTGGTGTAACTTGTTCTTTGCAGTTAGTGCATGTTCTTGTTTGAAGCAGTTTTGTGCCCATAATCACACACTGAGACAGACTTAAATGTGCACAGTTGACTTCATGAGCGCAGCTACCACCTTCATGTGCTTTTGGGGATTTCACCAAGGTCTCCAACTGTGTTCACAAGGGAGCTGTCACGTTGAGAGTCTCAGACCTGTCATAATAGTGAAGAAAACAGCAGTATCTATGTCCTGACCGAATTAGCGTCCCCACTGCCTGTCTGCCACAATTGTCATGGGAGTGTTTCGACTGAAAGACCGGGATCTTAAAACTGATCAAAATGGAGCCCCTGGATGTTCTTTGTCCCTTTGAAAGGTCTCTTCCCTGTTATGTTTAGTGTTTATGAATCTAGGAATTAATATTTCCTGCTTGTCCCTTTGGGCTACTGTGATTTGGAGGTGAAGGGAAAAAAAGAAGTTCTTTTGTGAGTTTTAGCAGGAAACTTTTTCCATGAGCAGGAAAAAGAAAGGTGTACCAGTCTTAAACTGATATTTTTAAAATTACTAATATTTATAATATATAGCTATTATATTAATAGCTAAAGTGTTTTCTCATCTTAATCATCTAAAATGTTCAAAAAAGTAGTATCTGTGGAAGAGACTTTTTTTTGTTTTAAGGTTTTATAATGTATGTGTATGTTAATGATCTCTGTTTGTGACCCAAAATACTGGGCTAGGAAGAGGTTGCCAGTAGAATTCTTCAGAAGAGCTGAGATTTTTAATTGCTTCTAAAATATAAGGGTTTGAAAAAGTAATTTGTGGTAGCCAGACAACTTACGGATGTTTTTTATGCCAACCGTGTAAAATTTATGCCATTAAAAGCTTTATCCATGCTTGTAATATCACATGTTTTCATCTTCTTCTCTTGAGCATGTGATATGATGTTGTATATAGCTAAATGTGAAACCACTTGGCTGTTTGTCAACCTGCGTGAAAATCTGCTTCCTTAAACCACTCTCTTCAGCTTGATACAGTGTTTGGCATGTTATTTGTTATTTAAAAAAATACAATAAAATAGAATTTCCTAATGGCCACCAAAGCAAGTTGCAGAGGCCTCATCCCTGTCATCAATATCAGTTGATGGGGAGAGTGATTGGGATTTGTGTTAATGGCCATGAGCTGAACAGATTTATTCAGGAGGGTATTGCTCAGCGTGCTTCCCCTGCAGTTTGATGTGTTGTTCAGAAGGGCAGATGACATTCTTTAGAATTAGGCAAGTCTTAGGAAAAATGGCCTTGCCAATTAAGCCACACTCTGCTAAGAAGGAAATGCCAGTAATGGGGCTTTATGAGCCAATAATTGGACACTTAATCTAAAATTTATTCCTGTCTGAGCAAAATGTGGAGGCTTAAACTAATGATTCTGATTTTGCTGGTAGATTAAGCAGTGGTAGTTGAATGAAGTAAATGTTTGTTATTATCTGTGGTATCCTAAAGGGGGTATGTGGTAGAGCTGTTTGTGTTTTATGGGTGTTAAGACATAAATTGAGGAACCTGATCTATGTCATTAAAAAAAACGGATGAAAAAATTGACAAGCTGTAAAACTGAGAAGTCTGGATGAATCTCTTTGTTGGTGAGCAACCTCTCAGCTCTCCTGCTTGCTTCTTTAGAAATTGTAAACCCAGGCCCTCACGTTTACGCAACATAAAAACACACCTGTGTGTTTGCCAGCCCACAGGAGATGGCTAATGAAAGTCTCTTCAGATACATCTTTTAGAATGGAATAGTGATACTTTGTTCTCTTTTCCAAGTGCTGAAATGCCTCTGGCTTCCCATTGTCATCTTTATCTTTTCTGTAATGGCAAATCAAGCAAAATAAGACTGTAATTTCTGTATAGCCAAAGTGAAACATCATAAGAGATGTCATGTGGCGTAGAAGCTGTGTTGAGCAACACAGGGAAAGAAACTTGGTTAGATCAATACCCAAATAAACACAAAAAATGCATTTTAAAGGTCAGATTCTGGTTTGGGTTGGTTTTTTCCCCCCTCCCCCCCCTCTCTTCTTTCTACTGACATAAATCTAGAGAGATTGCATTCCTTTTTACTGCAGGTTTGTCTCAACAGATGTGAGGGCAGAGTCTGTTCAGGAGTTTGTTTGTGACAGACCTGTTAAACATAAAGAATATCTTGCTAAGCCATGATTTTTTTAGCATATTGAGGAACCTATTTTTAGGAAGTGTTCTAGCTGTTAGACTTCATAGGCATTATGGTTTTTATATTTTCTATAGCTTTAGCTGTGTCTTATGACTAAGTATGACATCTTTTGAGTTTCTGTATTAAAATGTTCTTGGATAGGGATTTTTCTGCAGGTCCACCTATATTCAGTCTTACCTTTTTGATTTAACAAAAACCCTGTGTGTATGTTCCTGTTGCTGCTTGTATTAGATTTCAGAATATAATACTGAATGTCATTTTGAGTTTAAGGGAAATAAATGGAATCATATACTCTCACAAGAATTGACAAATTGCATCCCTTTCTAATGTGAATTTTATATAAGTTCAGGAATTTTGGAAAATATTAGGAATTAATCTTGAACTTAACTTGAATCAGTAGAAGTGGAACAGATTGTTTTGAAGCCATCTGAAATGCTGAAAGGAAAATGCAGTGTCCTTTGACCCCTCCCCCAATGTTTTTTGATTGAAAATTGTCATGTGGGTGCAGCCATAATGGAGCAAGCATGCTATTGTTAAAAAAATATGTAAAAATCACATCATATTTTAAATTCTGTTCTTCTTTCTTTAATGTGAGGGTTATCAATTCTGTAGAAGCAAGAAAAGAATCTAACTTTGATTTCTTTTATGCATTATTTCCAAATACTTTTGTTAGATGTTTTTGCTATTCACATTCTTTATACACCTAGCTTGTGTTAAACGTACAATGCTTGTTAAAAGAAGAGGCCCTGATGATCTGTGCTCCACTCAAAAAGTCAGTTGGAGGCAGCTCCTCTTGCAGCAGTTGTCCCTAATAATTTTTCTGGACAGCCTGTAATTACATTTACCCGTATCCATTATTCCTGCAGTTGGTTACATAGGCCTTGCATCTGTCAGACTTTATCTGCATAATAGTTCAGTGACTAGGTCTAAAGCAAAGAAATAAACTGGAAAAACAGTTTCTTGTTCCAAGAAGCACTTGTGTAGACTACAGCTATCTTTATTTATTTATTTATTTTCTGAAAGGACCTTTACATCCCCACACCCTGTTTTGGCTGTGTCATCCTCTTAAGTACCTTTCAAGCATTTTGTCTACAGACAAGCACAGTGTCAATCTTCTTCTGACGGATTGTTTTCCTGGGTTCTGAATTGTATGTTTTGTTCTTTAGTTTGGAGTCCAAGACAGCATGAGTTTTGTAATGCTGTCTAGAGTTCAAGTTCATGCATTGGCAGGTTTTCACTTGATCTGGTGCCTGCTCTGGAGGTGACGGGCTCTTTCTGCTGGTACTGTGCTTTAATTTGTCCAAGATACTTGAGCTACTGCAATGATTTTTCAGACTGTATTAGAATTACCTGGGCACTCATTAAATAAGTAATTGTTCTATTGAATCATCTCAAAACTTAGTTACAGGGAAATAGCGATGAGTGGGGTTACTAGTAGGGTACCCAGATATAGTTCGGGTCTAGGTGACCTAGAGTGGAATTGCAGAGCTCCAGTTTCCAGTGGTGAGAAGGTTGTACCCAGGGCTGCCTCCTGGGCTGGGGTCGGGGCTAACACTTCTAATTCAGATCTTAAGTGTCATAATCCACCTTGATTCTTGTTACAGTGAACAAGATTAGAACAAGGGATAGTTGCTTTAAACTGGAAGAGGAGGACAAAGGGTAATGGCTTGAAATTGGAAGAGGACAGGGACAGATTACGTATTAGGATGGAATTCTTGACTATGAGGTTGGTGAGCCACTGGCACAGGTTGCCCAGAGAAGCTGTGGCTGCCCCATCCCTGGGAGTGTTCAAAGCCAGGTTGGATGGGGCTTGGAGCAACCTGGGATAGTGGAAAGTGTTTCCGCCCGTGGCAGGGTGGGTTGGAATTAGGTGACCTATAAGGTCCCTTTCAACCCAAACCATTCTGTGGTTCTGTGAGAAGTCTCAGGGTTTGTAAATTGGGTTTCTTTTGGGCAAAACATCTACTGCAGGAGTATAGCTACTGCTTTTTTCAGTGTAAGAGATCACTAGGAAGAAACCCCTCCCTCTAAACACACATGGTGCGGACATTGCACCTGAGCACCAGCTGTTTTGTCCTACAAACCCTCTCTTGTTGCAGTTCCTGCCAAGAGAAGCATTGCCCAAGGATCTCAGGTTTGCTGCTTTCTCATCTGTATGGGTGGAAGTTGCTACCACCACTGAAGTGGGTGCTGGTAATCTGACAAGTTTAGGAGCCCTGATCCAGAGCTAAATTCTTGCAAGTTATTGATTGAATTTTTAGGAGACTTAAAAGTCAAGGGAAAATGAGAAGGATTGTTTTCCCCCCAGCTTGTGATCTGGATTGTTGACTGTGTTCACAATCCAATGTAGTTCATTTTGATGCAACCAAGTCAAAAGTAACGCTGCTGGGCAAAAGAAGGCACATAATATTAAGCCCTGAAAGACTGTACTCAGGCAAGCAGTGGTGCAGAAAAGAACCTGAGCATTGTGGATTGCTATCGTGAGTATCTTAATATGAATTTCTGGTACACTGCACTGTTCAAAGAAGTGAATGTCGATAAATTAATATGACAACATGAAGGAAAAAAGAGGGCGATGGTCTGGCTTTTTATATATACCCCAGTGCACTTGTGCACAGGTGGGAGGTCAAAGGAAGGAAGCAAAAATAATCACAGGATTAAAAACAAACAGAGAAACCAACAACTGCCTGGGTTTAGGAGCTTTGTTTTTCCATTTAATGACACAGAGGTTGAGAAGTGTCGTGTCTGTGTAAAAATACCTATATATAGATAGACACATACTGCATAGGCAAATAGATATAGAGGTGTAAAAGAGATCTGGTGGTTTAATGAGAACCAGTGGGGAACCAGGCAGATTCAACCTTGAGATCAGAAGGAGTGCTGTAGTTAAATTAGTAGTGAAACTTTAGGAGAAGAGAGCTGGTGGAATAGTTTATAATCTTTAAGATAAAATTAGATACTACATTTTGTAAGATGTTCTTTAGTTAAACTTCTGGGAACAATTCAGTGGGTTTTATGGAGAGATTATACCTGAGTGACTGCAGTAGTTGCTGCAGGCTCTAGAATATGTAATTCCGTAAACAATACTAAAAAACTCCACATATGCAGATACGTTTCAGAAGGACAGGTCCAGTGTCTTTTCCAGGGGCCAGTGTTGTTTCCACGTTAGCATGGCTTCATGTTATGACTTAATTACATTTTATTGCTGCTCTATGTTGTTATTATGCACAGCAGTTTAAACATTGTGAGCAAAGATGCTGGGTTTCAATTTCATATGTACATGGGGTTTATTTGGATGATTCCACGTATTTTTAATTGAAGAACAGGTGTTCCCTGTAAGCTAAATGGGTATCCACTTACTCTGATTTTACATAGAGAATATATTAAACTTTGCAGTGTGTGTGTTTGTTTTCATTTCAGGTTTCATTCAGGAAGACTATTACTGATAAAAATCTTTGTTTCAAGCAGCACAGTGGAGAAGTGCTCAGCTGCAATTGAATTTGTGAAGTGTTTCTGTTACAGTTTTGTCACTTTTATAGCACTCCAGTGAGGGACAAAGAGAGGACTTTGCATAACATGAATTTTGACTTCAGACTTGTCCGTCTTACTACTTTCTTTTCTAAAAGTTATTTCAGATATAAATGTGGTGATAAAGCTTTCTTGAAGCTCGATGCCTTTAGCTGTATATTCATAATTTTGTAGTTCCCCATTGCCAAGTACCAGCCATCAGATCTGTTCAGAAATTGCAGCTCACTCTCTGGGGGGGTACAGAGCAGCCTCCCCTGTCTTGTTTGTTTTTAATGAATTGACACTGACTTGAAGTTGCTGGGAGAGTTTTTGTCTTGCTTCTGGTTGGAGTTAGATGTTAGATCAGACCTTAAGAAGAAATTCTTTATTAAGAGGGCAAGTGAAGCACTGGCACAGGTTGCCCAGAGAAGTTGTGATTGTCCCATCCCTGGAAGTGTTCAAAGCCAGGCTGGACAGGGCTTGGAGCAACCTGGTCTAGTGGGTGGCATCCCTGCCCATGGCAGGGTGTTGGAACGAGATGACCTTTAAGGTCCCTTCCAGCCCAAACCATTCTGTGATTCTGTGAGTTGTGCCTGACTGACACACTGACACAGAGCTCAGAGATTTCTGGGCAGCTCCAGTCTAAAAATCTGTCGCTTCAGCATTTCCAGTTTGATTTTGGATGTTTTCGATTCAGTGCCAATGGGTAGATTTAACTGCTTCCTTAAGTTGATTTCTGGCTCTTGGGTGTTCAGATTCTGCGTGGTGGAGTAGCTGTGGTGGGCTTTTGTACACCCAGTTTGGTGTGTGCTTCTGAAAGGTACAGCCATGGAGAAGAGGGTGCAGGTGGTTTTGAGGACAGAGCGGGGACATCTGTCTTGATACAACTTTCTAGAATATTAGAGTTCTGGTTTGCCTTCCAAAAATATCATCTGGGCTTGGAGGCGTTCCTGATCAGTGGCAGACGGAAGTCAGTATTGATCCATAGCCATTTGTGTTGGCTTTGGGAGAGGAATCATTGGGGACTGTGTATGCAGGCTGGCAGGGATGTCCTTTGGCTTGATGATCCAAGAGAGGTCAGGAGAGAAGTGATTCAGCTATCCAGCTGAAGGAATTTTGGCATGCTGCTTGGGCCCAGGGATAAATCCTAAATAGCTACCTTATGCCTGTCTGTGAAAAAATCTTTCCAGATCTGATGTAGCATATTCCCGTGTTAGTGTGGTGGCTGTCAGGGTCTCCAACGTACAGCTGGGCACTTCATGCATGGAAGGACTTGTTGCCTTCAGTTCTCCCTTAGAGGCTTATAAACATTAACCACCCAGAGGCTACTGATTTAGATAAGCATGCTATAAATTGGCACTGCATGTAAATGAGCTATCGTGCTGTGTTGTGGTGATTAATATAACTGTAATGGCACACATTATCTCCTAAAGTTATGATAACCTGGGGAAATCACTTAAAGATAACCTGTTCTGTCTATGCTCCTCAGGAAAATATCTGCATTTTGGCTCCACATAGTTTATCTTTACTCCTAATGCAAAATAGAAAATTAAAGAGAGCAAACTGCATACTAGGACCATATTCTAGCTTGCTTTGCATTTACCCCTGCGTGTTAATTTTCTTATGCAAAAAACCTGCTTTTGAGTTGCCTTGAGACTGGCATTTTTTAATAGGTACTCTCCAGAAATCATACTAATTTTGTCCCGAGCTCAAGATCCAGGTGTCAGTGCTGGCACTTCACTAATTGTTGCTGAACCTCTCATACTTCTGTCATGCTGCTAACGCCCTGGCACTAACTGCTTGAGGCTTGGTTTGACTTAAATTAATTCATACAGGAATTTGTCTTTGTTTAGCTTTTCATTCTGAAAGTATGTACTTTCCCTTGCAGGTTTTGCTTGTGCCATAATTCAGTATTTGTTCCTGTTTCTAAACAAAACAGCTGATGAGTGATCTGTAGATAAAAGTTTCAATAATACATGTATAGTTAAATTTGCAGAAAATTTTCTTTCTTGTTTCAAATGAAGTTTAAAGCAGAAAAGGAAAAAAAAAAGCGGCCTTCGGTTTTCTTAGTTTCTTATTTTGAGCCAAGTCCTGAGAGAACTGGGATTTTTGACTGTGAAGCATTAACAAAAAACGCCTGAGTTTTATTTTGGAATCCCAGATGTTTGGATTCAAGGTACATTTCCCACTTTTTACTTGGGAATCCTTTGGGCTGTCTACCCTCTATTGCGTTCTGCCACAGAAACGCTGTCTTGCTAATTCTGATCACTCTTCTCCTCTCCCTGCATTTTTGTATCAGCGATAGTAGAAGGAGGAGCTCGGGAATCCTTGAGGAAAGACAAACTGTAACGTGTGTGTATTCCTGGAATAGTTATTTGACCTCTCATGAGATTAGAAATGTCTTTTCGTGAAGGGGCTCTTGAGAGAAGTGAATGAGTCGGGGAGGAGGCTGGAGAAAGGAGAAAAAGATCTTCTCCTAATGAATGCTGGCAGTCACTTGGCACGTGTGGGTACAGGGCAGGAGGAGTTCGGTATCCATCAGCACAGGCTGCAGTAAGTGCTGTGTCTCTCCAGGCTGAAAGCAATGCCGAGCTTTACAGAGTGGGGCTCCTGTGAAGCCTGCAGGACTGGAACTGCAGTGGCACACACCCTCTTGTGGCAGGAAGGGACAAGTCCCAGCACAAACCAGTGTGGCCTCTTGTTTTTTGTGCTCGCTGGTTTGCCTTGCTTACTCTTTTGTGTTCAGTGAACATCTCTCACTCGGGTGCACCACGTGTTCTTTCCTGCACTTGCCTCTTTCATCTTTCTCTTTATGCAGTGCTTGAATCTGTTCTGTTTGTCTTGCAAATTCTAAAACTTCGCCCTATTTCAATCCGGTTTTATCAGTATTTGGATTATATTTAAACTCTGGGCTTTAAAGTGCCCTTTCTCGCTAAGTTGCCAACATATTGAAAATATGCCTTACAGACTAAAACATTTACAGGAGCAAAAAAGCTGGAAAAATAAACAAGGATGCTGAAGAACACGCTAGTTTTGTTTCTTAAATAGCTTAGTTTGTCTGAACTACTATGAAGGGGTCATGTATAGATTAGGGGATAACATGCTGCTTTTCCCAGCTGTTTGATTAACCAGCTTAGAGATGGGTCAAATGCGCAGGAGCAGAGCGCAAGGAAGGCACATCATCACCTTCCAAGTGCAGAAGGGGCCCTATAGCATGGTTGCAGTATATCAGATTTGCTGCATAATAAGCTGTACGCTCCATTCAGCACTCTAATTAACCCAGGAAAGCTCTCTGGCTCAGTCTTTGCTGATAGCATGAACCTCACAAAGCCAGGCAGTCTCACCAAAGTACCTCTAAATAAGATTAAGCAAAGCGAGCCAACCATGAAATAAAATGTAGGCTAAGTGTCGAGCAAATACTATTATTTGCTTTCATTTAGTACCAAGTTCTGTACTTGGCATGAGGTGTCGAGGCATTTAATGTGTGAGTAGCACTGGCAACTCCTAGCAAGTGCTGACAGATGAGACCTTAATCATTAATGTTTCTCTGTACAGACAAAAATAACCAAGTGTTGTATGACAACACTTACAAACACGAGTTGATGGTATTTTCTACAACTCTTAGGCAGTCCTGGCTCCCATTGATGCCCATCAGGATTGGAAATTACATGTTGGTGGGCTCCTCTGGAACATGGTGGCAGACTGGGTAATGCTGGCATGTCAGAGGAAAGAAGAAGAGCCAAGTCTGGTGGCAGGTTTGTAAAATGACAGGTTCCTTAGCCCTGTGCTGTTGCTAAAGATCCTTGTCAGACAGCAGGAAAAAGGAATAATGTTAAAGTGATGGAGGGTTGAGCAGGTACAGACATACAGAGTCCTGAAATCTATTACCTGTTTGAAGAATGGATCTCATCCTCCTTTCTTTCCCTTTTCAGGTATCTTGCAATATCTTCAGAACTCTCCCACCTAGTGACAGCAATGAATTTGATCCAGAAGAAGATGAGCCCACCTTGGAGGCATCGTGGCCGCATTTACAGGTTTTTGATTATTTACCTCAGAAGAAATTCTTGTCATTGCTTAGTGTATCTAATAATTTTCTCAGCTTTTTTTTAACCTGTGAATCAGAACTAGTCTGTGAGGCACTAACATTTATTAATACTGTTTATGATTCTAATGTAGTACCTACAGAGATGGGAGAGAACTTTGTGATATTTGGAAAATGTTAGAGCTTTCTTTCAAAATTATATTGATGGTGTCCCTCATATTCCCGTTTTCCTTCATTGATTTAAAAATTATTTTGCTTTCCCAACTGCTTTGATGCACAAGTGTTTTTCAACAGCTTCAGCAAGAGCGTTGTGAGGATGACACTGCTGGCAGTTTTGCTTTACTGAGGGTGGTTAATATTCATACGAAAGTGCACAGGTGTTGGCAGCTGATCAGAAAAATGAATGAGAAGCTGCACCCCTATCTAAGTCCTCCTTCCTCTCCCTGAGTCAAGGTTTGCTTCCAGGTGTTTGTAGCAGGGTGCATGGTCTCTGAGTAGCATCCCTTCCTCTGTATTTCAGTTGTCAGAACAAGGGATTTTGAGACCCCCATGTGGAGTAACGCTGCATCCAGGTCTGGAGTTACTAGCACAAGAAAACTGTGGACCTGTTAGTGCGTCCAGTGAGGAGGGCACAAAGATGATCAGAAGGCTGGAGCACCTGTCCTGTGAGCGTGGGCTGAGAGACCAAGGGTTGCTCATCCAGGAGAAGAGAAGGCTCCAGGAAAACCTCTTTGCAGCCTTCCAGTACTTGAAAGGCAGCTCATAAAAAATCAAGGGAGACTGACTTTTTACACGCTCAGGTAGTGATAGGGCAAGGAGAGGTTCAGATTACACTTTATTAAGAAGTCCTTGACTGTGGGGCTGCTGAGGCCCTGGCACAGGTTCCCCAGAGAAGCTGTGGCTGCCCCGTCCCTGGAAGTGTTAAAGGCCAGGTCAGATGGGGCTCTGATTGGATGAGCAACATGGTCTAGTGAAAGGTGTCCCTGTCCATGGCAGTGGGGTGAAACGAGAAGATCTTTAAGGTCCCTTCCTGTCCAAACCATTCCATTGCTCTATGATTTTGTATGAAGAACATAAACTAATACTGGAGAAAGCATCATTGATACCAATGCAGTAGATTCCTTTATAGAAAATATAGATGAAGATCCTGTGTGTGTTAGTCAGGATAATGACTCACACCACTGGTAAATTTACAAGAAGTTTACTTGAGTAACAGTTTGTGGAGTTTGGGAGTTCTTGTGAGCAAAGGAGCACAATTGATCTCAGCCTGAAATGAGGATTTTATTTTACAGCTGCATGCACAATCCTGTGAGCAGTTTGTTTCACTCTTTTGTGCTCTCTAATTCAGAATCTGTTGAAATGTAGGTTCATCCCTCATTTATATTTAAATTTCATGAAAAATAAGAATCTCCAAAACTTCAAGGCAGCTCTGAGGAGCTGTGTCTGCCTGGAAACAGCACATTCAATGACACTGGTGCTGTAGTTCAAAGAGTCATTACTTGCATGAAAATGATGGAATTTCTTATCCAGTGGATGACTTACCATTGTCAAGAAGAAATTCACTAAAGTATTTGTGAGAAGTCTATGGAATTGATTTCCTGATGATTTAATGTTAGTGTTATGTAAGCTGTCACTTTTCCCACAACTTATTTCTAAACCTCTCTCCTGCTTTTTGATTTCCAGTTGCTTCCTTTGAGAAGTCAGAGAACACTGACATAAAGTAGCAGCAGCAGTTTTGCAGCATATTGCTGTCATGGAAAAGTTTAAAATGATTTTAAAATGTAATTTTTAAGCTTCCTTTCTCCTTTCAGTATCAATATTCATACTCACTAAAGACAAAAAGGAAAAAGTTTTCAATGGCTGCTCTTTCTGAAAAGGTTCTGCAAAGAGAATGGCTGGCTAGTAGCTCATTATCAGTGACAGATCAGACTTGCTGTCTTATGAGGCCACAGCAGTCTCTGTTTCACTTCACTTCCTTGTTCCCTGGTTTTTATACTCTTCTTTTTCTCCACTAAATGAAAAGTCTTGCTGTCCCACTGAATAGTTTAGGTAGAGATGGAATTGCATGAAAATAAGCAAATTTTCTCCAGCCCTGAGGCTAATCTTTACAGTAAGTTAGGAACTTCTGAATAAATTCTGGTTTGTATTCTTCTTCTGTGTTTCAAGTTGTACTAGAACACTACTCTAAGCAGTTTCTAATTTAATTTAAATATTTCCAACTGTTTCACCAACCCTTTCAGAATTGTAATGTCTGTATTTGATGTGACTTCAGCAGTTCAGAGGGCAGTTTAAATGTGCTTCCCAATTATTCTAGGAAGCTTTACAAGATGATAACAAGCATTACAAGATGGCAGTGCCTGTTCTTGGTGATGAAATGTCTTTGACTGGAGTTAAATAAGCAAAGGCAGCTTGAAAAGCTCATGTAATTAATTGTAACTAAAAGGTGGCAATTCAATAAAGGAGAAAAATCTTTTCCATTTTTTTAACCCTTGGTTAAAATAAGGAATTTTCCCTTGGGGAAAAACAAGCATTTAATTAACAAAATAATTTAGGGAAATATTAAAAATATAAAGAGTAATCAAGTCATAAACTAAACCCATGTTTTGTTTATTTTTTCTTTTACAGCTTGTATATGAGTTTTTCATACGATTTTTGGAAAGCCAAGAATTTCAGCCCAGCATTGCCAAAAAGTACATAGATCAGAAATTTGTATTGCAGGTAAGCTGGTGTGTTTTCTTTAAAGGCTTAGTGTTGCTTCTGAAAAAAAAAATTCCTTAAAAAAGGTTTTGTTCAGAAGTTGAAAGTATGACTTCATTTGCAACAGAAAAGGCTAAACCAGCATCTACAATGAAAGTTTTCAATCTATGGAGATAGTGGAAAAAGGTGTGTGTGTGTGTTTATATGTCAGTCTCTCTTGCTATAGATACATAAAATAGATGGTTTGGATCCAGTTTTGATACCTCAATCAAAATATTTGACTTACTGGTTTTGAGAGGGAACTGAAACAGTGACTGAAAAATGAGAAGTTTGCTATCAAGTAGTATCAAAATGCTGCTCTCTCTATCTAGAGAGACTACTTAAACACCAGTTTTAATGTGTCTTACTTAATATTGTTTATATATACAGAGGTGGTTGAAGGAAGTTGTTTCCTGGGATAAGCCAGGACACTCCACAGATATATTTTTTGTCTTCAGATTTGACAACAGGCCTGTCTTGGGTTTTCTGTTCCCTTCATGAGTTTTTGTATAACTGCAAAGTCAGAAAGAACTTTGTGCTTGATGCTGTCTATAGCTTGCTTTTGAAATCAGGGGAATTTAGAAAGATTCCTACTTAGTTAGAAAAGGGAATTCCTTGCAGGCTGACACTTGAATGAAAAACAAACTAGAGTTGGCAGGAGATACTCAGCGTTTCTGAAGACCTTTCTCTTGCCCCTTATCACTTGTGGAGCTTTTACTTTCCCCTCTAGTGCTCAGGCAATAAAAGTTGTGCTTTTACTCTTAATGTATGTTGTTTGGATGAAGAATACCTGAAAAACGTAGTGAAAAGAGCAATTTCTGTCCTAACATTCAAAGTTTCAAAGAAGGGACTTCAGTTTCCTTCTCAGTATCACAAGACCTTCTTCACCCTATGAAAGCAATAGGATATAGTTAAGTTTTTATTTTGTCCATCTCCTAAATACAAGAGAATTTTTCATCTGGATCAAACCTCTGGTGGTTTCCTTTTTGTTCATCTCAGTAGTGATTTGAACAAGGAGGTGCACCAATGTGTTCATCCAGTACCTGGTGGAGATAAAAGAATATGCATGATAAATCACTCCTGACAGGTTTTTCCAGGCCAGTTTTAGTTTGATTAGATAGAGCAGGCTTGCATCAGGATGAATGCGTGTGCTCTCCTTTGAAATCTAGTAAAAATAATTCTCAGATGCTCCTGTTCTGTGCTGCTGAACTTGGTCATGACTGGCAACATCCCACTCACACCCTTTTAAGACTTTCAAAACTGTCAGTTTGGCACAGGAGAATGGGTCTAAACCAAGGATTTAAATTTTTTTTTTTTAAATCCTGCTAGTTTTCATTAAATCTACTAAAGGGAAGAATATCTACTGAAAGAGGCGAATATGAGATTTTAAAACCTATGTATCAGAAAATGTATGATATGACAATTAAGAGGTCAAAGGAGTTCTAAGAATTCCTATGTTCTTGCCACGTTGTTTGGTGATGCACGTTTTTATATTGCTTTGCACAATGTATCAATTTAAAATTCACATTTTCCTGTAGAAAGTTCTATTCAGCCATATATGTATAAACATATATATACACACACAAACAAGTAAATGTATTTCCATGTGTGTAAATACTTTGTGGTGAACCGTAGGAACCGGGGTGGCCTTCCACTTCCTGTTGTATTTGTTGTGTGTCAGGAGTAACTCCTGAGTATCTGCAACTAAGACCACTTACACAGGAAAGCAGTTTGAGACTAAAGAACATTAAGTGTTTTGGTGTCTCATGACACTGACAGCTCAAGTGGGACAGTATTGGGAATCAGCTTTTTCTCAAAATTAATTTTTAAATTTTTAGAACATTATTTTAATGAAGTGTTTCTTGGCAGTAAGGATGCCTGTGTGGAAAAAATATATAAAAAAGGTACAGTTTTTGTAATGGACTTTTTTCAAACTTTTTGCTTGTTTACTTGCTTTTTGCATTTGTTTTTTAAGTATAGCTGTGTTTCTGGCTTTCACCTGTATATTTTAATAGAATACTGTATTTACTAGTGTAGCTGTTCATTTCTAAAGCCTGCTTATGTACAGTTTGAAATGGTTGGCAGTGGTTGCTAAGAGACATACAATTCAAATATATCCACAAGTCTCTGTGTTATGTAGGTTGCTATTTTGGAAAATTAATTTCCCTTTTCTATGTGTGTTTAGAATAGACAACGTAAATTATGGAAGTCTTGCAGCTTATCCATAAAAATAAGACTTTATTGTTGAAAGTTGATAACAAATTGGACATAGCAGAATAATTGTCTTATTTATTTTTTTTTTTTAATGAGACACTGAGTCTTGCTTTAGCAGTGTTTTCAGAGAGGATCTGCATAAGAGAACTGGAAATATAAATACTTTTCAATCCAGTAAGAAAACGAAAAACATAAGTGCTTCCAGCTGTTTGCTGTCTTAGGGTGAAATGTGCTATTTGGGGAAGGATGAGGTGACTGTTTATTTATTTAACTCTAGAACTAATTGAACAAAGCAATGTGTTTATGACCTCTGGAGGGCAGCTGACAAACCTCATACTTTCCTCATGAAATTCCCACCACAGATTCTTACTGCAAGGAAAATACAGTGAGGTCTCATTGCAAGCTACAGAAATGTTCAGAACAATGAGGAAGAATGTGTATATCAGTCCTAGACCTGGATGTTAGAAAGCAAAATCCCAGACAGTGTAACAGCTTTTAATCGTATTTTTTCCTATCTTTTTTCACCTCCTCAAAGTTGTGTGGCAATTTAACAGAGATCAGGTGTAGCATACGTACACTGACATATCTACTTGTAATAGGTATTTATCATTTATCTGTTTGTGAACCTAAGATAATCTTGTTCTCTGCCGCTCCTGTAATGATTTTCTGACAGCATCTTACCCATTTGTAAGACCTGTTTGACAAACTGTCTTTATTTCTCTTGCAAGACAGGTACTGGTTGACAGTTAGTTTCTTTTTCATGCAAGACAGATACTGGTTGCTTAAAATGACTAAAAATTACCTAAAATTCCCTGTTTTCTGCACATTCGTGGAAGTTGGTTGGGCTTTTTGCTTTTAAGTAAGGTTTACCTCTGAATTTATTCCAAGCATCCACCAGAACAGCCAATGTTGTGGTGTCACAAAAAATGAAGAAGGCTAAGGGAAAGCTCATACTTCTGTGGCAGAGGATTCAAGGGGAACAAAACAAAGATCTGCAGGTGATATCCCTGCTGCTCATTTCATGCAGCTTCAGGTGTCAGTGTTTGGGATATGTTTTGTACAATACCAGACACTGGAACACCTCTCTTGACTGAGTCTCACGTAACGATTTTGCTGTTTATTTAAGAGCTACTTAGTAAATGTGGGTTTTCTGTTGTTGGGGTTTTTTTTCTTTGTTTTGGTTTGATTTTTTAATTGGCATTGATAATGAAATCGCCATTTTGTTCAGAGGGAAGGGTTAATTCCCTCTGATGTTTTTGATTTGTGTCAATTGGTGGAGATCCTGTAACAGCAGATCCAGTGCTGGCATGGACTTCCCTGTTGAGTCTTTCCACAGCGTTTGAAGGCCTTTCAATCACTAGGAAGGCTTAAGAGCTCATCATATAAATTACAAGCAATTACAAAAATGTGACCTTGACACAATGTTGTAGAACAAAGTATTAGATCAAATGAGACTCTTTTGGTTCTGCAGAGTCAGGGAATGGTGGATGGTAAAAGGCAAACTGTCTTATCATATTTATTTTTGGGGAGAAGGAAGGCAGCATTTTGGAGCCAGTTATTCACAAATTTATTATTCTTTGAAGTTGTACTGAGGTTCCAGCAGATTTTTTTAATACTGGATATCTACTTCTTGGGTACCATGGATGTCAAATTCTTTCGTTCATGTGTTTTCATGAATTCAGTTTCATACAGAAGTCTGTGTGTCGTACTTGTCAAATGTCTCCTGTTTCAGTTCTCTTTTTCCTTTAAACGCAGCTGTTGGAGCTGTTTGACAGCGAAGACCCTCGAGAACGAGACTACCTAAAAACAGTCTTGCACAGAATTTATGGCAAGTTCCTGGGTCTTAGAGCATTTATCCGAAAACAGATTAATAATATTTTTCTACGGTAAGTTGTGGAAGAAGGTGCTTTTCGCTTATGAACGCTTTAGGAAACTGATATATCGCTTATATTTAACTTTTCTTTTTTTAGATTTGTTTATGAAACTGAACACTTCAATGGCGTAGCTGAACTGTTGGAAATTTTAGGAAGGTAAATGAGTCTTTATTTGTTATCTAACTCAGACTTCCCTTGTGGACACGTCAGGATAGTGTCAGATTCGGAAAAAGTATTATGATAATCCCTGATTCTGAAAACAGATGTGTGCACATGCTCATCCTTAAGCCCATGTGCAAATCTCTGTCACATCTTTGCCAAGAATATATAACTGTATGCAAGTTACAGCCAAAGTGTTGGATTGATTTTATGTGTATGAGTGCATTAATTATTGCACACTTCATCCTTACATGCTGTAGGGTTATTTTCTTCTGAGCACACTTAGCAGGGTGAATGTTTTGAGTGAATCTAATTTTGGTAGGTTAATTACTCGAGACCACCTTGCTTACATGAATTTACAGACCACATAGACAAGGTCTTATCTGTTTGGCAACAGGTTTGTGCAGCTGTTTCTGTGATTATTCCTAATGGGAGCTGGATTGCTATCTAGATGTGTAGTGCCCTGCTAATATACAGCAGGACCAAAGTCAGCACCTGTTAACAAATGCTATTTGTAAACAGGTGCTGACTGCTAAATATATTTTAATTTAGAAAGTGCTTGTTCAGACCTCAGTATTGCTTTCTGTGATGATGACACTAACAAGTATTTCTTTTCTGATTTCCAGTATTATCAATGGTTTTGCTTTACCTCTCAAGGCAGAGCATAAACAGTTTCTGGTGAAGGTGCTGATCCCTTTACACACTGTCAGGAGTTTATCACTCTTCCATGCACAGGTAGAAATTAAAAAAATATTTTTTGCTCAGTAAGAATTATATGTGTATTTTTAAGGCTGCTTTGGAAATTTAATTACGTGCACATAAAAAGTGGGGGAAAGTTTTGAAATGTGGAAAAAAATACAATAGATTTTTTCAAAATTCATTCAATATCCTTTGTATGATAAATATCTAGCTTCTGTTCTGATTAGATAATTAAAAGTATAACATACATCTGTAATATTTTGGAAATTTTATTTAGTAGTTAAGCTCTCCCGCTAGGTTTTCCTCTCTGCTCTTTTCTCACTCTCACAAGTTTGCCTTTCCCATTCTCTCTCCCAAGAGGATGTTTGGGTTTCCTTAGTCTTGTGTTGTCAAGGCTCTTCTTCACCCTGGCAACCTTCTGCATACTAATAACCACATTTTTGCATTTAATATTCTCCCTCACAGATTCCTTAATAGTGCATTTCTGCTCTCATACATCTTTTTATACCTCCAGCTTTCATGACGTAATTTTCCCTCTGATAACTGCTACCTGTTGCCTTTCTCTCGGATTTTCAGATAGTGCAGTATTTCTTATGGTGATAAAGCTCTGCTTTCTAAATATGTTATTCCAGGTTTTAGCTGTGTCGACTCATCTTGCAAGAATTCTCATGACTTTGCTGTATAAAATTAGTAAAACCACGCAGTTTAAGAGAGTAGCAGAAGCTTCAAAACATTGCTTGTATGACTGTATTTAGAATTCCAGGTTGTTCTGATTTTTATTTTATATGTTACTTTGTCACTCTAATTGTTTTTGTAAAGTGTCCTGTTATTTCTTATAAACTGAACTGTGAGTGGATTTGTACAGTGCAAAGTGCATCTCAGTTTAAAATTGGATGCAGTTTGAGAAAACTGAATAGCATCTTGCCTTAAGTGTCTCTTTTTAAAAAAAATTGGAGTTTTCTGGTTTCTTTATAGAAATGTTCTAATTTTGTTCTCTTAAATTCTTACCTCTTCACAGCTGGCGTATTGCATAGTACAGTTTCTGGAGAAAGACCCCTCACTCACAGAACCAGTAAATATTTCTTTCATACTTCTTCTTTTCACTATGAATGGTTTGCCCTGTTGAGGGAAAAGTAAAAAATCTAACTTCTTTTTCCTTCTAATTTAGGTCATTAGAGGTTTAATGAAATTCTGGCCAAAAACCTGCAGTCAGAAAGAGGTGAGTGATATGCTAGTATTAAAAAAAAAAAAAAAAAATATATTTTGCTCTACAACATAATAAGCAGGGAATCTTTAAATATTTCCTCATTGATAGCACATGCTGTGGTGAATCTTGGTATTATTTTTTGTTATGATTTTTCTGTATTTTAATTCTGGTTTTGTGAACAATTTCGACTTTGAAAAGTTTGATAACTGTGGTTTCTATTCACGAAATAAGTACTGGTACTTCTGCAGAGAATTTTTTAGAAAGGAGAATATAAACATAGTTGAGGATAGGTTGGAAACCTCTGTTAGACTTGGAATTGTTTATATGTGAAGGTAGTATTTTTCCAGTGAGGATGAAAGATACTTTATGTGGTGTTTACCTGCCAAACATGTAAAAGATGCAGTTAAACACGTGCATTTTTGTTTCAGATGCAGATCAGTTTCCCTAGTGAGGTTTTGTGGAATAGCAAAACTGTTATTTTGAATATTGCTCTCAAAAATGAGGTAAAATTAGGAGAATCTCTTCAGTTATTAAAGTTTAAGCCTTGGTCAGATCTTTGTATGAGACAAGGTTTTCAGCATGGATATATATACTGGTACAATTCTGAATTTCGTTGTAAAAAAACACTTTAAAAGCAGCACTTGAAGAAGAAACTTGTTTTAAGGGGCTGAGTCCAGAAGCTGCTAAAGGTAGAACAGGTGACATTTTTTGAGAGAGGGTCTTACTGTGCTAATGAGGTTTCCATTTCTCCCTGAAGCAGTAGAATTTGAAGTTTCTGCAGAACAAGATGATTTGGAGGTTTTGTATTCAATGCTTTGTTTTTTGTCTTTAGGTCATGTTCCTAGGAGAGCTGGAGGAAATCTTGGATGTAATTGAACCATCACAATTTGTCAAAATCCAGGAACCTTTGTTTAAACAAATTGCCAAGTGTGTCTCTAGCCCTCATTTTCAGGTCAGTGGCAGAGGTTATTGTTTGTATAGGAATGTATAGTCTCAGTTTCAAACATAACACCCCCCAAATGTAAATATTATTTTATGTTATGTTTTTATATACTTGTCTTCTGTCAAAGAGGATATGTTGGGGTGGAAGGTTAGGTCTGAGCTCCTTGAAAACTTGTTAAAAGTGTTTGGGGTTACAGCACAGAACTTGTCCTTCTGAGCCCCTCACAAATCTTTAACCTGTGTCCAGGCAGACTTTGAGCCCTTCTCACTGTGGGTGACTGGTCCTGGCCATTTAGACTATGGAGGATGTATTTGCTCCCTGGTTTTGGTGCAATATTGTGCAATTCTTGTTTTCTGACTTGCTTCCTTCTAACCACATAACCACGTGTCTGCTTAGAGGTGACAGAACCTGTAGCCTGTTTTAATCACATTGTGTAATGGGAAGAAGGGGAATGAATGGGATGTAAATGGATATGTGAAGAGGATATAGAGTTCATGGCCTGTAGTGTCTCCATATTAAGCCTGGTGATCTGTCCTGGCACAAAGACAGATGGGACTTTTCAGCTCTTCCTTGCACTACGTCTTTTTTTTTATCATGATTTAGATCAGCATCCTCCTTCCTACCCCCCAGCTCCTCTCCAGGATAATTGCTGTCCTTGGTACCTTCCTCACACTTAGTTTCTCCTCTCTTACCCAGCCCAGCTGCTGGGCCTTTCCCTGTCTCCTTCCTCTGGTATCCCAGCACTACTGGGTTTTTTCCAGCTGCACTCTTCCTGATTTTCAGGGAAAGGGATGATGGGAAGCCTCTGTGCTCTCCCTTCCCCTCCTCATCTGCAGCACTGATGCTGTGTCTGCACCCAGTTTTCAGTGAGCAATGACACATTGCTCAGGAAATAGAGAGTGGCTGCTGTGGGATCAGAACAGCAGGATAGAAACTTAATTCCATTAATGCTTGTTATGCTACTGATTAGAGTTGTTTAATTCCAAAAGTAATGACTCCTGTTAGCTCATCTTTGTGAAGTTTCTCTGCGATTTGTTTTTCCTTCAGAAAATCACAAAATTACGGTTATCTGAATTCCTGTTAATATTTTATTTCTTTGACTCAAAGGTGGCTGAAAGAGCGCTGTATTATTGGAATAATGAATACATCATGAGTTTGATAGAGGAGAACTCAAATGTTATACTTCCCATCATGTTTTCCAGCCTTTACAGGATTTCTAAAGAACACTGGAATCCGTAAGTTTGTGCATTTGCACTTTATCTTACCGTTTGACATCCCACTGATAAACTTAGGGAATGTCTGCTGAAGGACATCTGAATGGGAGATCTGCTCAGGCTCAAAGCTTCTCTGAGCAAGTGCAACTCTGTTAATGCTAGTTTATATTAGTCTGCACTTGAGCTTGTCTCAGTGTTTTTAATTAACTGGTATGTGTACAAAAATCATTACCTTGTGGGATAAAAATAGGCCTTCTCACAAATTGGAAACAAGAAGAGATTAAATGTTACATTGTTATTGAAGGAAAAATGTTGCTCATCAAGTGTTTCTCCTACTCAGTTTTTTTATAAACAGGTTGGCTCTGATTGTAAATTGTCTAGAAGAAGATCACTTGGCATTAATAAAGCTTTGTGGCTGTATCATAGCCTGATACCTGTGGGAGACTTTCGGTGTTGGCATTTTTTTAAACATTCATGAAACATACAGACATCAGTATATTCTTAGGTTGGGTTGTTTTTTCTAAATTTATTTAAATACAGCTGTTCTCTATTACAATAATTGAGCAGTTACTTTTTAGTGATATCCTGATAATTAGGTATTTTTATTTTAAACTGAATGACCTAATAAAACTGTTTTCATGAAAAATTCTATTACAATTAGATGACATATATCCTGTATTTTAGTTGGAAAGTTTTTCTAATGGAAGATACTTACCATTTAGTAAACCCAGTATTTTTAATGAGCTGTGCTATGTTCAGGTCCCAGTTGCTTTGAGACCTTACTGTAAAATATTTCATCTTTTCAAACATTGGTCTTTTTGTTCTGTACCTAGTCAAACTCTCAAGTTTGTGTGCTTACATGACAAATGTAATGCTGCTGGAAAGCTTCTGTAACTTAACATTGATCACAAAAGGATACTTTCTGTGGCACAGTATTCCAGAACCAATCTCCAACCTTTTATATTATGCACAGGGATGCTTCTGGTAATGAGAATATTCCAGTATCCCAGTTCACAGAGTACCCATAGAAATTTTGTTACATGAACCAGGTAAAGATGTATCTAAAATAAAGGAGATATTTAAAGAATTCTTATATTTATAAGAAAATTTTTCATGGGGACAACAAAAATCAAAGTTTATTTAAAGAGATGAGAGAGACAGGCGTGCATGGGAAATGGCACATAGTTTGTGTGCTGTAAGGATTAGCTCCAAAGGTTCCTGGCACTTGTACTGTTGATTCACTGCATCTTGGCTAAGGAGCTGTTTCTTAAGCAGCCCCGGGTCTGAATATGACAGCCAGAGTAGTGGATCAGGAACTGTGAAAGGGAAAATGAATATGAACTGTATGAGCACAAGGAAATCACTCTTGAAATACAGCTTTGTATTTTGCATAGATGCACTGAATATTCAGCTTCACAGAAGAGTCATAAGGAAATATGAATCACTCTCATTTTGTGTTTGAATTCTATTCCTTCTGCCAGCATTGATGATTTGAATCTCTGAAGTTGCATTCAGAATTGCTCCACAGCATGAAGGAAGAGACTGTAGTTATATGTAATAGCTTTCTGTTGTTGCCTTTCACCCTAGAGTTTTGGCCTGCTCCCTTTCAGTAGTCAGTAGGGACATGAAAGCTGATTCTCACCTTTAAGTATGTTAATCAAAAGTAGTTTCACTGAAATCTAAGAATTTACATAACCATACTTGCAGGAACAGAATTGGTCACAGAAAGGCTGGGAAGAGAAGACATTTTTATTTCACGTTTGATTTCACCTGAAACTAATGGATTCCTTTCTTTCTTCTCCCTCCATGTTTCACAGGGCTATTGTGGCTTTAGTCTACAATGTGTTGAAGGCATTTATGGAAATGAACAGCACCATGTTTGATGAGCTGACAGCCACTTACAAGTCAGATCGTCAGCGGTAACTTTTTAAAGCTTTTCTTTGCCAGCTGTGCATACGGCCTGCAGTTTAGTTCTCCCCTTACACTCAGGTGCAATTGCATAATCTCACACATAATAGACACTGCCCCATTTCTGCCCTTGCCTGCTCGTTAGGCTTCCCATTGCAGGATGTGAGATTATGTGTGCAGGTTGTTCTTTAGCCGTTATTAAACACAGTCTCCATTGCGGTGCTTGGGAATCCACATTCCTCATGCAATTCCTTTTTTACTCCACATTCCAAAAGATGTATCAAGAGCTTCAATAATAAAAGAAGAGCAAGGGCTTAAAGATAAGACTTTGCTTAAAGACTTTAAAAAAAAAAGTTACAATGAGGTTTGGAAAGAGACATGAGGGAAACCCCTAAGATTTGATTTTCCAAACTGCTGTTTGTAGGCTGGATGTGGTCTTAAAGCAAAGAGACATCTCTCAGCCTTTTTATTTCTTATTCAGTGGTCCTGCTGTATCTGAGTCTTTCAGCATGCAAGATCCATTAAATACATCACTCATAGAGGCATTAGTTCAACTCCAGTAGCTTCTTGTCTTTTCTCCTACTTTCCTTAATCTTTATTTATCAGTTACAGTGCAACATCTTTTCTCGAAAGTTTCACCTTATGCAAAGATTAGGTGAAAAAAATGAGGAAATTTCAGGAACTTTGAACAGTTTGCAACTTCATTTAAGTCATACCTTTGCTGTGACTCACGGTTCCCCCCAGCCATGCAAAGGGCTCTGCATGTCAGCAGAGGTTTTTAGGTAGTCCAACCTTGAAAGTCTCTTGGCTGTTGTAGTTTTTTGATTTGTGTGATTGGAGTCACACTGGCCTCTCATTCCACTTTGTTCTATACCCCAAAAAATCTGCACATACCAGGCTAGTTCATTAATATGGTGTTTTACTTTTAGAGACTTGTTTAGAGATATATTTAAACTAAGTAGCCAGATCTTCTTGATTTGTATTGATAAATAAATGCCAATCTCCTAGTGCAGTTGAGACAACACTCTGTGGTTTCCTTGCAAAAAGGCAGAGAGTTTTAGGACTGATCATCTAATCCAGCTATTCACTAAGGCAGCTTGGTGACCTAAATCAATTTGTGCTTGCACTTTTCCTCTTAAGATGAGGAATTCTGCTCTGAACAGGACCAGACACTGCAGTGGTGTGTCCCATGTCTGGATAATGGGGGAGGTTTAGTGGCTGAACTGCACAAAGAATTTATTTTGCACCTGCTGACATTATTTCCTACCAAGGCTGGTGCTAACTATTTATCCATTTTTATTTACTTCTTACAATTTTAAAACCTGAATGTATAAACAGGGGTATTTACCTTAATGTTTCCAGGAGATTAGCACTTAATAAAACTACATTTCAAAAGGGTAGCTTTGATACCACTTAAAGCTTGAGGAGAAATATGTTCAATATTACTGGCTAGGATAGGTCAAATAGGTAAATTGGGTGAGGTGATCATCCACTAACAGGCCTTTAGGTAAGCAGGCATGTATTTCCTAGTGATTAGAAGATAAATATTGGTAAGTAGCCTGAAAATGTAAGGCTATTTCACTTATTTTTGTATTTAAATTTAAATACTTTCTAGTAACAATAGGCTCTTTTTTTTTTCTATTACTGTTCTTCAGGGATTTATCTGAAAGTTGTTCGTGTTTTTTTATATGTTCAAAATCCTCTTGGGAAATCAAAATTCCAAACAAATGAGCCAGATGTTGGCATTTTGACTGAAGCAAAATGTGTAGGAATGTTTCTAATCCACTGAAATACTTTTCAGGACTTGTGTAATGTGACTGGCAGAGAATCTGTGTATCTGTCATTGTTAGATTTCCATTTCATCTAAACCTACAAGGTGATGTAATAGAACTTGAAAGCATTTTGTGCCTTGCAGTGTCGAGGAGATTTATTCACAGTAAGCTATGGCAGAGACAGGAAATTTAGAAAGCAAACAATGCAGGTAAAGTAAATGTTAGGTTTGCTGTTTAATTTTCTCAAATCAACCACTGAAGTTTGTTGTTAAAGCAAATGCTACGTAGATCTTGCAGGAATTTGGTGTGGAAAAAGAGTAACTCACTGAACAAAAGGCACATCCTGTAGGTTGAACTTTGCCTTGGTTGGTGCCTAAGCTATAGGGAAGCCAGCAGTCAATGTAAGTAAAAGCAGTGATTCTAAAAGAATCAGGGAATGCTTTCCAGAAAGTTGCTGTGATTTATAAGATTATTTATATTCTTAAATAAACAAACATAAAAATAATTAAATAACTTGCTCCACAATGTTAATTTTTATAATTTTGACAGATCAGTTCTGTAATAAAAGTCCACTGGGTTTTTAAATTTCTCATTGCAAATTAGTGTCTATGAACACTGTCACTTTGCTCAGCTAATATTTTATGCTCTTCTCATACTACTTTGTTTAGTTATATTATGTAGGTAACAAAGAAAAAAAAAAAAGAAAATGTAAAAAAAAATTAAGTATGTTAGGAAAATTGCAGTTTGTTCAAGAAAATTAGTGCAGCTAATTAATGTCAACTATATGTTTTTAAACATAAATATTATACAGTCTTCTCTCCTGCTAACTCTTTGTTTTATTTCATCTGTCAGTGAGAAGAAGAAAGAGAAAGAGCGTGAAGAACTGTGGAAAAAACTGGAGGATTTGGAATTAAAGAGAGGTCTTAGACGTGATGGAATAATTCCAACTTAACAAAAAAACAAAACAGCATTATTAACCTGTGGAGTCACACATTTATGTAGTAGAAGATGGAGCAACAGTTTTCTGTATTGTGCAACTTTACAGTAGATTTCACATTTGTTTCATTATTACAACAGCACTGTATATACCTGTCTCTAAGTAAAGGAAAAAAATAAGGACTTTAATCCAAAGTTTGGACAACAGATGGACTTCTCAGAACTTTGCAAACATAATCATTGTTTTAACCCTTCTTTAAAACCAGTCTTCAAAGATCTGTTGATGAAAATTGCAATGTCAGATTCCATTGTCAGGACCTGTTCCTTATTTATCGTTAGCAGAGAGTATAATACAACTTTCAAATGTGAACAATCTTAAAATTTAGCTTGTCTTTCTGCTAAACTGTTAAGTGTATTTATAGTAAAAGAGAAAAAAGACTGTCATTTCCTTATGAGTTTGTGTAACATCCTCCTTCTCTGGATAACTTTACTGTAATTTGACTTTCTTTTCCTTTTGCACATCTTCATAAGTTGAATGTCCATTCAGATCAGGGCCATGAAAAACATTGGTCCTGAATAAAAGTTTTGTTTACTGGTGTGAGCATTTTTTTAGTACCAGGCTGTCTCTGGTGCTTCCTTAATTTGAACATTAGGAGTTAAAAAACAAGTAGGTGATAAACATAGTAGGAAAGGGAGCTTTGGATTTGTGCACCTATTTATTGCAAATCCAAATTAGTGTCCACAATCCTTGGGAAAAAAAATGGGCAGTGGTAACACCCTGAACTTCAATACCTAACCAGTATTAGTGATGCAGCATTGGACAGACATACCAGAGTTGGTTTAAAAACACTAATTGCTAAATTATTACAGTATGTTCTTATTGGACCATTTAGAAAGAATAAAGACACATGCTAAACCACACAAGCGTGAAATTGATCTCCAGTGGTCATGGATCTAATTGGAAGTTGAGATAGCAGTTTGGATAGTTTGGAGTTGTTGCCTTACTTTTTAAAATGTATTTATAAAGTGTTCCAGCAAAAGAGGATGTAGCCTCTAAGAAACATACTCTAGTGTTTTTGTGGTTCTAGTACTATTACTCATCACAGTACCAGCCCTATGGTCTTAGCTGGAAAGGATTCTGGATAATACACTTCTGCATTCTCATCTGGATGCTCATTCCTAACTACTGTATTTGTTACCAAAAGTGGTTCTACAAATGCTACTGAAAAAATTCTGGAAATCCTAATGTTCTGAGTATTAATAATAAAGTTTAAAATGCTTTTATATCAAAGGTGCATTGTGACCAAATTGTTTAAAACAAAAGAGAAAAAAAAATACAAAAAACAAAGAAGAGGGCTGTATTATAAGTATACATTATTGGCTATCTGCTTTGTATTTGAAAGTGGAATCTTACATCTTTGGTAGGTAAAATGCTGATAAGACTTATGTACAGTATATATTTAGCTAATGCAGTTGCATTATTCTATACCGGAAGGTATGTGTTTCAGGATTTTTCTCCAGGATGCTTTTGAACTGTTATAGACATATGACAACAGTGAATTGATAATCCTAAACCATCAATCCAGCAGTATTTACAGTATAAAAATGAATTGGTGTTCATGAGTCTTTGTGATAGTTGCAAACATGAATTTATGACCTGTTGCCATTGATAGAAATACAGTATAAATACAAGCTTGTATATTTTTCTTCCTACCATTTAAATATACAGTAGAATTTGAAGTTTTCTTGTTTTCAGGCACAGAAAAAAGGTAAAAAAGAATTCCCTCCTAGACTACTGACTGTTTCAGGATTATCAGGTCACAGTTTGTACTCCTGGGTCTGCACACACAAATGTTGTAAACTCAAGGTTTTGTAAGAACTTGACACTGTTAATTCTGGAAAAAAAAAAAAGTGGAACTAGTCATATGCAACACCAAACACAACATGATTTTATGGGATTAATATGAGCTTCTTTTAAGAACATTGACTGGGACGCAATGTAAATTAGGCAGTTACTGTCATAGTTGAAACATTTTATTTTAAAGTGCTGAAGCAAAGGTGCAAGCTGAAATACTGAAGATTAAATAAATTTATAACAAATCATGTCCCTTAGCCCATTGATTTTGACAGTCTTTTATTTCTGTTACAAAAAAAACCCCAACTTGCTAGTGCGATTTCTGTGTGAAACGATCATTTCACAGCACAAGAGGGTGGACTCAAACTCATGCTCAAAGACTGTGTTCCATTGTGAAAAACTGAGAAAGAATGGAGGAATAAAACTTCATGTTTTTCACCTGGTGGAGTAAAACACAACAATGTGAAATTAGAAAAAGCACCTTGTCCTGTACTTAAGAGTTTAGGTGAGTGTTGTTTGTTCATAACTCTTTTTGGTTTTGCCATGTCGTTCTGCTATTGGTCATACAAAACTGACGAGAACCCGGTGGGTTGCAATATTTCATTACCTCTGCCACGGGGACAGCGGGGAGTGTCCGAGGCTTATAAATGATTTATCACTTCTGAGAAGGGATGTTCCTTTAAGGAGGAGGAGACGATGTGCTGTTGTTCTGAAGTCACTTGACTCTAAAGGCTGGGTGATGCACCTGAAGAAGCCTCTGCTGCCAGGATCCCCCGTGTGCCGCAGTCCCAGCGCGCTGTCCGGCCCCGCAGGGCTCCCGCTGTTCCCGCTGGAGCTGCAGAAGGAAGAGGAGGGCAGCCCATGGGCCCAAGTGTGATCAGTGCGTCATAAATTACACTTTTGTTTGCTTCTTGAGTTCCACGGCCCACCTTTGTTTGTGTCAATGTTGTTCTTGACTGCTCGTCCGGCAGGCGTTGGGTTGGTCCCGCGTGTCCTGGGCCATGTTGGTCTCAGGGGGAAGGGTTGTGCGCTGTCTGCTCACAGGAAAGAGCTGCGAGGGCATTGGGTCATGGGGATGTAACAACTGTACAAGTAAAGTTCCTCTCATGCACTCTGAATTGACCACACGTTGCTTTCTTTGTCTTGCACGTCTCCCTTACTGTTTTCCTTTCATTGCTTTTGAGTGTTTTTTGTCTCTCTTCCAAAGGTTGGAATGCTTTAAATAAAAGTATTCTAGTGCTGTTGGAGGGTTCGCTAGCAGGGTTACAGTAAATTTAATCTTGGTTTTGTTAGCATAAGTAAAAGGGTTTAATTTATTTTTTTATCTGTTCTCATGTATGGAAAAATCGAGGGTGTTGTAGCCAAGAATTGCTTGAGTAAGAAATGCAGCAGCTGTACTTACATTATATGTGTGTAAGTACAGCCTTAGGCTCTCTCACTCGATGGAAAAGAAAATATATTAGGAGCTCTAAAAAGCTCTTTATTGTTTTGTGAGGAGTGGGGAAGATGAGATCCTTCTCCCTCCAAGTAAAACTGACATAACTTTCTTTTAGTTCTGTCTTTGGAAACAAAGATGCCCTTTTCTCTTAATTGTGTGACACCACTATCCCAAAGCAGTTGCCCTAAAAGAAGACAAAGGTGACGATGCTCAAGATTGAAGAATGTTTTTATTTACATGTGGCTTTTTTTATTTTGCCTCATGTGCTTCCCTCAGCAGCTCTGGAGTGAGCCATGAATTAGTTTTCCCTAGTTGGTATGTGCAGCAGATTTTATGTAGCCCAGTTTTCCATTTTGAAGTCTATGAAACAGCATCTTGAAACAGAATGGAACTAATTTTGATTGAAAACTTTTATCCAAGTGTTGCTTCCCATCCACAGAAGCGTGCGCTTTGTATCACGACCTCTCTGAGTAAGAGTTTTTGTTACTTGGATCACCTGCTGTAAATATGTTGTATTCATAACCTCATGGAGCCACGAGGAGTTTTCAAATATAAATAGTACTGATACATTTCTTGTTGTTGTCCTAATTTTGATTGTAGTATAGCGAATGACCTGTCATGCTTTTTGTTTCAAGGTTAGCATTAGATCCATAGATCTTAATATTTTAGCATTTCATTGTTTAAGCAGGAGAGGGCAGCAAAAGTTCATTTTTCCCCATAGGAGTGCTCTGGTCCCATTACTGTTTTTAAACTTAGGTGCATCTAACTATCTGTGGGTAAGGGGGAAAAATGAAACATTTTTTATATATATTAAAAGGTGCGTATGAAAATATATAGACTGGTCCAACCAGACTGTGAAAATGTCTTCTACTCTACATCCAAGTAATAATAAAAATATCTTCCACCTCTGGAAAAAGTACAAGCAGGTCTTAAGCTCTTGGATTCAAATGTCATTCTTTGGAAACAGTTTACTTTCTTAAAAATGGTATCAAAGAAACTCAGACTCAATGGTGCTCCCAGCTATAAATGTGTAATCTTCCTCTTTTGCACATGCTCAAGAGGCTCTGTACTGTGGGTGCATCTAAATAAAGAAGCAATGAAGTGTTTTCCAGGTGCTTGGCTTTTTTTTCCACCTCCTCCCATCTAAACTTCATGAGCCTTTTCAGCAGTGAACTTGCAACAATCAGATACCCATCCGTTTATATTAAATGTAAGGACTCCTGTCTGGAGAAGAAAAACCAAAAAGAAAACCAAACAATGAGGTGGTAATTTAAATTTCAGCCAGAATTACCATAGTAAACACTCGGTTTTTATTAAGTTAATTTTTTTCAAAGGTCCTCTGATGATGGTGAGTATCCTTGTACCTCACACAACTCCCCCTGTCAGGGAGGTCGGGAGCAGAGGGTGCAGGAAAGGCATTAAAGCCACACAGTGTTCTTTAGGAACCCTCTGAGCCGTACACTTTGCAGCTGGTGAAGGAATTTGTTCTGCTATGGCAGCATTCTACTGTTTCAGTCCTCGTGCTGTTCTGCCTTGCAGTTTGGAGGCAAAGGGAAAGGCTGAAGATGGTCACACGCACAGGGGAAACCCTCTGGAGAACCACGGATAGAGCCTGGAAAGGGGCACTGCCCGTCAATGGCTTTGGCAGCAGTGTGGGAGAGCTGGTTGCTTCAATAAAATGAGAAAATATTTATTAAACATCTGATTTTTAAATACCACATTTTTACATGTGTTATTCCAATAGTCTAATCCTTAATTCTTTCCATTTTTTTTCCAACTTAAATTTTCAGCAGTTGGATCTTGCCTTTGTCAGAAGAGCTCATTATCACAAATCTCTTTAAATACTTGTAAGACAATATTCAGATCACTTAACAACTTCACGTCTCTCTACCTGCTTATTGCAAGGCAAGTATTTTCTAAAGGAGTTTAAAAAAAAAAAAAAGAACATGCAGTAAGTTGGCCTCCAGGGTAGGATTTGTCTTCTTCCTTGCAAGTTGGAAATCAACCTTTATAGGATTGGAATTAAAAACTTAAATTAGTTTCCTGCTTTTGGTAAGGATAATTGCTTTGCTAATTTTTCGTCTTGGTCTTTCCTTCTCAGGGATGTTTTGGTTCCTCATACAGCAGCAGTATGTCTGGTTTATCCTACATTAAGTTTGGACCTCGGATCACAAGTGTGTAGCCTACAAAAGCAGTTTTGTGTGCAGGTAAAGGCTGTTCCCAAGGCTGCATTAATTAGTGCCTCAAGGTCCAGTGAAGGAATAGCTCAGAAGTTAAACTGGAAACTGTTACAAGGTCTCAAATTACGGTCTATGGGTTTTTTAAAGATTAAACACAAGCTGAAGCAAATATCCTGAATTTGTTAGTAAATACCTTGAAAACAAGTGTACTAACCCACTGTGAGCCATGACCAAAGGCTTTTCTGGGAATTTCCATGACGTGAAAAATGGTCACGCAGAAACTTGATCTTGCACTATTTTTATGATTGTTTGGTTTTGTTTCCCCCCCCGTCCATCTTATCTATTCAGTATTAGCCCCCTTGAAGCCACTGAAGGTGTGAGAAGTTGGGGGTCACTCGGGAAGGATGGAAAGCTTGAGATGCATTTAAAGAAATGTCTACTTTTATACAGTGGTTCATACTTTAATACACACTTGAAAGTGTCTGGGAACTTGGCATTATCCCTGGATCTGGGAAGAGAATGAGAAAGGAATATTCTATGCACCACCTGAACCTTGTCAAAATTTTTACTTTGCAAGCTTCCCCTTGTGTAAGAAGCCTCTGCGTTTCGCTGACAGGGGAAGCAGTGACCTGGCAGTGAGTATTCCTGGAGCCCCTGGCCAGCAGAGGATCCTGGGGCATAATGGCTGTGAGAGCCAGGAAAGAAAGACCTTGAGTCTGCATGAGGATTTGGGCAGCCCTTCAGCAGTAAGGGCAGAGGGTGCCTGCAAACCTTTTGTGAATTGAGCAGGCTCGGTCAGGTTTGAATCTTCGCCTTTTGAACCTTCAGCACACATGGCTGAGCTGTGAGGGCAAACTGGACAAATGATCCAGCTCAGTTTTAGGTTTTAATATTAATTCTGCAAAGTGTACTGAGTAGGATTACAGCTTGTGCTCGTCTGTCATCCCAAAAGCTATGCAACGACTCCTCTGCTTTTTTAGATATTTGGCAATGGATATGATGTGCATGAGTGGAAAATCACTGTATATTTAACTGTCTCCAACCAATATGGGCACCTGCATTACATAATCTTCCATTTCAGGCGTCTTGGAGGCACCAGGTTCAAGTCTGCAGGTGACAGATCTTGAAGTAAACTGCAACTTGGCAAAGGGCACTCTAGATTTCTGGAGCAGGGAAATGTGGAATTCAGACAGTGGTAATTAGTTTGTTAGTCCACAGACTGTTTCACAAGCACAAGGGGATATTATTGCTATTTGCTCTCCATGACACTCATCAGACAATAATGGTCACGGTTAGTGGTTATGCACATTTCTAACATCAGTTTTGGCCAGACAAAAATGACTCAGGAATACAAAGGAAAGAATATTTCCTACTGCAGTGTGGTGCCCCCAGCCCCTCTTTCTCCTGTGCTGCACTGAGTCTCTGCAAACACAAGTGTGAGGACTTGCAATGGGCTGAATTGAAGCAAAATGTGCTGTTCTAGTCGAGATTGTCAGAAGGGAAACATAGCTACAGACCAGGGGGAATTTCAGCCTTTTCCAAGCAAATGCCTTTCCCCGTGGGCAGCTAAAGAACTGGGAGTTTAATTTTAGAGGTCCTTCCACTAGACCAGGTTGTTCCAAGCCCCATCCAACCTGGCTTTGAACACTCCCAGGGATGGGGCAGCCACAGCTTCTCTGGGCAGCCTCTGCCAGGGCCTCAGCACCCTCACAATAAACAATTTCTTCCTAATACCCCATCTAACACTGCCCTGCACCAGTTTGAAGCCATTCCCCCTTGTCCTCTCACTATGCACTGCTATAAAAAGTCCCTCTCTGATCAATATCTGCAAAGATCCAAAGCTCACAATCTGCACAAGCCTTTTGCATTCTTCTGCTGATACAATTTAGACAGGCCAAGCACGTGCAAGAGCTCTTGCTTGCTTGTAGTTTTTTGTCTGAATGTGAGAGAGCAGAGGTGGCCGCTTGTCCCATGGAATTTTAGTCCCTCAACTTTCAACTTTTTCAGCTTCTTTTTTTCCCTGAAGTTTTCACCTGGTTTTGTTGCAATGGGTGTGTGTTAGTGACTTCCTCTGCAGTTCAAACGCAGTCTGAGTAACAAAGATCCCCCTGGCTTACATCAAGTGCTTCAGACTTGACCAAAACGAGAAGGGGCCCTGGCATTCAGGTGCAAGAGAACTCTCTTCCAGCAAGAATCAGGTGTGCCCAGAACGTACCCTTTACCCTATGATTTCAGTTGCTTGGAAAAGAGATTAACTAAGTTAGACTGTTAAAATACACACACACACACACACACACAATTTTTCCTCTCCCCTTCCAATAATAATTCATATAATTTATATTGCTGCTAAATCCGCCATCATTAAACTACTTCTCATTTCCTATTCTTATTTACCAACCCCCTCTAAAACATTGGCAATGATATGTATGCTGTATATAACTTCATGGGACAATGTCCAATCTATTACTGGGATTCGTAATCTAATAATTAAATTTATATGCTTGAATTAATTGTCTAGGAAAACAGAATCTATAAATAAGCCATTTAATGTCATAGTGGCTTTTTTTTTTTATTTGGGTGTCAATTAGTCACTGATGTAGAATATCCTGTTTTGATTGCATCATCATTGCAGCAGGGAGTGTGGGCATGGAATCCAGATCTTGCAGCAATAAATAAAACTTGGTTTCTAATGCTTAAGCTGTTGCTTCAACATAAGCTTGATTTCATGGTATTGCTGTTGGGCCAATCTTCATTCATTGTGGCAGGACGGTACAAAGCAGAAATGGATTCAGTTTTATATCCCACTCCTTTATTGACCAGAAAGAGAAAAATCAGATGAAAGGAAAGCATTTCTATCACAACAGTCTTTTCCAGTAGCCAGAGTGGGCAAAATACAGGTGAGGCTTAGGAGCAGTGATTTCAGGCTCGCTATAGAAATACTGGCAGTCAGTTAAACTTCTGTGACCTTACTTCCACACTGGCTTGTCTCCTTCTGTGCTGCCTGACTTGGCAGCAGAGGAACTCCCTAAAACACATCTTTAGAGTGTATTTTCCTTTACTGTAGCCTTGAATTGTTTTCCATGTGTTCACATTCCCTCATTCCCATCCATTATCCTCATCAGTCTGTTCACGCTAATACATTTTCCACCTTCTGGAAGTGTCTCTCTCCAGAGCTGTGGCTGTTACCTCTTTGCCCTCAAAACAAGGACTGAGAAGGTGAGAGGAGGAGGAGGAGGAGGAGGAGGAGAAGGGTTTCTGGCATCCCTGTGCCAGTGGGATGGGAGTGTGAGATGCAGGGAGGACATCCCTGCTCCATTTGTGTTTCCTCCCTTCCCTGGGCAGCGAGGGCTGTGGGGTAACCCTCATCCACTCTCCACTGGATCCCCAGTCCTTTGGTTTTCCATCCCACAACACACTTCCCTGAGTTCTTCACTTCCCAAAGAATCAGATGCTGGGAGGGGAGGATATACAGAAAAAAGATTTGTGTTAGTCCAGAATAGAGTTTGTCCCTCTGCAGAAGAGGATTTTGTTTAAATCCCAAAGATAAATCAGGTGTTTTTCTATCCATGGATAAGGTTTGGGGTTTTTTTAAAGAACATTGTATTATTTTTACCATGACTGCACTCATATGAGCTTGAATGATGGAGATCTTGCCTTTTCCAAGTACAGAAACACAACGAGACAGATTAAGTACAGCTCTTCTGTAAGCTGCAGGACTTAATTCTCTTCCTGCCAGAGTCAATGATGGAAGTCCTGCTGCTGTCACCAAAAGTAAAATAAAGATCTGTGAGGAGATTGGACAAATCTGCTGTGTCTATGTGGGAAAGTGGTCAGCACTAACAGGGGCGATGTGGACTCATTTCCTCTTCCTGCAGTAAATTGATCCTATTCATATCATCTGCTATTGTGTGTACATTGTCTGCGTGGCCTCTGGAAAGCTTTTATGGATGTGAGCTTCGGAGGGAATGTGTGATCCCAGCGTGCTTCCTGCCTGTTTTACAATGACACCCATCAGCTCCAGAGAGAAACGGAATAAATCTCTGCTGCATTATTTGTGATCAGTACCTGAGCACTCAGGTAAACACTTCAGCACACGCAGTGAGCCCCAGCCCTGGGGTGTTAAGTGAAGCAGTTTTTCTGAGGCTGTCTAGACACAATGTCTGCCTACAAAAGAATTTGGTTATGAACAGGATAGCATTGTTCAAAAGATGTTATTCTGCTACTGGGGAAATGGAAAGGATTTTTTTTTCTTTCAGGAGCAGGGAACTGCCCTTTCCTGGTGCAGTTGTCATTTCGTGACCAGTGTTACTGAAACTCTTCTCCTCTGAGACTCTCCATTATTGTTAATTACGTAAAACATGCTGTCTTGAGAAAGAAACTGCTCCCCTATTCTTTAACATGAGAAAAAAGTGGACAGTAGGCAGTATAACTTCCCTTTCTTTGTTTGGAGAATATCAAATGCATCCAGGAGAGGTATTTTGTATGGACTGCAGTAAATGTCACTGTGATGCTGAGAAACAAAGTGTGTACCATCTGTTTTAGCACCCTGTGATGGAAGTGGACCAGCACTTTGTAGACTGTGGAAAAAGGAAGCTTGCATGGAGTGGGCTGCTCTGACCCAGACCTGAGAGAAGAGGGAACACTGGGGAAAAATGTGGGTTTGGGATGAAGTTTTATAGCTGGAGGTGATGCAGTGAGGTGAAAAGACCAGTCGAAATCTGTTCAAACATTTATCTGCCTTGAAAGATGATCAGATGTTTAAGGAATTAAGGAGACAAGGCATTTTTGAACAGGTCACATGTGTCTTATGTCCAGGAAAACACTTTACTCCTACTGCCCAGTGTATCAGGATAGGGTTGTCTCAGCCATGTCACTCGAAGGCTCAGTGTGGATCTCTCGCTCTGGCTGCCTGGGGTGCTGGTCACCAGTGGCTGAACATGAGCCAGGTGTGCCCAGGTGGCCAAAAAGGCCAATGGCACCTGGCCTGTATCAGCAAAAGTGTGGCCAGCAGGAGCAGGGCAGCGACTGTCCCCCTGTGCTGGACACTGGTGAGGTCGGACCTCAGATCCTGGGTCCAGTTTTGGGGCCATCAGCACAAGAAAGACGTTGAGGAGTTGGAGCAGGTCCAGAGAAGTACAGCAGAGCTGGGGAAGGATCTGGAGCACAAATCCTGTGAGGAGCAGCTGAGGGAGCTGGGGGGGCCCAGCCTGGAGAAAAGGAGGCTCAGGGGAGACCTTCTCGCTCTCTACAACTCCCTGAAAGGAAGCTGTAGCCAGGTGGGAGTCGGTCTGTTTTCCTAAGTAACAAGGAACAGGACAAGAGAAACCACCTCAAGTTGTGCCAGAGGACATTTAGATTGGGTATTAGGAAAAATTTCTTCACCAGAAGGATGGTCAAGCACTGGCAGAGGCTGCTTGGGAAAATGAAATCACCATTCCTGGAGGTATTGAAAAGATTTGCAGATGTGGCACTTGGGGACATGGTTTAGTGATGGGCTTGGCAGTACTGGGTTAACAGCTGGACTCAATGGTCTTAGAAGTATTTTCCAACCTTAATGATTCCATGGTTTTACCTGCCCTTGTATGTGACTATTTAGGCTGAGCTCTGTGTGTCGTTGAGAGAGGTTTTTGTCCTTCTCTTCAGCGCTGAGCAGAGGGTGACAGAAGGAGTGGGGAGCTGTATTTGGTGCCTCCAGTAATCTCCTATTTGCATGTGCCAAACAGGTTTGGCAGAGGAGAGATTCTGGATAACACCATGTCTGGTGAAACGCCCCAAGCCTTTTTTAAACATGTATGAAAATTCAGTGTCCAATGGCGTCAGTGATAAAAACCCGACGACAATGATGACAAGAAGACCAGACCTTAAAGCAGGGTTCCTTGGACCATGGTTTGAAGTTTCCCACTTTCCTGTGACATGGAGAATCCTTCTCATTCCAGAGTTCCCTTGGGTCAGGCAAAATCTGTGTTGCTCAGCTGCAGCCACTGTCTGTTTCTTAGGTATTAATTAGGTTTGGAAAACCTTTGCCTGGACACAGTCCTGTGCATGCACTCCAACAACTGAAATGGGGGAAGAGAGCAGATTAGCCAATTGTAATCTATCTGTCAACACTCTGGCTCCTTGGATTAAAAATAAAAGGTGATTTCTCACTTGAAAAAGGCTGTGCAGCTGTGATGTCCAGAAGCTCTCACTGGTACCAGTCTCTTTGGAGACACATTATAGCTCCACCAGTGCTCTCCATGCTGTGCAGGGAATGTCACCCAAAGCAGGAAAATCAGTAAATGTTGGGCTGCGGCCCTGGAGTTTGTTCTGTGGCTTTTCGGCACCCTGTGGCCAATCTCTGTGAGGAGGGTTTTCCAAAGCAAGTACAGACCAGCAGTTTTCCCCTTTCAGTGTCAGTGGAGATTTGGCCATTGCTAACCCTTGTAAATTTAACCTACAGTGCTTGTTGCTCTTGGGTGATGCTGAAGTGCTCAGTGACTGGAGCCTGCAGGACAACCGATCCCCGATGCTAATTAAAGAGGCAAATATTAAACTTTATTTTCTAGTCTTATGTTTCGAGTCAAACCCAGCGTTTTATTATCTTTCCAGCTTAATCTGTGAGTCATTTGTAGTGCATTTTCCTTATAAAGCAACATCTGTATGCTGTATTCTTTACATGTCCAAGAAGTTCAGAGTCTTTCAGTACTTCGAGTCGAGTGGGAATCCCTGAGGTACAGTTTGGCACACACCTCAGCAAACATACCTTTTACTCATTTCACTGCTGGGTTAAAACTCAAATGGAGGATCGAGGATTTAAGCAGCTGGATTTCAACATCCATTTGCCACATGCCAGCTGCAAGCAAAGCAAGAAATTATTATACTCAGCTGTGATTTACATATTTGACCTTTGAACATCAGAGGATATAGCTGACATTGTCAAATGCTGTATGAAGCTCTGTGAAGCACGAAATTTGTCTTGTTAGACTGTCCGATCTTTATAAATTAACGTCTGGTTTGAAAGTGTCTTTAAATGACAAAAGTGTTTTGTTTTAATCAGGATTTATCTGTCTGATCTAATTAAGGTAGACATAGCTTACAAAGACTGCAGAATAGAAAGCATACTTGAAGCCAGGCAGAGGTGTGTAGCATTAGCACCATAAAATTGAATTTGTAGTACTCTTTTCAGTTAATCTCTATTGATTAATCCATATGCAGGAGAGTGCAGGCTCTGACCTGAGCTTTCAGCTCAGGCATGAAATCATTACTACTGTGATATCAGAATTTGTAAATAAGCTGTAAACTATAATGAGTGATGTTAATTAGGAAGAAATTCTTCCCTGAGAGGATGGTGAGACAGTCACAGGGTGATGTGCACGTGGCAGTGATGCTCAGAGGTGAAAGATGGATCTTTGTTATCTCTCACTCTTCTTGTCTCCCTTCCCTGGTGATTCTTCAGTTGCTGATAAGTTGATGACTTGAGAGAGACAACAGAAACCCGGCCACCCTCTGGCACCTCAGCTCTCTCTGTATGCTGGTGGGGTTTGCTTCTGGCCTGCTGGAACCTATTTTACTTGCTGGCCTCTGTGAGCCCTGCTGGTCCCATGACATGGGATGTCTCTGCACCCACAAGGAACTTGTTAAAATCAGTGGGAACAGGGTGAAGAACTTAAACTGGAAATAGTCTGAGGACTCAAAGTGTTGACTGAGATCCACATTTCCACAGAGGGTAAAATGAGTTCAGGCTGCAAGGTTTGGTTCTGTCTGCTGCTGACACTTCTTGCCTGTTTCTGTCTGGGTCAATGCTGCGCCGAGGTTTGATTTGGCCAAGTGCCTCTCTGGGGTTTGGGACTCTCATCATGTTTGTTTTCCTGGCTGGATTTTGATTAGTTCAGTAGTTCTATGAGTTTATTCTGTCAGGATTCACAGGAAGAGACAGTAGCTTTGTTTCAGGAGACTTAATTTCCAGCTTTCTCTAATTTGTACACTTCACTCATCACAAAGGCATCGTTAAAAAGGGAGCATTAGCACTGGGGGTGATGTGAGTCTAGACAAGGTGTCTGTTTTCCAGTGCACCGGCCATGAACAGTAGGGAAATTACTGAATTAAGGTAATGAATCTTTGAACTTCTGTAGTTTTGATCAAGAAGCTTCATCTTCAAATTCTGAGCCCTGAGCAGCTGTGTCATTGCTCACTAGTCTGTCCTAAAAGACTAAAATGTCTTTTCAAAAAAGACTATTAGAGGAAAGCTATGGAGTGCAGAAGTGATTTGTGTTAAAGTGCTTATTGTCAGCCACATAAAATTCGCATAGCATCTGTATTTATTGGAAAAATCTTTTCCACACTGCAATGAACTCAGATCAAATCTCCAGGCAATTCCCTGGCGTACAATTATAGAGCCCAGTTCTCGCTCACATCAATATTCAGCCAGTTCCATTGGGTTTGAATTCTTGGATTCAGATTCTGGGCTGAATGTGACCAGCATCAGCACCATAAAGGGACAGTTTAAAAGACAACAAAATGTGGCTGTGGTTGATGACAATGTGAGGGTGCACATGCTTCCAAAGTGCTTGTGAAAACTGAGAAGAATGTTACCAACAGCATGGAGAAGTGGTGTTTGATTGCTTACTATTAGGAGCTGTGCTTGACAAATACACCTTTCCAGAGCAAGGATGTGGCAGCCTTAAGCAATGAGTCTCCTTACTTTCCTAAGGACCATGACAAAGCAGTTCCACGGCCTGGGCTCAGTGTTGTACCTTTACTCTCCTCCTCATCCATTCTGGATAGGTGTTTTTCTGTTTTCCCCCTTACCATTGTGTACGTCACAACCCCTAAACCTTCAGGGAACTCCCCAGGAATGCCCCTGCTGCAGGTAAACTCTTCCTGCCAGTCAGTCTTTGAGAAATGTGTCTTCAGCAGCTCCTAATCTTTGCAACACGTAACTTACTGCCACAGTAGAGTAGGACTCTGGAATCTGTATTTGTGCTAGTCAGACTGGGACAGATATGAGACAAACTGGTCTGGTCTATCATATCTTTTATTTTAAATTTTGCTATCCTTTGCCATTGGGTCAGGATGAATTTTGTTGGAAGCTGTTTTTTTCTTGACCACAGAGAGTCTTTACTTCCTTTTTGCCTTTATGTTTTTCCTTCTGATTTCTAATTGCAGAGTATTTTGCTCAAAGTTTAAGGTTTGAGAAATTAGCTTTTCTGAGGTACCCTGTATATAACCATCTAAAAAAGGAATTTTAGTAAATGTGTTCAAACTATAGTAGAGAGTTTTTGTCCATATAGTGTCAAATCAGGTTATGATCAGGTTCTGAACTGAACCTGCAGTTCTGCTATGGATTTATCTTTACTGGAATTACCTTATTTTGGGTGCAATACCTGTATGTTAGAAATGCTTACTACCAAATTTTAGAATCTTTCAGCTCTTCTAGTGTCTGTAAGACCTTCATTAGTTCTCTTCTGGATTGAATCCATCATAGCTACGGGCCTTTTTTAGCAGAAGAGTGTTATCTCACCAGGATAGATGTGCCTCAAGCAAACGGTGGATTAGCGCTTTTTGTTACTGTTAAGCCTCACCCTTGGACTTCATTTTCCAAGTCTGATGGAAAAGGAAGAGAAGAATAGTGTCAGACAGCTTCCTTGTATCAGCCACGCCGGTGAGGCAGCGCCTGTGCTGAGACAGCTGCGATATTGCTGCAGTCAGCACAGAGTTTTCCACGGCATTTCAGATCCACAGGGCTGGATTTTACCGGGGTGATCGCCGGGCCCTTCTGCCATTCGTAACACAGGTACCCCCACAAGCTGCAAGGAGTGTTTATCTCCTCTGTAAGATGGGTCATTCTCCCGAGTACTGGGTGTGGGGTTACTGCTACAGCCGCCTCAAGAAATCCTCTTTCCCGACTACATTCTTCTCCCCCTAATGCTCGTTCAGCTCGTGCCAGCTCGCCTTGTGTTAAGCCCAGGAAGCAAAACGAGCAGAAAGTCTTTGAAAGCAGAAGTGGCTCTGTGTGCCCGAGACCTTCAGCGAGGACTGGTGTCCCATTGTTAGCAGGGAGAGCCCACGTTTATCTAATTCCCACCCGGGAACACATTTCCTGACGGCTGCACTGTGCTCCCTGGGCTTGCACTTGGCAGAGTTTCTGTCAGAGCCTTTCGAGGAGCTTTACTTGCTGCCTTTGATTTTCATGTACAGATCAGCCGTGCCCTCTCAAGGTTAAACCTGCTTTGTCTGTCCCTCTGCAAACCAGCCCTCTCTCTGCATTCTTTGGAAATGTAGAAAATGACAGAAAGTCACACTCCAAGACAAACACACAGCAGCTGCGGGGATGGATTAAATAATCTTAATGTGCTTGTTTGAAATGCTGTTTTCATGACATAAAGGTTATCTTTTTTTTGCAAAACTACCAGCAAAGAGTAAACAGCCTATTGAGAGAAAGTCCAATGTTAACTTGTATAGGGAAAAGTGATTCTGGTGCTGGTTTTTTTCAGTGAGTTCATCCAATTACATCTAACATTTATAGCCATGTGTCCTGCCTGATAGTTTTATGACTCACTCTGTTCTAAACTGAATCCTAACCTCTCTTGGATGCCACTTCCTGTGAACTGGGCCAGCTATCCCACACCACCTTGATTCCTCACTCATTTCTCCTTCTGTCTTACTTTTGAACTAACACCCACCCTTCCAAACCCCTCTCGTGTGCAGTGTATTAAATGTCTCCTGTCCAGTCACTCTCTTTGCTTGCCTGAATGGTTACCACGTTCTTGTGGCCTGCCACTGCCTATGATGCCTTGGGTTTTAACTTTTAAATTTTTCAAACCCTGTACTGCCTCGTATGTTACTCTGAAACTCGATACAGCCTGTTAGCTACTGTTCTCTCATGCTGGTTAGACATAACAAACCCTCTCTGGGCCTGAGCTCAAGGACACCTTGTTGTCCCAGGCCCCAAAATATGTAAACTAAGGCGGTAATTACATCGCTACCTGAAGTTATAATTGGAGAATTAACCCTGATATGCAAATAGACCAAACTTATAAAAGTGTGAAAACCCCGTGACCCAGGATCCATCTTGGTTGGAGCCCCTTGGAGGCTTTTGACTGCCCAGGGTACACCTTTGAAGGCCCTTCAAATAAAAACATGCCTTTATTCCCTGAATCTTGTCCAGCCTCTGTTTTCAGGTAGCCGCTTCAAGGCATCACCTACATGGCTCTCTGCAGTGCTCACTGTGTGCAGCCACTGAGCAATGTCATTTCCTTCGGTCTGTCTCATTAAATAGCACATCTCAGCTCCTTTCTCGTGACCAACCCAACCTGAGATCCTAGTGGTATATTTATTGATTAACTTAAGTGAGATAAACTCACAGAACAGTAAGACAACAAAACACTGCGTGGGAAAAAGCCAGCACTCAGGCTTTTCACACAGAACAATGCAAATCCTTCAGGAGTTGGTGTCTGTCCCACAGACAGACTGGATTTTTTAAAGACAGAGTAAGTGAGAGCTGCAATTTCTCTTTTGTTTTACTCTAAGAGGCTGTTCAGTACAAATGGAGATGAGAGAACAGGATCTTAGTTAGCTGAAGTCACTGAAACCAAGCTAAATTACAGAAGAACTCCAGCACCTGGTTTTTTAATCCATAGAAGAAGAGGGATCTGTCAAAGCTGGTTCATCTGCCATCTGGCATGCATTTCCTGTACCTGCCTCTAATCTTGGGCTGATTTTTGTTGGCACATTTCCAGAATCGAATAAAGGAGACTTAAGCTCAATATTTTCATTTTTACATGCTTTCCCCGTAAGTTGGGAACTTTTAAACTGTATATTTAAAAAAAAAACTTTAAAAGTTTATTTTCTAGCTTTATTTTTGGTCAGTGAAAATGACAGAAAAGTAGTTTTAGGGTTATTTTGGTGGAAAGTTGCTGATTGTTTTCGATCTGTGACAAGACTTTGGCTGATCCTCTTGACCTCCCTGCGATCTCATTTGTCTTTGAATTTCCTGCTTTTCCCTATTGGTTTCAATGGGGGGAAAAGGTGCCTAGGACATTGTCTGGTGATCTGATGGAGACATTTACAACACCTCCATTCAATATTCCCCCTCCAACATCTCACCCAATCACCCTTCACTTGAACCTGGAGTCCTTTACTGCCAGTGAGTCTGGGAATAATAATGAGTGAGAATACTGGGGTAGATTTTAAACATCCCCTCTCTCCTAATTTCAGGACAGTTTCCAAGTTTCTATTAAAAATTCTGTTCCCTTTTTTATTTTGGCTTCTTTTACTGTTAAGTGAATTAATTATTTGAAGCAGTTGTTTACCGTGTCATGATAGTAATAGGCAACAGCACTAAATGCCTGCTGCTTTTCCATATTTCAGACAATCCTTTCCCTCTTTCACTTGTCCCAATCACTGTTTCCTAATTTAGGTGGAAAAGGCAGACCTTGAGAGTAAATAACCAGCCTTGTGTGGCTGCTGCAAGCTGAATAATGAAACACAGCAAGTGCTCCGGCCTTCCCAGGGGTCTGAGCACAAGTGTGAGCCCTGCTGCTGCACCAAATGTGGGCTGCTGACCTTGGCAGGGAAACAAGGACCTCGAGCCATGGGTTATGCACCCTGAAAAAGGGAGAGCACCGATCTGGTGTAGCTCGTTTGGTCCTGAGTGGTTCAGTATCGCATTTCCTCAACGGTGATTTGTCATTTTCTGCAGCTCATACTGCAGCAAGCCTGAATGCAATCCATCAGAAGTATGTATTGGATATTTGTGAGGTAAATTAACAAGCTGATAGTAATCACTGCTTCATATTTGATAAGATGCATGTTCTGGACATCAACAGATGCTGTTTTGCTTGGTTGTTGTTTTTCTGGTTCTTTTCCTCTACTCTCTTTTTGCCCTCTACTCATTTTGTTTTTCGCTCTAAAACATTGTAGCATGGATTTTATTTGAATCAAGTTTTCCTCTGTATTTTCTGTTCTCAGGGCTGGGTTGTATTGCTGTGGCTGCCTTTGGCAGCACCATCCTGAGGGGTCCATAATCCCTGACACTTGCCCTGCCTTTTCTGGATTTGCCTGGGTACCGGAGCGGGGAAGTCGCCGTCCATCCATGGTGCAAAGGAAGGGAGATGACTTTTCCCAGTCTCTGTGTGAGCATATGGCCTCACTTCTCTCTCCCACTCATCTTCTATGGCCTCACTGACCAGCAAATTTTCCGCAGAACCAAGTTCCTCAGCTGCTCCCTGTCCTGTGAATAGCTGAAAATTGGGATTGCAGAGTGAAGGCAGAGGACATGATTTCTAAATTTCCTTTCACAGTGGTGTTCACCTTTGTTTCAGCTGCCTGTCTCGCCAGGAGAACACTTTCTTTCCTTGCAAGCTCACACCTCCTCTCCCCATCCCTTGCCCTTGCTTGTACAGAGCAAACGAGTAAAAAAAGATCTTCTGCAGTTGACAAAAATCCAGGCATTTTTTTGGTACAAATATCCAAAAAGTCTCCCTTGAGGATGTTTACTTAGGGCTTGTTAATTAAAGGGGTAATGATAATTTCAGAGCCAACTTCCAATTCCTTCACAGAGGTGTTGATATTCCGTCATGGAAAAGAAGATCCATTTTGCCTCAGTGCATGCTCATAATTTCACTCACCAAGATACTCCTTTTTTGATCAGGCTATGAAAAAATAACTTGCAAGAACAATCATTCCCTTGAAGCCAATCACTGCTGCAAAGGGGAGCCTTGCTTTACAGTCAATGACTTTGATGCCTTGGGTAGTTCAAGTAAGGATCTGCCTTGATTGACAAGACCCTTTCTATAAATTTGAGCAATTAGACATCCCAGTAGCAGCTGCTGGGGAGATCTACTGATCACGAAGCTGACAGAGATTGCAGTGCAGGTCTCCTGCTGCTCCCTCTGACATCCTGAAACACCATCTGCAATTTAAAACTGCAAAAGGAATTCTGACTCCAACGAGTTAGGTGAGTGCACGTCTGTGTTTGCTCCCTGTCATGGCTCTGGCTCATGAATAAAGCAGCAGGATTTGCTAAAGTGGCAAGGGATAAATGCTTGATTTGTTCTGAAGTTTGTTGATTTTGCTCTCATTCATCTTCTTTTAAAAATAAGGAATTTTAGCTTTTTTTTACCCTGTCGAAGGTTATATATAAATATATTATCTTTAATCACATGTAAGACTCCGGTGTATACATGGTGACATATTTGATGCAAACATCATGTGCTGATCTAAAGCTTTGATTAAAAAATTTAAATAATTTGATTTAAATTTAAATCATTTTGTTTAACAGGAGCTTACAGACTCAAGCATCATCCAGCCAAAAGGCAGTCCCAGCTCACTTAATTTTGGTCTGTCCCTGAGGACAGACCCCAGCACATACCAGTCTGTGCCCTGTGTAGTTGCTGACTGTCTCAAAATTAAGTGTCAAATCTTGGGTTTCTAAGATGGATGTATTTGAATGCAATGATAGCATGTGAATTATAAAATGGACCATGTGGCTTAGAGCTACTTTCCAGCTCTCTTTTTTTGACAGAGGAGCTGTTCCAGAGAGGTTGGGTGCTTTCCTTACTGAGACAGAAGGTCAACAACAGGTATCAGAGGGTCTTGGTGCATGCTGGGCTGCTCAGGTGTGAGGATTTCAGGGTTCCTCTGGTCACCTTGGCCATGTCCCCCCTTGTCTGACCAGCTTTGACCACTGGCTTGGCAGCCTGGGTTGGGTCTGAGGTGGCTGTAGGGCAGTGTGGGGTGAAGGGACAGCCAGCCCCTCTGGCTGCAGCCCTGGGAGAGGAACAGCACAAGTCCAGCGCACAGGATGTTGGTACTGGCAACTCCAGCAACACTTGTGGGAGATGCTGAGATCATAGCACAAACTCAGGGATGCTTGGCTCCCAGCTCTGCAGCTATTGGCTTTGTGTGAGCTCAGGACAACCCAAAAGGGGTGCTAGAAAGGCATATGCTGCAAAACAAATCTGCAATGTGGAGATTTCAGTGGGGCTGAGGCATCGGCTGGTGACTTTATCTCTTCCAGGCGAACTCCCACTGCTATGCAGGGACAGTCTTCACACTGCTGCATTCTGTGACAGACCTCTGTACGGAGATTTTCCACTTCTGGGAGTAGGCGGCCACTCATTCCTCCACCTGCCCCTCTTCTCTCAGGCTGAGTGAGGATGCGTTTGAAGGGAGGAAGGGCTATCCCTGCCTCAGCTAAGCCCGTCCACGTGCACTTCTTGCCTGCTGGGCTGTGCTGGCTCTCCCAGCCCTCCCCTCCTCTCCCTTCTGCCTTCAGCATGAAGCCCCCCTGCCTGATCCTGGGAGCTCTCCTTGTCCTGCTGCTGTCCGGCTGCGGCGCCGCCACCAAGGCCTCGGCCATCGACCTGCGGACGTTCGTGGGCTGTGCCGTGCGGGAATTCACCTTCCTGGCCAGGAAACCCGGCTGCCGTGGGCTCAGGGTGACCACGGACGCCTGCTGGGGACGCTGCGAGACCTGGGAGGTGAGGCTGTGAGCCGGGGACATCCCTGGCTAGTACTTGCCCCCCAGGAAAAGCCCTCTAAAGACACCCACCCGGTGTCCTGCTCCATGACCCCCTGGCTACCGCTGCCAGCGTTTGCTGTTGGTTGTCCCCTCCCTCCTCCCACTGCCCCAAAGGGGATGGAGGCCATGTGATGATGTTAATGAAGCACTTATGTAATGCTCTTACTACGCAATCTGAAAGCCTCTTACAGCTTGAACACTTAAGGAGAGGAGGACTTTATTACTTTGCTTGAAAAAAAAAGAAGTCCTTTGAGAGTAAGATGGAGCTCCCGATTGATGGGTAATATATTTTGTTCCAAAAAGCAAATCCCAAAAGGTAATGTCTGTTCCTAATTTGGTCCCATTTTAAGTCACAGCCCTGTATAAATATGAAGTACTTAAGTTTTAGGGGTGTACAGAGGGAGAAAGGAAGAGCGTAAGTGCATGCACACACATGTCAGAGAACAAATTTCTTTGCCTTTCTGCAGCTGGGAGGCTCAAGGGGCCAATCCTAGTTTAATTTATTTGGGAAATCTTGAGTGACTCAGAGGGGTTTGTCCACATGAAGACAAGGACTCTACGTAAGTGACCAGAGGAGGAGCCATGGTCTGTGTGCCAGCTCTGACTCCCCTTCTTCACGACTTGGTGGGATGAGGGGAAAGGCCACCAGTGGCCAGATTCCATGCTGGGATAAGGTTCCTTTGAGGGACCTCTTGACTCCTGGTTCCCCTACCCCCGAGCTCCTCTGGCAGCTCAGACCTTGCAGCCTCTCTTGCTATGTTGCAGTACCCCTGGGGTGTAGTTCAGCTGAACCCACCTGGCTGTGGGTTCAACAGATTCCGGAAGGCACCAGGAGGTGTTTGGATGGGGGCTTTGTAAGAGGGAAGGTGTCTGCCTATCTTGCTGAAATGTTGCATCTGTTCTCTCCCATGCCATCCTTCTTGGTTCCCAGGGAGGGCTCTTTGCAAAGACCAGAGGGAAAGAAGGAAATTAAAATGTCTTCTGGCTGTGTTACCTTAGGCAGTGGGCTCCCATTCCTGTGTGTGCTGCCCATTCCTGGAGTCCTTGGAAAATGGGTGTCCCTGTTGAGGAAAAACTGATTTTTCAGCAAAACCAATGCCACTGTGATACCACATGGCAGCGTGGGTTTCAAGGCCTTCAGGCTCCTGTCATCTCCTGATGGCTGAGGTCTCTGGCCAAGCTGATTTTCTCAGGAGGAACTGCAGACTTCTATGCTGGCTGCTGTGCCGAGAGCTTTCCCCACAGTGTACAGCCACTGGGATTTGTGGGAAGTGCAGCCTGACAGGGAAGACTGGTCTGGCTGAGAAAAAACCCCAGCCTTTGGCACCTGGATGCACCCCTGCTCTCAGGTAGCTTGTGCACATGAAGGGTTTCCAGCAGAATGTGTTTAATGGAAAATCAATGCTTTTGGAAGAAGGCAGCTGCTTTTGGCAGCATTTGGTTGAAACACTCATACTCTGCTGCAAACCAGCTTTTAGGATAATCTTTTGTCTTCCTTCAAGCAGGTTTTAATTGGAGCTTTATGCTTTAAACAAACTGAAACACATCCATGTGCTCACTCCCCTCCATGGCAGGGCTCCAACAGGCAAGTGTTGAAGGATGTAGCCTAAAATTCATTTCCATGGCCCCTTCCACCTGATCCAGTAGCTCCTCTATTTACACTAAATCCCCTCGAGGAAACTGGGGCTCCAGAGGTTTGTCTCGCTTCCTGCCCGAGGCCAGCATTTCTCCCCCGCAGAAGCCGATCCTGGAGCCGCCCTACATCGAGTCCCACCACCGGATCTGCACCTACAACGAGACCAGGATGGCGACGGTGAAGCTGCCCAAGTGTGCCCCCGACGTGGACCCCTTCTACACCTACCCGGTGGCCATCCGCTGCGACTGTGACATCTGCTCCACTGCCACCACCGAGTGTGAGACTTACTGACCTCCCGGCCCAGGCCAGGCCAGGAGGCACCGAATTCTCCCCCAGCTTCACGCCCCTGGTACCTCCAGCGTTCTGGAGGGTGTCAATCAGCCCAGAATTTGATCTCGCCCTGTAATGCTCCTAATCGCTGACTTTTCTGGGCAGATGAGGCTTAATCCCCTCTCCTCATGCTGCTCAGAGCATGATTGCTGTAGAAACCCGGCGCACAGCCTCACAATAGCAAATCCCGTGGTAGAAAGAAATGATGCAGTTTCCCTTCCTCCTCATGAGCTTTTCACTCTGTGTGACCTTTCTCCCTTCACAAAGCACTCACGGGGCTGAGCAGCCACTGGGGTGTGGAAACACCCCACAAAGGCATCGCCTCCTCCATAGCAGCCTGATCCATCTGGGGTTTAGCTTCTTCCCAGCAATGTAAGTGCAGTTACCAACACTTCCACCACCTCCCCCTCTCCCCTCCATTAGTTAATCTCACCCTGCAGTCATTCAGGAACAACAGTCAAAGAAGAACGTCTCAAGGCCAGAGAAATGGAAATAAGTATTCAGATCACTACCTTGAAATTAGGGGGAATGCATACTCAGCCCTGACTCAGCCAAGGACTTAAGCTCGTGATTAAGTGTTTTGCTTAATATCAGTGGACTTTTACAGTTAAGCACGTATTTCAGTGCTTTGCTTAATTGGAGCTATTTTGTTGAGAAAAAAAAAATCTTGTCTCACAAGGGACAATTCCTGAAAAAAAAAAAGAAGAGAGAAACACATTAAATGTGCAGAACCATCTGCTTTTGTCCAGGGATTGGAGGGGAAATGGCTTCACGTGGAACCAGTGAGACTCTGCAGAGGCCAAGGCATCTCTCCTGACAATTTCCAGAGTCAGAGGGACCAAGCCAAAAGGCAACTATCATGGTTTGGTGTCAGCGGGCCCCTGGCTGAGGTGGTGGGAAAGAGGGGGCTTGGAAAGGTGTTCCCACAGTTCCCTGAGCTGCTAAGCTCCATGGAGACCTGCTGCTCTGAGGGTGCACACAGAGCTGGGGGACAGCCAGATGTGCTCGCAGGAAAGCTGCGGAGTGTCCAGCAATGGTGGGTGAGACAAGTCCAGCACAGGAAAGAGAGCAGACGTTCCAAAGGACAGTTCACACCTCCTCAGACCCGCTCTTTACAAACCAGGGGGACACCTGGGGGCTGCCACAAGAGCCTCCTGTGACCGCAGCCACACAAGTGCCTTTGTTCCCTGGTTCCCACCTGCAGGAGGACACATTCACATTCATCCCTCATTTCTCCCTTGGGCAAAATAGGATATTAGGTGAAAGCAGGAAGATTTGCCAAGTGGGAGAGGCCCACAGGAGCTCACAATACAAAGACACCTTCTCAGATAGCCATTAGGAGAGAATTGCTGCTGAGAGTAATACCTGCACCTGTCTTCCCCCACTCAGTGCCTTGTCTCCTGGATGCAGTCACCTTCATTTACAGGCACGCGTGCTTGAAACTTCCCCAGGTGTCCTGACCGCATTGAGACAGATTTAATTTAACCTGTAATTTATTAGTTGATATAATTTTTTTATCTGTAAAAACTGCACTGTGACTGAGCAGGAAGAAGGTGATTTTATCACCCTGCCTTCTGCAATTCTGAATAGAGACTGCTGTGCCCAACAGCAGCAGTTTTTTTGCTGATGGAGAGTTTAAATACCCTTTAAAAAGTCCTCATGTTTTGTTTCAAATTGCACCTCACAATCCCTCTGATATTGTCAACTGGCGTTACAGTTATTATGGGAAACCTGCAAATTGTTTTGTGTCCTTAATAAACCTCAAAACTGTAGTATGAAAGCAATTTAAAGCAATGTGTCCCTCTTCTTCTGTGTGTAGAGATTTCTCACGTAGAATATGTATAAGCTCCCACAAACTCCTTGCCAGAGCTGTGAACACCTGCAAAACATCTTCTTGGTGTGAAGTCATTTCCTTCGCTGGATTTCTCTGATTGAGTCTGGCTGTGCTGCAGGCTCAGGATTAGAGGTAGGGTTAGAAAGTGGCAAACTTCCTTCCCTTGCAGCCAGCAGGAAATCAGGGCTGTACCCAGACACAATGAGACAGTAGAATCCTCAGCAACGGATCAGAACAAAACACTGCAGGGTGAGAAAAGGGTTTTGACTGATGCAGCCAGAGCAGGGAGCAGAAGGGGGAGATGGGAAGGATGTACTGACTGAAACCAAGTCAGCAAAAGGCCATTTTGAGATGATCTTTCAAGGAGGAGAGCAAAGGAGATGCTGTGGATTTGCCCTGAGGGACCAAAGTCCAGCCAAAACCAGAGCCCACCAACTCATTTGCCAGGGAAGTGGTGGAGTCCCCATCACTGGAGGTATTTAAAAGACATGTAGATGTGGCACTTGGGGACAGCAGCGCTGGGTTAATGGTTGAACCCAATGATCTTAAAGGTCTTTTCCAACAAAAATGATTCCAAAATTCTATGATTTGACTGGTGCACATCCGTCTTTTTCCAGCTTTGCTGGGTTCCCACAAGTAGGCACGCAGCACTGACTTAATTACAGGGAGCCAATTTCATTTCTGGTGCTGGTAATTGCAAATCTGGAACTTTTCCCCAGAAGTAATTACACTAGTAGGTCTTAATTCTGTCAAAATCCCATCACTTTTCATACTTAAAATCACAAACAGTTTGAGCTGTTTCTAGTCCAGCCCACCTGCAAGGAGCAGGGGCATCTTCCACTAGACCAGGCTGCTTCAAGCCCTGTCCAACCTCATCCAAAATGTTTCCAGGGATGGGGCATCTACCACCTCTCTGGCCAGTGTTTCACCATCCTCACTGTAAAAAGCTTCTTGTCTAAGTCAACTCTCTTTTAGTTCAAAAATTACTCCTTGTCCTGTCACAACTTGTGACCACGTCTTCAGTTTTCACATCCTTTATGCTGCAGCTGGGGTGGTGTGTCCTGCTCAGAATTTGCAGGCAGTCAGCATAGTCCACACATTTCAGAGCATGAGGAGCTTCTTCCCAGGCAAACTTCACCTCCTTGGGAGTGTTTTAATGCTCTTTAAAGACATGGATTTAGATGTCACCACCCAACCTGTCCAAAGCAGTTAAACAGCCTGTCTGTCTCTGGTGTGTGTTTGCAAGGAGTGTTTGTCACACAGGCTGTGACACCTCAGGTATTCTCTCTCCCATGAAAAGCAGTGGATTTCTCTGTGCCTCAGTTTCCCTTTTGGACACTGGCAATGATGCTACAGATGATTTTTTTCTCTCTACAGTGTGCTTTGTAGCGTACAGGCTGTAAGGCCCCTTGCGACCAGTCACATCTGTACCCTGCAGTGCACTCGCTGCTCAGGTTTATTGTAGCTCATTTGACCTGAACAGCAATGGTCACTGCCACGCAGTGCTTTGATCTGTCAAAACACCCTCCTGTTCTATGACAGCTGCAATGGTCCACTGGCCCTGGAAGCTCAGCTCCTCTGCAGCTGGCGTGCCCAGCCCTAATGACCGTGACAGAAGTCAGTGTATTTTACCTCACCTCCAGACCTGAGCTGCCCTGAGAAGGAGGGCAGGAGACCTTCCCGGATGGGTGTTCCCTGCACTGACTGGATTTCTCTTTGGGAGGCAGGACAGGCAGCTCCCTCCTGCTCTCATTGTAGTCACATGAAAACATTGGAACTGGTGCCCTGGGTCAGAGCAAAGCCTGTCTTGCCCAGCATCCTGCCAGGGAGTGTAGCCAGCTGTGGGTATTGAGAGAAACGTGAAATCATCAGGGCTGCATGGAGATATTCTTCCCTGGCTATATCCACCCAGCCTTATCCGGCAGCAATTTAGGAAGTTTCTGCTCTGGGGGATGCCTTTGGCACCTTGCTGTTAACCCCAGATGTTTGGGTCCTCTGTGCCTCTTCTTCCCGGATAAAGTCAGGCCATGGAAAGTCTGGTGAGTAATACCAACTGCCTCTGGGGGAAGGTGAGTAAAATATACTCCAGGGTATATGCTGTGCCCTCTTGGATTGTCCTGGCTCCTCTGAGGACATATCCACTGATAGCAGACAGACATTTGGGCTGCAGCGCCTGTTTATTAGGAATAAACCCTGATACGCTTTGTCTTTGCTCTGCAAGTGCTCCAGGCAGGGCTGGTTAAACCTGCTGAGGTTCACAAGCTGCAGGAATGTGAAAAGAGCCTTCCTCTGGTGAAACTTTCTTTGGCCCAGTCAATGTGAGGGATGTTGTTCAGGAATGGTGGGATTTTTAGGCTTAACTTGAAGACCAGACCAGCTGGTCAATGAGATCGCTTCTGGTCTTGAAACCAATTGTAATGAACAGCTGGGTACACCCCAAGACAGTAACAAAGGCACTTTGGCACTTTTTTTAAAAATTAATTTTGTTATTTTTTAAAAACAAAATCCACATCTCTGCACTGAATCCCTGGAAGACTGAAGCCAATCATATTCTTGTTTCCAGTCCAGCAGAGCTGTCTTTCCTCATGTAGCTTCATCACTGCAAGCCTTTCACTGTCCCTCCTGACTCTACCTGCCCTGGCTGCTGGGCCACCGGTTGCACAGCTCATCATCCTCCTTGCCAAAATGTTGGTAGGTGTTTTTCCTACCTGAAACATCCTGCAAAGTGCATGTGATTAGCATCTGGGAAAATAAACACAACAGCACACCTCCGCAAAAGGATGCTGTCAAAATACTTTGTAATACATTTATTTTGTTAAAATAAACTATGTACAATAAACGATATTAATGTGCATTACAATATACAGTAATTACATGTTTAAAAGATGATAAACTAAAGAGTACAGAATTATGTGCTGTAAATAGGAAATTAATAGTGTTTACATGATTTTTAAACTATGCAGAACGTATTTGCTTGAAAACTGAATTGCCTTGGTTTGAAATTGTATTGGCTTGAATTCTGAAGATTTCGTTAATCTTTGAAAAAAAGGCATACCACCCAGAAGTCAGACATACTGTTTTAGTGCCCATCCTTTGGTTTCACCAGCCCCATATTCCAGCAATATTGCACACAGCAACTTTTAAGAGAGAAAAATTCATTTGCTCACATCGAGTAAGTGACTCTTTCTCCTAACTGGCTAAGACCTGACTGGTGATGAGTTAGATCCTGATTTTTGTTGAGGTCATTGCGTTCGCTTCACAAACTCAATCAGAACAACTTGATGAACTGTTAGTTTTAAGCATTTCTTAAGGAATAATTTTAAGTATTACTATTAAGTAAGCACAAGAAGAAAGGAATGAAATGTCCTTGTCCTTGTGTTCTCGGGGGAGCAGAGAATCTCTGCAGTGAAATGCTTGTATTTGCCAAGTGCATCAATGTCATGACACATTGAACTGGATTCAGTTATCCTTGCACTCCATCCCCCTGCTCTTCTCTGCAGCCTTCTTTGAAGTCGTCCCAGTCTTGAGGTGCTGCTGAGCCCCAGGTACCCAGGTGTGACTCCACAGAGGCACCTCCCAGCCCATTCACCAGCCTCCATCCATATTTGTTGGGTCAGCAGTGTCACCATGCCGTGCCTCGCTCTGTAGCATTTCCCACCTGGCACCCCGGGCTCACCACCTTGCATCACTTCTGCTCACAAGTGAAGAAGACTTTGCCAGTGTCTTTCCCCTCTCATATAACTTTTTGTTATTGGTTATTAATGAATTAATATCTACAAGCTTGGGGAGAGTTTGGGCTCATTTACTCCTTGCTGACAGTGCCTGCCAGGTCTGTGATGCAGTTAGAGCAGCTGCCTGTTTCGGGGAAAGGTACTGGGAGAGATGACATGATGGTCACACTCTGGATATGATTTACACCCAAACTACTTTGACAGACGTCAGACAAATTTTTCTACATGTTATCAATAAAAACAGATGTTGTGTTGGAAGATCTGGAAACTGTAGATTGGTGACAACAGAATACTCTGAATCCATTAACCTCCAATCAAAGTCAAAATTCATCAGAGTTGGTATCAGTGAGGGCTCAAACTGATCTTCACCAAAACCACATTGAACCTGGTGTCCTGAAGGGGACGAGATGAAATTAAGTGACGGCAATGAGTTCAGAGTCTTTAAGCAAAGATAATCATATATCTTGAATATTCCACTCTTAATGTAACCACTTTCATCTTCAGCCTCAGTAGTGGTTGAACTGAGGTGTTTCAGATCCAGCCTCCAAAGGTGAGATCAGCAAAGTCTTTGGGTGCCCTAACTCCTTTCAGGAGTCCTCAACCAGCAAGCAGAATGTATAAAAGATTCTTGGACCTGGCTCAGTAAATCTATGTGCTCAAAGCTTGTTCAGCCAAAATGAAAGGTCAGGAAAGGAGGAAATATAAAGACTCTCAGACACTTTCCACATTAGTCATGTGTGGACCCCATTGAAATTTTCCATTGCCTTCTTGAGAATTTAAATGAAGCCAACATAGAGCATCTTTGAAAATCCCACCCTACCATTACAGTTAGAAGCAGCCAAACACTGCATTATGGTCTGTACCATAATGTAATCTGGAAAGGGATGGGGATCCATATTTTCAAAGTTAAAGAGACTTTTCACAACTGACAGCAATTCACATGATTTTTGCTTGTTGCTCTGGGTTTCTGAACTAATTTTCCTCTAACAATGAGCTTCTCACTCTTTTTGCTGTCCTGGTGTGGTTTCTGGAATGGACCAGGGAAACAGATTCTTGTTCCCATGTTTCTGCAAGCTTTAACTGAAACAAAGAAAAGAGAATTTGAAGATTTTTTTTTTTCATTCTAGTTATGAGTTTCCCCTTAACATCTTAAAATGAAATTTAAGGTTTAGGATCAATCTGACTAATTGTGCCTCAGGGCTCTGATTTTGCAGCTCTCCCCTGAAGCAGAAGTGATTCTGTTGCATTCATGGCTTCCAATAGGTGATTTTGTCCTGCCTTTTTGATGCAATAATATTTCTGTTCCTGTTTTGTTTTGATAGGTGAAGACAGCTGAGATCACAAGCCACTACCGAAATCAGTGGGAGGCTTTTTCCTGCTTTCAGATGGTCTTTATTCATGAAGAGGAAAATAAACATTTATAGTGGAAATTTGTCTTCATTTTTGCAAAGAGCTAGAAGTTATCTGACGTAGGTCACTCCATGCTCACCTCCTGTCACAGCAGATGCTCCTCCAGTCCTACAGAGTTGTGAACCAACAAAATGTTCTGTTATTTCCAGATTTTCCTTTTTTAATGCAGGATAAAACACATTACAGATCCTCCTCAGGGAAAAAGAAAATACATGGAGAAAGGCATGTGCAGCCAGATTCCCACATTCCACCTCTTTGTTTAACAAATGGTCCCCGGCCCAAAGTGAGCATATGGATTGCTTTGCTGGAGAAGACAAATGTGCTTTTAGACAATCCTGGCCTGAGAGAGATTGATGCCACTGTGAATTATTTTTAATCCAGATGAGGTTTCTGAATGGTGAGTCAAGAGGTTTGCTGGGCCACTTGGGGTAAAAAGGTACAGGAAAATGTCACAGGCTCTCAGCAAGGTATAAAAGCAGATGGGCATCTTTCACTTATGAATTAAGGGAGAGATAGGCTGCCCAGGGAAGTGAATGAAGGCATTCCTGAAGGTATTCAAAAGAACACAGGCCACCAACACTAGAGCAGCTGGAAGAGGTTTTCTTGTAATTAAACTACAAGGACAGATCACCACTGGCCATATTCAGCCTCCCTCATGACCTGAGCAGTGCCAGTGGGGTTGAATGAGACATGAGCAAGTTGGAGACAGTTCCTTGTGAAGTGAGATTCTCTTCAGTACAAGGAAGGCTGCCAAAATCTGTCCCTTTAATAAAAGTATTCGGAATAACTTCATTTCATATTAAGATGCAGTGCTATATTTAATTCTGTGTCTGTTTTGAATGGATGCAGTGCTTCAAAAGAGAAAAAAACTGAGAAATAACAATGTCAGCTGCTGAAATGATTGTTTTGATTGTCATACTGGACGTGGAGAGAATTCTGTAACTACACAGGGCATATATCCATTTGAACAAATGAGGATGGACCTGAGTGAGGTTAGAGCCTCGTTTCTGCCTTCTCCCCAACTTTCCAGAGCTCTGGGAGGCACAGGACAAACTGTGGGAGACTTTGTGGGACCTCCTTCAAGTCATGCTGGAAGTGGCTGGACTGTCCCAGTTCCACTGTCCTGGTGTTTCCACAGGGCTCTGAAGGGAAGAGGCATCTGTAGGCTGCTTTAATGTGATAGCAACTCTCTGATGACTGGAGATCTCTCTCAAATACCTCTAATATCTCCTTGCAGGAGTTTGCATGAAAATGCTTTGGGAACTCTGTTTGAAACTGCAGCTTCAGGTTAAGAACTCCTGGTGGAACATGAAGGTTTAGGAAGAGGCCAAAGGAGATGGGTTTTACAGGGTCCAGCAAGTTTCCTGTAAGTTGTGAGTGCTTTTGAAATGACAGCAGACTATTAGCAAAGGCAGGTCTGTCAGGAAAGGCTTTGACATCAGCTGCATTAAGGGGATATTGTCAAATAAGTTCCAGGGATGGTTTCTAACCTTTGTGGCTCTCCTTAACAGTTTTCCTTTTAAGGTGAAATTGGGATCTGATTTCTAGCTCCTCTCACAGTGAGTAAACCCATCTACTTTCACCTGGCAGTCCTTTATTGATTTTCTTTCCTTATTACTAATGGTTCTTGAAAATAACTTGAAGTTTATATCTGTGGCCTTATGCCTGCACTTGCACCACGTCTGGTGTTGTGGTTTTGCTGAAAATAAGCTTTACTGCCTGTTCACACACCATCTGTTGCTTTTAAAAAAGGCATTAGGTATGACTTGCCAGATAGTCAGTGACTCTTCTTACATCTGCCTACAATCCCTTTCTAAAGCCTGTTGGCCTGTGCTGCCCCTGCCTCCCCAAAATAAGAGTGTAACAGGGCAGATCCTTGAGTAAGTGCCACATTCCATGGACAGGTGTGTGTACATAACCTAACACAGGAATAATGTTTATGGGACCTGCATTAAACATGGCTTTTAAAAAAAATATTTTTTTTGCTGGAAGAAAAATTTAAATAAATGGAGTTGCAGAGGCCATTTCTCAGTGGACCGTGACCACTCTCCCTCTCTTGCAGCTCCCAGAACTCAAATTTTGGTCAAAATCAGTTTGAAAAACTTGAAATTTTACTGCCTCACAAGCTCTATGTGCTCCATTTTGTAAGTACAAAGAAACGCCTGCTTAGCCTTAACATTTTTTGTATGTATATCAACACTTTTCTATCTGCTTCCTCTACGCAAGGATTTGTTCAGGGTGCTGCAGTTTAACACATTAGGGCAGCAGCGTTTTAGCTTCTCCATCACCACTTGCTTTGCAGTGAATTTCCCTCAAACCACTGCAGTTACATTAAGGCTACAACTTCCCACTTGATTTTTGATTTTATTGCCAATCCTATGCTATTCCATTAAGAGTAATAACCACCCCTGGTACTCAGTGGCACACAAAAATGCAATTTGATTATTTGTGGTTTTCCCTGATGCATGCCAGGGTGCTACATCTCACTTTTCCAGTGTGCTTGTTATGTTAGGATGAGCTCAGCTGTCACTCTGGATTTTCTATTTCCTCTATTTCCACATTTTTTGAAGCTCCAAGAATACCAGGGAACTCCAACCTGAGCGTTTGCATTGTGCTTCAGCTAAACCAGACTTCACCTACTTCCACCAGAGACTCATGCCTCGCTCTCCAGCGACCTACATGAGCTAAAACAATCATCCTAATTAATTTCCACTGAAGTAAAAGGCAGCACAGTGCAGATACAATTTCCCCTGAAATCGGTTAAAGGCTGTTTTTTTGTTGTTGTTTCAGAGGACTTCTAGTCATGTTGTAAGCCTAAATATTGTTTAATCCATGCCTAGTTCTCCTCATACTCCTCTAGTATCTTTTTACATGTTATAGTTCAGCTGATAGGCAGTGTCCTGGTGAGGTGAACACTCACTGCTCTGCCTGGGGATGGACACAAACTCTGAGGCATGGAATGGACCCTTGCACCTCAGTCTGAGCTGGGCTTTAGCAGCCAGGCCATCTGAAGTAAATGCCTGGGACATAAGAAAATCGAACAGAAAATACGCACAAAAAATTGCCAGTGGTGAGGAGAACTTTCTTTTGTCTGTCTCAGGTGCGGCACTACTGTGTTTTCATCTGTGTCTGTGTGCCGTGGGAAAGGGATGGTGAGTGGAAGCCACAGGGTAACAACAGCAAAGCATTTGCTTCGAGTCTGATGGCTTTTGTCAGAGAGAACTGTTGATTTCTACCTGGAAAAGTTTTGGGGTGTCAGAGCTGATTTCTGTAGGTGTCCATGGTAAATGGGGGGTTGGAATTAGATGATCTTTGAGGTCCCTTCCAACCCAAACCATTCTACAGTTGTATGAAATTGAATTTGTGCTAAAGGAGGAGCTCAGATCCATAAGCCTGGTCCTGATGCAGGACTGGGCACTGCACCAAGCTTGGTCCCTTCCATGTGCGTTGGGCGCCGTTCCCATTGTCCTGCTGTGGTCACCCATTGCTCCGAGCAACGCCAGCTCTGGAGCTGCCTGGATTGTCTGGTGACAGGTGTGTTCTCAGGCAGGACACTGTGCTTCCCAAGAAGAGAGGGCTGCCAGTCTCTTGGAACGGGGTGCAGAGGGGAGCAGGGCCCGTGCCCCTGGGCTGGGAGGATGCACTGCTGTCACTTGCTCCCTCCTGGCACTTCTGGACACGCTGGCTACAGACACGGCTTTTGCAAGGAGTTACATCTTCAACTCTGTGTGTGCTGGCACTGTGGCTTCCTGCTTGGGCAATGAAATCCATAACAAGACAGTCTCATGGCACTGCCAGGGTACCCAAAGGCAGCTGCAAGTAACAAGACGCTCTTCGAGTTCACCTCTGAGCGTCTGTGTTGCTGCGATGTGCAAAACTGCAGGATCCTGGGAGAGGCTTTAGTGAAAAGGCACAATTTCTCCAGTAGAAAAGGCAGCTCACAGGCAGCTTCCCTTCCCTTCGGGGCTGGACTTCCCATCTCCATGTTGTTGGCTGCAGCCCATTGTCTGCCACTCGTGGAAAAGTCCACTCCTGAGGACTGCAGCCACGCTGCAACTCAAACAGCACTCTCATGAAGATGGAAAAATGGGAGCAGAGAGAGATGCAATGAATGGGAGGAGGGAGGCTGCAATAAGTCAAGTTCACAACTCCACTTTGATGAGGTTTTTTACAGAAATACTTAATAGAAAAAGGATAATTTTAAGGCAATTGGATCACCTCAAAGAACTTAAAATCAGTATGACCTTTGGCTTTATTTTTTTTTTTTTCTATTCTCGGCTCTTGGGTGAGATGTAGAAATCCAGCTGATCTATAAGGTAAATTCTCAGTTGCCATGGCAATGTGTCTCGTTCTTGTTCTCAGCTGGAAGAGAGATTGTTCCATGCTGCTATTTCATGTCTAGGGCAATATTCTTTGGTGGCAGAATTTCTTCGTTTCAGTACATTAATGCTACAGCTCTGTACTTCCTTTCCCAGCTTACGGAAACATGGCTCAGCCTGAACATTCCTCTGTAAAAATACAGTTATTTGCATTTTTTTTGTTGTAAGAACATTCCTTAAGTCTGGAGGTAAATGTTGATCCATTTTGATAGCTTGGGTGCAGCAACATCCTGACGCTGTGAAGTTTCACCATTAAGTGAAAACAACCTGGAATCACTCCACCTTTGCTTCCATGTGGTTTGAACAAAATAAAGTATCTCCTGAACTAGCAAGTCTTATAAAAGAAAAGCAATTTTAAAGTACATCCTACCTATAGTGTCTATCTTACATATTAGATTTCTACAGATCTCCATGTGCTTTCAGTCAATTCAGATTCAATTCCTAAGGACTGCGAATTCCTAATTTTGATCAATTCTTACTTAAGGCCACAAACAGAGTTTCTCCTGTTTCTTTGTCCATCTTTAGCTCTTTGTTTTGTCACATGCCACCTTCACCTTATTCCTAAGGCGGGGAGCCAAGCAGGAGCAGGCATCCTGGTTTCTGTTGGTGCAGTCTGCAGCAGTGGGAACAGGCTACAAAACAGCTCTGGGGGGTTAGGAAAGCACAGAGACAGGAGTTGGCCAAGGGTGATACAGCTTGGAGGTTTCACAGAACGGAGAGCTCCTATATTTGGGTAAGAAGGACCCTTTTCTGGTCATGTTCCCCATTTCAGTTGCACGTGACCTTCATTGCCTTTCTAACCTGCTTGGTTTCACTGAACTCAGCTCGCTCTCCTCCCCAGGGTTCGTCACACAAGGGTGCAGCATCTGTGGCACTTTGCACAGCGCTTCTTCTTCTTCTTGGGGTGGAAAATGGTCATGATTGCCTCATCAAAGACAGTCTTAAGGCCTTTCTGTGTCAGTGCTGAGCACTCCAGATAGCACTGGGCTCCGATCTGAAAGAGAAGAGAGAAAATGTGAGTGAGTATCCACTGATGGGAGAGACAGAGTGATGCTGTTCCAGCATCTTTCTACGTTTAGAAGGGAGGTGAGGAGATCACTCTGTTCTATATCTGGCTGCCTATGGGATGAACGGACAAGCTCAGGTGGTCATCCTGAGAAGGATCAGCATCGACATGAGTATCTCACCACATGTGGGTGAATGGGGAGCAGGAATTCCCTGCATGACCCTCCAGAGAAAGGGGGGCTGCACCCACATTCGAGTGCTGGACCAGGAGCTTGGCCTCCTGCCTGTGCAGCTGGGGAGGCTTTCAAGGAAATGCTGGGTTGTAGCTGAACCCTTCATACACTTGGCTCTTCTCCCCTGAACTGTCCCTCTTGTGTCCTGTCTCCTCCAATGCCAGGGAGCTGCTACCTGGGGAGGGCTTCCAGCCGGTTTCTGGGAATGGGGAAGCATCATTTTGAGATGGGAGTCTCCTGTGTGTGCTGGCTCAACACAAACACACACAGAGGCCTGGGAAAGCAGCCTCAGCTTATTCAGCAACACTGTGGCTTATTCAGCTTCTTCTGCTAATGGATGCTCTAGTTTTGAGGGCCGGGGACAATAGCAGCACCTGCAGCATATAAGGTGGACAAAGCCAGGGTTCAGAATCCTGCCTCCCAGGGCTTGGGGAGTGCTTCTAACCCCCTACCTTCCCAGGAGGAATGTATAATACCACAGAAACTCTGGGAGCACCTTCTCTGCTGCTTGAACTGCAATGGATAAGTGAGTATCAAGTTGTCTGTGCTTTTGTAAGAGATAGGGAGGAGTTTGACAGGAGGTGATTGCAGAGAGGGGTTCGCCACATGCACTTCCCAGCAGAATCTTGAGCAAGAAATACTTGACTTAGGTGAAATAGGCAGTAAAATCTGTTTGGATGCCCATTTGCTGCCTGCTGCCCTGGGTTTACTGATGCTTTGCTTAGACTTTGGCCATGGCACCTTCCAGAGATAAAGAAGCATTGGGACAATTCTCTCTGAGGTGTGATTTTTGGGGGTTGCCCAATGACTAGGAGTTGGACTTGTTGACCCTTTTGGGTCCCTTCCCGCTCAGGATATTCTATGTTTCTGTGACTCAACTGGGAATTGCAGCAGAAGTGCAGGCTCAGGGCTCACAGTGTGTGCCCAGCCTGTTTGAACAGAGGCTTTTATCTCTATCTGGGACCAATGGGCCTTGGAGGAGCCTTGAGTGAAAGAAACCCAGTGGAAAGCTGTGATCAGTCAGCTTGGTGGGACCTCAGAAGAAGCTGTTACCTCCTTTGCCAGCTTCACGCCGTGCTCGTAGGTGAGTGGTTTCTCCTTCATGTAAAGCAGCCGTGCCAAAGTTTTGGGATCATCTCGGAGGTCAATCTAGTAGAAAATACACAAACTCTGTGCTGTAATTCTTGAGGCAGATATTCACGGCTTTACAGACCCACACCAGGGCATCTGTATCACTCCTCAACTCAGGTGATACCTCAGAAATGAATTGCACATTTACTTACACTTGACCAATCCCCTTAGAGGGTGGATGACAAAAATCAGTTACCTTATGCCACTTAATACACTTTCAAACTAACATATAAAAGTCTTCTGAGAATTCATTAAAGTGCATCCATTTATCCCTGAGCCAGGACTTCGTGTCGTTTCTCTACTTGTCCGTGGGGAAAACAGCGACAACTTACTTACTTTTTTATCTTTTTTCCCCCCAGTTTACCATGAATTAACTCTCCTTTGCAGGTTATTGGGCCACAGCTCAGATGGGTATGGTACAGTAAAGAGCCCCACTAGAAGGGGAGGCTGCTGCAACCCTGCACTTCATCACCCAAACCTCACCCTGACAGGCCAGACAGACACGGCTCAGTCCGACTGACTTGAAACAAAATCCTTTATTTCCACAGAAAATATCCAAGTGAAGTATTCTGGTGCTTCAGACTGAATGATCTAAAGGATAATGCTTTTATTTTTAAATGGGTGGTTTAGATTATTCCAGTGTAGAAAACAAAGCCAGTGTTTGAATGATTTGCCCTTTGTATGGCATGAAGATTTTGGTTTTGACCAGAATTTGATCTGTTTCTCTAATTTGACTTAGGTTACTGTTCAGTGTTCTGTTTTTTCCATGTGGTGGTATCACTACCCTCACAGTCTCTATCTACTCTGTGTCTTGGTAGCAAACCCATATTTAAGGCATTTTTATTTGATTGACAGACTCATAGATTTTCAGGCCAAAATAAAGGGGTTTGATCATTCAGTCTGACAATCACTGTAACACAAGCAGGATGGTGAGTCACCAGTTGTGATGTTGATGTAAGAGCATGAAGGGAGGCTACTTCCTTCCCATGTCTTTTGGCCCATTATTCTCATTCTTAAAATTTAGTTTGAAGTTTAGCTTCAGCTTCTAGCCATAAACTTTGATGTTTTTTCTTTTTTCTCCTCATTAGAGACCTGTAAAAAAACTTTTCTCCCTATAGGTATTTATACCTTGTTGTCTCATTAATATACATTTGAATAAAAAGACGGTATGACCTTTGCCACTCTGGACATCTGCACGTTGGCTTCCATTCCCAGTCCCTGAGTTTTCCTCTAATGGGAAAATCTGGCTGAATTTCCCATGAGTTAAATAGGAAACCTTTCCAGGTGCTCAGGAGAAGCTTTACCTGTGTTCCTATGAGGACATAAGGCACGTTGGGCATGCAGACTTTCAGCTCGGGCACCCACTCCTCCTGCACGTTGTGGTAGGAGGCAGGATTCACCACCGAGAAGCAGATCAGGAACACGTCTGTGTTGGGGTAGGACAGGGGTCTCAGCTGGTTGTAGTCCTCCTGCCAGGGGAGAACAGCAAGAGTGTTAAGAGGGGAGGATGATGGCAAGTGGGGGAATCAGGGTGGATTTTGATGAAGTAGTCAACACTGTCCGTACTCATTCACACTTCTAAACTCCAGGGGACTGCTGGAGAGGGAGGGAAACCACCCCTCACAGGCCAAGGGTGCTGATTTGTGAGCACTTTTATCCAAAAGAGCTGAAAGATGCCCCATCTCTGGAAGTGTTCAAAGCCACGTTGGACAGGGCTGTGATCGACTTGGTCTAGTGAAAGATGTCACTATATCTGACAGAGGCAGGGTTGGAATTAGATGATTTTGAAGGTCCCTTCCCCCTCAATAATCCTGTGATCGTGTGAACACATTTTGCTTGTGTGTGTGTTATCTGTGAGACGTCGGTGCAGAGGGTGATGCTGAGCAGTCCCGCACGGTGCACAGCAGTGTGCCAGTCAGCAGAAGACACTCCTGAAAGCAGAAAGCAGATCAAATCCAGCCTGCAGTGCCCTGGTGCCTCACTGTGGGTGATTTAGTGTTCCACAGGCCCTGGACAGCAGAAGGAGAGATGTTTCCTCCATGGGCCAGTGCTGAAGAGGGTGAGTTTTCAGACCCTCAGATCACAGCTGTGATATGTTGTGATCTGGCTTTGATAGCTGAGTTTCAAGGAAGAATTTGGGCCTGTTTTCAGGCTTGAGAAGCTGAGAGTGAGCAGAAGTTTTGCAAGGCATGTGGAAGGGGTAGCTTGGCTCTTTCTGACAGTGAGAGCATTTGTAGCTGTGTCTGGTGGGTACTGTTCAATGAAACCTCTTAGAAAACTTCAGTGCAATGAAACAGATGCTTTTTAGAGGGGATACATCTGTTCCAAAGGCTTTTTTGGGGGGGGTCCAGAATTAAAAAAGGGGAAAGCAACACAAAGCTGGAGTGTGGGAAACAATAATACATGCTGCTGTCAAGACTGACTGCGATGTAGATCTGCAGTTTAGAGTTTCTGCATTCTGGAAAGGTCTCAAACCTCTGGAGTCTGGTCGCTTTTGGTTATAACTGTGAAAATTCAGCTGGTGTGGATTTGCTTTGCAGACACTGACTAGTTAATAAAAGGAAATAAGGCTAATAAAAGAGGGAAAAAAGACACCTGGGTGCTGTATCTCAGACTTGAGAACATTTATTTTAGGCAGGGAAAACCCACATCAGGGGCAAGAGCAATGCAAGCTGCTGCCTGTCCTGCAGGAGAAAGCGATGCAGGACTGTATCAGTGTGTGTCAGATTAGATGGTGATTTAGTTCAGCCTTACTTCTGCCTTGCTTTGGGTGGGTCAACAAATGAGAGGGCTTAATTGTGAACTGAGACTGGTAAATCACCTTTCTGAAGTCTCTTTTTCACTGGCTATATACTAATAAGTTGATGCAGGCTCCTTCTGAATCAACGCTACTTTCCAAAATATACTAATGAATTACTTAAAAACAGTTTGCACCAACTGCTTCTAAAAAAATCCCCGAAACTTTAATTATTTATTCTGAAAGGAAGCATGAGCCTAAATTTAGCTCTGTCTCATGAAAGAGAAGTTTAAAAAAGCACAAACAAAATGTTTTGCTTTGTCTAACTGGATGTTCATTGTCCCAAGCCCACTTTGACAGGAAGAATAAATTCTCGGTTACTACCTCCAGCCCTCACAGCCACAGAATTTGGGGTAAAACCAGAGTATTTTTCAACTGACATAATGACATCTTTCCAATGGCATAGAAAGTGTGGATCTGAAGAAGGATTTACAAGAGATGTTTGGATATATCACCTCCCAAGAAAGTGGATTCTCTACATTCAAGGAATAGCAGGACAAAAACCCTCAGAGATATTTATGGGTACACCAGTGATGCAGCTCATGAAGAAGCAAAGTCGGTGACAGGAGATTTATCCAAGGTTCTGGAGATGTCAGCCAGCTCCCAGCAGAGGAGTTAATAGAGGCAGAGTGGATGCCAAGGTGACGGGATCAGAGGAGAAATTGGATTGTAGAGACAGTTTTATGTGGATATTGTGGGTTAGGAAAGCCTGCCCTGATTATGGGACATTGTTTAACCCAGAACATCAAACCTGAGATTAAGATTGTTTGTGGCACAGCCACCACGGGCTGATAGAGGGTGTTTGGCCAAGGCCCTTTCTGTGTTTTTGGTTTAACTGCTGCAAGTCAGGCTCCTGAACCAGCCACGTGGTGGCAGCAAGCCTCAAGGAATCCTCATCCAGGCGTTTTGGGAAGAAATTGGCTAAATATAGCCAGTTTCAGTATTCCAGACGTGCATATTGAGAGGGGCTGGGACTTACTGTACCACTAAAATTACAGATTAAAGCCATGAGCGCTCTGCCTGGCTGTGACAGCTACAGGAGCATGCATTTAATTTTATTTTCCTTGTTCCTTCCGAATCCCTAGAAAATCCTTTTTCAGGAAGAGCATTCCTGGTTTGAGCTATTAGCACAGAGCATTATATAAGTTGTAAGCAGGGACAGCCATGCATCTCATAGCAGAGGTCTCACCTCCCACCAGGGCACATGGGGTTTTTCACAGACAGGTTAGAACACAAATATCATGGATTAGATTCAATCTGGGCTCTTGTTCATGTACAGGAGCCTCCAAACCACATCAGACAAGGACTTAGTCTCTGTACCTGCTCTGCAGAAGGCTTTAAAACCTTGCAATGGACCTTTAGAAAAGACAGCCCTACAGGGTCATTTCTCATTTGGAGATGGCTGAAGTCAAGCAAATGAATAAAACAAAAAAGGGACTGAACATTTGCATGGGTGTGGGGCATATCCAGCGGTGCTGCAGCGAGTGACAGTCATGTTTGGGAAGAGACATGAGTCCTTGTGGGCTTGGGCTGTGGCTGATCAATAATTCACTTTCCCAGCTCGTGTTTGCATTGTGCTGCCTGCTATGTAGGGAGCACGAGGCTTCCCAGTCAATGTTGCCTGGCCACTGGTTTGGCATGGAAATGCCGGTGCCAGACCTGGCCTGGTTGAGTTATTTATCTGTGACTTGCCAGGGCCGAGATCAGCCGGTGCTGCTCCCTCCCCTCTATCTCTGCCATCAGCTCAGCAGTGTTTGGGCCCCGCAAATGCAGCAAAACTGGCTTTTTTTTTGTTCTTATGTTGTTGCTGTGCTGCTCTCTTGTACACTCTGCTAAGGAATTTTGCACCTGAGTCCAGCACGGCAAAAAGACCACAGTTTTTTCCTCCTAGGACTGTTTATGCCAGGGATACAGAAAGCCAGATACCTCAAATCTGGGGTCTCTGCCAGCTCTCCCTTCAGGCTGACAGAGGGTCCTGCTGCAGGAGTACATTTTCCAATTGTTATTTCATTAGCATATGTTTTATAGCATCGCAGTGTCAAGGGCTATTTCTGGCTATGACTTCACACTGATGCCTTTGGAAAGCCACACAGCACAAGGAGAAGGAGGGAGGAAACAACCCAGATGATCTGTTGGTATAACTGGAGCATGTGGGAAGCATCATCCCTCCAGCCTCCACAGAGACAATCTAGTCATCTAGGGGTGATTCACGCCCCGAGCTCTGGCTGGATGGCCACATCCTCTGGACCAGGGTCTGGAAGGGACATGAGCTTGGGGAGTTAGAGAAAGGCTTTGGAGGCAGGTGGTGAACTGTCTAGTTTGAAGAAGGGGATGGAAAAACGATGTGAAGGAATGGATGGAGGGGTGAGGCTTGTCAAAGAGACAGCTGAGTGCTCCTTCTGGCTCAGGAGGACAAATGAGAGGAGGTGTTGCTGCGGAAATGGGTGGCAGGTGGAACTGTCAGCCCTACAAAACAAGTAGGAATATTAAGGCACCGGGTGAAAACTGACTGGGAACTGAATATAACTCCAGTCTGGCTTGCAAAGGCTTGCAGGGCTGATGGATCGTGACACACGCTCTGAGCTCTGTGTTTGTGAGCACAGAATAGAAGATCGAACAGGCTTTGGACATGGGGCAAGGAATTGGGTCATATTTTGGGACTGGCTTTTGGATCATCATGTGAATAGGAAGGACGTGTGGGTCTGTAAGGGCCACCAAACCAGCCAAGACTGCTGCTGCCTACAGAAACATGATGAGAATAAAATTAAAGAAAGTGAAACCCAAAGCATCAAAGCCCCAGTCCTGCTGAGAGCAGGTTTTTCTGGAAGTGACAGTCTGTTCTGGTGTGGGTTTTTTGATCTCTCTGCATAGTGCTGTAAAGTATATTCTGCAAGAAGTGCCCTTTTGCAGACAGGAGGGTCTCCTTCTGCACTGTTTGTGCCTTTCATAGCAGTCAGTCGTGGCCAAAACTGGTACAGCCAAGAAGAGCTCCTTGTGAAAGCAAAGCCCTGCATCCAGGGCTGCTGGAACCCAGAGAGAGTGAAGCAAGCTCCCAAGTCTGCTTTCTCTGCTGCTGGCTCTGGTGTCAGCTCTGACTGGAGGAGCTGGTGGATGTGGGTTACAACATTCCCAGGCTGTGAGGAACCTGGAACCTGCTCCCTCTGCTCTCAGCAGATGAATTTGTGCAATGTTTCTGTGCAGACTATGTCCCTTTCTTTATTTTGTCAGTCACTGGCATTTGGAGTCAGGAGAGGGAAATTTCACCACAAAAAAATGTGTTGCTCCCTGTACTTTCTTCTGCCCTTCTGCTGGCAGAGCAAAGCAGTGAGAAATAATTTCTGCTGCTCTCCAGGGGGTGAAATTATTCTGCAAGCTTTGAGTACAATCACACAATATCAGACTCCGGACAGTGGAAACAGTAAAAGCATTCTAAATGTAAGTAAGTATGGGATACACACTCTCTTGTAAGGGACACTCTTGTCCTGGGAGAAGAATGTTGGGATGTTGGGATGGATGCAAATCTGGCTGGGTTACCACTTAAAAAGTCAATAGCTGGTGACTGATAGGCTGGTGCTGTATCATACCAGTTTTCTGTTCTTAAAAATGGGAATTCTTCTCTGTCTCTTCAATGCCACCATGTGGTAAAGGTAAGAAAACACTGACTACACAAAACATGGTGTTTGCTGTAGGAGGTGGATGTATGGGGGGTTGCACAGCCTCATCAGGCTTTGTTTTTTTGATTAGGCAAAACACAGTCTTAGGGATGAGTGTATTTGTGTGTGTTTTACTGCTGAAACAGAATGAAAACAAAAGGGAGAGGGTCAGCAGTTCAACCATTACAACTGATTGTCATTGTTTGTAAAAAAACCCCAACAAACTCCACAAGCATCATGAACAACAAACCCCAGTGTATGACAGTAACAGACAAACCATGGGAAAGGAAAATGATAAACGTTTTGCAGTCCTTTACCTGCCCGGCAGTGTCATAAAGCCCCAGCAAGTGTTGTTGTCCTCCCACAGTCACGGTTACTGGAAGAGAGAAACAAGAAATGTTGTTTATGCACAAGCCGGTGGCCTCATTTTGGTGTGTTTTAATCCCAAAATGCCGATAGACACATTAGCACGTGTCCGACACTGGGCATCCTGAACCAAGCACATCTATCCAACCCAAACTGAAGGCAAGCTAAGTCACAACAAAAGCAAATTCTTTACGCCAAGGACTTATTTCTGTACAGACAGCCAAGGGTGAAGAGCTGCACACACTGCTGGCATCAGGGTCCCAGGGACAGGGGAACATTTGCCTCTCTCTGCAGCCACCAACTGAACATCCTGGGCTTGAAAGCACAGCATTCCTGCCTCCTCACTATGGGCATTGGGGTGAGCTTGTCATGGATCACTGGGAGGGATTTTATGATTTTATTTCTTCCAGGCTGTGAAATGATGAAGCATTCAGCAGTGGCTGGTGTTTGGTGGGTCTCACTGGAGGTGCAGCTGTCCTGCCCTGTGCCGTCACAGGTGAGGTGGCAGTGCTCAGCACCTGGGGCTCTGTGGTGGATGCTTTGAAGGACAGGAAGGAAGAAGAGCTTGGGTATTTTCAGGGATGTTGACCACATTCTGTTGCAAATGAAGGAAAGCATGGCTTAGTTTGTTGGTCACATCCAGCATATTTACTGCTTTAGCAGAATTCACTTTGAACTTCATTTTAAGCTTGTTGACAAATTTTGAGCCCACTGGCATTGACAAAAATGTTCTCTCATTGCCTTTGGATGAACCCCATTATTAGCGGATTCCTGTAACCAGTGTTATTTCGTGTAAGGGACATTATCTGGGTTAATGGCATTTAGTTAACCAGTTAATCTGCTTAAATCATTACTACTCAACTGGAAAGACAGAGGGGCAGTCCAGTTCCACCCATTAGTCAACAGGAAGCCTTCAAACATTTGTCGGGAAGGTTGCTTAAAATAATGATATTGTTGCAGCATATGGACTAGTAATTTTTTTAAACATGAGGAAAAGTGGCTGAACATAGGAATGAACATGGAGACCTGTGTCAGGGATGGGAGAAGAGGCTCAGACTGCCGCCCGTCAGGTGATCACAACTTGCAATAAATGAGGGCTGGGAATGAACAATAGTTATTTTGGACAAAAAAAAGAGACTTGAAAACATCATGCAGAACCTTGATTTTTTATTTTTTTTTTATTATTTTTTTTTGGTGATAAAACTTTTGCAGTAGAAAAGCAGCTACGGATTTATGGGATTTAATAGCTCCTGCACTGGGGAACAACGTCCTATTTGAAATCTCTTAGACTGACAGTCTCTGCCAGTGTGACTGGACAGGCTGATTAGTCAGCAGCTTTATTTTCTTGCAAAGTGACACTGTAGTGTTGTCAGCACACAAACAGGGCAAACCTGACATCCTGGAAGTACAAAGGCTCAGTGAGGACCAGACTTGCCGATGAGAGCAGGATGGGCTGCACTCACCCACTGCTGGGGCTGCTCTGTGATGTGCATTGGAAGAAGAGATGGGGAAGGGGAGAGAGCTCCCTCTCCTCATCTCAGGAGGTAGCTTCTGCACTGTGCAGCTCCCAGGGGAACTCATGGACATTGGGCATGGATGTCCATGGGTGGAGGAGCCTGGGGAAGAAGTACAAGAGTGGGGAGATGGGCACCAACACAGACAGGAGACAGTCCCAATGCCCCACCCCTTCCTTCAACCTGACTTGAATGAAACAATTTAATATAATCCTCCCTGGTGCCGTAGTTTTCAACTTCTTGTGGTGTAGGGAGTCCCAGAATGTCCCAACAGAGGTATGAACCGTGTAAGTTACTGGCAACACTGCTGCTTTTCTCAGCTGCCTTCTCAGAAGCAGTGGGGGTTACAGGTGGTCCGGCACAGCTCACCAGAGGCAGCGGGAAATGTGCTTTGTGCTTTTTTTTCCCCCAGTTGCAACCTTGGCAAGCCTCCAATCCACCCTTGTGCCAAGAAATGCAGGAGCCAGACCTGCTCTGCAGATTTTACTCTGCTCAAGGACCAGCTGTGGGAAGATGTACCCTTCAGCTGAAGGCAATTTTCCAGCTGCAATGCACAGCTGGCCGAGGTGGTGTTTAGGAGGACACGTGGTCTCTAGGACTGCAAACAACAGTTGCACTGTCCCTCCTTGGTGGAATTTGCATGGAGCCTGCAGAGCTCCTCCAAATCAGGATGCTCTTAGGACAGCTGCGTGGCTGTGAGGCACATGGAGGTGCAGGTCAGCTGATACTTCTGATGAATACGAAGAGACATGTGCCATACATCAGTGCTGACAGAGTTGTCCAGCTCTGCCTCTCCTGCTGGCTCACCCTGAGCACACGCAAACTGGGCTGAGTCCTGCCTGCAAAGATCAGCTCAGGTCCTTAGTGCTTAAAAAACTTAAAATCTGCACCGAAATTTATGCTGCTGTGAGGCTTTGCTGGCCCATCTCTTTCTTGGTGGCACCTGACTGAGAGAGCTGCGCTGGCAAAAAGCCCTGGTGCAGATACAAATTGCTGCCGTGTTCCAGTAATTAATATGGTTTGGAGATAAGCTGTTTGGATAGAGGATCAGTCCATCTCGAGTGTGCTGTGCTTTGCCAGAAGGATGTAACTCCTAAACTCTTATCTGTGCTTTGTGGTCCATGAAGTCATGGTGGATGTTTTGCAGCAGGTCTGTGGAGCCACACACTGAGCAGTGATTGATGGTTTGTGCAGTTCAGTTTGGCTCTTGGTCACCTCTGGGAAATGCTGAGGGGGAATAAAGAGATTGGTGGTGTCCTACCATTACTCTTCCCACACACAAGGGATAAGAAGTGCAAGGGCTTTTGGAAAAATACATCCTGAGTCTACCCAGCTTGCATATCACATTTTAATTCTCCTTGTAGCGTCTTGCCTATTACGGGTCCTGCTGTGAATTTCTGCATGGCACCAGTCCTGTGTTCTTTTTCTTCTTTTCTTCCTTCCCCCCCCGCCCCCGCTTTTCCTTTTGCCCATCAACCTTTATATTTTCTTTCTTCTTGTCGACTGTTCTAACCTGTCTCACCACCAGAAGATACTCTTCCTGCCCACATCACCTCTCTGAGTTTGCAGCTACCACCCCAGCAAAACCACCTTGTTGGCTAAACCTAAGCAATGGGCAGAGTGTTGTCTTTGGATTCCTGGTCCTGAACGCAGTGGGGACCAAATGGCTCACACTGGCAAACCAAATGATCCCTGGCTCTTGAAACAGGGATGTCTAGATTAATGTGTTGGTGCTAAAATTTCCACCACATTTTCAAGCAGGCAAAAAACAGATGTGAAAATAAATGGCTTTTGCCTGTGAAAACTTCATGGTGTTTTTATACCCAGAGTTTATCAGGCTGCCTCTGACAGGGAAAAGGCTGTTCAGAGTATCCACTTGGTGGGTCGTATTTATGAGCTGAGATTGCCCTGCTAGATTTGTAGGCCTTACTCTTGGCTTTATTCCAGTTTACTCTTACTTACCCTGTTATTATCTTTTCCTGTTCTCTCAGTGGACAGGCCTATGGGAAGCCAATGCGGAATTCCTTCCCAGCCACTGGGGTAATGCAGGCTCCTTTATGGGACTGTGAACTCAACTTTATGGGCAGTCTTGGAGTAACAAGACAAATATGAGCTCTCCTTGTCGTTTACTGACTATATTGATATATTGATTATGCACTGAAACAACCTGGCCTTTAACACTGAGTGCAGCAGGAACTGCAGTAAAATGAGGCTGAATATTTGCACAGTCCTGACCCTTATTCCTCTCCAGTCTGGGTTGCACCAGATGAAACAGCAGGGCAGATGTTTCCCTCCCTTCACTAGGTGGTTTTAACCAAGTGCAGAATGTGTAAAACACTGCCTTTAAAATGATAGCTAGATCATAAATTAGCTGGGTATTGCTTACTAGAGTTTGCGTAACAATTTTGGGTCACTTCCAAGGCTTTGTCGCAGGTCTGTGTGTCTGGGGGCTCTGCTAGTGGACTTCAACACAGAGCTTGAACATCACAGCAGAAGGGCAAGGTGTAGATGGATATTGTGTGGGATGGACCTGGTGTTTGGACCATGAACCAGTCTGGGCTGGGAGCTCTGTTTTTAAATCCATGCTTAGTTTGTGTTTCTGGGGACAATGTGGCAATTTTCATTGCTGTTCTTGATGCCCAAATTGCCCCAGCTCCACCTGTCAGTGGCCAATCTTTGCCAAAACCTTCTCCCATTGTGCTTTGTTCGGTGACTTTATGGGACTGAACCGCACCCATGGAAGAGCCCTTCAGCCAGACAGCAGCGATGCTCACAGTCTGCACTGACAGAAATGGGACATAAATTGTCTGCTGAACTCTCAGAACATCTTATGTTTGATTAATGGAGCAAAGCAGCACATGAATCTCTGGTATGACACCAAACTAGGATGCAATATCTCAGCCACGCTTAACTGTGGCACAGGAGAGTGGATTTGCACATCAGGGGGAATTTTTCCATGCCAGTGAAGAAGTGCTTGCAGAACCCAAAGACTGTGAAACCACCAGCCAGAATACACACAGCAGCTAAGCAGTGTCTAATGTGACATCAGACGGGAAAACTCATCTATTTATTCTAGTGCCTTCCTGCCAACAAATTAAGGTCCAGCTGCTTCAGAGAAAGACGCCAGGAGCCTGTGAGCAAGCAGGGATGGTGGCACCTGCCTGGGTGGAAAGACTTTGCTTTTGGGCAAATTAGTCGGCTTCTAGCTTCAAACGTTCACAAGGGTCATCTTCTGCCCCAGCCATCAGGCTCTGAGTGTCAGTTTGTGCATTTTTCTGTTAACTCTTATTTTATGTACCAGATGAATGTCACTTAACATAGACTAACCATAGAATGACAAAATGGTTGGGATGAAAGACAATCTAGGTCCAAGCCCCCTGCCGTGGGCAGGGATGTCTGGCACTACACGAGGTTGCTCAATGCCCCATCCCTCCTGGCCTTGAACCCTCCCAGGGATGGCCACCAGTATAAGAACAACTGGAGTTCTGGTTGAGCTGCTGGCACCAGAAATGCCCAAGTCTGTTTCTTTTTCAGCTGGGGAAGAAGATAAAATCAGAAGATGGGCAAAAGGACAGATCTTGGTCAGCAAGTTCCTTCTAGGGCACCTTTCAGACTAATTTCTGTGATGTGAAGTTACTGATACAGTGAATGTGGTCTGTTCTCTAGCAGCCGATTTCCCTGGGGATACTGACTGTATGTTTGCTCACTGGGTAACTTTTTCCTTCCTTCCTAAATGCAGTTTTGTGAAATCTCTTGTAATGAACTGGGAATTCCCCTCCACTCTACAGATGTCTCCTGCTCTCTGGAGCTTACCTCAGACAGGACAGAAGAGTTCTGGTAGGAGTTTGTTTGAAGAAGAGTGATTTCAAAAATCTGGTTTATAAATTGTCTTCTTTTTGTACAGCATAGCTCCCAAATAAGGGTCTCAGTGGCTGGAATTTGAGGATCCCTGTCTCATCTAGGGACTGAAACTCAGAGGCATTTAGATCAAAGACATTCAGATCTCTAATTTCCTTTTGTTCCCATAACAGTCAGGCATAGAAGTAACTGAACTGGAACTACATATCCCAGGCTTTAAGAAATAGCAGCTTTGAATAGTCCATCAGAAAACAAAGTGAATGTGAGCTGTGCATTTTTACAGCACGTTGTAAGTGCCTTGTATGCATTTCTTAATCCTATTTTGGGTCATATTTTTCTTCAGAATATCTTTCTTCGGCTGATCCAGGTGAAGAAAAAACTGTCAGGGATTAGGTGTCACACACTGCTTTGATTTTGTTTGGGTCACTGTCTGGGGACTTAATTCCAGTTGCTGTGGAGCACCCTTCAGATGTTGCACTGCGGTAGCTGAAGGTGGGAATGCTCTGGAAACTGCAAATCAAAGCCCTGAGGATGCTACAACCCAGCAGCAATCCAAAGGAAGATGGTCAAAAAAAAAAGAGTAAGAAAGACTTTAATGACATACACCCGGACCAATCCACGACAATCAACTTAGCTGAGCTCTGTGACTGGTTGCCACTTTAGCCAGAAGGCTCATTTTCGGTGCTGCTCCTTGGAAATACCCCCTTTTGCTCTGGCTGAAAGGCAATCCTGCATTATTTTGTGGCCGACACACCCAGGGCAGGTAAGAGCTGGTGTTACAGGACCCTTGGCTCACCAGGGGTCTGCCAGTGCCCAGTGACTCAAGCCTGGGCCTTTCTTCACTTCCATGCATAAGGGTCATCTCAAGGATTTTGAATGACTTTATGCTCAAGGAATGTTTCCCCACTCCCTCCTTCATGACAACAGCCAAATCAATGTTCTACCCCAAACTTACCCTGCAGCTCAGCTACATTCTTCTGAAAAGAAAATCAAAAGCATGCTATTTTGCCCTGTAATTGGCCTAAATACCCCACTTTATATGTAAATTTTACAGAATGCTTTTAATTGCTCCTGTAATCATCTACCACCAGTCACAAACAGACCTCTGAGAGCCAGTGTTTTCCAAAAGAAGGGCTCTGAATAAACCTCACCATTTTCTGTCACCTCATCAATGGGTGAGATCTATGTTCTGCTGAGCAAATACTTCTGCCCATCTGATATTCACAATATCTGAAAAACATTTCCAGTCTGCTCCCCATGGTGGGAGCACAGAGAGGCCTCCAGGGCTGGGATTCAGCTGATTTCACTCCGTGTAGCTCTTGGTCTAATGAGGTGGTGAGGAATTTGCTGCTTTGTCTTTAGGCCACAGACATTCAATGATTCTAAAGCCAGATAGGATTCATAGCATCATTTAATCTGCTCTAAATAGCTTATCTAGTGTCTTCCTACAAGGCATATTTTCTTGTTCTTGTATCATTCTTGCAGCTGTTTTCCAACTTTTTCATTGAGCTGTGACCAAATTTTTCTGCTGTGACCAGACAGTGTGGTCTAGCAATGGTTTCATTAATGGTCTAGCCAGAGGTAACACGACTTTCCTATTCCTACCTGTCATCCCCCAATGGCTCATCTAAAGCTCTCATTGGTTGATTATCCTCATTATTTAAGGAGTCTTGCAGTGCTTTACTCCTTTCTTAAGGCTAAAGTCCAGTCATTCTTGGCTTTTGTATTTGCAAGCCTTTTTATTACATTCTTTTTTTACTCTATGGCTGAGTGGAAAATCTGGAGAATCTGTAACTCAAACACCCACTGAAGGCATCTCACAAAAGAGGAGGAGAACAGCCATGCTCCTGCAATGCTCCCAGAGCATGGAAGTCAATGTTAAAGGTTTTTGGGAGTCAACATTAAAGGCTTTTGGAAGTCTGGGATTGTCTATGCAGTGACAAGCTTTTTCAACAGAACATTTCAGGTCAGAGAAATGATCTCTAAACTCTTCTCAATGTTTCCAGTCCAGACATCTCTCCACTGCCTCTAGGGACTACTCTTCATCTTGGGCTCTTATTTGTCCCACATGGCAAGGGGCACCACGTCCCCTCTTCCTTGTCCATACAGGTTTGAAGATTCCAGTGGAATTAGCGGGAAAACGCCCAGTCCTGGCTCGTGTTGCAGCCTCACTGGGGAAGGAGGCTGGCACCAGATGACAGCTTTATTGTCCCACTCTGCAACAGCAATAGATTCATGTAGATGGTGCCATCCTAGAGGAGGATTCACGACTTGTGCTGTGCGGTTTTTTGGAACCTGAGAGGAAAAACGATGCAACTCTTCACAGCTGGGTATTTGCTACTCAGAGACAGCAAACAGAGGAGATGCACCAGCCCACCAATCATTTTTAATCAAGCAGCTCAAATGAAATGTTCTAAATCTTTCAAAACGCATTGAGAAGTCAGACTTCAGCGTTGGCCAGCATACATGACACGGAACACAAAAGCAGTGGAGGTTGATTAGGAAAACGAAACAGAATGCATTTGGTCCAGAAATGGATGAAAGAGAATGGAAATTCCCACAGCTTTCAGAACAAGCACAACACTACAACATGAGCCAGCTTCTTCCCTGTCTGGGACATTACTTATTTATAGACAGCATGAATGAAGTTGATTTATCAGAATTATCGACCTCGTTGTTTGTAAAATCAGCACTGGAGGATTTCCCCTGCATCTCCATGAATTATTGCTGTGCTAATCAATCCTTGGACAAATTCAGCTCCACTGATAGCAGAGTCCAGGGAAAGCTGGGGTCTCCATTTGCAAGAAAACCGTGCCCAGTTTCTCCAGTAACACAGTACGGAGGGAGCTCTTGGGACCTCAAGAAGGCCGTGCTGGATGGAAAAGGCAAACATGATTACAGTGCTTGGGGAATTGAAGAACAATTGACATTGTGTCCAAGAGAGTGTTTTGTTAGATTCCCTTCTGTCTTAAATGGAGGGCTGAGCACTGCCACAGACTGGGAGGTGCTTCCTGAGTGTTTCAGCTCCCTGTGCCCCTCAGCTATCTGCATGGAAGGCGGTTCTGCTCCTGTTAGAAACTAATAATAACTGCCCAGATAAACGCACTGAATTTGCACTCAAATAGGCCCTGATGTGTGAATTTCAATGGTAATCGAATTGAAGGTCTTTTTGCTCTTTACTGAAAGTTACAGCACTAAATCCAACCAAATGTGAGACAGAGTAACAACTGCAGAATAGAGCAATATAAATAGATAGAACCTGATCATATTCTTAAAAAAATGTGGTTGTTCCTAAACAATGAGGAATACTGGATATTATCTTCATCCTGATGGAGGAGAAGTGCCCTTTCTGAGACCATGTGATTGTCTGTGGCATTGACGTGTATGAAAGAACAAAATTTTGGCTACAATTGTAGTGTTATTAAAAAAGAAAAAAACCCAAGGCAACCTGTAGATTATTTTTTATATTTTTAGCGCTACTTAATATTTTTGAAGTTTCCATCACTCTAGCACAATACTTAAGAATATCTGTTTTTCGAAGATGGGTTTGTAACTCAAGTCAATAGCAAAGACAGTAAAGCTCTGAGATTATTAAAGTGTAACTGATAATTGGAGTATCTTTATTGGTATTTTAACTAGCTATGCTGACCTGACCTGTGTAATATACCAGATACTAGAGCATTTTCAGTTTCTTTTAACACAGATAAAGTCAGCCAGGACTCTTTAATAAAATCTTGAAACCTAGCAGTGAAGGATGTATTTGGAGTTTCCTAACAGTGATGCTGAGATCATGGTAAGCAGAGAAAGGAGTGGGAATTTTCCACCAAAGACAAAAAGTGCAAATAAAGGGAGAAAAATACAGGAATGAAGAGAGTTTTTGACCATTTTCCTGTCTCATTTCTACTGTCCACGTGAGGCAAAAGTCATTTCTCTAACTGAACTGAGTACTGGGGAAAAGAATATCCACAAAGTTATGCCAGGCATCTGGTTATCAAGGGAACATGAGACGTGGTAAATAGCATCAGAATAAATGGGAGATGAGTGGCAAAATGAGACAAATTGCACTGAAATGTATCCAGGGAATACACAGGGTGTTTCCCAGAGCACAGGAGGACAAGTCTCTCTGTGTGCCTGGGGGGAATCAAGGCAGCTCATCTCTACACTTCTTGCACTGTTCAAAGGACAGAATTAGGGGGATATTTTTTTCCTTGGAAAGGAGAGGAATGCAGCCTGAAGAGGCAGTGCTGCCTTACAGTGCTGGCTCTTTGCTCTAGGGGTTCTCCTAAAACTTGTGGTGATCTGCCTTGTTCTGGGTTAGATGACAGTGGGAGCAGATAATGCTGATGGAAGGGCACAGGAAGTCAGCTCTGCAGTGGGTGGGTCGTCCCCACTGTGGGCTGGACCTTCTGATCATGGAGTGACCCTATCCCAGTGACTTACAGAAGGCCCTATCAATACTGGCAGAGCACTATGGCACATCTTACCTCTGCCAGGTGTGATTCATGGGGAAAAAACGGCTTTTCTGCTTACCAGCATCTTCAACAAAAAGTACAGATACCAAAGCTAGAATGGAAGAAAAATTTGTCTATGGTATATACAGATGGGGACAAGAGTGTGTTTTCTATAAGAACCTGATATTAGGGGAAATATGATTTATAATATAATACAGGAATATAAACCAGGAAGCAGCCACAGCTTGGCTGCTGTCTGTGCAAAGAGCCTGGGACTCCTCTTCCCCACACTCAATGCCAGGTAAGCTGGGCAGACCTGCCCTGAGCTGGCTGTGGTACCTAAAGCCAAGCTGTGTCTAGTGCCAGGCCGAGGTGTTTTGGGTGCTGTATTTGGGCACAGACCTGCAGGACACGTGTGTGTGTGTGTCCCTGGCTTTGCCATGAGCACTTGAGCAAGACCTCTGCAGTCAAACCCACTCCATGGCTCAGCCAGCACAGCGATGCCTCAGGCATCATTCCAGAGTTAGGGCAGCGTGACTTAAAATAGCATCTGATGACTCTGGGTAGTGTAACTTAAAATAGCATCTGATCCTCTGAGCTGTGAACTGATGGGGCAGGGGCATGTTTGGCACACTGAACTGAATCCAGCAGGCTCCAGTGTAACACTGAGGTCAGTGTGAGAGCTCAGGAGCATCAGGTTTGCCCAAACTCCAGTGCTTCTGTAGCTGACATTTTACATGCCATCAGTCCTGTTTTGGGCACGGGGAAGACTGAATGGTATTTTGCAGCCACTTCCAACACCAGCCTCCCTGATGCTTTGTTTGCATCTTGTTTAAGATGCAAAGATATTTAAGATGACCTTAATGCTGGTTTTTCCCATGCACTTTTCCCTATGAGGGATTGCTTGAGAGGCTTGAAAACAAAATACCTGTTCCTGAACATAAGGAGGACCAGGACAGAAACTCTGCTTTGCTTTTCCCAGAAAGAAAATCAGGCCCATTGTCCTTAGCATCAGCACCAAACCTCAGCTGCTATTTACCCTGCAGCTTGCAGAGATTAGCCAAACATTTGGGCAGCAGCTCTAAGCCTATATGACTTAAGAAGCAGAAATGTTAAACACTGTAAGCAAAAGTCTTGAAAATATTTAAACTTTCTGATAAGAAAATCTGAAGTTAGGAATTATTATTTTTTTCTTGGCTACCACAAAGGTTTTAAATGCTGCTAATGCTTTCTCTACACCCTGCTGAGGATCTTTCTACTTTCCTGTCCAGTGTGGCAGCCGCTGCAGACAATGAAGTGATTGTAATGTTGGAAAAGCAACAGATGGAGATGGATGAAATGGTCTTAATCTTCAGTGTGTTTTTGTGTGCCTGTGAAAGGGAGAGGTGAGAGCAAACCTGAGCTCTGGACACCCTTATCCTTTTTTCCAGCATGGTTGCACTCACATGAAGCAGAGCATGATATCCCATGATCCCAGAAGGGTAATTTTTAGGGATGATTTGGTGGCCCTTTCAGCACAGAACTGGGTCTTGCAGCCTCCTCTTGGGAGAGCAAGCTGCTGCAGGTTGGCTGCAGCCCAGGGTCTACAGAAGAGGTGCTGAAGTGCCTGGTTGAGCTGAGGCCAGAGGATTTTTCCTTTGAACAGAAAAAATAAATCCAAATTCCTCTGTAGAGCTGGAGAGGAATTTTCAGCTATAAAATGTGATTTCTACAGAATCCGAAGTTTCCATGGGAAGCTATCACTTTCAACAGAGGAGTTCAGATGTTTCCACTGGGAGAAATGAGGTGAAATGGTGTGAATTAACTGACCCTGATGTGAACTGCTCCCTCTGCTAAAAAGACCTGAGCCAGTTTAAGTAAAGCTGTTTCCCTGACAGTGACAGTGACTCCTGCACCTGGGGCAGTGACCCTGGATGGGAACACAGCCCTGGGATGCCAGGGAGGCACCATGGGCACTGGGGCAGTCAGTGGCTTCCTGGGCAACCAGCAATGCAGCCTGGACTGGGAGCAAACACAAATAATCAGATCTGGTCCTCCAGCTGCCATGGAGTGCTCCACACAAAGGTGAAAACGAGGTTTAGCACAGAGTCCAGATTTTTCAGGCTGTTGGAAATGCATTAAACTGCTGGCATGGATAGCATGACCCTCACCTTGATTTAAAAGTTTTGAAGTGAAACTGTTGAGGTTTTTTCAACAGATCCATTTATTTACTTTTTTTTTAATTTGCAGAAAGTTTGTTCTTATGAACATGTTATAATTTTAAACGTTTCATTCACACACACAATGAAAACAAATTCTGAAATGTGTAGCTTTTCCAAGTGACAGGAATTTGTGATGGGTTTCTGCTCTAACCAAAGCTCTTTAAACTTCTAATTCTCATGTTAGGATTAAATAATTTAACTGTTCTGTTAATCATTCCATGCTTGAATACAAATTCTGAATCAAATGTTCTAATTCAGTGGTATTTCCAGGAATTAATTGTACTGCCTGTTAGCTGTAACTCCATTTAGACTGTATTTACTCTTGAAAAGATTTATTAGGTTTAATTCACCTTCTCTGCTGCCTTGTGAACATCAGCGGCAGCTCTGCTGAGCTCAGAGGAGTTACTTTTGTTTGGGAGAAACATCAATCACGTAGCTGAAAAAAATAGTGAACTACTTTTGAAACAAGCAGTGTATATTTTAATGTAAATTGCTGTTAAAACGTTATGATCTTAAAAGGGAATGGTCACTAGGTGCAGAGAGCAGAAATTTATGAGGAAATGATTATTTTCACAACATTTAATCTTTTGCCTTAGGTGAGAAAGGAACACAGTCAGAAAAAACAGGATAGCAGCAAATAGCTCAATTAAAAAATCAAAATATTAGCCTATATGAAATTGGGCATCTCTCCAACTTATTCTTCTACCTGGCATAATTATTGTTTATTTTACACCTAGCTTTATTTAAGGCTGTATTTGCTTAAGGGCTGACTGAAATACACAGCTCTTAAGCATTCTGAGAGAGTGTCTTAAACATCATGCCTGGTAATTTTTCTATTTCCCACTGTTCTCCTGAGAGCCCAACAGTTCATTCCCTCTTGTTTTCTGGAGCTTTAATCTATACTAGAAAACGTTGACACACTTCTTCAGCTACATGAAAGTGCCACTAATGGGGATCCCATCTGACTTCAGAGGAAAGGGACTTTGAAGAAAAATCACAGAAAATTGCAAATAAAGGAGAAATGAATCAAGGTAGAAAATCCACAGCTACTTCCTGCAATTGATTACCAAGTATGATGTGAATTTTGCCTTTGATTTGAGTTGCTGCTTAGCACAGTGAATGGATTTTAAGCAGCGTATTTTACACAATGAGATACATGAAAAGTCTTGTTTTGAAGAGAGACATTGTCCTCAGATTCTATTTTTGCAATGGCAACACCTCGGCTTATGACTCCATTGTATTAGGCCGGTGCAAACAGGCCGAGAGAGGCCCTGCAGAGCAAACACACCAACAATGAAGGTGGAGAAAGGAAATTTCCTGTTTCCCAGTGAGAGAAACAAGGTGCACAGAGGGGACGTGGCTCTTCAGGGCCGCGCTGGGCAGCTATGGTACTAAACCCTGAGCCTCAGTGGCTTCACCTCAACACAGAGATTGGGTTTGGCCATCCTTGCAGGCAGCACATTCTGCTGAGTGATCACAGAATCACAGCAACAACGGGGCTGGAAAAGACCTCTGGGATCAGTGAGTTGAACCTATGACCAAACACCACCTTGTCCACCAGACCATGGCACTGAATGCCCCATCCAGTCTTTTCTTAAAAACCTCCAGGGACAGTGATTCCAACACCTCCCTGGGCAGCCTATTCCACTGTCTGATCACCCTTTATGTGAAGAAAGTCCTCCTGATGTCCAATCTAAACCTCCCCTGGCACAGTTTGAGGCCTTGTCCTCTTGTCTGTTGCTGGCTGCCTGGGAGAAGAGCCCGACCCTCACCAGCCTCCTGTCAGGGAGCTGCAAAGTAATAAAGTCCCCCCTGAGCCTACTTTACTCCAGGCTAAACACATCCAGATCCCTCAGCTGCTCCTCACAGGACTTGTGCTTCAGATCCTTCACCAGCTTTGTTGCCCTTCTTTGAACCTGCTCCAGCACCTCAATGTCCTTCCTGAGCTGAGGGGCCCAGAACTGGACACAGGACTGGAGATGTGGCCTCAGAGCCTGGCCCGTGTGGCCTCAGAGCCTGGCCCTTGTGTCCTGCTCATCTCTGCAGGATGGTCCCAGGTCACAGAATCACAGAATCACAGACTCACAGAATCACAGAATCACAGACTCACAGAACCATAGAATCATAGAATCATAGAACCATTAAGGCTGGAAAAGATCTCCAAGATCATCAAGTCCACCCTTTTACCCATGTCACCACACTAAACCGTGTGTCAGGTTCCATGTCTACTTGTTCCATGAACACTTTGGTCTGCATGCGTGGAGCAGCAGAGAACAGGGTGCATTGCCCACGTGTGCTTTTGGAAAGTGAAAGTCCCTGCAATATTTTATTTGAGCTGATTTCCCTGACAACATGATTAGAGTGGCGAAGCATTGCTGCTGCTGGAAATTGAAATTGAACATCAGCAAGGCATGCGTTTGCCTCAGCCACAGCTGCCAGGCAGGGCTTGTTTCTCTGTAGTCACTGGGATGTTGCTGAGTTTTCAGGCATTCTGCAATTTTCTATTGATTTTTAATGAAACAGTGCTGATGCTTGTATAAAAAAGCACCTCAGGGTCTCGTGCTGACTTTGTCCAGAGCCGAACTTATCAGATAACATTTTTTTCCTAGTTCCTGCCCTGTCAGAGCAATGTGTCTGACAGGCACACAGAAATCCATTCAGAAAGTACATCCTCAAAGAAATCAGACTGCCAGATTAAGTAAAACAGATATTAACTCAGACACCTCTGAGCTCAGCTGAAGCATACTTCTCTGCACAGAGAAAAGCCGAATTGTTTGCTTTTTTTCCTCGTTTAAAGGGGCTTTGAGCATTTTTGTGCATTCTCATAGCAACAGCTTTAGAAAAGACTGAGAAACTCTCACCTCTGCTTTGGTGTCACAAAACTGGAGTGAATGAAATAGTCTGCAGCATTTTAACCAAGCCCAGAGAAGTTTCAGATGGCACATCACTGGAAGTGTTCAAGGTCAGGCTGGACGGGGCTTTGACAAACTTGGTCTGGTGGAAATTGTCTCTGCCTGAGGCAGGGGGGCCAGAGATAGATGATCTTTAAGGTCACTTCCAACCCAAATAATTCTATGATTCTTGGATGGGTTTAGCCATTTTGTGCCACACTCATGCCAGTGGTGTGAGCGAGCTCTGGGGTGGAGCACTGATTTAGAAAGGCTGCAGGGGTGGGAACTCAGAGTTGCACGGGTTACAGTGGGGCCAGGGCTCTCATGTATCAACCCCAGGTTGCATTTTGAAGATCTTTGTTGCTGCCACAGACTGGAATTATTAAGGATATCCCTTTGGCTGCTTTCTAACCCATCCATATAAGGAGAGCTCCCACTGAGCTGCATCAGGAGACAAATTCAAGGGGGAGGATGCTGCTGGTTTTAAACCCTCTCTGACGCTGCCTGCATGAGTTGGAGGCAGCACTCTGGACATCTGGGATGTGTAAATCTGTCTGCCCAGATGCCAGCTAATGCTCTGATGCACTGGGAACTCTGCTCTGCAGTCAGTGACCACATCGTGTGCTCAGTCACAGCTTGGGGAGAAACAAAGTGGAAGGGGAGACGAAGCCAGTGTGGACCACAGAGCTGTGTCCAAAAGCCCGAAGGAACTGCTAAAGTATAACAAAAGGAATAATTTTTGTTTAAATTTCTGATACTTCCAGTGCTCTGAGCAAAACATCTTTTCTATTTTCCTTCTGCCTGTGTTTTTCTGTTCTTGTTCCACCCAACATTTCTCACAGGGAGGCAGGGCACAAGTGAAATGCAGAAGGCAGAATGAACTCAGTTGCTTTCACCTAGTGCACTTTATCTGTCTGTGTTTTCCTTTGATCCCAGGGTTATCCAGAGCTCTTACATCAAAGAAGCAACAGGACAAAATCTGTGTATAAAAGGGGTGGCTGTAGATGTTACACAACCAGGCAGGGAGCAGAGGCAAGGGAAGGGCTGTGCAATCTCAACCACGTGGAGCTGGAAGCAGGATGGTGAGGAAAATGCTGCTTGGGGTGGTGTGTTTATTCCAGCCTCAGCCTCGCAGCCCCCCCACTCCCTGCACTGCTGCCCTTCTGCCAGCTCTCATGGCAGCAACACCCCCTCCAGGGCTCCCCATCAGCCAGAGCCCCTCTGCAGGTCAGGGAAACAGCTCTGCTGTACCTGAACTGACTCAGCCCTGATGGAGTACGGACATTTTACATGCCCTTCTGAGAGGCCATGATGCACTGGAGGCCCCAGAGGACCCTTTCCCAGCAGAGAGCTCTGTGTGCGCACGCAGCGTTTGCTTCTGTGGGACGTGCCCCTCTGCCAAGTGACATTTTCCACAGATGCTGGCTGGGATCAGTCTGCACCTGCCCATGTGTGTATAACCAAGGCTGTGATTAGCCCATTTGTTTGAACAACTGTGGTTTCAGCTCTTTTTTCTTTTTTTTTTTTCGCTATGCTCACAGCTCCCCTTTCTTACAATTTGATCTCCTGCATGCACCAAACCTGTGCTGCAAATAGATGCACTGCAATTACTGCCCTTTCCTACCACACAAAGTGAACCTGCTGTTCCTCTCTTTCTCCCCTGCCAAACAGCCACTTTGTTGTTTATTTTCAAAGCATCTGGCATCACAGCTGAAAAGTAAGCTGCAATATCTGGGGGCTATACCTACATTATTAAATAAGACTGAAAATATTAGTGGAGAACAGGGTTTTCTCTGGTTTAACACACATACTTTCATATCAAAGTGACAGGTTTCACAAAATCAGAGAGTAATTAAGGTTGGAACATAAGATCATTGAGTCCAGCTGTTAAACCCATCACTGCCATGTTGCCACTAAACCATGTCCACATGTCTTTTGAACACTTCTAGGGATGGTGATTCCACCACTTGCCTGGGCAGCCTGTTCCAGTGCCTGACCACCCTTTCACTTTGCTATGGTTCTTAGAGAGATGCTAGAGGAAACGGGCAGCTCTTTCAGTGGATATAAATATGGCAGCATTGAAAGGCTTCCTGGTCTTCCTGGAGAGCGACCATTTGGAGACAGAAAATTGGGAGTGACTTCCTGGCTTATTTCAGCCTTGGAAACAACTTAGATTGGAGATAGTGGTAGCCATGTAAAGTAGTTGATTTAGTGACTGTTGAAATATGTAAGGATTAGGGATCCTTTGTAAATCAGAACCAGGATTTGGAGGAGGATGGAAAAGAGAGAGCACAAGCATGACTGCAGCCTTCTCTCATTGCAGGATTTCTCCCTGCACCACACGGCATCAGTTTAAAACCAGTACAAGAACTGTGAGTCAGAATCTGTGGTGGAAATCCCTCTGCCTGAACCCAGTGGAGCCACAGCTCCGTGACAGAGGGATGTGATGCAGAAGCCTGGCATGGGAGCAGGATGGATGGATGGAGTCTCTCTGTCTGAGGTGCACAGCACTATTTTTGGCAATTTAACTGCACGGTCAGTGATGAGTCTGGTCTGATGCAAGCTAGCAGGCTTCACTGCTGAGGCTCAGATGGCAAGCACTGCTGCTTGGTGAATATTCTTGAATAATTTCCCTTTCATGTTGCCATACTTCTGTCTTCTCTGGCTGTTTTGAAATGTGTCTCTAGCCCCCATGCAGGGAGAGGTCTGCAAGGCAGTGCTGTCTGTGCCACAAGTAAGGAGCAGTACCTTGCCCTAGATACTGAAATATCAGTACACCCTTGCCATCCTAAAGATTTATGCAGCAGTTCTTCCTGGAGAGCAGGAGACTGCTGCTTCCCTGTGTGTCTGGACAGGCTGGTTAGATATTCTGGTCCTGGTTTTACACATTCTATTTTTAAGAAACTTCCACCACGGTGTCTTTTCCCCTGACTAATGTAAAAAGGCAAGCCACCTCTAATCTGGTTATTAGAAGATCATCCAGATCCACAGGTCAATGAAGAGTCAAAAGCATCATTTTATTCTTGAACTTTGCTGCTGGCCCCTGGCCGTGGCTGGTGCTTGCTGGGAATCCAAAGCAGCTGCACAGAGAGGAGCCGTGACGTGTCTGTGCAAAGGCAGCCCAGGGCCAGAGGCCAACTGTTTCCCTGAGTCGGTGGCATTTTTTTCTTCCTGGAATTTTGCTGCATCGTGACTTGCAGATCATCTTTCTCTTGGCCAGGGAAAGAGGCTGACACCGGTCCCACCGCTGCTCTGGGGTCCTTGCTCAAAAGGACTGACCTTACAATGTGGGTACAGAGGAGGAGGGGGACACACTTCCACTGGGTTTATTCCCAGTTCAATACATTGCCAGGAAAGGCCTGATAAATCCCTTCTGAGGATGTTCTCTCAAGTGCTGGTGTCTCATTTCCCCCTTTCCCCACAAGGTCATCACTGGCATTAATCTTGCTCTGGTGGTTCACGCCGCCCTGTCCTGCAGCCCTCCCCACTGGGGGAGAGACTTCCTGCCTCTGAGTCAGTCCAGCAGCAGGACCAGAGCGAGCAGATGGAAACAGGGACGGGCTCCGCTCATGAACTGCATCCTCCCTCTGCACCCCGAAAAGGAGAGCTGCATCCTCCCCACACACACTGACATGCAGTGAAGCTCTGCCCTGCTCTGCCATGCCGTGCTCACCCCACAGAAACCCAGAGTTTTACAACCACTGCTGGCTTGCAGCACCAAGGCTTGCGCTCAGGGAACAGCAGGCTAACTTCCAGCACGGGGATCTGTAGGACTCGTATTACAGTGCTTAGGAAATACCCATAAAATATCAGCTCATTAGACACACTCAGTGGAAATTAGACACACTCGGCATCGGAGGTACATCAACAATGAGTCAGAGTTGCTGTTTGTCACTGCAGATCATGGCTGAAGTGCTCTGAATAGCGGCGGGGCTCCCTCGGCTGCGTTGTGTACGATGGAGAGAGGAAGCCAGGGAGGTGCTTAATGTGCTTATGGCTTGCTCTAATGTGGTCCACTTCAAACAATTCATCTTCTGAAGTCACAGAATCATGGTATCATAGAATCACAAAATTATTTGAGCTGGAAGAGACATTAAAAATCATCCCCCTGGACCAACAAGGTGCCCGGAGTGTCAAAACTAACTCACCAATGAATGCCAAAAAAGAATATTTCCCTGTGTTTTATGCTGGCTTTTTATAACACATTCTTTTAAAAGAATGGCCGTTTCCTAAGAAATTTCCTTTTAAATTAAAGTCTATAAAAAGAAATATTTGTCTATGAAAGGTGAAACTGATTACTTTTCTCTAAAGACAGATTAAGTGGGAGCGGTAGGTGTTTCTTTGAGAAATATTGAATTGAATAAAATTACAGGGGGGAAGAAAGGAAGCCTGGTTTTAATCAGTTCTGTTGAGAATTGTGGCTAGTGCAACATAGCTCAGAGACAATATGGATACCCCACCCCTGGAAGTGTTCAAGGCCAGGCTGGAGGGGGCTCTAAGGAATCTGATCTAGAGGACAGTGTCACTGTCAGCGGCGAGGAGATTGGAACAAGATGATCTTAAAGGTTCCTTTCCATCCAAAACCATTCCACTGTTCTATGATATTTTTTATCCACACCTCAGAAGGCAAGAAGAACACATTTTGGATCTAGATGGAAAACATATGACTTTTTCCTCCTCCTGTATCACAGGTTGCGAGTGTTGTCCACATTCACCTCACCGTCCAACTGCTTCTGTGCGTGTAAACTATTCTTAGGAAGGTTACTTCACGTGTGGACTTGCAAACAAGTGACAATTGTGCTGACAGCAGAGTAAAGACAGGGAAATGCATCTGACAGGCATGTGCTTTCCTTGCAGAAGACTGAGGAGATGATAGCATTCACCTGACTGGATACGGTGCTTGTGTCTCTGGACTTGCGTGGTTACGCTACAGACCTCAGAGTTGCGTGACTGCTGCTGTTGCTCTGTGTGTGAAAAGATCTTTTGTCCCTTTAAATGTCACTTGCTGTCAAAATGAGGAAAAGCTTCGAAGCCAGTGTTGACATTCATGCAAACAGATCTAAAAAAAATTTCTGGTGAGGTTCCACTGATAAACACTTTGGCCGTGATCTTGCGGTTGGATGTGTGTGGGCAGATGCGTGTGTTCCTGCAGAGCCTCTGACTGCTTGGAGAGGACACATATTTTTAAGTCAGCTACTTGCCTTGGACTTTTTGCTGGACAGGGTTTTAGCAAGGAGTTTTGAGAGGCAGATGAATGACAGAAGAGCACAAAGCCACCAATTCTCAGTGGGAACTGTATATCTGAAGTGAAATTGTTTTGAAACTCTAAAGTTGCTTTATTATTTAAGAAATATTGTCTAAATCTTTCTAATTTTCCATTTCCCTCCTCCAAACATTTACATTTTCTATCCTGTTAAGTCCTACCTTTTTACCAGTCATGAGGGTCTGAATTTTGCCCTCAGCTGTTCATGCAAACCCCTCATCTTCAATTCATTAGACGCCAGCCAGGTAAAGGATTAGATTAGCCTTGCATGGAAACACACAGAGATCCATGAGGTTTGCATGAGCACGCTGCATATGCAGTGATTCCTGGAGAATGCAGAATCATTAAATTGTCCAAAACCAAAATTATATTTTAAGTGAATCTTGGTTTTTACTCAAATCTTTTTGATGACAAACCAGCAGTCACTAAAATCACAGCTGAACACTTAGTTTCAGATATTAGGACCTGGGTTTTGTGCGTGCACCCAAGTTTTTTTTCCGTGGCAGTAATGAAACTGAGAGAACACAGCTCCTGTAAGATTTGTGACAGTGAATTTTAAGTGAGAAGACACCACTTCTGTCTTTCTGTCTTTCTGCTGCTAGAAACTGTCCCAGAAGTTTGTCCTGCCGAGGCAGCTGTTTGTCTCTCTGTCAGTGACACAGTCTCAAGTTTGTCTGGAGAGCATGTAGGAGCTGTGCTCTCAAGAGACGTCTGTTCCTAAAAGATGTCTTCCCTTCCAGGCTTCCCAAGGTCATGCCTCACCATGAGACCTGAAAATCTTACATGACAGCAAATAGTGGGACAATCTGGTAAGTACACTCAGAGGCTGAGTAAGTTGTCTTTTTTTCTATTGGTGTGTAAGCTTAAAAACCTAGAGAAACTCCATTGACTGTGCTACCAAACTTGGTGTTCTTCAGCCTGCTCTTCTGCCGTTGTAGTGACTTTTGTGTGGATGCCCAGAGCCCCCAGCCTATCAATTTGGTTATGTTTTCTGTTCTTTGGTGTTTCAGCATTTCTGATGTCTCTCTTGGGTTGAATTCCAGTGAGTCAATGGAAAAGTTGTGTTGATAGTATTCAAAGCAGGAACTGGCTCTTAAGAGCCTCTTCCTAATCTGACCTTGACACTGACTTCAATCCACAGCATACGCAACTACAAGGGCAATAATAGCCCAGGAATAAAGGTTAACTATCACCCTTAAAAGTGAAATCACTACGCAAAATGGATACTTGTGTTCACCCCTCTGTACTCTGTTATGCTCTGGTCTCAGAGACCCTTCTTTAGGATAGTAGTGATCGTTGGCACAGGTTTAAGAGCTGTCACTTTGAATATGAAAAAAAAAAATCACGAGCCTTGTCAGATGGTTTAAGCTGGTGCTCAAGACCAGCCAAACCACAAGAAAATGGTCATTTGGAGTTGTGTCCCATTAATAAATCACAGGAGATTTACACCTGATACGATGCTCCTCCCGTGGCTCTATGGAAATCAGCTCTCAAGCAGCACCTGGCTGGTATGGTCCAACACCAAACGACAGCTGAAGTTTAGGGCACTGCTTTGGACTCTCAGATCACCCAGGAGAGCTTGCCCTTGCTCTGAAGGCAAGGTCATGGGCTGCATGTAATGATGAGAAATTGCAGCTGTAATGATTGCAGCTGACCTTGTTGGCTGTAATACCCTGCTGGCTTCAGCCCAGACACAAGAGATGTTGCTCATGTCATATACATATTTGGACTAAGAAAGTAGGGGAAAGGAAGAACAAAATACTTCAGGAAGAAGCTTTCAGAAGCACTAAGTCCTGCAAGAACTGAAGACTCATTTTCACTTCAGAAGAGAGGTGACTCTGGATCATTTGCTGTACACAGATGTGTGTGTGCTGCATCTGGAACACAACAGGGTCTCCATCTGCTGAGAGTAGTGAGGCTGAACTCTGCACAACATGAAAACCAGCCAATGCCTCTACTGTATGCAACGAGAATGGCTCTGTTGTACCCAGCTTTCTACGGTAAATGAAAGAGCCTGCATTGTCCTTTCCAGGCACAGCCTGAATGCAAATCCATAAATATGGTTAATATTGCTGTTCTGCTTCCACAAGTTTGTTCCTACAGTCTCTACTTACTAAAATGTTAAGTTCTTAATCGAAATTCCACCTCCAGTGGAACAGCCCTCCATCAGCTGTCCCTGGGAAAATAGAGCAATGACAGCAAAAGCATTGTGATGAGCTTTTCTGTCCTCTCCTGGTGTTTTTTGAAAATTTTCCATTATTTTGGCTAAGAGGTCAGAACTGGTCTGGACACTAAGTTGTGCTTTTGATTCTTTATTATTGAGCGAAACATAACATAATTTAAAACAGCTACCAAAATCAGAAACCAGTCCTTGCACAGCTTGGGAAGGGCCTGCTTTAATAATAACTTTTTTCCCAATGATCCTGTGACTCAAGCAGCACTGAGTTACCATACCCATCTGGCTGTATATATTTAGATATAAATTATTTTTCACAGCAGAGAATGTTTGCACATGATTTTACATAAAGGGGTGAAAGTTGTCGTAGTTTTCTTGTCCTCTCTCTCTCTCTCTTCCTTGTCTCTTTAGATTTAATTATTGCTTTTTGTCCTTGTTCCTTTGATGAGTAACCTTTAACAGAAAGCTCTCAGCTCACGCAACACAGATCTCCAAAGAGAATTATGTGAGGATCGAAGATACTGCAGGCATGTCCACGAGAAGGGATAGGGTAGAAATAGTGACCCAGGAAACCTCCTGACTACATATTTACCTGCCAGTCCAAGGCAAGACAGTGGAAATAGGAAATGGCAGATAGCAGGAAAAAGCCAGATGGCAGATATCTCCCAGAGGTGCTGACAGGTAATTCAGTGCCTAATATTTTGCACACATACAACATCTCACGAAGATATGCTAAATATGGCAAAACAGAATCTGCCATAGGCTCTACTATGGATCTGGTTATCCTTGTACGCAGTTAATATTCCTAGGGGACTCATTTACACCAATAATTAGTATTCTAAAGTGAATTGGTGTTTGTAGGCACATGTTTACACACAGACACGCACTCACATTTACATTTAGAAAGACTTTCAGATGGACTTTGCAGATTTAAAGCACTCTTCTTGGCATCACTTGCCATGAACTGGCTTCAACTCCTTCTCTGACCAGGAGACTCCCTCACTGTTTGAAGAGATCCACCTCCCCCAGGTTTGACTTTGGTGGAATTGCTCCTGGTTTCCACAGTTTGAGGCAGGCAGTGATATTTTGTAGCTCTGAAATTGACTAGGAGGAGGAGGAGGAGGAGGAGGAGGAGGCGGAGGAGAGAGGAAGAAAACAAAAAGCAGAGGGAGAGGAGGCAGGCAATACATCAGACAATGTTTCCCAGCATCATTTAATGACTGCTTTGAATGGCTGAGAAATGACACCAGAAGTCTTACAAAGGCAGAATATGTGTTTCAATGTATAATTATATGGTTATATTGTAGTCATAAGGATAATCATCACAATTAAAAAAACCCCAATCGTTAATCTGTGCTCTGTCTTTTCTGTTTTATTTCTGCATTACAGCTATTTCATGCATCATAAAGTATTATCCACTACAGGATTTGGAAATTACTTGTTTTATATCGTTGTGGTTTTATTTTGCATCAATCTCTACACATTGTCACTGCATATTTCTTGAGAACAATTCACTGGCAAATAATACTGCTGAGGACCAAAATATCTCTAACCAAATTCTGATGCACATACTGCCTGCAAATGCTGTCCCAGGTGGCTCAGGCTGTCAGGATCTGACCCAGTCCCCAGCATTTCCTTCACTGAGTGGCAATCTCTCATCTGATCCATGTGGGCATTTTATGGAGCAAAGTCCTAAATTTCAAGCCTTATAACTTGCACATACGTTCCTGCCACCCACAGTGGGCTAGTAATATTCCAGTTCAAACAGGCTCTCTTGATTTTGCTTGCCTTGTACATGATACATGAGCATGCTTGTTTATGTGAAATTTGGGAGAACAAAGGCTAATTTGATCCCACCCTTCCAAAAGGTTATGTGTTTTTTCAACCCTGAAGCAAAATTCTATGTCTGTATGTTTTGGCTTTTAAACTCAATAACCTGCAGGCCTCAACCACGTCAGAAAAGAAATGGAAATCTCATTATTACACAGAAGGTTTAAAACTTAAAACCAGAGGCTATATCAACAGCAAATGGGACACCACAGACATGCCCTTCTCCTTGGGACTTCCACTGGATTCAGGATGGAGGGATGCTGTGAAGGTTGTTTTACTTTGCCTGTATGTTGAGGGTACAATGGCTTTTTTTGGATATTACTGTAGATTCTTACTTGACCACATAAACAGGACAAGAACAGACAGCGTGACTTTTGAAGGTGAAGATGTGATGTTGGGCCATGTGAATGAGTGTTCACTCCCTGCCCACTCTTCCTCTGAACCATATTTCTGCAATGACTGTGCCACAGGAATTTCACTGCGCAGTTGAATTTTAGTAAAAAACTTTTATTTTAAATTTTGGGCTGTTGAAGGTCATTTAGGCTATTCTGTATGTATGAACTCTATTAAAAAAAGAGGATCCTTCTGCCCTGAGCTTCCTATTCTCTCTTCCTCCCTGCTCCCTCTGGACTTTTACCTTGCTGCTCTGTATTATTTTTTCCACACAGTCCCTGGCTTTGTTGTCTGCAGTGCTGGAATTTTTCTCCTTTACACACCTTATTTTCTAAACCTTCTATTATTTTTGTGACCTTTCGGGATACTTTCTGTTTCAAGAGCATTCTTTGCAAGACAGACTTGATATAGAGAGAAATACTCCCAACTTGGTCTCACAGGACATGTTTTTGCACCCTGTTAGCGTGTGTTTTTAACCCTGCAGTGTCCTTCCTCATGCTCCCACAGGTGCTGTGCACAGCTCCAGTTTGCACCCACGGGAGTGTGGAGCTTTCCCAGAGCTGTGTGGGTTGCTGTGTCGATGGGGAAGGCTGTCTCTGGAGGATGCTGCCACCAAAAGCAAAATGCCTCTGTCTGCCATCCAACTGTTTCCACACAACCAACAGTTTTAAGGCTTTATCTGCACCTATATCCCCTGGAGGGAGTCTCTGGTATCCTGCACTGTTGGCTTCCTAAGAGGAAGAAAAAAAATACCTGCTTGGAGCAGATCCTTTGAGGGATTCAAAGTTCCCTGGAGGAATGTGGCCCTGAACCAAAGGCGTCAGGTGCAGCTGATCCCAGGAAAGCTCAGGGCTTACGAGGGGCTGAGTTGGCCACGGAGGGTGGAAGGAAGGATTTCTGGCTGGAACCCAAGGCCAGGCAGCCGGAGATTTACAGCACTGCTCTATCTGCCCTGATTTCTTGGATGTGGAACAGTCACTGAGGTGTGCGGAGGGCGGTCGGGGACTTGGCTGGTTAAACAAAAACCACAGGTTTAAAATCGGAATTGCAGCAAGGAATCATGGCTTTTCAGCTGCTGGATATACAGGAACCTCTATCCTGCTGGGCTGGGATACACAGGAACCTCCAACATTTTACATGATTTCTGTGTGCTCTGCACAGGGATACTGATGCTGTTTTTCCAAAGGCAAGCCCTAGAAAGGGTGGCTGGCTGATGTGGCTGCCAAAGCTCTGCCACACGGGCTTTGCCTGTCAGAAGTGAAAAACACGGCTGGTGCTTAAGGCACTTCCAGAGTAAACACCGGCAACACTCCCTTCAGTTTTGGGACAGGCAGTTGTATTTAAAAATGCTTCAGTCCTAGTGAGAGAGGCTGTGGGTCAGGGGACTGTTTCCCAGGGTTTGTTTTTAACCCTGTGGATATTTTTTAGGGACTGCATGTGCTCTCCTGAAGTTTCCAGTTTGGCTCTGCTGGGGCCAGTGACGCTGGCTGGTGTCTGAGCCTACGCAGGGGAGACAATGCTGGATTGTTACAAATGAAACTGGTACTAAACAGCATAGAGGCTTTGCATCATCTGCTAAATACCAGGAATTAAATTATTTTTCGCTTCCGCCCTGCCGAAGAAAACTTATATTGAAACCTTCAGCCCATGGTAGTCTTGGTGAGCCAACACAGTATAATCCATGCAAAAACAAAGCAGGAAGATGATCATTGCCACTCCCTATAGGCTGGCAGACAAAACGATTTGGATCACTTTAGTAGGCCCTTATGAGACGCAGGAACAGCACCATTTCATCTGTGCCTGAGTGCTTCAGCACAGACACAACACTGACTTGATGGCAAAAGTGTGTGGCAGCAATTACTGCCGTGAGAGTTGCTCTGGAAAGGAACACAAAACATTCATTTAACTCTTGCACTCGCCACTGTAAGGTAATTTGGACATGCTATATTCCCAGCACAGTTGTAAATTTAAAAATAAGCACAGCCAGGGCTGTAGTTGGAGAGGGACTGGATGGTGCAACTGATCAAAACATGCTCCAGAACACACTGGAGTAGAGTTTACAAAAAGCTGCCTTTTAAATCTTATGCCTACGATCTATTTCTTTCTGGAACAAAATATGGTGCTTCCAGCCTACAATATGAAATGAGTCATAGTATTGCCATTCAGCTCTCAGCACAACTGGAGCATACCTAGGGTATGAAGTGGGAGAAATATTTGGCCCAGAAGAAAGCTCCAGAATGTTTTTTTAATGTACTGTCAAGACACGCTTAATAAATGGAGAGTATTCTTTCCATATTGCGTAATTCTGACTTTCCTCATTCTGGGGTTTTTTCAGCAGAACACGCAAGTATGTGCTTATCTTTAATGAGTGTTTAAGCCCAGATGAGCGTAAACATTCGTATGGGAAGGACTTTCCTTGCCAAGCAAGGAGGCAAACGTGGAAATACACCTGCACAGGGGCTGAATGAATATGTGGATGGTGGCTGTTGGTGGCAGAAAGCACAAGAACTTCCTGTGGTCCTTAGTCCCTCACTCTGTATTTCTGCTGTTCCCCTCAGGACAGATTTCAGTGATCTCCAACATCACTCGCGGGGCCATGGACTCAATCACGCTGGGAGAAACAGCCTGAAGGGCAGTAAAGGGAAAGCCTGGTTGCCCAGATGGAAAGGCTGTGGGGTGGAGGGTGAAATCCCTGTTCTGGCCATGCCAAAGAGAATATTGCCTTCAGCAGAGTGATTCCACTGCGTGTGTACGAACAGACACCAAAACAGAGAAGAAATCATGATGTGATGGCCAGCTGGGAACTGCTTTGGCAGAGCAAACAGGGATTAAACCTCGAGCTCTTCCAGGGGAAAAATAAAGGCAGGAGCAACTTTAGTGCACATGGCGGGGGCAGGCGGGGCGGGGCGGGTTGTGGGTAAGGCTTTGGTCCGTGACACAGATGATTTGGCCATGATTCCTGCCCTGCAGCTGTGTGACCCTCCCAAGCCAGTGTTTCCCTCCAAATAAAATGTGAGTATTGACACAAACCTGCTTTTATGTATTGCTGTGCTTATACTAGAGACTGCTTATGGGTTGAAGTTAATGTTTGCGTAATATATCCTACTCCTTGATGTTAAATACTGTTACTATTAACTGCTGTGATGCCTGCTGCCACAGGGCTTTTATGATCAAGATCATCTAAAATAACAGTGGTTCATTTTGTTTTCAAGCATTCAATAGTGTGCAGTGAGTTGTTTAACTTCAGGCAGTGCATGCATTATTATGCTGTGCTCATATATGAAGTGTGTTTTTTGACCAAACAGCCCAGAAACATTTCTTGCTCTTGGTAATGAGAGCTCCCAGAATCGGAGAGCCCGTGAACATTTGAACCCTCTGGAGTGTGAAATAATAATGGCCAGCTGGTGCCATTTCAGTGGGGAAAGCAGTGAGCAAATGGCAAAGTTATGAGAATTAAATCTTGTTTATACCACACCACTGAGGACCACTAAGAAACTGGTTTGGTTTGGTTTGGTTTGGTTTGAAGAGGATTTCAGAACAAAGGAGTTTCTCAAAGATCTCTGCCCTCTCAGAACACCAACATTCCTCTGTACACACAGAGTGTGTACTTGGAGCCGGGAGCAGATTCTCGAGTAAAAGATGGATTGACCACTACTGAGACCCTCTGGAGAAACTAGGATAAGAAAGCTGTCAGGAAATGTATCCCTATATATCTCTTCAAACCCATCCTCTTCAGTTAAAACTCTAAATTGTTGCTGCTATGTTCATAAGGCAGCCTGGGGTGTCTGAGCAGACTCCCTGACATTTAACAAATGGATGGATGAAGTCAGACACTTCTCAGGTTAGATCTACCTGGTCACTGATGGATTGGTGTCCGGAAAACCAGGGCTAGAGTAAGCTGGGGGTGAGTTATGGAAAAATTATATCTTCTTGTAATCACAGGAACTCATCAGGGACAAATTAACTCAATGCTATGAATAATTTCCTCACCATAACCTTCTGTTCACTTTGTAATTACAAGGTGAAACAAGGGCCGTATCCTTTTGAACTCAGGGCCGCATCCTTTAGCCTGTGCTGCCACGTTTGCCTATATTTGCTCACTTCAAAAAAAGCTCTTTCTTTACCCAAGGGTATGTGGATGATGGCAAACTGCAGAGGTTTTTTCCTAGCAAATTTGCTTTCCCTCTTGAACATTTTTCTCTGGAGTTTTTCCCACCCCTGTTCCTTCAGACATATTGATCTCCACAGTCTCACTTCTTCCTGGTATAAGATCTGTTTTCTTTTAAGACAGCTACAAGTCTGGGAAATACACACCCTGGTGTCCAAGAGGGCAGAGGGAGGTATTTCTAGAAATAGCTAGATGACAAACAAACCACTAGAAGTTCTAGTCTTGGCTACCTTACTGTAAACTCAGCCCATAGATTTTTTTTTTTTTTCAGAACTGAGGTTTCCCATCTGCCAATGGGTGAATATAAATTCCAGCAGACGTTAAAGAGACATCTGGAGTGTATCCATTGCACCCCCTGTGTCAGTGATCATCTCCCAGTTACTCTGTATTTTTGCTGAGCTAAGGGAATCTGTGGCCTTCCCCCCAACTGGGTGACTGCAGAAATTGTGATGTCAAACATCCTCTGCTACAGCTACCAAGAGTCTCTGATACTGAGACTCCTGCTTAGCACTTGTGTTTCCATAGCCAAGGGTTTAATGACCCCCAAAACGAGCCATTCGATAAACTAATGCAGTGGGTGCTGAGGGTGGGCTTGCTGCTGGCCTGCAGGGAGGACCCTGATGTCCGGGACAGGACTCTTGGCCATGGAGGAGCTGGGAACATTCAGCAGCTCAGGAAACTGAACAAGGGGATTTGAACCTCTTGGGAATCAAAATGAGGAGAGAGGATTTCCCAAGGAACCCAAAATGTCTGTTTCCAAGTTGAATTCGAACAGGCTCTCCAGCTCTACAAGATGGCTTCAAAAACCCTGACCTAATTTTCCATAAGAGGCAGATATATTTTTCATCCTCTCACATCTGGCCACGGCCTGAGGTGCCCAGGCAAGAGAGAAAACTTTTCCAGCCAACTACATATTTTCCTACCCTGGGAACAACTCCATTGTACAGTGTGAATGCCAAAGTCCATTTTCCTTCTGGGCTCTGCACGTTTTTTGAAGTTGGTGTTTATTTTGCCTGATCTGCCCTGACTTTCTGGTTCCTGTTACTGTTCCCTCCTATTGTCGCTGGTGAACTCTGGCCCTTACCAGGATTTTGGTGGGGTTGCTTTTCTCTGAGCAGGTACACGGGAGATTTCCCATGACTGGAGAAATGGATCTGTATTCCCCTGCTGATCAACCTCTTTTTCCTCTGTATATTACAAAACATGGAGAGAAATAAAGCTCATTAACGAGCCCCTGTAATTAACAGGGGTTGCATCTGTGAAATGGCGAGGGACATTAAGAACTGTTGTCTTTGCTTAGCAAAAGGCATCTGTGAAATGATTTTGGGGAAAATTCCCTGAAATGGAAACTATAGGTACTTCTCTAATTGTTTATACAAATTAATACAACAAAGAAAGAAATTTGGGAAAAATTCCCCAAACATATGGCTTCTTTGTAATCTAATTCTTTGACAAAAATAAAGCATAGAATTATTAATATATGAACATTTCCCTGCATGTTCTGCAAATATATAAGGGGAAAACTGATACTTCCTTCTTGAGAAATTATCTACTGCGTGTCATAAGTATCTTTATTCTGATTTCTTTGGAGCTTAGAATTTTGCACACAAATGCGTTAATTAAAATACCTGCTTCTTTGACTTATTTTATTCATCTGCTTGTTAGCTTTTTATCATATGTCACACATCCCTTCACTTCAAGGGTTTCCTGACACAGATTTGCTTGGCCCCAGCTCTGTGAGCCTTCCAAAACCAGATGAACCCAACAGCCTTGTGTGAGCATAGCCAGCCTTGAAAAGGATTGCCTAAAAATCTATTACTTCTTCCTTCTTCAATCTGAAAATGTATTTACCACAATGTCTTCATGCTGAAGATTGTCAGACTAAAAGCCATTTATTATGGCAACAGGCATAAATATTTACAACCAATAGAGGCTATATCTAATTTTAGGCACCCACACCCACCATGCTGACTGGGAAAGGAAACCAGTCTCTTTCAGGTTATGCTTCCAGCTCTTCTAAGGAAGAAAATCCATTAGGCTCCGTCAGTAGTGACTTCTCCCTACTTCTGTTGGCTCTGTTTTATTTCTTGCCTGACAGCTCACAGCAGGAACACATTCAAAAGGGTTGCCCATATAGGAAATCTGAAATTCAGTGGTCCTCAGACACCCCAAATGAACTTCCTTAGGTCAGATGTAATTCATACTTCTGACAGGATTTTGAGCCCTCCCTGGAGAGGCTCCTGGGAAGGACTGACTGTTTTAGCTCCAGGCTTATGGAATGAATCCCTCCTATCAAACAGCTGTGCCTTGGTTTGTTAACATGACAGACAACAGAAATGCAGGTATATGGGAGGGATCCTGGAGCTGACGTGACAGAAATGGGAATATAGGTTGAATTTCAAGCTCAAACTGATTGCACACAACCCAGTTTCCCTAACTACAATGGCGTCCTTCTTCAATGAGCATGGCATGAGGTCCCAATCAGGTCCTTTTCTGTATATTTCCTCCATAATTTACAAGCAGCGTTTATAGAATGTGGCCACAGACACCTCCCTCCACGTCCACTGGGCATCACAGCTGAAGTCCTTGTTCCAGTGTCACTGGAACTTTGGGGACCACTCACTGGAGAAAGATTGTGTCTGGCAGAGGGAAGATGTCCTTTGAAAACCTTTGAGAGTGTTTGGGCTAGCTTCCTTCTTCTGGGAATCAAACATACATGATATTACAAATCAGTAATGTGGATTTATTGGACATTCATGTGATGACAGAAGTCATCAAAAGAGAAGAGGAAAGAACCCCTCTGCAGCAGCCTGTACCAGAGAGAGTGAAGACACAATGAGCAACACTCAGCTCAAAGACTGTTTTCCCTTCTCCTAAGCACTTGCCTGGTTCTGCCATTGGGTTTGCCCAAGCTTGTGAGGTTTGCCAACCTCTCCCTGCAACCGCCGCAGCTCTTCAGATTGATAGAGCCTAAAACCACACCTGAACTCATGCTAGTTGAAGCATTTTCCTTGGAAATTTTTGTCTTTGCCGCACAAATATTTCATTTAGAGGAAGCCTGCCCTTGGATAATAACGACTGCAATACAGTAACTGTAAAAAGGATAATAACAGCAACCAACTAGAACTGGCCAGGGAGATGATAACTCAGCTTTGTGACAACTTCTGAGGTTTTACAATTTGTTTTCATTTTACAATGGAATGAAAACAAAACCTTCAGATATTATGTTTTCAATTTGGGTCTTTTTTGCTGCACTGTCAGAAATAACCAGAGGGCCCTGGACCTCAAGAATTTGTCCTTTCAAGTATTTAAAAAATGCTTCAGCTTTCGTGAATCAGCATTTTCTCTTGGTGGGACAGTTCGTCAAAAATGCTCTGGCCAGAACTTTTGCTAACCCCAAAAGTTCAAAACTATGAGTCATATCCCCCAAAACATAGTTGTTACAAATCACTTGTTTTATGATTTATGGACCTCTTCTGGACTGTCTGCTCTTAAATGTACCTTTCCCCTCCATCCTCTGAGGATGTACATTTCTTTCCCACACTTCTCCACTTCTTCTCTCCTATTTACTTGGGCATATTTTGGTTCTCATGCATCTCCTTGGCTCATTTGACCTTCTCTAGGTTATGCACAAGAGGCAACGCTGAGATAATATTTTTATGGAATGCTGTGGCAGGGGTTTGCCAGGAAAGAGGTGGCTGCTGGAATGGATAGTGGTCACTGTGGGGTGGTCCCACTACCATCCTGCAAAGCCCTGTCTGGCTGCTTGCTGGTTCTCACTCATCTCAGCTGACATTTTCCATGGGGCAGAGCTGACATCTGTCAGGAGGAAGAACATCTGCTCTCGTGCCCTTGGCCCTGGCCAGCTCAGCAGCGCTGGAGGGAATCAGAAGAGACACCCGGTAATAATTATCACCCAGGGCTTGTGGGGCAGCCGCTATGTGTGCAATGTCTGTGGTTTGGTTTTGGACCCAGCTGGCTCAGAGGTGGCTCTGCAGGATCCATAGCTGGTTCTGGCCAGCTCCATGGCCTATGCTGTACCCAGGAAAGCTTTGGGAAGACAATCTGTCTTTCTTTTTTTTTAACATTTCAGGTGGAAAGACCCTGCTCATGAGGAAAACAAAAAAAAAGCAGCGTGGAAAATAAATACCAAGAAAAGGAAATGTGGCTGTTCATTCTGAAAGCTGGAGGGAGCAGCAGAAAGGGGATCAGGACCTGGAAAGACTTTATGTGATGGAAAGTACAAGGTGCTCTCTAGTTAGGAGGTCTTTGTAAGAATTGTCTCATGCACCTCACCAAGACATACTGTGAATGCATTTGGTCAGGGACAAGACTCTCTTGTGTCCTCAGGACTTTCCACCCTGTTGGGCACAGTCTCAAAATACTATTTTCCTTGCAAAATCATTGCAAGGCTTGTATTATTATTTTTTTTTTCCTAATCTCTCACGTTCACGCATTTAAATAGAAGGCAGGGGGAGAGAAACCCAGTTGGGAGCACCATATGGAGAGAACACAAGTTATTGCTGTTCCCCCATTATCTTGGCACAGATTTCCTTTGTCAAACATTGCTTCAGATTTGGGACCTCATTTTGTATTCACACTCCCCGTTGCTTCTTCCTTCCTTGGAAGCATCAGGAGGGACTTATGGTATTGCTACAAGGAGCTCTTTACAGGAAAGGAAATAAATTGGGCAATGTGATTCAAATAATGGAAGAATGAATTATTTCACCATTTTAGCAGTTTCCCGTGAGGGATGCTTGAGGGAGAAAATGCACTTAACACTCTAAAATATTAAAATAAAAGAACCACACAACCTCACCCCTCTGGACTTGAACCAAACCGAATGGTTTAGGTAAGTGCCCAGCAGATCTTCAAGTGGCACAACCCATGAGAGACTATTTCTATGCGTGGCAAGGAAAATTCTCCATATTAATGATATCATGAACTGGCTCAGCTAATTTGGATTTCATCCATAAGGCCTGGTTTCTGGCAGATTAGCTGAATTTTTTTTTTGCGTATGAACTCCTCTTTTAATGTTGAGTTTGATCCCATTTTCATGGCTGATATTCCTGGAAAATTATTTTCTTAAAGCTGTACTTCACATATATTTTTTTTAATGAGAGATGTTGCTCCCTTGTATTCCTGGAACAGGCTTAAAATATCCTGAGCAGTAACTAGAAGGTAATGAGGTGAAGGGAATTGTGCTGGATTTTTGCAATTCACTGGTACATTACTGGCTACCCAGGACAAAGCAGAGCGGTACTGTGGAGGTAAAGGGTCTTTCTAGGAGCTGGAATAATAGCATCCAAATGGCCTCCTAGAAGTTGTTCATGCTTTTGCTGAAAATTTTAATGGAAAGTTTTCAATGAGCCAACAAGCAATTCTACAGTCTCCTTTGTGTTCTTGACACAGCTGAAAAGGTCTGTGTGTAGCTATGACTAAACAAAAATAAAGATGCAGTTTCAAAACACCTCTCTAGAGCAATTTTGTGATTTATATGCAGATACACCACGAGCCCTCAGTGAAGTTTGTGTGCCCATGTGGAGCCATTTGGGAAGCAGGATCATATAGCCCAAATGGTCACTAGCAGTGCTCTCGTCCCAGCTGGAATGGACATGAAGTCCTGGGCATTACTGCCACAAGCCATTGCTTGATATAGACAGTATAAAATAGATGGTCTCAGGAGGCATTTTCGCTGTGAGTTCGTGCCAGAATTGTGAGATTCTCTGGTGGAAATGCCTCAACTTTTAAATAAAAAAATCAAGTCTCTGCATTTCTGCTGCTTGTGGACAGGGTCTCCAGCAACTGGGCTCCCAAAATTAGACATAAATATTGACTTTACACCTAGTTATTGGAGAAAACCGGTTCTGAAATGGAGCTGGGGGATTGCTCAGAAATCAAATGCGTCCTAGATGGGGAGGGTCTGACCTGTGAGGACACAGCAGCTGGATGGCTGCCAGCTCTGGAGACGGAGCATGAGACAGTTTGTGAACTTAAAACACATTTTCCAACCCTATGGGATTTTCCTTTAAGTCTGTTCTCAGCAGAGCAGCATATTATCGCAAATAGATGCTCTTTTGGTCCCAACTCCCAGGGGACAGAAATTAATGCTATGTTTGAACACGTATGTTTTCCCACTCATTGCTGAAGCTGTGCTTTTCCTTAAAGGCTGCAGAAAGCCGAGCATGCAGATACTGTTAATGCCATTACTTCAAAGTTAGAGCTGGAGTCAGTGCCAGAGAGTCTTTAGCAAGAGACGTGGCCTCTGTTTGCAGGGGTTGGAAAGTAGTTCCAGTGAGTCATCTCAGGCATCCTCCTGCACTGTGGCAGGACCTTTCTGTCCAGCCCCTCTGCACAGGCCTCTTTAACTCTTTCAGGTGCCTTAGTGTTGGCTCCTGTGCTCATCCTCGGGACTGCTGTTTCCATGAGACAGTCGCACGCTGTCCTGAACCAGGAGGGAGGATGCTGGTACAGCACTGCGCTGCTTTTTCCCTTTTGCTCCAATGCCATCACCCTCCTGACTGTGCCTCCTGTGCCACTGTGCTTGGGAATATTTTTACAGCTGTCCATCTCCTTCCTTTGGGAGGTTGTTTTTTTTTTTTCCCAGTGCTTCTCCTCTCAGTGAAAGTTTTTTTCCAGCCTTTTCTTCCCCTGAGGGTGGTTGGCGTATTTATGGATTCGTTGCTGTGCCAGCTCCCGGGATAAAAAGGTAACTCTGGGGCAACCCCACTGCTGGCTTTGCTGCTCCATTGGGCACACACACTGAATCTGGAGAACTGTGTTAGCCGAAATAACAAGATCTCACGGTCTTTAATGCCTTCCCCTTCCCTGGGACCCCAAACACATCACTTTGGATATGAGGACTAACTAGGGGACAACAACTCCCAGAAAGCGACCATGCCCCCCAGGACCCAAACCATCTTGCCTCACATATGACTTTACAATTAAGAAGAGAGTTTTGCTCGTGGACCTAAATCTGTGAAGGTGAGAGACCTCTCAGTTTGAATGCAAATGATGCTAGATATTACATAAGGTAAACCAACATTTTTTGGTAATCTTTTAATTATTAGACATTACCTTAAAACTCATTTTCCCTGGTATTATTTGGGGAAAAAAGGGAGATGAATGCTAGTTCAATAACCCAGATAAGAATTCATTCATTCACTCCCCCTTGGCATAAAACATGGGGCGACAATTCGTAAAACTTTCATTCTTTAGTAACATATTCCCTGACTTAGGTGGAAGACCCATAGGTTGAGGTACAAGGGTAATATGACTGGGGAATGGCAAATGGTCACTCTTAAAAGCAAATGAGAAATATAATAACTTGGATTTTTTTCATTGCAAAGATAAATAATAATTTGACAGATGTCATTACTGTTTAATGACTTTGAACAGAACAATTGAAGGAAATATGTTTGCTCTTCCTCATCCCTTGCCATTTCCATGATGTCATTAGGTCTGGCCATAACAACTGGAAAGTTAGAACATAGGAAAGACACTGCCTGCTTGGCAAAACATACTCAGTGATGCAGAGCAGCCACGATGTGTATCAGTAGTGCAGACATCAAAGTATCAAGGTTTATCAAGAGAGCAGAAAATGAGAAGCAAGTTTTAGTGGAAGTACTTTGCATTGGTTTAATCAGTAACAGCCATCGCAATGATGACTTAGTGAAAACACTGCCACATCTGGCAGAAATGAAGTTTTTACATGTCTGGGAATTTGGGTTGCTTAGACTTCTTTGCTAAATTTTTGTTTTTCTTTCCTACATGTGGAGCACCTTCTGCTGTGAAGCATCTGCTTGGCTGCCTGGTCCGGCACCACCCATGAAGTGGCTTTGCCCCCTCATGTGGGTGGCTTGGCCACACGTACTGAGTCAATTATTGATTTTGGGATGGTGGATGTGATTTAGTTCAAGCTGTAGAGATTGTCCTTCAAGGGCCAGAGGCCACAGTTTCAGTTTTGGTCTTCTCAGCTGATGTCACCTCCTGCAATGCTACACAGATGACAAGGGGAGGGAAAGACTAGACCTGACTGTGTTGGAGTAGTGGAGAAGAAAAGGGTCATTTTTTCAAATCCCTCCATGTCTCTTTGCAGCAGTCCATTGCCGCGTAAGCAAAATTTCAAAATCTGTTTGCCCATCCATGTATCAGAAGAATCATTCCAAAAAGTTCTTTTCTAAAGCTCTGGGCACAAGGGTGCTAGGTTGGGCCAAACTCACAAAGCAGCATCTTCATCTCTGACATAGCAGTGAGCAGCTTTAATGTAATACGCCATTCACCAAAGCAAATTTAGGTCTTGTCCTGAACTCTAACAGAAGGTTGTGCCAGCTCATTTCTTGCAGAAGCCTTTTTCATTAGCTTATGACAGCACTCAACCACCCCGACACATGGTTCAACCCTCTTTTTTGCAAACCTTGTTAAAATTTTGTCCTCAAGAACTTTCATATAGTGATAAGTTCCCTGGGTTAATCACATACCATGCAAAGAAATATTTCTTTTTAAGCTGTTTGACTTTTCCATCTTTCCAATCCATTCCCTCAGGCCTGTTGCTGACCTTAAGAAAAATCCCATCATTCTACATCCAAACCACCAATACACATTCAAATGGTCTAACTCCTTGTTTAGTATTCTTTGTGATTCCTCTTGCCCTTCAAGCACCACGTATCTAACACAAAAGAATAGACAGTGGGGCTTAGGTGGAATTTAGGCTGGATAAATCTGGATAAAGCAACATGGCTGCTTCATCTACTCCTCTAATTCCTGGCACTATCCTTCACAATGTGTGCTTTAGTTTGCTTAGTCTCTACACACAGCTTTCAGACTGCCAATGTCATTCATGGTGCAGTGTTGTCCCCTGCTGTGCTTGATGCACAAGGACATCCACTGGCTGCTGACATGGGCTGGAGGAATCAGCTCTCTTCGTTGGGCTGCTGCAGCTCCTGGGCTGTCAGCTGAGCCCTGGCTCACCAACGAGGTGCTGGTGGCTGTGGGAGGGATTGGTGCAGAGCTCTTCTGGGCCTCTCTGGAGCATAAAGTCAAAGTAAAATCAAAGCAGGAGTGGCAGCAGTACTAAGAGAAGCTGCATAACAGAGCCAGAGGCAAAGGTAAGAAGCAGCTCAGGTGCTGCAGGCTCACCCCCAGTCACAGCTGTAGGGGCAGGGGACAGTGGGGACTTTGTCACCACAGCACTCAGAGCACTGCTGCAGAAACCATCTGCCCTGAGAAACAGAAACCCAAAGCACACACCTCTGTCTCCACGGGTTCGAGTGGATTGTGCAGCCGCAGGACAATACAGGGATGTGTGTGAGGAAGAGATAGCAGCGATAGTTATCTCGGGTCTTTGCATCCGAAAGCACCTTCAGAAGGAAAAGGCCCTAAGATGCTTGGTGGTGTACGTGGAGCCTCTCAAATGAGTGTGGAATAACTATGGTGATTCAGGCAAAAGGCATCTTTTTGGTATAAAGACTGTTCAGGCTTCCTGGATGTGAAAAAGCCTGAGGATCACTACATCACCTCTGACTTGTGTGACTCAGGACACAGAATTAAACCTTCTGCGGGGAGACTGAGAATTAGTGGTTCTGTAAAATTCATCCTCAAAAAATCCAGCTGTGAAAACCTTTGAATTGCACTGGTGGGTTTCTGTTGTGTTGTCATGCCTTGAATGTTTTATTGAGATCCCTGGCTTATTCTGGATGAGACCAGGAAGATTGGCAGAGAAGTCTTTTTAGGTCCTGAGAGGCAAAATGAACATAGCTGTTCAGTGGCTGCCAGTTTAAAGAGCCAGATCTTAAAAGAGTCAATGCTTTCTTGTCTCAAGGATAAAGTTCAAATCTGTGTGATCAAAATTGGATGGACATTAAAAGGAAAAAAAAACCCCACTGCAAATATCCATGCAAATAAACATTACAGCTCTCTTTCAGTACTATTTATATCTATTTCAGTTTAATGACCCCAAACATTGTATGAAGAGTTTCCCTAATGTGCTACCAAGACTGTTTATAGAGACAACTGTCTCAAGAATGTGGTAGTGTGAAGACTCCCACGGCAGCACCCATGCAGGAATTGCAAATCTGCTTGGGCAGTCTCTTCCTGTCGGAGTTTCCACAGGGGAAAAAAAAGTGATGGTCTGAGGCTTGAGTTATCACTTACACACGGTGGCAAGCAAGGATGGGCTAAAACCAGCATGCATTAGCAATCAATTACAAATGGCTAGCACGCCAAAAGTGTGGACAGATGTGCTCTCATGCCTGTAGCTGGAGAAATTTGGGATGTTAGGGCTCCCATTGGGTTTCTGCCATGTCTTGGCTGGTGGCTCCTGCCCCGTGGGGAGAGGCTGCAAGGCAGAGCTGCCCAGTGCTTGGCTTGTCTCCCTTGGGTGCTCCTGCCTGCCCCAGGACAGAGAGCAACCAGCCATGGGCAGCCCCAGGATCACTGATAGCCCTCTTCAAACTCCTCTCTTTCATGGGAGGACACGAGGAGCAGGGATTTGGGTCAGTGCTGCGACATACAGGCAGCATATCTGTGGATTTGCACAGGTGCAAGCTGCCTGCTCTGGGCAAGAGCAGCAGTACTGCTCCTGTGCTACTAAAAATGCCAGAGCAGGAGACTCTCCCTTCTTGCTTGGCTTGTCTGGCCAGCACGGTTGGGATCACTGCTCCGTGATGCTCCAGCCCACTTCAGTGCAAAGTCAGACAGATTACATTGAATCACCACTGAAGAGCAAAACATGTGTCTCCTAACAGTAAGTAATGTCTCTCTTCTTCTATATTGCTTTTTATTTACAGAGCCCCAGTAAGGGCTGAGCTATTCTGTATGCTATTAATTAGCTGATCACATGCCAATGCTAATTTTTTTCAAATGGGTTCACTATTTATAAATGTTCACCAGTGTGTGCTGACACATGAAGGGAGGGAGGGACATATTTACACCATCTACTTTTTGCAGATGCTTTGCAGCTCTCCGTTGGAGGGATTGACCTCTCTCATTTACCAAAGATGCAACTTTGGCTCCTAAAGCTGTTTGTATGGTATTCATCTCTGTTCTGTGCCTGAACTAGAGTTGAGTTTGACTCACAAACTTCTTCTCCTCAGACTTCAGCCATCTAATGAGTCCAATCACCTCTGTCTGCACAGTGGGCCAAGTTAGTTGCATGCCATTGTTACTGCTCCTTAAGCATGGAGAGGGTTTTTTACTTACAAGAAATGCACTTTTGGAATAGAATAGGATAGGATAGGATAGGATAGGATAGGATAGAATAGAATAGAATAGAATAGAATAGAATAGAATAGAATAGAATAGAATAGAATAGAATAGAATAGAATAAAGTAGTTTCATTTGGATGGGGCTTACAGTGATCATCTAGTCCAATTGCTCAACCATTTCAGGGCTGACCGAAAATTACAGCACATCATTAAGGGCATTATGCAAATGCCTATTAAACACTGAGAGCCTTGGGGCATCCATCACCTTTCCAGGAAGCCTGAATATAAATTTTAGAGTGAATAAATTTCATGCTAGAAATTGGTATGTTTTTAGGCTTCATGAATATAAAATTAGATGCTCAGTGGCTGCCTAAGTAACAAATAAACACATTTTTCTTCTGTATTTCACAGAGCAAGCCAGCTAACTTTGGTGCTATTAAACGAACTCTGCTAGTAGTTGAATTGAATTTTTTTGTTGGTCCAGCCTCAGCCCTAAATAAACATTTGTAACCTCATAGCTAGGCACAATACAAGTCACCCTGGCTGAGAGACCTTTGCTCACGGAAAACCAGCATTTGATGTTCAAAAGACGGGAATGGAACCAGCATGTTAACGCATCTACTCACTATCCAAACAGTCCCCATTGTTACAGTTATTGCCAGCAATATCCTGTTTGTCGCTGGGATAGCACTTTGGTTCTCCTGCCCTAGAAACAGCCATTTGCCTTGTGGCTAAACACTTCCAGTAAGGGACTTGGAAATTCACCAAAGCAAGGAAACGTACTTAGGGCTCTGGCCTCCAGCAAAACCTCTTCAAAATGCCTTGAGAAATAACCAGAATCATAAACTTCCAGGCATCCAACGAAAGAAACCATTTTTGCATCCAAGTAACAAATTTGCCCTCCCCATCTGGCATTGCTCTGATCCTGCTCTACACCCATCACATCCCAATCCTGGCAACAGGCCCTGAAGAAATTCAGTTTTGTGGACTGTGGGTGAAATCTGTGGCAGAATATTACTAGTGTGGAGCTAATAACTGGTCCGGACTCTTGTACAGCGCAGTTGCACATGTGGGGAGCCACCAAGAGCTTTTTGTGCCAGGCACCGCCACATACGAGTTGTAAATGCTGTGTGAGTTATCTGCAGGCATATCTGCTCCTTCCCTGGGTGACATTCAGATACTGCCTTTGATTTTCTTAGAGGCAGGTTGGGCCCAACTTTTATAAAGTGGTTCCAAGCTCTTTCATGTGAAAGGCACTGAATAAGCACTGTGCAGATCTAATTCTGCTGGAGCTCAGCTGTTTGCTTCCTCCGCACACTCCTGTCGCTACATCCGCCTGCTTCACCTGCTCCATGAGCAGCTGACCAGGGAAGGAAGTAAGGAGATGAGATGCAGCAGGGCAAGTGCACAGAGCTGGTGCTTCAGGGCCATGAACAGTTAACGCCTTGGCCACGGCACTGGTGCAGCTGGAGCTTTTCCCAAAGCTGGGCTGGAGAGCATCACTGTCTCCCCCGAGTCGCTGGAGTCGTGGCAGTGAGAAACTGCTCTGAGATCACCACTGGAATCCTCGGGTTTTAATGCTTCCCCTCCCCACCCCCTACATTTTCCATTAGAAAGAAGTAAATTGGTAAATGCCCCGGGACTCACAACCAGGCTGTGACCTGGTGAGGCAAGAGGAAGCCCTTGCTAGCACAGCACTGCTGGTAATAACACCTGGGTGGAAAACCTTCCATGGAAAGTGAAGCTTTACAAAAATCTGCAGCAATTAATTGCTTTTGAGCATTTCCAGCACAGAAATGAGCCATTCAATCTGATGTTTTCAGCTTGTTTTCAGCTGTTGAAATGGTTTCAGCAGTGACAACGGCAGGGGTAGACAAACCAGTTCCCTGGGGTAAATTCAAATGGGAGCTGTGCTGCCTGTGCTGTCACCATGCCCATGGCACCCCTGTGACCATGGCACTGCTGTGCCACCTCTCCTCTTCCACCACGGGCTGCCATGCAGATGGATGTTGGAAATCCAATGGATTATCCTAAAAACTGTAAGCTCAGGGGTACGGCTGCCCCAAGTGAGTTCTTTGCTCAGTCAACACCCACAGTATTTTAAACAGGCTGTGGTATACTTTATGCCACGTAATATTTTTATGAGTGGGATTCTTTCCAGCACTCTGCTCTAGAACTAATTTCTACCGCTCAACCCTGTGTGCAATTTTGTAGTGAAATTGGTTTAATAAATGATGGGATTCCTCAAAAAACTGAAATTCCATTTTTGATCAATGCTAGTCTTGACCACTGCCACTGGACAGGGTTTGTCTCAGAATAACATGTTCATATACAGAGCTATTTTTTCCCCTTATCTTTATGACTTTTCTCATTGAAAATACTTTAAGTTTATATTTATGTACTATAGTAGTTATGAAGGCAGATAAAAATAGCTGGAGATATTTTAGAGGCTAAATCTTCAAGCCCTGAAAATGAGGCTCGATTTAAAAGTGCCTGCATACTCCTTTTACCCCAAGGAAATCAGGATTATGCTCCTTCATCTTCCCATCCTTCTCTTAGCCCTCATATCCCTCAGTAAATTTTGAGCCCACTGGCAATTTCCACCACTTCTGACAGAGGAAAGGGAATCAAAGCAAGTTCCTGCGAGTCACCTTTGGCTGGATAGGGAGGAGAAACACAGAGTGGTGCCCCCACCAAGTGCCAGCCTGCCTGGCTGGCATCAGTGCCCTCGTGTGTGCACAGCCCCCATGCACATGTGTGTGCCCCCAGGCTCACACCAAAACCACCAAGACTGATGCCCACACAGTCTGGTGCAAGCTGCTGGATGGCTTTGTCCATAGGCAGAGGTATTTGCAGGGCAAGGAAGAGAGTGGGAGAAGGGCAGGGGGTGCTGGGACCAGCACTTTGTGAGGGATGGGAAGATCTGACACACGGGAAAGTGGGTGCTGTTGCAATATCAGGCAGCCCTTAGGGATTTTGGCTCATGGCAATGCATGTTTCCAACAGGCAATATTCTGCCCTGTACCTTGTCTGTGGAAATGGTTTTTTCCAAAGTGATCACTCAATCTGTCTGGTGGGAAGGGCAGAGGAAAGCGAGAGCTGCTTGCATTAGAAGTGACGCTGCCCACTCTTGTGGAGGAAAAGGTCTTCACATTTCCACGGATCAGATTCTGCAATTACACAGCTTTCTTGTTTGGCCAGTTCATCTGCTAAACCTGACACGAAGCCAGAATGCAAACAGGGATTTTTCCCATTACAGAATACCAAATCTATGATAAGCCACGCCATGAAAATTCAGTTTTTAAGGAGGTGGGGAGAGAATGAGGGAAACTCCAACTGCTGCTGCAAGATAAGCAATGAGTTTTGCAGTGTTTCTAGAATCTGTGTGTCAGGGATCTCATAAAAAGCCCCCGTAAGCCAAAGGAGTGCTGTGAGAAGAAAAACAGTAGAATTTGGGATAGTAAAATTTAAGCAGATGTTTGAACACCAGTTTTAGCCTATGAAACATCTGCGTGATAACTTTGGACACAGCTGGATAAAGTCAGTAATTGCTACAGAAAGAGGCCTGTGAATATTGTACTTAATCTGTAGGTCTGTTCTGCACAGCAATGCACTGAATATCATTGGTGATCTTGACTATGTTTGTGTTTTTTTCTTATACTACAGATTCCCCTACTATAAAGTATTCGAATCAATCACCACTTCTGCATTTCACTACCATCAAGTTGTAGTATTAAAATCTGTTTATAGATGGAGTAACAAATGTCTCTGAAAGGAGAGTTACATACTGACAGCTTGGAAGGAGGCTATGCTGGTTTTCTCAAAGATCACTCCTTAAATAGGATTTATTCTCAAAGATTATTCCTTAAATAGGATATAAATATTGTAATTTATGCATCATTTGCCACGAGGGACAAGATTGTGATAGCATATATTTTTATGTATATATATATATATAGTCTTCCTAACTGCAGACTGCGAAGTTCAGAACTTCAAAAACTAACCAAGAATACAAATTGATAGAGGCTGAATTATATTTGTTGTCCCAAAATACAGTAGATTTAACTGCACCCCTAATGCTTCTTACTTGCCAAAAACAAGACAAAAATCAGAAGCAAACAAATAAGTTCTCTGAATAAATCCTGCATTGCCCCAATTTTATGAGCTGCCATCTAAGCTGCCTGGCAACCATCCAGGCCTGAATGACATTCCTGGACGAGAAGTAACCCATGCATCCCTTTTGAACTGTCCTCTTCTCGAGCTTCCTTCACCTCCCACCTGGCTGTCCTGCAGCTCTCGATTAAATTTCTTTCAAAGCACTTCCTTACCTGCATAGTGGTCAAACACAGTGGGGACATACTCCTCTGGGAAGGCATCATTGGCGTAGCTCATCAGCAGACAGGTTTTCCCAACGGCACCATCCCCAACCACCACGCATTTTAGCATCTTCTTGGTGTTACTCCTGCTCCCGTCAGTGCAGTTGTCATTCTCCTCCTTGCAGTTCATTCTTGCTGCTGCTGCCGCTGCTCTTGCTGCTCCCAGGACTTCCAAGTGCACATGAAGGAAAAATGAAGTGCGATTGTATTGACTTTTCCTGAGTTTGGAGAAGGAGGGGGGTGGGGGGGGAGCAGCAAATCTCAAACTCAGGAAATCATACTAATGTTTCCAGGCTGTCACAGCCGCTTCTAACAGTTACCAGATCAGTCAAGAGGACCATCGAGGTGAATAAATTAAACACACAGAGAGGAATATCGTAAAAAAAAAAAAGTGATCTGTACTTCTTCGTTTGTCCCAGTCAGGAAATCCTCATCCTGCCCGGCCGTTCTCAGTCTTTATTGCGACTTCAAAAATATCAGCAGCCTGCGGCTTCGATCCGCGTCTCCCTTCCTCCAGCCTGGACGCAGGAATCGGGGATTCCTGTTAAATCCACTCCATTTTCCATTTCACTCCTAACATGGAGGAGAGCCTGGAGGTTTTTAATGGAGTTTTTCCTTTCTTTCTCCAGCTTGCTGTGTGTCAGGAAATCATGGGTTTCCTGCTGAATTCCATATTAGGATCAGTGGGCTTGTGAAGGGCTGCAAACAATGGGAGCTCTGTGTGTATTTGTACTTTGGAGGAACTCTGCCAGGACATGGAGAAAGGAAAACACTAGAGGTCCCCCTGCAGAATGAAGTTTTTTAGGCTCTCTGCTCCATCCCGCGCTCCAGCTGCTCTCCGCGCTGCCGGCACCGGGACCGGCGAGGAGGATTTGGGAGAATACGGAATACGGGACAGGCGGGGCACGGGGAGGCTGCGAGCTCTGCCCCTGTCCCAGGGATGCCGGCTGATCCCAGGCACGACCTCCTCTCATCTCAAATAGGTATTTTCTCCCATTTGGGAGAGGGAAAGGGGGAGGTGGAGAAGCAGAGAGGAGGTATAGTGGCTAGATAATGTCAACTTTTTGTCTCTATAGCTCTTTAAAGTATTTGCTATAAAGAATAAATAACTGATTTTTCAGTTCACACACTCAGAAATTTCTCTTGCATTTCCCCTCATCCTCCCCTTTCCCCCCTCCCCCAAAAAAGATAGATTTTTCCCCTCCTAGTGTAAATACGTAAACACAGATAGAATAAAGTGGAATTAAGAGTTAGAGAAATTTAAAAATTAAAAAACCAACCAACCATCCAAAAAAACCCCTTCACAGCAGTCTGTGAAAAAACAGCTTTGAACTGCATGATTCCTGTCCCCTCCTCTGGTTTGTTTTGGTGCTTCACATGCCTCCTAAGCCTTCTCCCCATTTAAATACACAACAATCGACATGTACACGAAGGGCAAAACTTCCCGCTCCTTGCACAGGAAAGATTTTGCAATTTCCAGCAGAAACGAGCCAGACATTAAGAGAAACCCCAGTGCAGCAGCCCAGCACATCCTGCTGGCTGCATTTCCCTTCCAGGAGGCTCGAAGGCTTTGAGAGGGGGAAACACCCCCCTGCTGGCACTCCAGTGGTGATAAACGCTTCCCCTGCCCTGCTCACACGTGGTGAGAGATAAATACCCAAAAGTACACAAGCTTGGGGCAGTGTGCACCTGGAAGTGCAAAGACCAACACAGCCTTAGAAAGAAAGTCTTTTAGCCCCAAACTGCATGAGTAAAGACAAACAAAGTCATAATAATGAAACTCTGTAGTCCCAAAATGTGTGTCCTTCAATTTTTGTGGTGAAGGGGCATGGCAGATCCACCTGCAACCTCCCCTGGACAGGCTAAGTCCGCCAGAGCTCTTCAATGATCCATGTGTACTGGGGCAGCTCTGGACACCTTTCCCAGGAGGTGGTAGAATGATAGAATCCTGTAACAGTTTGGGTCAGAAGGGTTCTCAAATATCATCTTGTTCTAATCCCCTGCCATGGGACACCTTCCACTAGACCAGGTTGCTCCCAGCACCATCCAGCCTGGCCTTGAACACTTCCAGGGATGGGAAATGGATAAAACACGTAAACAAGGGTGAACAAGGTTTGTATGTTTATCTGGAGAGCCTCAGAGAGCTTTGTTTGCTGTCTCTAACCAGGAGTCTTAGTCACTGAGTAATTTGTGCCCCTTTATCTTCACCTTATTCATTCCCTCTCCCTGCTGATAACAGGGATCTTATCAGGCAGTGTTAGGCCCAGCATGACACCTGCTATCAGGGGCATCACTAAGGTGTTTCCCAGAGTTAGGAGATCAGGTGCATCCTCTTCGCTTCAAACTGCAGCCCAAGGCTGAGCTTCATCCAAGAAAACTGGTGAGCTCTGGGCATCAGAACCCCCATTCTCCAAGCATTTGCTCTGCTGATCATTTCCACCATCAGCAGCCTGGCTGGGTCATCCTGAGGTGCAGCACATGTTTTATTCTTTAAGCTTATTTCTGGTTGTGATTGAGGTCAAACTCCCAGTCTGTGCTCTGTTTGGTGGCTGTGCAGCTGAGTGGGTACCAGCTGATACCCTCTGTGCCTTTGCTTACCAGGCTGGTGACCCTGTGGGGAAAGTTTGCCAAATATGTAGGTGCATGCTGTTGCAAGGTAACTGCAGAGCCTGAGGAAGCAAAACACTCCAACAATTCATGGTTGAGTTCCCCACTGCCTCTATCAGACGAAAGCAAAAGCTATCTTGCTTCCTATTTCACACAGGCATAATCTATCTGCAAGCTTTTTCAACATCAGACAATCTCCAGTTAAGGCAAGACTTAATGCTACTTGGGCCACATTTAGGCCTGCAATAAAATCCCCGTGGATCATTCTTCCCTGATCATAAAGCTGGGCAAGACTCAGCAGGACTGTGCCCACCTCCACTTTTTTGCAAGAGGTTAAATGATGAAATTGCCTTGCTGTTTTTCTAGAGGGTTTAAGTGACTTTATTTGCTCTTCCCCTTTTTAAAAAGGATCTTCCAAAATGTAAAGGTTTTCTCATGCTACCAAGGGCTGAACTGGAGGATCATAGAATCAGAGAATCCCAGAATGATTAAGGTTGGAAAAACTGTCCAAGATCATCGAGTCCAACCTTTGCTCCATTATCACATGTCAATTAATCACAGCACTGAGTGCCACATCCAATCACTCCTTGAACGCTTCCATGGGTGGTGACTCCACCACCTCCCTGGGCAGCCCTTTCCAATGCTGGACCATCCTTTCAGTGGAGAAATTCTTCCTGAATTTCTTAAGTCTTTGCAAACCCTTCCATTTCTGAGCTCTGATGCACAGGACACTTTGTGGGGAACCAGTTTTAGTTAAGATGCATCAATGAAAGGACTCACATCACTCAGTGTGAATAATGGAAGTGCAGCCATGAAGCTAGAGCCTAACTGATGGGTGGCCTGGAATAAACCAACAGGAGGAGTTTATCTTGAAGGTGAAGAAGGCTGACATCTCACCTGCAAAACTCAAACTCAGTGCTACAAGTTTGCTTTACCTATACAGGTGATACGTGCAGCTTTAGAGGAGTTATGGTAAAGTTATAAAATGAGAATTGTATCTGGACTAAAAACACATGTTCTTTTCAATCTCATGACTTTAATTTAGTTTGGCACCATTTAGATCAGTTGGATCAAAACATTTTAAGAGCTGGTTTAGATTCAGCGAAGTTTGATCACATTGTTTTACACCACTTTACTCGGGGGACTGAGAGAGTGTTAACCCCTCTGCTACTCTGGGGTTGTATCTTTTACTTGTCAAGTTGGCTCTGACTTTGCTGTGTGAATTAACAGGCCAGACCTGTCATCTGGCAAAGTTTGAGGCAATGCTGTTGCATTTCACAGAAGACTTGTTAACCTGCAAATGGCAAGTGGCAATTCTATAGGTTAAGCTGACCCTTCTGCACTGCTGCGCAAGTTCCAGCTCCCCTAAGACTTCTGAAAAAACAGGGCTGACTTCAAGCACCAGCCTGGAAGCCACAGAGTTATTGGTAATCATTAGCACAGGTTAGAAGGCCTAATGATTTAGTCTAGATCCAGGGATTTTTTTTGCTATTTCACTGATCAGGTTAGAATTGGTCAGATTTTTTCCCAAGACTTCAGTCATTACCATCTCACAAATCCAATAAGACCAGGGTTAATACGAGCCACAGTTTGGAAAGATGTGGCTGAAGCAAAAAAAAGAAAGGTAAAGCCAACTAGTCTGAACACTTGGAAAACTTGTTTAAGTGTGTGTGGTCCTCAGGCATCCAGCCCAGTTTGTTTCCCACTGATTTTACAAGCTTCCAGCCAAGGGCACCACGGCACAGATACAGGCAGGTGCTGTGAGTACTGTGAAGATGTCACCTGAGGCACTTCCCAGCAAAGTTTCTCAAGCAAACTCTGCTCTAGATGAAGTGCCTCTGACCTTTGGTTAATTGATGAATTTACTGGCAGCTGATCTATTCCTAAGTCTGCAGAGTATCTCCAACTCCCATGTGCTGTGGGGATGCATCCAGCTCCATGTTCAGGTCAGACAGGGGGTACCTGGCACTGCTTCCTTGGGGAATTAGCAAGTTCAAGGCTGGTGCAAAAAATTTAGGTGAGAAGATCTGCAGGACATAAAGTCCTTGCAGACTTTTTAATTAGCTCTGCAATTAGCAATATCTTGGCCGATTAACTCTATTCTGTACTTCTCTGCAGACTTACAGGAAAAAAAAGGGATGTGATGTTCTGTCATGCTCTCCTTGCTCTCTTCCTATGGCCAGCCTGCCATTCCCACATTTTTCCAGTGCCTCCTGAAATCCAGTGGTCTAACTTTGTGCAATCTTACGAGTTCAAAGCTTGACAGTCAGAGCAATGTTCAGCATTAACTGTTTTCCTCACCAGACCGGACTGATTTTAAGGGGGTCTTACTCTTCCTTAGATCTTGTTCTCCTAAATCCTCTCCTGGCCTAAAGCAAGCAGATCTGTCTCTACATTCTCACCCTTAAGAAGCTCCCCACGGTGGGGGGTTTTGAAGGTGACAACACTGCTGTGAAGCTTTTCTCCCCGTGTCTTGCTGCTAGAAATAGACACATTCAGCCACTCTCCTTCCACCTACCAGTGTTGATGAGGAAATGAAGTTTCTGGCACTACTACTGAACTGTAAATTGATTTCAGGCAAATTTTCTCACATTTTTCTTATCCTTTGTCTAATCTGTTTAGATTTTGAGTTTTTTAGAGCAGGGATTGTGTTGGTATTGGACTGAACATAGCAGAACTATATTAAGCTTAGCTATCACTGTGCTGTTCAAAACCAAGTTTCCCTGGCCATCAAATTCAGGACCTTGCCTTGACTATGTTGTAAGAGCCAGCCTTTTGCAGTAAAAAATATGTGGGACTTTAAGACATCCCCACAGTCACCATATTTCTCACCTCTAGTCTTAGATATTGGAGTGGCTCCTGTTTGTTCTAGGGTTGCCTGGATGGCCCTCGGCATTGTGCTAAGACTTAATTAAATGAGGGCATTTTATCCTTATTCCCTCCATCCTCTCTTCCTCTTCCTTTCTGTCAACCCCATTCATCAGCCTCCCACACCAGTGAAGTGCTCACTGAGACCTCAAGTGAATTTGATATATTGAAAAGCAGAAGCAGCAAATTCAGGAGATCAAAATGATAGTTTAACAGTGACCACAAGAGGGGTGGAAGTGCTCTGCTCTGTGTGAAGCCTTTTTAGAGGCATCTTGCTGATGGGCAGGTGCTGAGAGTCAGCTTTGAGGCTTGTTGAGAGAGAGCAAGCCTCTCTCCAGCCATCACAGCCCATCAGGCAGCTGCCACCAGCACCACCACCATGGTGGTCCATTCCAGCAGCGGGGGGTTCCCTGCCTCAAGCTGCTGCCATGGATGTAATTGGTGCCACTGGATTTCCCTTTGGAAAGGTGAGCTAATAAAACAAGCCACTTCTGGGAGAGGAGGTCAAGCAAAGGAAGTTTCATGTCCTGTCCCTCAGAGAACCCTCTTGCTTCCCAGAGGGGGCTGCTGTAAAATGAGAGCTGCACATGTTGTATTTGCGTGTTTGTGAATGGGGAGGGCAGTTTTCAACGAGGGGGGATGGTGCTCCCTGTTACCTTACAGTTAATTCTGCATCGCTGACTGCAGACAGGGCTCTGTGTGTGTTACCCACCCCCACAGCTGGTGGTACTCATCCAGAGTCTGCATTTCCAGCTGTTTTCTGTTCATAGGTATTTGCATTTGGACTTTGAGGATAAGTTTTCCTTGGAGGTGTGAAAGTTCCCTCTGGATAGTGGAATACCTGCACCCTGTTTGCATCAGAGTTCTCTCATTTCCTTCCAGAAAATCACTGGCTGTCACCTCTGCCTTCTCTCCTTTCTGGTTTTGTTCTCGCATGGCTGTCTCATTTCTCTCTTCTCTTCTCTTCCTCTTCCTCTTCCTCTTCCTCTCCTAATGTCTGACAAAAGCTGTTTACCTCTCCCTATCACAGTGGGGAGAAGTGGACTCAGGTAAGCATTCAGCCCAGGATTAGCATAGCAGAAAAACACATCACTTCAGGCAATTTCTTTCTCCCTACCTATGATGTTTTCCATAGAGATTTTTTTCCTAAATTACATTTATTTTAGGTTGAGCAGTACAGCAGGAGGTTAAACAAAGAGAAACCTCATCTATGCCTCTTCTGCATCTCAAAATGGCATTTGCCTCTGCAGATGGTGGACTGCTGGGAAAGTAAAAGGGCTGCAATCAGGAAATCAAGCAGCACCGAGGGCACCAACATTGTGGTCAATTAGCACCACGTGTGTGCATGTACTCAGTGAAGTCATTACAGGGACAAATCTATTTTGTTCACCTCTGAGTAATGCTTGGGACATAATCTGCAATTTCTTTAAAAGCAGAGAAACTTCCCCAAGTTAGATGGGTCCAAATGTAATGTTTCCAATGGGGGGAAGAGGTTCGTGTCTAAACACATGCCAGTTGGAATCTGTAGATTTTCAGCTTCCCCCTTTCCAGCCCAAATTGCCAAGCTGGCTTTATCGTTGAAATGAACACACGTCTGATTCATAAAACATTCATGCAGAGTTTTTACTCTCTTGGAAAGAAGGGAGCAGGCTGCTTCCAGGAAGGGAATGTGCTTTTTTGCTTCATGTGATCTTTCTGCCTCCGCTCAAAAATAAGCAGAAGGCTGCTGCTGCCTCCACATTCCAGGAGCAGGCAGACAGGAGGAGGACCAAGGTGGCAAGCAAAGGGATGTCACAGTTTTTATGCTGTGTCTCCTTGCTGAGCCTGTTTTCAGCAGAGCCTCATGCCAAAGCACTGCAGTGAGACCCGGGAGCACCACTTCCAAACCTGCTGCTCAGACTGGCACAAGCGGAGTGGATCATCCAAGTAAAGCCCTTATCTCATGTGTAAAATAGGAATGAGGAATGCTTCCTTTTTCCTGTCTATTTATACTGCTGATCTTCAGGGTAGGGACCAGCTCCTGCCTTGTTTGACAGGTATGGGCCCACGACACAGCTAAACCAATTTACTCACTGATTGTCACCCAGGAAGTGCTTGGTCTAACCTGAAAACGAGCTTTTTAAAGGAGAAAATGCACAGGAAACTCTTCTGCTTTTTTTTCCCCATTTGCATTGGTTCTCTGCAGGCTGACCTCCCCCAGCTTGTGATACGGATAGCTTGACTTTCCACAAGTGATGAGAGTTATGGGAGAAGTGCTGGCAGCAGTGGGCTACTTTGATCCTTTTGTAGGAATTGGAGGTTTTATTTGCACTGCCAAATCACCCTCTTGTTTAAAAGGTGTCTGGGTGTGGTGGTAAAACAAGTGAGGAACGTGGGCACCCTACCTAGGCTGCTGAAATGTCCAAAAATCACAGGAGGCTCAAGGCCGTAGGTCAAAGCCTCAGGACCCACAAATAGCTGAGCATACAGTGGAAGGGGGAGGGAGAGGTGGATAACAGTCAGGAGCAGTGCTTTTGCTGCAGGTAAGGCAGCTGTCAGTGTACCTGTGCTGATGTGTGTGGTTTGTGTGTGGCAGGAGCTGCAGCCACAGCCCTGCAGATGCACCATGGTGAGTGCTCATGGAGCACTCAGGCTGATGGAGAAACGCTTCACCCATCTGTGCCTCCTCTTTCTTGTCCCTGTCTGGCTCATCCCTTCTCTGAGAGGGCGCTGACGTCTCTCAGGAGGAAGCTCTGCTTATTTAGCAGTGGCCTTTTGTGAAATTCAGGTATAATGTATCCTGGGGAATCTGTGGCTGCTGAATCCTGTGGTGTGGTGCTGTGCTCTGCACGGGGCTGCAATCAGCTGAGGCAGCCCCACGAAGCTTTCAAGGGTCAGGGCTCCCTTTCCCTGCTCCCCATTCTCCCAGAGTGGCGCATTTATGTAAAATGAGCCCGGCTGAACATTAGCCACCATCTCAGAGCTCTCTGGGTTTGCTCCCAGTGCCTGCCATTGAATGGCAGGAATCCCTGTGGGTCATTTTCCTTAGTTTAGAAGCACTGGAGACCACCCTGTCTTCATGGCAGTGCATTTTGCACCGGTGATACCTCCAGAGATTTAGTGGGCAAAATTGACTCCTAAGATTTTCCAATTTCGTTCAACGAAACAAACATGATGTAGACGGCAACTACAGTGAATAATATGTAGATCCATTCCCAGTGAACTGTTGTTGACTGAGCTTAACTCCAACATAATTTTTCTACTGTCTTTGGGAGATATTTGGTAATAGTCAGATACAGGTTGCTGTTGTTACAGCAAATGTTTAGGCAGCGGTCAGGATTAGTTTTCTTTCTTGTCTCTCTGATTTGCACCCTGCAGGTATCATATCTGATTATTTGGGTTGCTTTGGGATGATCTCTACATTTTCTGATATGCAGAGAGCACATATTTTCTCCTCCTTGCCTGTGGTGGTGGATTTTGGGCAGAGGCCTCTGTGTCCTCTCTCAGGAAGGGATCAGCACAGCGTGGAGATGAACAGACGTCTCAAAACAAGTGGGTTTATTTCACAAATGAAGCAAAATATTAGCGAAACTGACTTGAAGACAAGAAGCAGCTGATGAGCATCTGTAATTTACACTTCAGAATTCTTTGATGGATTTTGCTCATCACTGGTAGGAGCAGAACAGCCCCTAGTTTTCCTGCAGGTGATCTGGAGACTCATTCTGGTCTCAGTAGGCATCATCCAGTAGAACATTTTCTTGGAAAAGCTCTTCCCAAAGCCCACTATGCTCATCTGAGCCTTGTGACCATGTGTTGCCCTGGCTTTTGCCATGGGTCCCAGCTGTGAAGCCTTCCTTTTTTCACAGAATGTTGTCTTTTTCCACCTGGGCACCCAAGCAGCCTGAGAGCACAGAGCTGCAGAAATCCCATTGTAGTCACACCCTCCAGAGCAATTCCTCTTTATCACCTGGGCCACAGAGCTTGTGATGATGGTGAAGAATAGCCAGGCTGCCACACTCAGTCCTGAGCCCACCAGCCTTCATCACCATCATCAGCTGAGCCAGGAAACCCACACGGCAGGTGCTGCTCAGGTGCACAACAGCAAAGAAAGCAGATGGCTCCAAGAGCATTTCAGTCCTTCCTGTCCTCTCTGCAGGTCTCTCAGCCATGTCTCAGATCTATCTGAGGAGGGAAAGGGCTGGAATCCTGGAAGATGCTGTGACTCCCTCTGTCATGGGTGACAGCCCTATCCTCTGTTTGCAAATGAGCAGCAGGAATAAGAGGCTTCATTTCAACCTGTCACTGTTACAGTGTTTGAAATCCTCCAGTGGTTTTTAGTCCTTCCTGCAGCTCATCCTCCGAGCTGCATCCACTTTCAAAATGCTTATTGAGACCAATTTTCCTGTGCTAGTTAATGGTTAAACATTATAAATAATAATCTCAGTTAAAGCCATTCATTAAATATCTGAATAATGGCGTGGTGCTTACATATATTTCTCCTCTTTTTAGATGTCTTGAGTTAATTTGTGTTAATTTTTTTTTACCAGGTTGGAAGTATGGCTTAGATTCATAATATTTCAATACCTCTTTCAATTTCACTAAGATAATTTTGTGCTATATTTTGATTTTTAGTAAAAAAAAAAAAAAAAGAGAGAGAGAGAGAGAATGAGAAATACATGGAATAATACATATAAATGTACTTTATAGGTTTTCCCAGAAAAGGAGCTGTCGAGATCTTCAGAAATCTGTCCTCATGAGATTTCCCAACTTTTTTGACCAGGTTCTGTTAACAGCCCTTTTCCAAGTTTGCGCTGAGGTAAGAAGGACTGGAAAATAGTCCACTGGGAAATCATATGAGAGTGGGTTCATGTGACAGCTCTTTCTGCGACTTGTCATGCCGTGAATACCAGAGCAACAGCCTTTCAGCACCCAGCCATGTCACTGCCTGCCTTGCTTTTGATGGAACTGGGGTGAGTGCGTGCTTGTGGAAACGAGGGAGAACTTAACTAGTGCTTCTTATTTCCGTAAAAGGTCTGGTTTGTGTTCTCATTCAATGTTTGCATAATATCCTGATTTAATTGCCCTCCTGTCACCGTGGCCCCTGCTCCAATGGCTCTGTGCTGGCAGGCAGGGTTTGCACCCAGCAGGGCTTTGAAGACGGCAGTGGGAATGCGCTCCTGTCACACCCAGCGTTGTGCACAGGGACAGGGACACTCAGCAGCTCCAGCCTCTTGCAGGCCAAAGGTGCAAGTGACAGTAGGGGAACCAGGAGGGGAAGCGTTGTCCAGCTGACATGCCAGGTTCTGGGGTTGCCAGAAATAGCAGCCCATGCCCTTGACCCATGACCACTGGTTATCTCCTGCTGAGATAAACGCCTTTGAGTCATGTGCTGTGCCTAAAGCCTTCGAGTCATGTGCTGTGCCTAAAGCGTTGCTCTGAGTGCAAACTGGGGGCCAGAGTAGCTGTTTATGGGATTTTCCTGCTGTGGAACCTGCCACTCAGCAGCACTTGGGAAGGACTGAGTGCAAGGTGCTAAAACTGAAAGACACAGACCTGTTGGAGCGAGGCCAGGGGAGGCCAGGAAGATGATCAGAGGGATGGAGCAGTTCTGCTACGAGAAAAGGCTGAGAGAGTTGGGGCTGCTCAGCCTGGAGGAAAGAAGGCTCCGAGTGAACATATCGTGACCTTTCAGCACCAAAAAGGCCTCCAGGAGAGCTGGAGAGGAACTGTTTGTATGGGCAGAGTGTGATAGGACAACAGGGAATGGCTTGAAAAGGACAGAGGGCAGGTTCAGATTAGACTTTAGGAAGGAATTCTTGACTGTGAGGGTGCTGAGGCCCTGGCACAGGTTGCCCAGAGAAGCTGTGGATTCCCCATCCCTGGAAGTGTTCAAGGCCAGGCAGGATGTGGCTTTGACCAACCTGGTCTAGTGGAAGGTGTCCCTGTCCATGGCAGGGAGGTCAGAATTAGATGGTTTTTGAGGTCCCTTCCAACCCAAACCATTCTGTGACCCTGTGATGTCTGTGAAAACTGTCCTCCAGGTGCCACTCAAGCAGGGCTGACAGCTCTTGGGGCTCAGGTCAGGTGTCCTCTGCTTCTCTCTGTTACAGCAGAGATGTTTGCCTGGAAATGTCCTTTAGGAAAGTACATTCCCTCTCCCTACCCAGGTGTATCAAAGACTGTGAAGACATCAGCAATGAACACCTGATGACACAGAGGCCTTTCCTTAGTTCAGCTCTTTCATCCTCCTCTTGCCTCTCCCTGTTGAGACTGGGCTTGAACTCGTTGTGTCACACAACTCCTACCAGCTGCTGCCGTTCTGTCCCAAGAGGCAAAATCCAAGTCTGGACACTTCCTGTGACTAAATTTCTTTGGCTGGCAAGTCCCTTGGTTCCCAGCCAACACAAATCAGTTTGGGAACCAACAAGCTGGCAAATTTTGGGGTTTCAGAAGAGTGGGTTCAAAATGGGCTGGCAATGCAAAAGGATAAGACAATATAGCTATGAGATCTTCTCAGGTGCACGACCAGAGAGTAGAAACCACACTTACATCTGAGCAGGACACATCTGATGGGGCAAAGAATTTCCCATAGTCACAAGGTTACTTCTCACAACAGGCAGCTGCTCACAGCTGCTGTTTCCCACTGTGGATACACACAGCTTTGCTGTAAAGATGCAGGGGGAGAACTTGAGCTTTCAAACCCTAACAAGCTATTTGCTTCTCCTTCTCTCTCTCTTCCCACAGCTGACCTCCGTGTCCAGCCGTGAAGGCATTTTCTGGTTTACGAGTAGCGGTGAGCAGAGTGCCAGCAGGTGAAATCCCAGCCTCTCCTGCCTCTCTGTAATTAGCAGCCCCAAATATGGAGCAGTGTCTGACCCCATGACATTTTTTCCTAAGGCTTTTATTAATTTGACACTGGTTTTCATAGCAACTCACCAGGGAGCCGTAACAAATGCTCAGCTGTACCTGACAGAAAATGGGGGGTTTATCTGCTCAAAAGGTTATTCCGAGCGTCAGAGGCCAACTGCAGTTTGGATCCTGGGGAACTGCTCCAACTGTTTGATGGAAAAAAACATGGAACACTAAAGTGGGAACATTGCAGTTTAAAAGCAGGGTTTGTGTCACCTTGAACGACTGAGCTCTGTTATCGTGGTCTATCAAAACTCCCACTCTCTGTGGAGCAGGTAGGTAGGGGACTTTTGACACCCTTAATGTCACTGTTCCTGAGGGGACACTGCCTTGTCACCTCCAAACTAATTTAAAATAAAGGTATTATTGTTTCCTTCGTTAGCTGATGGAGAATTTTTTCATTTTCTGAAGTGGGCTTTTCTGTTGTTTGTACAAACAACCTATTCTCAGTGCTCTTATGATCCCTTTGCTCCTGCTGTGCCCGTTTCTGGTGGGAGCACACTGTTGCACAGTAATTCTTGGATACCTCAAATTGTCTGGTTTTTTTTGGGCCAGACACTGTGACGATGGCCACAGTACGTGCAAGTTTTGAGTATTTTTTTTCCAGTGGACTCAAACTTTTGGTTTCATGTGGTGTTTTGTCTCAGAGTCCTTTATTCTAATGAAATTTGATGGCAGTGTTCACTCAGTGTATGCTCTACCTGGTATTTCCTTTCAACCTTTCCTTGACAAACTTGAAGTGCTCTGTTGGAAGTTACTTCTTCATTCATATGGAGTATCTTGTCTTTACCCCAAATTCCAGTCACGATCTGGTTGCTACAAGCAAGGACTCTGTCCTCCCCACATTGATACATCGTTCTTGAGTAATTTACAGTCTATTCTGTCTTTTCTCCTGTTTTTGCCCACCTTTTGAACACCCCCTTCAGGTATTGAGCACAAAGGCATCATTCAGTGCTCTCTGGTGGCTCAGGACATGGTTCAATGGAACAGAGTGCTGCTGTGTTCAGAGTTGGACTCAGTGATCTCAGAGGTCTTTTCCAACCTTAATGATTCTGTGATTATAGAACATTAACCAATTTGTTTCTTGTATCCCTTTCAAGGCTCCTTTCTCCCAACACGAAGGTGGCTTTAAAGGTATTCATGGCATTACTGACATTTTCACCTGTTCTTAGCCTATACCTTTGTTCTTCTGTCTAAGAGTTTCTCCTCCAGCATAAATGAAAATCTCAAATTCTTTTAGTGTTAGGCATTGCTCTGGGATGTTTATCCTATGAGTCTTTTGTAAAACCTGGATTGTTTCTGAAAAGATTTGAATGCACTGGACAGTTGAGTGACTGACCAGTCAGCTGTCAGTGTAGAATCAGAGAACCATAGAATATGCTGAGTTGGAAGAGACCCATAAGGATCACGGAGTCCAACTCCTGGCCCTGCACAGGACACCCCAAGAATCACACCCTGTGTCTGAGAGCATTGTGCAAACACTTCTTGAGCTCTGTCAGGCTTGGTGCTGTGACCACTTCCCTAGGGAGCCTGTTCAGTGCCCAAGAACCGTCTGGGAGAAAAACTTTTTCCTAAACCTCCCCCTACTCAGGTTCATGCCATTTCCTCTGTGTTTAAGCAGCACTGTAGTTGTCAATGCTGCATTCCCCCTCTGCAGGTTTAAGGAGGTAGCCCCAAATCTGTACATCCTAAATTTTTACTGTTGTTAAACAGATAAATCTGACATTTAAATTCCCTTGAAAACGAATTCTTTTCTGTCTGAGACTCACTTAAGATCTCAGCAAAGCTTCCAGAAAATGGCCTGTGATTGAGAGAGGAGTTGTTTCCTGTATGAGGGCAGCATATGTGATGATGTGTGCCCGTTAACTGCAGGTGGGGTGTTCAGCTCACTAACACCTGCTGCTAATTCTGCTGAGCAGGTAATAGGCCCATGCTGTTGTTCTTCCTTAGCTGCTTCCATCTGCAGTGAGGTGAAATTTGAGGGACTGCACCTTGCATTCATTTGCAAAGCAAAATCATTCCTAGGTGTAGGCAGTTCTGGGAAGAAGGAAAGGACAAAGAACATCCAGACATCATAAAGCAGCAGTCTGTGTCCAAAGCATACCCCAATGCAGTTTCACAGCTGCCAGCAGAGAGGGGTAGCCAGCCATGCAGACAACAGCTGCATTGCCAAGGAACAAAATTACAGAGCCAGATGTTCCTCTTGGAAGTACATCACACTGAACTTGGTAGATGAATGCAGTAGCTGCCAAGTGCTTCTCTTATTTGGTCATAGGTAATGATTCCTCTATCAGGGAATGTGGAGGAAAAAGACCACACAGAATATCCTCATCAAAACGCTGTAGTTGAAACGTTAACTTCTCTTGGACCAGAAAGACTCGGGAGCTCCATGGCAACCTTCACATCTTGTTTGAAGGATAATGTTGTTTACTACCAGGCATGAAGTGTGAAACTTACAGCTACTGAAGCCAAATGCTTTCAAGGTATTTGCTACTGAAAGGTGACTAAGAGACAATTTTTATAGCAACCACAGTTGTTTGTGGGCGCTGTTGTAGTTCTCAGCTCAGACTGCAAGTGAGAAGGAGAGCTTCTGGTTCTGTCTCTAAAGCAAATACCAGGAGGTCGGGTTTCTGAGGACGTGTTTGTGCTGCAGCCACATTCTCAGCGCAGACCCAGACAAGGTTTAAAGAAGTCAGCTGGGTGTGAGTAGGGATTGGCCACGGCAGTGCTGAGCACCTTCACCAGCTGTGTCTGTCTTCACGGGAAAAATTGTGAAGCCTGCATTTTTGTCTAGAGCTAACACTGCCAGGGTCCATGGTGCTCTGCAAGGCAGCATTTAGGCACACAGGCTCAGATTCATGCCAGCCAGTTGAATAAAAGTGGCTGACTTGGGGCTTCTGGCTGCCAACCAGAAGAAGGATCGATGACTTTAGGGAGATCCACCCCTCCACAGACCCCAGGCACCCCTGTAAGTACTTATCTAACGAGAACTTAGATGACTGAATCTTTGGAAATAGGTAATATTGGCATCTCTGAGATAGCTGGAGAGATAATTCCTATCTTGCATCTCTTCAGTCATCCTTCTTAAACTCTCTGAATTTGATCATTCTCTCCCAGGACTCACAAGTTGCAAACCCAGTTCTTTTTTTAAGTACCTTCCCAAAGAAATACACAATAGTCCAAATCCCTCTGGCAAATAAATCTGTCAGTAAGGAACTCACCCCTAAAAATTACTTTGGCCCAACATTTCCTGTACATAATATTAAACTTACTCCTGCACCATCAACAAATTTAAGATCCGATATCTCAGGGATCACAACAGAGTCCAGAAAAGCTACAGATCATAAATGAAACCTGCAGATCATACTGAAGGATTTTTTTTGGCCCCTAATCACATCGAGTTCATGGCCCCACCACTCATCTGCAGCTGGGAAGGGAGGGAAAAGGTCAGGTTAAACACTGAGGGTTTGGAACGAGAGCACACCGTGCCGCTTGCATTTTTTCCATGGGATTTAAGGACAATAAGTTTCTCTCCCCACCTAGTGGTCACTGCAGATCCATTTTCTGATTTTCCCGTGCCAGCACAGGGGGGAGATGGTTGCTCCCTTTGCTGAAGGGTATCTAGCTCAGATGAAAGTATAGAAGAGGATCCCTGGAGGATTCCTTTTTTCCCAATACAGCAGGGGTAAGAAACTGAACTGATGGTAGGAAATGACTGTGAACCAATGACTGGGCTGTGGTTGCTGATTTTTCCTTCCTCTGTAATCCTCCTTCCGTGGGTTTTGTGGTGAGTGAGAGCAAGTTTGAAACGTGACAGGCACAGAAACATCTTCATCGCTCAACAGAGTGTTTGGCCTGGCTGTGGTTAATTCTTTCTGCAAATAGCATGGCAGCGGGTGAGGGGAGAGGAACGTGAAATTAAAATGAATATGGATGTTAAGCAAAGCCGATGGTGACTTGCCTAAATCTGAATAAGGGAGTCAGGAGAGTAAGCAGTGAAAGCAAAGTTTGAATTCTTCCCACTCCAATGCCCTAAGGTGTTATCAGTAACATGAGAAAAATATACGTGAGGCAAAAACATGGTCAGAGTATTAACACCAGACATTCCACTACCTTTCCTGAGACTACTCATCACACATACCCTGTGGGACTGCTAACTGGGGAGTGGTCCTTTTGGGGGAAGCAGTGGGTTTTTTTGCCTCCCCTCTGTTGGAGCGGGTCATGAGACACAGCACAGAGATGAGCCCCAGTGGTACTTTGTGCTGACTCTGGGTTACCCAGGGATGTCTCCCTGCCTCAGAACCAGATGATTTCCTGCTGTGTTTCCCAGAACTTCACTGCAATTTTGTTAATCTGTAGCTGTGAAATGAGGGTAATGATATTTTTCTTGCTGTGAATAAAACTTTGAAAATCAAAGGTGAAAAGTGTAATTAAAGAAAGCAGCTATCTCAAAAGTGCTGACAGAGGTTTATCACTCACAGGGCAGCTCGAGTGCCCTTTCCTCCAGCTAGACAGGCCCCAGGGAGACCCTGTCCTGTACCACATGTGGAGGCAGGGCCAAGGCAGGGGTCTCAGCTCACGCTGATGTTGTTTCCCCCAACAGACAAACTTCCCAGAGGAATCTTATAGAAAATCCCTGCAATTAAGGCTGCACTGAGCTCCTTGTCCCTTACCCCTGAACGCAGGCCCAGGCGATCTGTGGGGACACTGGGTAGAGGAGGGACTCAGAGGTTGCTCGCTCATGGTGCTACTCCACCATCTCACCCTGGGATACCCAATTCAGTGATTGCTGATGAGCTTTCCCCTCCTGCACACTAACAAAGGGTTTTAACTGAGATTTGAACTGCTCTAAGCACTAGCAAATTGGGACAAGCTTCCCTGGAGAGGAGACAGACATCTCCCCTCAGGCTTCCCACAGATTGCCTCAGGTGTCAGACTGACTTTGTCTTTAATAAATACCTAAACCAGGAAGAGAATCTGAAAGCCCGTGGGCACCATGGGAAGGGATCAAATTATCCTGTGGCTCAGGTGAGGAGGAGAAAAAATGTCTGGCAGAAGGTTTCCACGTGTGACACCACGTTTCTGAGAGGTATGGTGGGATCAGTTTGGGATGGAAGAACTGCAAGTCAAATTCCTTCTCATCTAAAACCTAGTTATTATTTTCTCCACTTGACTCTACAGAGACCTTCATGCTGTGCCTTACAGTGGTATAATAAAGCAGATGGGGAGAACTGTGCATCCTCCCTCTAGCTCTCTTATCAATACCTCTGCTCAACAGTAAATAACAGGGAAACAGATCTCGCTTGTCAATGTTCCCAGCTGCCGTTGCTTTCTTTAAACATACAGCCAGATATTTATTGCTAACTGCTCTGAGATATATAACAGCATGGGACAGGGCTGTGGACACATTTTGTTGCCTAAATAAGGTATTACTGACAGCCAACGTTAGATATCTTGGGGTTTTTTTATTTTTATTTTCAGTAGATGTTTCCCTTGCAGAGGGTGCCAGAGAAGCTGTCAAGGCAGTGAAAGGTAGACAAAGTGACTAATTTCAAATTAGGCTACATTGACAGCTAATCCTAATTTACACTTTGAACATCTAAAAGGTGTGTTTGTAGGGCTATGTGGCTGATGATGCATCACTGGTCTGGCACAGCTCTATAAGAATGGGGGGGGAGTGCATCCTCTTCCCCACCAGTGTCCTGTCTCTCAGCCCTGCCTGGTCACACCTGGTTCTGGTTTGTCTGTGGGCATGTCCTGCTCTCCTTGGTGGGTAGGACCCTCTTAACTGAGGCCACCTGCATGTTTCTGAAGCTTTACTTTGCATCATTAACATGATGAATGGAAATACTGAGTGCAATTGAGCAGGACGGACCACTTCAGGAGCCCAGCGCTAATGTGTGCTCTCAGTCTGAGGACAGATTGTTGGGACACCTTTTTGCAGGCTCCTGGAAACCACACGTCCCTTGTTTCTCATCACTGAAATCAAGACATCCAACATCTACCACCTCCTGCTTTCCCACTCATCCTGTCAAAGAGGGAAATGAGTTTGGGTTGGGTACAACGTGTTCTTGACATTCACTCTAGCTTTTTAAAATCACTTTATAGTTCTCCTGGTGTTTATAAACAGATTGTTTAATAATTTGTGCTATTCTCTTTCCAGACTGGTGGTTTTATGGTCCCCCAGACCCTCATTTTCCACCTTTAAAAGTGAGAGGTACTCTGTTTACTCTCCTGGTGTGCAACACAAGTAATTCTATGCCAAGAAACAGCAAACTGATATTGCATTGTAGCAACTCTTCTGAGTCATCCCGAGGATTAAACAGGAACAACAGCAGCAGTAAGACCTGAGTGTTCAGAGAGGTAACAAGGCAGCAGGGGAAGGCTGTGCCAGCAGCAGCATCCCACCTTTGCAGAGGGTGGGTGGCAGCAGTGGTGGCTCGGTTGGGACAGGCTGCAGGGAGAAAAGCATCTGCCAGACAAGAACTGCACATGCTGGAGCATCACCAGAATCCAAACATTTGGGTATTTGGCTGCTGGTATTTTAATATTTTGGCAGAGGGGCGTTGACTCGCGCTGCTGTCCATCTCCCTGCATGGAAAAGCCGAACCTGCCTTTTCTGGAATGCGCTGATGGACTGAAAGAACTGACAGGCCACAGTCAGACATGTAGCTGCTATCATATCCACATTAATCCCGGGTGTTAAAAAAAATGAAAGAAACCCGTAGTTTAATAAAAACTGAATTAAGTTCCCAAACAGTTTATTTTAAAAAAAAGTTTCTTTTTCTCTGGCATTGCTTGATTGACCTATTTTGGTGGATTAGTTACTGGGACACAATGCTTATATAAACTTTTTTAATAAGCTATGCTAGACACAAACATCCCTTATGAAAACTATTATCTTCATGCTGCTGACAACTGCATCCTTTTTGTTGTTCAGAACATAACACAAGGCAAAAGTACAGAGAATTCAGAAGACACTTGTATCATTAATAACTTTATAATTTTCTCTTTGCCCGTCTTTGTATTAAGAAAAGTAAATGCTTAAATCCAAATGTACCATTGCTGTCTTGGACCTGTGTTTGTAGTTTCTGTTCCTCACAGCTTAGAAAATGAAAGTTTGGGAAAATCCCATCATCCTGTCACAATGGATTTCAGTTTCTAACACTCTTGATGCGTACCATTGTGTGAAATATTTTTTTTATTTAACATTAAGCAGGAATTGTGATGGTATTGCAGTGGTTCCTGAGGTTCTCTCTTTACAGTGTAGGCTTGTGGCTCAACCTTAGCCCCTTGCTATGAAATGTGAGTCCTGTGCGTGGCCATACAAGTCAGCACACTGAAGGAAGCAAAGGGATGTTTGAATTCCTGAAGGTGAGGGAATATTTTAGCCCAAAAATGAACCCAGGATTTGAGGTGTGGCCTCACCAATGCCCAGCATGAGGGATCACTGCCCTGGTCCTGCTGGCCACATTACTGCTGATACAGGCCAGGTGCCACTGGCCCCCTTGGCCCCCTTGGCACACACTGGCTCATGATAAAGGTTGCCAAATCAAGTCCCTCTTTGAGTTCTTTCCCTCATTGTGTTCTTTCCTTTGCACCACGAGTTTTCAGTAACCTTTGCTGATGGCAAGTAGCTTTCTCTTCCCAGTGCCTTTCTGCAGTGCCTTCCCATGTGACAGACAAAATAATTTTAAAGTTATTATTTTTTTTATTAATACTAAAGCAGCTGCATCATGTTCCCAAGTCAAATATCCTCATTATTTAAAACAGATCTCTTCTTCATTCCTTCAGTGTTTGGTCAGAAGAAATTAAGTCAGCAGAAAAAATGGTCACAAAGCCCAGTTGCCAAATATTTCCATTACAGAGAGCTCTCCATCAGGGGTCTGCAGACATAATGAACAGGAACTGCAGCCAAGTTCACAGTGTACTGGGGACAATTTAATGGGAACCTCACAGGACAGACTGCAGCTCACTTATGTAGGTATACCCCTTTTCTCCCTAAAAGAGTACTTAAAATGTGGAAGATTTGACTGTAGGGTCACTAGAACTATAAAGGAAAGTCTTTTGGAAGAACCTGTCAGTTTAGTGGTGTGCAACAAACGGCTGAGATCAGCTGCAAAGTACACTCACCTTGGATCTTGGGGAAGTGACCCAAGGGTTGCTTAGGAAAATGAATCCTTTGCTTTCAGTGAGATCAGGGGTACTGACTTTGGTACTTTTGTGTCCGGGTGTTCCCTGGTAATGGAGAAGCCCCTGGGACCCCAGGGTTAGGAAGGGCTGTGGTCACAGCAAGATCTATTTTAACTTTTAACAAACCATAGCTGGGAAGTCATCTCTCAAGACAAACACAGTCACTTTTTTCTTTCTTTTGTAGCTGACAAAATGGCCCTGACTAAGCAAACAACATCTTGCATGCTAAGAATATATCTAAATAAAAGTGAGGTGAAAGAGGGCAGTGACAACAGGCGCTGCCCCAGCGGCACTGGATATTTAGGAATACCCTGGAGGTGTTGAACACCCTTTGGTGCAAACACTCCTTTATTTTGGTAATAATCCCACTGACTTAGTGGTGCAACACTTCTAAAACAACTCAGGAGAGCATCTGTCCCTGTTAATATGAAACATCAAGTAAATAAATAGCAAAAATCAACCACAGGGTGTAACTTGAAGATGATGAATTGACACTGACCACCCAGAAGGAGCAGAGACTGAGCAAATTACATGTTATGAAACAGGGTGTTGATAAAGCTAGAATATGTGTAATCTTTTCAAAATGGTAGAGTCTTGGCCCAGATCCTAAGTCAGTGAAAAGGACATGAGGAAAAGGTACACATTCCTTTTACTTTTGGTTAATTGGCTGGCTTGCCTATCACATGGAGTTATCTTTTTAAATAAAACCTAGTTAAGTGATGTTGGAGCAGTCAGGCCATCCATAAGTCAGGCTGGCAGGTTGCTGGCCCTCTGAGGCTGGCTCTGAAGGTACAGAGAATACAGCAGTGACAATCTGCTGAGGAAACAGGGGGTGTTTGGCTTTGGGGAGACAAAGAAATGCACAGCTCCAGAATAACCTACAAAACACATGAAAGCTGGAGCCTTCTCCTTTGCCAGGGGATGGAAATCCATTAGATACCTCCTGAAGGCAGGCAGCAAGATGTTTGCTAGGATTAAGGTTTTGCTTCATTTCTGCTCCCTTGGAAAGAGCTGATGGTGCTGCAAAGGCCAAGAGAGACAGCTGGAGAGAGAAAAAAATTAAAAGAAAATTCTGGGATATATTTAAATGTTAAATAATGTTTAATGTGTGGTGTCTGAGACAGAATGTGCTTAATTAGAGGCAACAGGAAATCTGTCTAAGAAAATGAGTATTGACTGAAGATTTGAGGGGAGGGGACTGAACTGACCCAGGGTGCCATTTTTGCGTTGCTCTTGGGATGAGTTTGGCACAAATTCTGTAAATGTCAAAAACAGGTAAAAAGATAATTGTTGATGTTATTTGCACTTAGCCTTGCTCAGAGTGGTTGCTGTTCACAGCTGAGTCTCCTGAGAGGATTCGTAATACAACTAATGAAGACTAATAATGCAGGTAAATTAGTTTTTATCTGATGTAATGGACTATTTTTGAAACTCTAACGATGTAACTGGGAAATCTGTACTCATTTTCAAGTTCCAGATGGTTTCAGAGCTAAGTCTGATTTTCTGAAAAAATGCCTCAGATGTGTTATCTTCAGAACATCTGTATTTAAATTATGTCTGTCTTGTCCTACATGATGAGCAAGGTATGCATTTTCCTCTGCTTTTCCAGGAAATGTGATCTATGTTTCCACACTGTGCAGCAGGAATAGCAAAATGAGCAACTGAGTTAAGTCAGGAAGAGGCAAGTTTGGGTGTTGTGCAGGGATGGGGTCCAGATTTGGTTAATTACTTGACACTGAAGGAATGACCATGTAAGAAGTGAAATCTCTGCCCCACATGTGATTTGGCAACTCTTCTAACAGCCAGCTCATACCCATAAACTGGACTCTTGACACTGCCTGTCCACCTATGACAGTACAGTGGGAATTTTCCCCCTCAGTCCCTGTTTGCCACATGCACACGCTGTTCTTGGCTCCTGTCTGGGGGCTTGGTAAGACTCAGGCTGAACTCGCTTTCAGCTGAGTTTGGATAGTTCATCCCCCTGGGAAGTGGGGGGTAGGTGAGCAGGGGAGATGAGATTGCAGAGCAACACACCCTTCCTTCCTTCTTCATACCAGGTCTGGGATTTGGTATCAGGGATTTGATATGGGGATAGGGAACACTCCCACATTGTTTTTCAAGAACAGGTTTTTTTTCAGCACTTTTCATAGACAGGCTCTTGTATTATTTTCTGTAGAAGTGCATTTAAATGCTCTGATATTAGTCTTATTCTCCTTCTACCATTTGTGATCCATTAAAAACTAATCTGCAGGCCTTTGGCAGCAAACTGAAAGCCACCAGCTGGAAGATATCCCATACCACATCTTGAAGCAGCCAACACAGTGTCTGCAAGCTTGGCATGTCCTTCCCTTCTCTGAGCACCTTGCAACAGCACAGCAAATAAGCCAGCTCTTGTGTGTGTTTAGATTGTGCTCTTGGCTTCTCTTTGGGTAGGAAAAGTGTGGGCAGAGCAGTGTTTTGTTTAGGTTGGGCTTTTTGAGTGTGTGCATGTGAGGTCTTTATGGAAAACTCTTCTCCAACAGCCAGCAGCATGTGTGTGTGTGACACACATCCAGGAAAGGACTTGGAACAGATTTCCTGGAGCTCTTGCTCATGCCAGCCACCCTGGTACTGACAGAAGGGTTCAGTGGGAACTGCCTGCAGAATTCCTTTATGTTTTTTTGCCCTCCTGACTTTAGTTCACAGGAAAGCTTGTCATGGCTCTCTGGAGCATTGGGAAGTTGTGTTGATTAATATGAGTTACCTGTGTGTTACCTCCAGTTTAATTTTTAATTTCCACGCCCAGCTGAAAACCAGAACAAATTACTGCAAGGAAACTAGTGAACTCCTATGGTGCCACAGAACTGCAGCCAGCAGGTCACAGAGCTTTTAAAGACAAAGTTGTGATCATCAGAAGGTAAAACCTCCGGTGGAATGCCAGGAAAAATTTCCCACTGGTGTGTTATACCAGGCCTTTGAATAATCCATGGGATTTTTATCCATAAGGAGTGGCAAAAGTCCAGTAAAAAGGGTTATTTGGTGGGCAAGAGGAACCTTGGGGGCTGAGTGGGCACCAGGGACCAGCCGGGTACATGAAGGTGTAACATGGCTTGTGTCCCTTTCTAGTGTCTGATTTTGTTTATGAACAATGACTACTGAACATCTTAATCTACTCTTAATTTTGGTTATTGTTAAATGTTTTCTTCTCTGTTGTTTCTCCAGGGAAATGTTAAATTATCTGTTTGGTTTTTTTTTTCTTCCCCATCTGTCTACTGGTGTTTATCTCCTCCTGGAAGAAATCCAAATTTAGTAATTAAGGCACTAGGAACAGTCAGAGGTTTGATCAGTAGATAAAATGTAATTATAACAGATCTACGAATCTCTCTGCAGTAAATATTTTAACACCTTAGGCCAAATCCTCCATGAGCACAGAGTTATTGGAGATCACACTGTCTTCCACCTACTGGGGATCTGTGTAAAACTGCACTGACAGCTCCATTGTGGTCGTGTGGGAAAACTTAAAAAAACCCAAAGTTACCTCAGGAAGATGATGAGGTGCAATACCCTGCCCAACAGGCAGTTTGGATGAAATGTGTGGGTTTTTTCTCACAACCTGTGTTATATGCTTGCTTATCTTTTTCCCTTGGCAGTTTTCAGATATCCTTAAATAGAATTATGTCTGTATAGGTAAAATCTTCACTTGCAGTGGTGAGCAGTTTGATTACATATATTAACTAGACAAGGGGTGTAACTTATTCCCTAATTTGGGTGCTTAGGTGAGGGTTTGTGGTAGAAACACTTTACAGGGAATAAAAACACAGGAAGATCATTTTGGAGAACAGCGCCAAATTGCCTGAAAATTCCCCAAATCCCACAATTCCTGGGTATCTTGTTTACCCTTCTGCTGAAGTCTGGAGCAGGTTTCCATGCCATAGCTAGTGGCAGTCACGATTTCTGCCCTCCCTGACCTCAGAAAAGGCTCTCATGGGACATTGGCCCCGAGGTCTTCCTGATCTGTGAGCCCTGGGTAAACTGAGGTCGTGTTACCCACCGAACCTGCAAAGTGCCAGATGTTGTTCTGTCACCTCCTGGTGTGGCTCAAAGGCTGCAGAAGGACATGTGGGAAGGTTGCTGGCCACGGACACGGCAGGAGAAGGACTTTTGGGTGACCAACAGCCCCCTAGGTAATCAAAAATTTTCCAATAGACTGTATGGATGAACCACAACAAAAGATGAAAAATCAAAAAGAAAGTGAATATTAAGGCCATGGAAGCCTGATGGCAATTCCTGCTTGCCAAAACCGAGGGGCACAGGTCCTGTAGGAGCAAAGGCAGCAGCAGTTAGATAAGAACAGACAGCTTACTGCATAATGAAAGCAACTGATCCCTCAGTCTGTCTTCCTTCACAAGCAGAACCAATAACCTCACCTCTTTCAAACAACGACAGCTCAACTAACACAATAGAGGATTTAAAGAAAGCATTCAATAAGAATGTAGCATTATTATAATGTGAAGAAAAACAGTCTCAATGAAATGTTAGTTTCCTTTAACAAACAGAGGTTTCGGGGAGCTGAGAGTAAAAGTTGAGTCTATAAATCTTCCTGTATGACTGCATAACATTGCGTAACATAACACAAAGTATAACATAATATAGTGATATAATAATATAGAATTAAAAAGGCATCTGTTCTTCAAAACCAGGGTCCAAGGCTCATCTGGCCCTTCTGGGTGGCCTCTTTCCTTATGTGGAACCGATATTGAAACTCTTACCTCAAGCTTGTGTCTGCACTGAGTGTGTGATCAAAGACCAGACCGCAACAATCTTTAAAGTCACCAGAAAGCTGCATGTCTATAAGAGACGTATTTCATTACGATTCAGAGCTGCCAAAAGCATCTTTTTCCTTCAAGGTTTGCCAATTCATCTGAAACAAGACGTAAAGGGTGCATCTGTGCAAAGGCTTGGAGTTACACAGCTGGAAAAGGGGGAAACCAGTTGTTTATCCCTTCAGAAGTCCTGCATTTGCACGAGTAAACACTGCACAGGCTGGAAAGGATGTGTCCCACACCATGTCTGTGTCAAGCTGTGAGTGCTCAGAGAGCAAAAGCTGTGCCTGGCTCTGACCAGAAGCTTTTGGAAGCAATAATGAGCAAAGCTCGTGGCAGCACCAGCACATTTATAAAACATAGTGATGTTCCCATAGAAATATGCCACTATGGTTAAGTACAGACCAAGAGAAAATATACCCCATGCAGATTTCTTGGTCAGTAGGTTTCTGGCAGGGGAAGGCAATTAGAAAGAGGAGTTTTCAGGCATAAATTAGCTTTTTTTTGGGCTGAGCAGCATTTGTGAAGTAAGAAATGCCCCAGCAATGGCAGATGCTTGGCTCTCTGTCCTTGGCTCTCTCACTGTATTTCAATGTTAAAGTGGCTGTCCCAGGAGGAGTCAGGAGTTGGGGGTTACCTCAGTTTTAGGGAACCACACCAAATTAATTCATTTTGGAAAAACATGTTTCGCAAACAGTGAATAAAGATCAAAACCCATGAAGTGACATTGTATCTCTGACAACCTTCATTTCTATGGGATATTTTTGTCCTCTGAAACAGAACTTGGTAGTGATGATTGAAATAGGGTGCTTTTTTGTTGTTGTTGAAACTAAAAAAAGCAAATACTGTCTGCAATTAGAATTTTCAATTGGGGTGGGTTTTTTTGGGTATTTGTTTTTTTCCCCAGTAAGCTTAAGGATGTTTATTGGAAATTACCAGAAGGCGCGACAAAAAATTGTCTTGTTATATACAACTTGTCATTTATACGTGTAAAAGTTAGCTCTTTGAGAAATGCTTGCTGTTAGGTCTGTTCATTTTGGTTCTGTTTTCCTGGAAGCCAAGTCCATGAATAAAGAATCACAGAATGGTTTGGGTTGAAAGTGACATTAAGATCATCTTGTTCCAACCTCCTGCCATGGACAGGGACACCTCCCACTAGAACAGGTTGTCCAAAACCCCATCCAACCTGCCTTTGAACACTTCCAGGGATGGAGCATCCACAGCTTCTCTGGGCAACCTGTGCCAGGGCTGCACCCTCACAATCAAGAATTTATTCCTTATCTAAGCCTGCCCTCAGATTGCCCTGACCCACGTGCAGGATGTCGCACTTGGCCTTGTTGAATAACAAACCTTTGTGAGGTTCATTATACTTTTTGTATGAGATTTTTTTTTTCCTCAGAATCAGTTATGATGGCAGCTGCTGCCCTCAGACTTCCTATTACAAACAAACAAAAACCCAGAACTTTTGGTTCAGATATTTGGCTTAGTGCTCAAAGAGCAGCTAGACAAACTCACGGAGGAAGAAGCTGTCTGTCAGAATTAAATGCAAAGGAAACACCTCTGGCTTAAGAAACTCCTGGAGTGCAAAAATTCAGTTTTGGAGAGTAACCTTGGACTGTACCTTCATAGGACTGCCAGGTGCTTGTATTCCTTCCCATACACCTGTTCTCAGTCAGTGCTGGAAACAGGACAATGGGTCTTTTATCTGTAGCAGTATCGCAGGTTTTTGTCCTCGTGTTTTTATTCTGTGTCATGAAACCACAAAAATTGTGTTGCTTTGAAAATGTTTCTCAGCAGCAACACACCTGTTTTTTGGAGCTACTTTGGATGCAGAACACAGCAGAAAATAAACCAGCCTGTTGATACGGTAATCTACATGACAAAGTCTGCATATGAAACAAAAAAAAATCGAGTGTATTGAAACAGAAAGGTGCTGCACTTAGGTACACCCCAGGTGACTCTGGAAACTGTCACGTTTTAAAAGTAACCACTAAAAATTAAAAAGACATGTGAAAAAACCTCATGAAAATCCCTTAAAAGCTTAATACTGGTTCACAAATTTCATTAAACAACAATCAGAGCAGTAAACTATTTGTGGTTGGCTCTGGTCGTATGAGCTCATTTGTGGCTTGACTTTCTCTTGATGGAATTCTTTGTGAGAGCTGCTCTCAAAGGCAGGAAAAACAATGGGTTAGTTTCATATACCTGATTTAATCAGATTGCCCAAATTATTGTTTTTCACTGCTGCCAGGGAATCAGAACCAGCCCCACATCCTTCTCCTCAATCCCAGTCATTTTGGCATCCACAGTGTTTGGACCAGGGAAGTGTGAAAGAAGCACGTGGCAGCAGCAGTCCAGTGGAAAGTTTAAATAAATGGTTCAGGCCACTGCAGCACTTACACGGGGTCATCTGGCTGTAGAAGTCTTGGAGAACTTTATATTAGAAATAATCAATGGACCCCCAAGAGGTTGTGACCCCCAGCTGTGACTTCTCCAGCTCCTTGGTACAGCCACTGTCACGACAAAGTGGGAGTTCTCTGATGGGTTCAATTTGGCTAAAGAAGTGCTGAGCTGTGTGTTAGGGAGGAAAAGGCCTCTCTGCAGATGCCTAAATAATCTGGTTTAGCTGTGCTGAGAGGCTCTTGCCCTCACCTGATGCTATTTGGATTAGCTCTGGTCACACTGATGCACCTGGAGGGGTGTATTTGCACCGTCTTGTGGTAGCCTGCCTGGAAAATATCCCAGCTGTCAAAAATAAACCTGCACATCATTCCCTTTTGGGTTTTTTTCCCCCTTGAATTTTATACTCAAGACTTCAAGTCTGATAAGTGAAAAACCATTTAATCTAAACACCTTTCAAAAAAAGGAAACTACAAATTAAGAAGACATGTTGCCTTAACAAATGTCTTCAGTCAATTTGAACTGGACAGCTGCTTAAGGAATCCCAGAAGGATGTAACATAAGGCTATGCCTATTTTTTACCAGCAGCCTCCAAGAAAATTTACCAATTTTTCTATTATTTATTAAGGTCTTCTGTGTTCTTTTATAGAAATCTGCTCAGAAGGAAGCAGAACTCAGCTTCTGCCTCTGATGGCCCAGGCAGAATCGCGTGCTGTGTTTGACATGCTGGTCCCTCAGAGCCTGGGAAAAGCATGAAGAAATATGAGATGTCCTGCAGGAATGTGGAAGACATCATGTGCCTTGGAGCTTGGTGAATTTCCAGCAAAATTTACTTTTGCTCCAGATTCATATTAATTCCTCAAAATCTGCCAGTTGAGATACTCTTAGCTAAGAAAACTGGGGGAAACGGAAAATCAGGGTAGACCAGAGTCACCCTTGCACACAGGGTCTGAGTTACTTGGAGAGAACAGCTTCAGGTATCCCTGAGAACCTGGGGAAAACGTCCACAATGCAAAGCAGCTGTGAAAAGCCAAGAACATTATGGAAGCTGCGTTAACAAGGGAATAGGGAGTAATACAGAAAGTCCAGGGGCTTGACAAATTAATCGGAGCTGGGCAGCAGTTTAAGAAACCTCACAAGGATATAAACCAGAGCTGCTCAAATGACTTCCTTCAAGAGCTGCTGGATTGATGTAAACACTGCAAGGGGTTGGGGTCGTTTCACTTCCAGGGGGTTCTCAGGTTACACGGGAGTGCTGGGGAGAGGGAGCAGGATTTGCAGCACCGAAGGGGAACAAGGGGTGGTGCTCTGGGGAGGTGTGTGACACGGGGCTCCTGCATGCAGGGCACAGAGGGGATGGAGAGGGATTAGATCATATGGGGAGATGGACAAGGGGGAAGGGCTTTAAAATGAAGGAAAGTAGATTTAGATTTTGTATTAACTTCTTCCCTGTGAGGGTGGTGAGGCCCTGGCACAGGTTGCCCAGAGAAGCTGTGGCTGCCCCATCCCTTGAAGTGTCCAAGGCCAGGTTGGATGGGGTTTTGAACAACCTGGTCTAGTGGAAGGTGTCTCTGCCCATGGAAGGGGATTGGAATGAGATGATCTTTAATGTCCCTTCCAACCCAAACCATTCTGTGATTCTGTGATTTATGGGGCTGAAACAGGATTCAGAACGTAAGGGTAACCTGAAGCTGCAGGATTTGAGAAATGAATTAGTAGATGGAGTAAGAAAAAACATAGAAGATTTGAATAAAAAAGAATTTGACGCAATACTTTCTACACTGAGTCTCTGTTCAGACCGTGCAACGTAGGATTAGTAAATCTTATTCTTAAGATAATTTCCAATTAACAGGTGTATTTCAGCTTCCTAGGCAAAGACAACAAAGTAACTGCAGACAGACCTGCTCATGCTGCAGATCAAGTTGCTTTAATCTCTTTTAAGGGTGTTCCTTACTGACGCAGCCCCTTGTTCCTCTGTCTGCTAATGCCAGCTCACGGATCACCACAGCGTATTCACATTTCTAAAATACATAATGCATTGCCTGAAACCTTAAAATTGGTGATGGGTGAAGATCATCACATCCTGATCACTATTACACATTATATGGAACATGAAAGAGGGGAATATTCTTTTCCCTTTGCAAAAACATCATATCCTTGGTTAAGCTCGGTGGTTCACTCAGTTGCAGTGCTGTTCTCTGAATCCATTGTGTTTATCCGCTCTGAATCTGTTCCACCTCTGGAAGAGGCAGGTGCAGGAGATAAACCCAAGAAGAGGAGTTTAAGAGGCAAGAGATCAGGGGTCTGGGTCATGAAAAGGAGCAAAATGGAGAGTGATGAGTAGAAGCACGAAGTGGAGGGAGAAAGAGAAGGCTGCAAAAGGAGGGAAAGGCAAAGATGCTCAGTGTGATCTGGGAGGATGTGGGAGCCATTGGAGCTTGGCAGAGGGTGCACTTGGCAGAGGACCCAGCACTGAGCCTGAAATGCAGGGCACAGGGAATCTGCAGAGCCTGTGATCTGAACCATCACGTGCATCCACTGTCTTCTGCCCAGCTCATGGGACTGGGCTTGGGCATCACCTGGAAGGAGGCTGAAATCATGGGAACACTTCAGTGTCAGGAATTGATGTAACCAGGACAAAAGAATGGTTTAGAAGAGGCAGGCAGTTTTGCTTTACAGCATAGATAATTCTGATTGTGTTACGTTTTCTGGTTTTGTTGGCAAAAATCTGACAGCATGAGACAACAAATGGCTTTTAACTTATTTTTTTCTCTAAGGAAAGCATTATTTTTGAAAGAACTCCCCATTAAATCTGCATACACTTGGAGCCTGAAGAAAACAATCTGATGGAGCAAGGGGGAAGAAGGGGATAGAACAGCTGAAAATCTATTTGCTAAGTCCTGCAATGGAGAATATATATTTTAATGTGAAACAGTGACGACAGGGGAAGCTTTAGACAGCTTCAAAGCAAAAGCATCCAGGCAGGCAGTCCTGCAGGACTTCAAAACCTTGCATGGAGACAAAGCTTTTTGTACATCAGAGCTTGAAATTCAAATCAAGCAGAGAGCGAGCCAAGCCAACTTTGAGCGTTTCACATTTCACTTGATGTCCTTAAAGGCTGCAAGAGTTTCTTTATCTTTTGCTTGCATCACATGCCATTTTCTGCACTGTTTTGCAAGTGTTTCTTTGCTCCTTTTCTTCCAGTTTCATTGAGTGGTTACACAGGTTTGCAGTGTATCACATGTGTTTTTTAAAGCTTTTGTTCAGTTGGATTCTCCTTCGCTCCCTTCAGCCTCAAAGGCAGATTTACAGGAATCTCTCAGAGATATGACACTGCATTATTTTAAAAGCTTTGCTCTTCTTATCTTCATGGCCTTGGAGGTCACAGAGAACTACGTGTGAGGATAAGCATCAGGTTCCCCAGCATGGAATAAAGTCAGACTGGATTGCACAAAACACTTTAACACATAAATCCAGATACTCTTTGCAGTGTCTCCCCCTCTTTGCCACTTTTCCACAGTCCATGAGATTTCTTGAATTTATTTTAAAAAAGACGGGAGGGGAGAATGCCAGGAAGAGCAAAAACATCCCCAAACCTCTATCAAAGGACCTGAAATAACATTTTAATTCCATCCAAATAACGCTGGTTCAAGAGTGGCTCAGTAAAGATATTTTTATGTCAAAAGCAGCAACAGAATTTTGTTGCCTAACTGCTGGTAGGGTTTATATTTCATTAATGAATATCCCAAAAATCATCTAATGTAGGATGTTTTCAAATTAAGGGCAGAGAGGAAATTACATTTGCTTTTGTTGAAGGAGCAACTGGATATTGGAAAATTGTTGCAGGCTTTGCTGGATTTGATTCAAAGGAATGCTTACAGCTTGGTTCTCCATTGCCCGTGTTTTATACTGTAATTTCAGCCACACCATCTTCCTCATGTGCTGCTGCAATTAAGGAACCTGGATGTCTTATAACTCACAGTTCTGGCTCAGCTCAGCTGTGCCAGAGATGGGGAATTGGGAGACTTTAGGTATGAAACTTGGCTTTGGCCAAATCCAGAGACAACTGAGGTGACTGGAGGGGTGGCACCCCAAATCTTGGCTCCCAAGGTGCAATATCAGACCCTGCACCAGCTGCCTCCCTGACCTTGGCAGGATGAGACCCAGGTGGTTGAATTAGCACCAACCCACCCTCCTCCTGGGACAAATACTACAAATTAGAGAAATAAGCCTGGTTTTCCTGGTGATATTTGTTACTCTGCAGGGCACCAAGGGGCTGGGTGGCACCTGGGGGTTCACGGGCTCCCATCATGGGTCCCTGGGGATTTCAGCACCCCTGCAGTGGATGGGTGCCTCTTACAGCCTGGCAGGGAGTGAAGAGAGTGGCTTGAGAAAAGCTGTGCCCAGCACAGGTGAGGGGTAGCTCTGCCAGCCAGGTGTGGAGGGTTAAGGCAGGCAGCAAGAAAGAGCTCTGTGGTGATTTAAGCAAGACAAAGCAGAGGTGCTGGTTCTGGCTGTGCCTGAGGAAGATAAGGCTCATTTGGCCAGCAGTCACAAAATATCTCCTCGTGTTCTCCTGCATTTCAATGTTCTGTTTCTTCATAGGGAATTCAGTTTGTCTCTCTCACTCCTGACCCTGATATCACCAGCATGCTTTTGATCTGAAGAGAGAAATGAGGCTGCTCCCCAAGGAGAGGCAGCTACTCCTGGAGCTAAGGTAAGGGAATGAAGTGGGATTTAAGAGGCAATGGTTTCAAACTGAGAGAGGGCAGGCTTAGATTAGATGTTAGGAAGAATTTCTGGACTGTGAGGGTGGTGAGGCCCTGGCACAGGTTGCCCAGAGAAGCTGTGGCTGCCCCATCCCTGGGAGTGCCCAAGGCCAGGCTGGATGGGGCTTGGAGCAACCTGGCCTAGCAAAAGGTGTCCCTGCCCATGGCTGGGGATTGGGAATAGGTGATCTTTAATGTTCCTTCCAACCCAAACCATTTCATGAGTCTTTAACACTGACAGTTCCTTGGGCTCTGAGCAATTCCTCTGTCTGTGTGGTGTTCCCTAGGAGGAGGCTGGCATTGCAGATACCCAGCCCTGGGCTTCCTTTCTCTGGTGAACCCTGGAGCCTGTCACATCACAGGCTCACACAAGAGGGGATGGCACAGGAATCCTCACAAATGTAACAACTTTAATGGTGGCATTTGCAGTAAAATGTGAGAGAATGGTAATTCCCACTGTGTGCCTCCAATTCTGATGCTCTTTCTAGGTCAGGACAAGAGAATGATCTTTGCAGTTTGCTCTGCTGCATAGGTCTCAGCTATTTCCACAACCTTAAAGGTCTTTTCCAGCTGAAATGGTTCCAGGATTCCGTACTGAGTGGTGTCTTACTGAGGGACAAGGTGCTCAGCTGGCTATGGAGGACTGGTCCAGCATCTCCTCTGGGGAAGTGTCTGCCAGGTAGGAGGGACAGGGAGTGTTCAGCTGCGGCTGGCAGTGGTCCTTGCTGAAAGGCAAAGGTACAGAGAGGGGTACAAGCAGCCTCCTGTCACTCACAGAAGGGACTCCTGCCTCTGAAGATATTGGCTCTTACTGCTCCCGAGACCACAGGTAGCAGGAGTCTCTCAGCATCTTCTGTGCAGAGCCAGGTGAACCACTGTGCTCAACACCCACTCAACAGAAAAAGTGCTATTAGTCAAAGAAATTTTGGTAAAAAAAATCCTTCACTTAATTTTGTTTATTCTTGTTTAATTGTTCTTATGACTTTTCTCAATAAAGGGCAATTAAAAATTTAGGTTAAACTAATTATAGAATACACACCTAGCTGGAGATGCTGTTAGTTTTCAGTCTGGAGGTCTCCTCAGAAACTAGCGAAATGTGCCGTGGAAAAGCTAAAAACCCCAAGCAGATTTGGTTTTAAACATCTGACCCACAATTAACGTTTTGGTTCATTCTAACAGGTAACACAGAGGCCCCAGGCTGTATGACTGCTGGCTGTTCAGGCTGGAGAACAGGAGACTCAGGGGGGAACCTGCTGTTCTCTACAACTCCCTGAAAGGAGGCTGTAGCCAGGTGGGGTTGGTCTCTTCTCCCAGGTAACAAGTGACAGGAGAAGAGGAAATGGCCTCGAGGAGAGCCAGGAGAAGTTTAGATTGGATAATAGGAAAAATTTCTTCAGTGAAGGGATGTCAAGCAATGGCACAGGCTGCCCAGGGTGGAGTCACCATCCCTGAAGGGATTTAAAAGACGTGTAAATGTGGCACTTGGGGACATGGTTTAGTGGTGGGCTTCGCAGTGCTGGGTTAATTGCTGGGCTCAGTGATCCTAGAGGTGGTTTTCGACCCTAATGATTCCATGATTCCATTATTCTGCAATTTCCATGTGCAATGATTGAGGACAGGATATTGCAGAGCACTCTGGTGGTATGGGCTGGCTTTATGGGCACAGAAACATTTTATGTACCAGAATGTGCCTGTGAGGGAGGAGAGAAATTAATTCAGGTGATTCTGGAGCATAATCTCTGTGCCCATGTAAAACCTTAAATGTTCTGTGGGATGCTTTAGTCAGCAGTAGGAAATGAGGAGTCCCTGTGTGCACAGGCGAGGGTTTAAGCTGTATATAACCAACAGGGGGCATTAGGTTTATGCTTATTAAATGTGTATTTCTATTCCCAGCAGAGAAAAATCTCTGAGTAGTTTGATTGAAAACAGCAGGATGTGAATCTTGTACCCTGTAAAAGATGCAGGATTCAGTTGGGTTTTTTTTTTTTCAGAAGATTTAGTAACTCTATAAGTCTGCTTTTTTTTAGGTCTAGCCTGTGTCTGTTCGGAGACAAAGATAAGTGAGATTGATGTAATTAACGATCAGACGATTTTTGCATAATTTGCAGCTCAAAAAGCACTTTAAAAAATGAGTGTTTCTGGTACCAATTTGTTTGTGTTGATAATTCCCAGTTTTCTAACCAGAAATTAACGTAAGGCTGTAATTATATCTTTCTGATGGAAATGAGATTCAGCAGTGCACGGCCAACTGCTGCCCTTCATTATGGAGAAATCCTTGCCCTGAATTATTTGATTACTGAATGCAAAGGACTTCAGTGAGGAGCTACAGTACAAGCACAAATTGTGGTCTTTGGAAACGAAAGTAATATTTATTACAGAGATAATTATTATGGCTACAACCACTCATGCTCCTGTACATGGCACTATTCATTTACACATTCCTTTTATATTTATATTTTGTATTCACAATGCTGACTGTAGGAGCAACTTTTTTCTCTTCACACATGAAGCGGAAAACTGTAGCCTGCTCTGCACTCCTGTCACAACCCAGCAGCTGGAAAACTGTTTTAGGTGAAGTGATTTCTACAATCTGTAGTTAACTTGAGTTGCATTTGGAAACATGGAAATAGATTAAGGAATTAGATGTCAAATAATTAGGCGATACAGCTGAGAACTGCTTTCATAAAGCAATGTCAAATTATTGTCCCAAATGTTCAGATGCTCTAAGTTCCAAGAAGTTGATTTAATTACCTGCCTTATGTTAAAATGGGTTTTACACCACCTAATAACTTCTTCCAAAGTAAAGTAACAGTTACGATTTTGAAATAAAGAAATGATCAACCTCCAGCAGTTGCAGAGTTTTTGCCTGGGATACTCTGAGCAACTCTTAATCCCCCACTGTCACAGAAGAGAGAGTCTAAGGATCAGTGGCACACAGTAACTCCTTTCCCCTGAGCCCTCTTCAAACCCCTGCCATAAAAAAAAAAAAAAAAAAGCAAGATGAGCTTGGTTCATTTTATCCAGCAAGAAGCTGTTGTGGGGAGGGTTGGATCCAATTAATCAGTGGCTTGGCTCTGAGGGAAACCTCACCCTAAGACTTTTTCCACAGTCCAAAGGTGCTGCAGGCAGTACAAGGTCTGTAGGCTTCAGCCTGGTCACCCACTGTAAACAGAAAAGTGTGTTTTATCTTACATTGTTTACCTGGCACGTTTGTAAACACAAGGGAAGGAACCAGATCACCTAGAGATATTTTTTTTTTTTTAAAGTTGCTTGGTCAATGCCCTGGCACATCCTTCCTTCCCATAAAGCAGAATTTAGTGTCCTTCAATACTTAACTCAGGCTGAACAGCATTTTAAACAGGATCTCATCTGCTGGGCCAGTTTGTGTTGGTGAAGGGTTGTGTTACTCTGTGTATCCAAGAGAACAGCAAATGAGGGACACCTTTTCCATGCTAATCAATTAGTCATGTAAGATGTTCCTGCTTTCCAAAGAAGTGCTGGAGTAGCAGCTGTGTCACTTGTTATGAAAGGTCTGTGTGTCAGCAGATTCTGCCTCTATGTTGTGTTTTTCTGCAGAGCCAGCAGCAAATCCTAATAAAACTTAATGTGAGAAAACATTGCCAGTGAGGTGATAGGTTGAGATTAACTGCACTAAAAAGAGGCAATTCCACGCTAAGTTTTTTTAACTTCTCTGAGGAGTCACTATTATAAACATACCAATTTAAGGGCTTCTTTCTGCTCCCGTGAAAATCAATAATGAAAACTCACACAGAATTAATCTCAAAATGAAAAAGCAGCCAGCCAGCCACCGCTCATCCTAAACCTGGACAGCTAAACTTTCTGGCTTTCCAGTAACACAAGTTCTAACAAGTATGTTTAAACTCAAAATTAGCCCCATGCTGAGTTCTAATGACAATTTCTAAAAAAAAACCCAAATTGCAGTTGAGCTAAGCTCTGATGCAAGTAATTTCCTTCTCAAAGATAATTTTTATAAATGAGTGTATATAAATAAGTTTAAAATCAGAAAAAAACCCAACAACTTGTTCTCAACCACATCACTGTTATAATAATATTTTCCCCCAAACATATAAAACACTTAACTTAGATTGCCTGTGTTAGATGCAAATGTTGTGTTTAACGCCTTTTTCTGGTGTTTGGGTTTTTAAGTTCCAGGAGAACTTAATGTCACCCACTTACGTCCATCCTTCAGCTGCCAGAATGTCTTGAGATTTTCTAGTATCCTTGAGGCACAGTCCTCAGGCTCTCACAGGTATCCTTGTAACAAAAAATGTGGTGAACACAGTGGACTTATAGTTCTGGTTCTGGGGAAGTTTTTTTCTGTAGCTCCTGCTGATTTCAGAAGAGGCTCCAAAACTGGCGTGGTTCTCATGTGGAGAAGGGTCCAGAAGAGGTGTCACATGTGGGAATAACCTTTACCACCTCTGGGAAGGAAAATGAAGTGTCTCACTTTGCCACAGGCCCCAGTGATGACTGACTGGTCTGTCCCTGCTCCTGCCAGTGCAGCATTCCTGTCTGCTTCCCATGTGTGTGTGCTACCACCTGTGGAAGGACAAAAATATTCATCAGCCAAATAAAAAGAGCCATGATCAGAACTAGAGCCCCAGATCCCTGAGTCATAGGACCAGAGACTCTCAGCTCGCCCTTCTTTAGCAAAGAAAAGTTTCTTCGCTTGGGAATCCCCCAAAAAGCCTAGAAACGCGGTGAGATCACAGCCTATGAAGCAATTCCTGTCTTGGAGTCTGCAGGAAGCCTGAAAAACAGCTCTGATGTAGAAAATGGCTCCATTCTCCAGCAGGGTGCTTGCTCTCCTCTCATCTCCCATGAGTGGCCATGGCTCCAGAAGAAGAGTGGGGGTTATTTGCTGTTCCTTTCACACTCCCCCAGTTCCCCTCTGCTGGGATTGCAACCTTTGGGGTGCAAGGGGGGATATCATGCTGTTTGGGGCTTCTATCAAACTTAATCCAGACTGTTATCCACTCTTGTCTGAAAAAAATCCCTTTCTGCTACTGGGATAGCATTTATTTCTGAGTTTCCTGCCCCTCTGGTGTCAAGGATTTGTTGCTGGTTCAAGTAGTCCAAGGACTCCCCCAAATGTGGAGCCCTGGAGTCAAGAGCAGGGCTTTTTAAGTGTATTGCAAACTATACCCAGGAAGGACCTGTGACCCTGTGCAGTCCTTGCCTCTGTCACGGATTTCCTCAGAGCATGTCTGCAAGGATGATTTTGGGGTAAAAATCTAGGATTAGTCAAAAAGGCCAAGAGAAGCAGAATGTGCTTCTGTGACACATTCTTAGATGGACACTACTTTAAATGCAAAATGCTTCTTCTGAGATAAACCAGTGGATTGTTTTCTATTCTGAATATTTTCTGTGATGATTCAGCTATTGGCAAAAATAAGCTGAAGAGTATGATGTTGAAGCCCTCTCATCCCATCTTCACATGATTGTTATTTCAGGTATTACCTGTTCTGAATAAAAATATTTTCCCCTTAAAAGAAAAACCACAACCAAAACCAAACCCAAAAACAACAGCAAGAAGAGAAGGACATGAGTCCATTTTTCTTGGTCTTCTGTAATTAATCCAGTGATTTATGTCTGTAAAGCCTGCTGATAAATTATTGGTTCCTATCAACTTCTTTCTCAGGATGAAACCCTGGGAGAGGAAGTTGCCATGGACTCATTAGAGCCCCCAGTGATTAACCTTGGTGGTGGCATTTGCTATCTTTATGATGGAAGAACATTTCCTCTCCTTATTCCACATACCCTTTTGACTACTGAACACCATCCATTTACTTTTCACATCTGACTGTGATTTACCCTTGTCCCAAGCATTGCTCCCTGGGCATCTGTAAGCTGCCATCCCGTGGTACTGGTCACACTGGGGTTTTAGGTTAAATCAGAGGACTCTTCTCCTCTCCTTTCCAAGTAGGAGTTTGAGATTTCCATTTCTTCTCTCCTGAAAGTTTCAAAGACATTAAAACTTTTACTCTTATCACTGTATGCTTCCCTACCCACAAATGTGCTGCAGCATGTGTCATGATTTCCATTCAGGGCTAGAACTATGAGCTCTGTACCCTTGAAAAGGAGGGATTTCCCTTCTTCCAAGGAGAAAGTACACGAGTCTTGGTTTGGACCTTGCAGCACCTGCCTGATGCTGTGATAATGGACTTTGAAAGTTTTGAGGCTGTTCAATTCCAGGTGTTATTTTAGGTCATTTCAGAAGCTTTAATGGCTCCCTGTGACTGCACAGCTGGACTCATGATAACTGAAGCACACACCTTGCAGGTGAAGGAATATGAAAAACAACATTAATAAAATGAGAATGTTTTAAAGGCCCTTTTCCCAAGTGCCTGATTCGGGCTTAAGAAAAGGCTGTGGAAAAGAAAAATTGGGTTTCTAAGCACTCTGAAGGGAGGCAATGCCCATGTAATGGTTGGGTTGCTTCTGCCCTTATGTCTTCAGTTACACTCCCCACAATATTTCATGTACGTGTGTGTATAAACCTCTCCCACTGACTTTTTCTGACTCGTGTGCAACTTTGGCCTCTAATATCTGTGGTGTGCTCGCTAGAGAAAATGAGAGCTGTGAAACAATAAGGCAAGGGCTACAAAAAGTGTCATGTTAAAAGCAAGCAAGAGCTGTTATTGTTAAACCTCCTGTTAAACAGGGAGCTTCCATGAAGCTGTGCAAGTCGTTCAAACCTAGTATCTCCCACTGCCCATTCTTCCTGTATTTTTCATAAGCTCATGGGGAATGCCCAGGCTGTGATCTGGAGAAGTGCTTTGCTCTCACAGCTGTAACTGAAGCCTCCAGATGCTGAATGCATAAACTTCTGCTGAGCTGGGACTCCTCTGCTAAAGGATCCTGGATGTCTCAAGTTGGACACTGTGATTTCCCTGACTACTTTGACCTTAATCTCCCTGTGCCCCAGTTTCCTGTCTGATCCCGGTATGATGAGGTAAAATGCAGAAGATATTCAATGGTGCCTACAAAGCACCAGCAGATTAGGGACGAGCACCACGACAAAAAAAAAATTAATCATGCCATACTCGAGCAGAGGTTGGCTGGGGTCCCGGGAACGTGGCACAGGGCCATGTTGAATGAGAAATGTAAAAGGGAAAGGCTTAGCCATTATCCATGCACTGAGCCATCCTGAGTGCATCCCAGGTGCTCCATACACAGGGAGCTTTAATTCTTCCTAATTCCTGTGTTTGACTCAGCTGAATGTTGTTGCCTCCCATAAGTTCTACATCCCTTTACTTTGTACTGCCAAAGGGACTAAGGGACAGCAGATCCATAACCTCCAGGTCTAGTTGTCCAGACTTAACTTGCCCAACACAACAGAGAATAAAGAATTCTCATCGGTGCCAAATTAGAATCCAGCCAGTACTTTGGGTCTGAGGTTTCATCAATACTTTCCATCAATTTTTATACCAAAAGCAGCAACTTTTGTCAAGTTTTTATTGATTTCCTGTCTGCCAGAGTGCTTTTTCAAATTTGTAATGGGGTAAGAAGCAAAACCCCCCAAAACAGGGAAGGAAAGAAACTGCATTTTTTTATTTTTAGGAAAGAAATGGCAATTTATTCCCTCCCTCCCGCACCTATTTTTTGCCACCGAAGTATTTTTTCTGGTATTATCAGCTGCTGCTGTGAGCAGAGGTATTTCCTCCTTTCTGAAGGAAAAGACAGTAGCCTGTCTTGAAGGCAATGCAGAAATGCAGATCTGATGCCATCCCCTCAGCAACTTTCAAACTCAGATTCCACCTTTATGGTGAGCAGGATGGTGGGCTCTGAGATGCTGCTTTGCTTCCTGCAGATTTCTGACAAACCCCACACACAGTTCTGGGGTAGTGTTTTTGGAGCCAGTAAAACTAAAAATGGACCTTATAGTCCTCCCTGCTGAGGAGAAGAAAGTTGCAGTACGAGCTCCCCTGTTGTCTCACTGCAGTTTCTGACAACAGGTGTACTTTACTCGTGGAGAAAGATTTATTAAGGGTCTCATGCGTCCTAGCAGAAAAGTCTCTTCTGTCACATTCTTTGGTGCAGATTCTTTGGACTTTAAGGAAAAAACTCTACCTGCTTTTCCACCATTTAACATCCTTCAGATGTCTCTGGCATCTGTTTCCTACTCGAGCTGTTGTTACAGCAATACCTGTAGGTCATTGGAAATCAAACACTGCTAATTTGGAGTTCGTATGTACAAATCACATTGTTTATAACCAAAGCTTGTGGTCATCCTGGTGATGGCTTTTAGAATGGGAAGTCTTCTGTGTGCACCTGGGGTAGAAAACAGCTCTGAGCCTTGCCAAATGTATCCCATGACTCAGTTCTGCTTACTATATTTTTAGACCCATGCAGGTGAGTCTTGTTGGGTGCCCAGGGTGGTCGCAGGGAACCTGACTCACCTTGCTACACGCAGCACTGAAAGCAAAGGAAATGTGAATCTGCTCAGCAGCTCGGATGTTCCAATGACTCAGGCTATTGGATTGGATCAGTGCCTGACCTGTTTATGCCGGTCTACGTCTCCCTCCTCTTCTAGGAGCCCTGGGAGTGATGATTCTTCAATTCATAAATTCATGGAAGATACATTTAGAGCTCTGTGCTGTGAATAAGAACCAGTTCTGAAATGTTTAATAGTCCCTGAAATAAAATAACCCTCTCCTGTAGATTTAGATTCCAGGGGTCAGCTCTTCACCACATGCAGCTGAACTTCATAGTGTGTGCTGTCTCCACTTGCTGTGGGAGTGTGGTGCTTGCCCACTGCCGGGTGGATCTGGGGTATTGTACCTTTTGTAGAAATACCAGAAAAGACGTAAATCAACCTGAGCAGGTGCTTCAAATTTCAGAAGAAAAGAAATGGTGAAGCAGAAGAGGAAGGAATTGTGATTACTTCGGTATAGCAATGTGTTCATTCTCTTTTTGCCTTTTTCCTTTCAGGAAAGGAAAGCTGGTTTCTTCCCTTAAAGAAATCCAGTTTGCAAGACAGGAGGAAAGAAGAACTAGGAATCCTCTGATCATCCATCAGGAATGTTGTTACATTGAGCTTAGACTTTTTTTTGTTTTTAATGTTTTAACAATTAATGAATTAATTACAATTGAAACTGTTTTTACTTACCTATTCTGAGACAAAAAAAAAAAAAAAGGCATTTTGAATCACAGTGGATTTTCTGCCACGTTTAAGAACAGCTGGTTGAGCCGGGGGTATTTTTGATGTAGAAAGAAGCTGCCTGGTTGCCTTTTTCCTACTTACACTGACCTGAAACCTTTCTGACAGTTTCCTGCGTGGTGGGGCTCGATGCTGTTTCCAAGCACAACTCGAAGATTCCCAAAAGAAGACAAGAGACTCTTTGCAGTTCCCAGTTTGCTTTCTTTGTCAGACTCTTCTTTTCAAGGTTATCTTTAGCCTCATCCAGCATTCCAGGAAAAGAAAGAGGTGTCCTCTGGAGTTTTTTGCAACCTTGATATAGAAGCATCCCACCACATCCTGCCATTTCTACCTGACGTCTGTGACATTTAAAGATATGTTTTTGGAGCTTGTCCCTCTCCATAACCTATTGTTTAATGAGTGCCACTGGAAATACAGCAACAGAACTTAACAGAGGGATCTGAAGTTGATGAGATGGAGCAGGGAGGATGGAATGACTCTTGGGCATGGCTGCCATACCGGGACAGAGAAGTTTAGCAGAAAGGGTGAACAAGAAGGGGTTTGATGAAAAGTCAATGAAAAGGGGCGAGTCTAGGTTTCAAAACAAGGTTGGGAAATGAGTAGAAAAATTCAGATTGGTTGGGATGGAGGGAACTGGGGAGCAGAGGTCCTGGCAACACTGTCCAGACAGATCAGTCACACAGTATTTGCCTGTGCGCAGCTGGTTTAGGTGAGCTACAGCTCACTTGAAACAAACAAAGGTGTTGCCCTCCACCCTCCAATTACCGGGAGCAAGATTTCCCTGGAGCTCGGGGCAGCGCTCAGCAGGAGCATCTTTTAAACCACACCACTCTAAGGAAAGCCCTGAAGATGCCAGACCTGGGGGGAAAACAATGAAGGTTTGACAAATGGGTGTGGTTCACCTTCAAAACGTGTCTTCTATCAGCATTCCCAAACTGATTGTAATTGAGCTGCTCCTGATTTGCATTTGTTTAAATGAAAGGAAAACCAGACATTTTTTCAGGGACAGCAGTACTGGTACCCAGGAAGGAGCTGTTCCTGGGTGTGGTAGAGCTTTTAAACTTTAAGCAGTGGAGTGCAGGTGACCTCAGTGTGACTTGCTGGACCAAGACTCAAGCACAGGAAGGAGCAGGTGCTGCAAACAGGATGAAAAAAGTAAATAAATTGATTTTTCCACAGTGGAACGATGTCCTCCGGGAGAAGCATTGCTGCTTGTGCCAACCAGGGCAGGAGTGTGCGGCACACCGGGATGTGCTCTGCAGAGCCCGCTCCTGGCTCTGGATGAACACTGATTTTCCATGTCTTAGTTCCTTCTACGATCCTTTCCTGTCTGCAGCAGCATGCAAAATTAGCAGAGGCAGAAGCAGTAGATGGAGAAATTCCTTCCAGGATTTTACTGTCCACAGCTTCAAATGTACTGTCGTGATCAAGAAATGGCTGGAGGGAGGACGGCGGCTGGGTCAGGAATGGGGCAGAGCTTACCCAGAAACTCGGGTGTGGCGCCTCACGGCACTGACTCACCTGCGCCTCCGGGGCTCGGGCGCAGCAGCGCCGCGTCCCTGAACACAGTGCGAGAAAGGAGGTCTCCAGCCCCAAATCCGCCTCCTGTTGCCTCGCACGGAGAGAGGGGGGAATCCTCCAAAAAATATCTTGACGGTTTCAGGCGAGGCTGGTGGCATTTTACACGTTACTCGCACTTTGCGTTCATCTTTTGCGGGCCAAGTGCGGCCGCCTTCAGTGTGCCACACAAGCATTCCCGAGCGTCTTCCCTCAAACCCATCCGCTGGGAAAAGAACAAACCCCACACAACAACCACAAACAAAACAACGTATAGGCGCAAAACCAGCGGGTTTGGGGGCTTTTCGGTGAGTTTCGCTCAGGGCAGAACTTCTCCGGGGACCAGCGAAGGGGGGGTGGGGGATGCTCGGCGGGGCGCGGTCGCGGGCTCCGCGCCGTGCCCCTCCCGCCCCGCATCCCCCCCATCCCCTGGCGTCCCCCCCATCCCCTGGCGTCCCCCGGCCCGGCGGGGCGGGCGCGCAGGCGCAGGGGGGGCGGGCGCGGCGCTGGGTGCGCGGAGCGCGGCGCGGCCCCAGACCGCGCTGCAGCCGCCGCGGGGGCGCCACTACCATGAGCGGCCGCGGCCGCCCCTGCGCGACTCACGGGCACCGGGCGCTGCCGCCGCCGCCGGCCCCCCCCCGCCGCCGCCGCTGCCGCCGCGCACCCCCGGCCCCCGAGCCCGGCGCTGCAGGATGCCGGGGGGCAAGAGAGGGCTGGTGGCACCGCAGAACACCTTCCTGGAGAACATCGTCCGGCGCTCCAGCGGTGAGAGATCCCCCCGTCACACATCCATCCAGCCATCCATCCGCCCGTCCGTCCATCCCTCCGTCCCTCCGGCTTCTCGCCCCGGCGTTGCCACGCCGGTGGGTCCGTGCCAAAGCGGTGCCTTCAAGGAACGGGATCCGCTCGTCCCCTCCGGAGCATCCCCTCGCGGTCCTTCCCCTGTCTCCCCGCACTTCTCACATCGCTATCGCTACTGCCAATTTGAACCTTTTTTTCCTTTTTTTTTTTTTTAATGAGACAATAAATTGTCATCCTCTCCGCTCATCGGGTCATTTTTCTTTTCCCCCTTCTTCTTCTTCTTTAGTTTTGTAATAATTAGGACTTGCAACCATTTCCATTCAAGGGGTTCAAAGTTTTTTGCAATCCTGTGACACTTTGAAGTCTGTGACAAAGGTACCGGGAAAGCGGTGAGGGAGTGACTGTGGTTTGGATGATGGTAATCCTGTGGCTGAGCAAATGGGAAAAGAACTGTCTGCAGTTGGTCATTTACGGCTCCTCTGTTAGGTGAATATTTACAGGGCTAGTTCAGGACTGTGTGGTATCCAATTATTCCTTGTTGCTGGAGTTAATTTCACCCTTGCATCCAGTGCAAAGCACTGATCGAGAGCACTCTACACAGCTCCATTAAAGTTACGATATGTTTGCAGCCCACTGTCTCTTCGGGTGTGCTGATGTAGATGCTGCTTTAGGCAAGTCCTGTGCTAGTTACATGCATTTTTTAGTGTAGTTTCACCCTGGCACATAACTACTGAGACACAGGAGTGTTTGCACAAATGTAGGAGAGCTCGGCTTTGGATTTGCTAGGAGATAACTCCTTGGTCAGCCCAAGTTTAGGGTGACCCTGCCCTGGGGAAGCACTGCTGTGCCAGCGTACACCTGGGGACAGGAGTGGGAACGGTGGGCAGAGCAGAGCATTGTGATGAGCTACCACATTTAGTATTAATCAAGACACCCATGGGGTGTGAAATCATGCTGAAAAGTGTTCCTTTCCACCTTTCCATATTGCACAGTGCTGGATGTACCTCGCATTCATACCAGTGTGGTCTGGTGTGCTGGCTTGGAGTTGATTTTGACAGCAGGTAGTGAAGTGGTGATTCATGGGTTTTCCTCATGAGCAGGAGTGGGATGAGGAGTTGGAATTTGTTTTAAAATGTTGTGTGTTAAAATGCCAGCTTTGTATTGAGCCATCAGCCATTTCTGGGGGGCTTCCTCCCTCTGGTCTTGCCTCTGTCAGTTCTGTGGTCGGCAGCTGACTCCCTGTCAAGCCCTGGAGCTGCACAATCTCCAAGAGCTGGTTTCCTGCAACAGTGTATTTATTTCCCAGAATATTAAATGGAGGCTTAATTAATAGGCGTTTATACAGCACTTTCCCTCTGACAATTTCAAAGTGTTGGGTGGAATTTAATTACACTTCACGGCTCCTTGTGGAAGAGGACATACAGAGGCTTTCTCAACCTGTTCTTCAAATTGTGGCTTAAATGGGGGCTTGGGGCATCACAGCTGATTTCCCTAGGTCGTGCAGCATGTTGGTGGCAGGGCTGGGAGCATGGTTTGGGAATGCCATGGTTTTGTATCGTGCTCTGATTAAATCACACATCCTCCCTCGTGAAAGCTCAGTAAAGCTTTGAGATATCAAAAATTGGAAAAGCTCAGAAGGCTTTCGAACATTGTATTTTAAAAGCACGTATCCCCTCCAGTTTTTAACCTGGTCTAATTTAGGAGCATAAATCATGCTGATCTGGTCATTCATTTTGCTTTTTCTGTGCCACTGATGATGTCTAAGCTTGATGTTAGCTAGAGAGGCAAATCTTCCCTGTTGGACACAAAGAAGAAAGTAGATTGGGAATTTGTGTTTAACTCATGTAAGTTGTCAGTGTTGTGAGCTGAAACATGATTTAATTCTTATTTTTGTCATCCAGGACATAGCCTTATTTATCCTTTATAGAAATAGTAATTTTCATTGGATTCAGCACTGTTTAATCCAAACTTAATAGTATACAGTGGAGCAAATCTGGTTCAAGTATCTCCTGCCAGTGCTCAGTAGAAGACAAGGATTTGGTCTGCTGACTGTCTGCTGAGTTTGTTTTTACATTTGGATTCACCAGGTTCCAAAGGATTTTTCACTGACAATTAGAGGAATGGGATGAAGGAAAGACTGATGATTGTTTTTTAAAATACATCTTCAGCATGCCCCCCCCAAAAAGCCTTTCTGTCACCGTTCCTGGTTCAGGAACATTCTCCTTTGAGATTTGTCATGTTTATGCAATCCCATTGCACTTCTTGATCATAAGTCTTTTCTTAACAACCAAGAGAAGGTTTGTAGATACAGGTAATAACTTCTATTAGGCTACGGGTACTGGTGGAAAAAATCAGGCAGGTATTTCAGCAGATTGGCTCTTCTTCAGGTGAAATGGAAGCGGTGGCTTCAAAATGAAGTGTAGATGGAGACAAATTACTCAGAGTTACCAGAGATGGATCCTAATAACAAAATTTATAGACAAAATTGTAATAATTTTAAAATGTGGAAAGTCAGAACTGGGAGCGGGTGTAGTGGGAACACGGTGTGCAGGCTTGGTGTGGTGTCTAGCCTGGTGTTAAAAGCAATCATATATTGAATTTTCAGCACTATTTGGGCACTTTCTCCTTAGGAAGGTTGTGAACCTTTGCATTTTACCCCAGCTTTGGCTGCTTATCCGGTTAAAATTGTGGGAGAAGTGCTCACAGTGTGCAGCCATGAGCAAAGCACCAAGGAGCTGAGCAGAAGGGAAGGGGGTGGCTGTGAGCGGGGTGGCCTTGCAAGGGGGTGACCGTGGCTCTTTGCCCTCTGTGTTGGAGAGTGGGAGAGCAGGGCTGCCCTGCTGGATGCCCCTCTCCCAGCCAATGTGTTTGGGAAGGACGGAGCAGCTGTCAAAGCGATGGAGAGGTCCCAGGGTGTCGCCTTGCCCGGGGAAGGTCTCTTTTGGAGACGACTTTACATCTTGGAGCTTGTGAAGTGCTTTAGGTGTTTAAGCATTGTACTTTGGTGTTTGGGCAGCATCAGAGGTTGCGGGTGCTTCCCAAAGCATGGGGTGGTGCATGGCAGCCTCTGCTTTGCAGGTTCTTTGCCCACACCACAGGTGAGCTCTGCTTAAGGAGAGCCAAAGCCTGTGGGGAGCAGCGGGGTCTGTCCTTAGTGCTGCTGTGGTTGGTGAAACCTGAGTTGGACAAAGGCTGAGGACACACAGACCTGTCTTCAGGGTAATCTCGGTGCACTCTCTGCAATCTTTTTTTTTTCCTTCTTTTAAAGCACAGTGAAAATACATTGAGGCTTATCTGAGGCTCACAAAGATTTGATACGATCTCTCTACAGCCTTGGCTGTGCCCTAGATCTTAAGAGCACCAGGTGCTTTGCTGAGCTGAAAGAAGAGGTGTTTTGTGAGAGCACTGAGCTAAATCACATTAAGGTGACTGCCTTTTACTGCCATTAGTGTTTGGGATGTTTAATAAGGATGATCCTGAGGGCAATGTTCTCTCCCAAGATGTTCTCAGCAGTCTGTGCCCATTATTACTGATACTATTGTCCGCTTCTTCAGTGCATTCAGAGCTCCTACTGATACTGACCTGTGCTCAGCATTGTGGAAGTGCAGAGGGTACAGAATTGGGCAAGTCTCTAGGTCAGGACAGGGATTCATTGACCTGTCCCATGGGCAGAGTCGTCCAGTGAGTTGAGCCACACACATCTGTCTTGCCTTCACAAATTGTATCAGCAGAAAAATTAAATATATGTTCATGGCATAATTTGCTTTTATGGTAGAGCATGAATTTGTGGAAAGGGTAACTCTGGGACTTGGCAGCAATCTGCAATAAAGACTGCTAACAGTTTGGAAGGGGGGATGAATTTTGTGAAAAACTGTATATAATCTTATCTATATGATAAGAGTCATCATTATTGGGTATTGTTTCTGTTGCAATAACTCTTAGAAGCTTCCTCATGAAAGTGGGTCTTTCACAAATGCATTTTGGCACTGGGAGGAAATCGTAGCTCTGTAAGGCTTGCATGGGAACTTCAGCATGAGTTTTAATGAAGCTAGCATTTAACTCCTGGTCTTTTCCAGCTTTATGCCATGTTCCTAAAAAGCAGGTCCTTCACACAGACCTTTCTGCCCTTCTGGGTCCCTGTGACTGATGGGTGAAAGGATCAGCCCTGTTCACAGGTGACTGTTGTCAAGGCAGGTTACCTGGAAAGGGGGGGGAAACAAGTGTCACATGTGTAGCAGTAAGACACCTTTTTAATTTTTATTCCACTGATATTACAGATAAAATAAGTGTTTCTTGTCTCTTCTTCTTACTAGCTCATGTAGGGTTCCTGTCTTACAGGCAGGGATGTGGGATGTGATACATGTGGGCTTCTCTCCCTTATATTAAAAGGAGCTGCATTTTCATCTGGCACCAATTAAATCACACATGCTGCAGAGAGGAAGTTCTTTAAAGTGAAGTACTTCAAGTTTACTGGATGTCTGTCACTGGGGATCCTCTAAGAAAAATGTAGAGCTCAGCAGTTCCTTAAATCCCCGCATAAAAGCAGGATGCGCCGTGGGGTGAAAGTTTCCATCCTCCAGTTCAGCTCAGAAGTTATCGAAGGGATGACCAAGGAGCTCATGTCATTAGGGCTTTCTTTGGCATTCGAAGGCACAGGGTTCCTTCTGCAGTGTCTGTGACTGCAGGGCGCTTGCTGACACGTAAATCAATGCAAAGTGGATTTTTACACTGACAAGCATTTACTAGATGACATATGTGAGGAGTTTTCAATTGCAGACGCCCTGTTTTCCTTGCTTTTCAAGTGGGCTCGCTGAGCGCAGATGGATTAAGCATATCAGACTGCTGCTGAAGTTGGGGGAGTTCTGCATGGTCTAAAATGTTTATTTTTACTTTAAAAAAAATAGCTATGGAAGCTCTGTGCCATTTTATTACTTTAGAAACTTAAAGAATGCCATATTGTTAGCTAAAGGAAAATCTGGATTTCCTTGAGATATGATCAGCTGCTTTGTAGTCTCATTTCTAATTGTGGGTCTGCTCTCTTCTCTTCTCTTCTCTTCTCTTCTCTTCTCTTCTCTTCTCTTCTCTTCTCTTCTCTTCTCTTCTCTTCTCTTCTCTTCTCTTCTCTTCTCTTCTCTTCTCTTCTCTTCTCTTCTCTTCTCTTCTCTTCTCTTCTCTTCTCTTCTCTTCTCTTCTCTTCTCTTCTCTTCTCTTCTCTTCTCTTCTCTTCTCTTCTCTTCTCTTCTCTTCTCTTCTCTTCTCTTCTCTTCTCTTCTCTTCTCTTCTCTTCTCTTCTCTTCTCTTCTCTTCTCTTCTCTTCTCTTCCTTATTCTTTTTTTCTTTCATTCTGTGGCTGCTGGGATGGGGTGGTGGGAGAGGTATCCTTTCCTTTTGGGGGAAGCTTGAGTGCTGCTGAGCACTTGCCACAAGAGGTCACTGCAAGAGCTGCTGCATTCCCAGGTTAATGTTGAAACCTGAGAGAAGGGAAAAAATTAAATTGTTTTTTTTTTTTTTGAGGAAACATTCTGATTTTCTTATTGCAGTTGGAAGGAGTATACAGCCAAAGAATAATGTCAGGAAGTGGAAATACATTTAATTAGCCTGTTTTACAGGGTGCTGTCTGGTGGTGAACTGGGATTTTAAGTTATTCTCTTGAATAGCTGAAGGAAATAGGATTTTCTGATTTGATAACATTAAATAATAGAAGATTTTGGAGTTGGTACATTAATAATCTGCTTTTCAGATTAAAAAAAAGGACAATACTCGTTCAATCAGCACACTCAGGGGACTGGCTATTGTAAATGCTAAGCCAGGGGTATCCCAAGTGGCCAGGGCCTGACTCCACACCCTGAAGGGGTTCTGGGACCAGTCCTGCTGAAAGCTTTGCTTCAGCCACTGGCACAGAGAGGAGAGCACAGGAGATGCAGTCAGTTTTCTGCCCAAACGTGGGGGTTTTTTTTTTTGAGAAGCAGCCAGGCTGTGTGGAACTGCAGCCAGGACTCGCTGCGGGTGCAGTGTTTGCAAGAGGAGCCCCCTGTCTGAACAGCTCCTGTTACCACAATTTTCTCCTCTGGGAATGTGAAGCCAACACTCTCATTTGTATAAAGCTGGAAGTCTGGATTCTGGTTGCTCCCTGAGGGTGCCTGTGTGCCTTGAGTGAGAGCTACAGCATGCTCCAGTTTAAATTTAGTCTCAGTACATCTATGTTGTGTTCTGCATAATTTTAATAGAGAGCAGATTCAGCAGTGCCATTTAGATGATAACCGGGATAGGTGAGGGTTAGTTTAATTCTAGGGTAAATGGATGTGTGGGGGAGAAACTGTTATCAGAATTGTACGAAATGTCATTTTTCAGGTAATTCGTAGAGATGCTCTCATGTCCTTATTGCTTCAGAGCTCTTCCTGGGGTCAGCAATGTGCCACAGTTAAGGCTGGGGCTGTTTGTGGGCTTCCACATTCCAGATGATTACAGTTAATTTTCTAAGTTTTCAGGAGGTAAATTTCAGGCAGACTCTAATTTTTCTTCTTGAGCTCGCTTGCTAAATTGCTGAAAGCTTCTGTGTTCCCAGCTGAGCGACTTACATGTGGATTTAACATTTCAGCCAGTGCTGGATTATTCGGCTTCTGTTTTATTTGAGGAGCACGTTTTTGGGCAGGAAATGGATCATTTCAGCGTAGTCAGTGTGGTGACACCTTGCTCTGGGTTTAGCCCTCGTTGCATCTTCATAATATGAGTGTTAAATAAAGACAACACTGGCACAGAAAGGTGACGTAAAGAGTTGGTCCTTTGAGAGTGGTTTTTTTTTTCAGGCAAGCAACACTTAATGTACTGGGTAAATTGGATGACACTGATGTTTTGCATGCTTTAAAGACACTGGGGAAATTATAGCTTTGTTAGAAAACAGCACTGTGGTTTTACAGACTGGAGCACAAAGTGCTGGTGGAGGTTGCTGCTTCAAGAACAGAAGTTCTTCTGCAGCCGAGCCCAGAGCTGGAGGGATGTTGGTGCCTGCTGAGGCAGATTTCAGAGGGCTGTGCCCTCCAAAGGGGCTTAAGGTCTTCCTCTGTGTTCCATGGGGATGCAGCACATCTTGAGCATGTGGTTGGAGTCACCACAGACAACACTGGGCACTGTCAGGGCCAAGACCTCCTCAGGAAAACTGAGAAAATTAAAAAAGAGAACTTTTTTTGGACACCCCTCCCGAGTACACACACAGAGGAGCACCACCAGTTTTCCAAGATGCTCTAAGCAAGTCTGCAGAAATATGCTGACCCTGTGTAGTTACGAGGAGAATCGGCTGACAGCAGTTGAAGTGGTTTGGGGCTTTTATATTAGCAAAAAAGGGCAATTCACAGCCCCTGTGAGGTCTGGGCTGCCTTTACTCTGCAGTGGAAGGGTGGTAGTTCTGAAGGACAGCTCTGTGTAAAGCTGTTAGAGGTAGGAATTTGTTCCTAGAGGGAAACACTGCTGCTTTTTGTTATTATAATCATTATTGTTGTTTGTGTTCTGTTACTACTTTATTTTCTTTACAGCATCTTTTCAGTGGTGACCTTTCTAAAAAAGGTCAGTTGCCTGTTTCCTTGAAAAGAGATGGCATTCTCAGAAATGGTGATTTAAACAATTTTGGTTACAAGTGATACCCAAGCATTTGAGAAAAGATGATTAGAGACAACGTTTCTCACTTGGTTAAGCATATCTCCTGGAATGATTTAGCTGTTCTTGCTCTCCTGTCATTACATAACATGAATTTTACACTGCTTTGGGCATTTTGTTAGTTAAAAAAATTGCTCGCACACTGTGGTCATTTTATTTTAATAGCAAGCACAAGGCTCAGCACTGTGTTGAGTGCTAGCTACTGCAAGGTAGAGTAAGATTAAAGGCTTGCTGCTCTACAGCATAGGCTGCCTTCACACAAAAGAGCCTTTTTACAAAATACAAGCGTGGCAACAGCAAATGCAGTGCCTTTTAAAAAATTGTTTTCCTCAATTGTGTTTCCCAGCCTGAAGTTTTGCTGACTGTATGCCTCTAATACCCCGTTTCCTTGCCATCAGCATTAAACCTTGTAAATAGGAGAGTTATATTAGCTAATAAAAAGCCCTCTGCCTTCCTAAGAGGAATCTGGCAACTCTGAGACAGACGAGTCTGCTGGCAGACCCTGCTTTCCTTACAGACAGACTCTGGTGTTTGGAGGTGTCTAGTCAAGGAGCATACACAACCTACAGAGTTGTGATTTGGGCTCTCTACAGTACATCAGAAAGGGGAATGGCTGGAGAAGTTGGTTGGTGGAGGCCATGACATCAAGACAAGCTTAAAAATAATAAAAATTGACCTTTTATCTGTAAGGAAATGCGAAGTGGGCATGCACTTTCAGCGCGTCAGAGAAATCCAAGAAGGATGAACACATCACCAGAGATTTCAGGGCAATCATGGTGTGAGTTTCGAAATTAGCTGCATATAAAAGTGTTTTCAGTACGAGATACCACACCATGGTCATCTGGATGCCAGTGTCCTGGAGTTCCACCATATATTGGATCAGGCCAGCATCTGTCAGAGTCACTGTCCTGCTTTCAGCAGTGACCAGTGTCTTGCTGACCAGTGGGGAAATCCCCAGCCTCTGTAGTAAAATACTTGTGAGATTGAGAGTTGCTGTGCATGGAGAGAGAAGATTTTCCTTTCTGGGCCACAGCATGGATACTGCACAAGTTTTAGTTTCCAGCACCTTACAGCAGAACATCAGCTGTATTTATGCCCTGCCATTCATAACTTTGGCTATCCTTGGCAATCCCTGTTGTGATCTTTCCGTGAAGTTGTGAATTCATGTGTTCTGGTGTAGGTGTAGTGGCTGGTTGTTATGAGTAATGTCCAGTTATGAGTAACTAAACTCTCTTGAGAAACACTTGTTATTGAGAATACCTCCAATATAACATACTCTTTCAAGAGACTTGCTTGCAGAATACAGCTCTTGTCTGTTGGATCTGACAGGAGTATGGCTGTAGAGATCCCAGTGCTGGTGTCCTTGCCGTGCCCAGCACCCTGCCATTTCCAGACCTTTTGTTGGCTCCTTTTCTTTTTCTTCTGAAGAAGGCACAAAACACCCCTTTCATCTATTGGAGACTTGAGAAGGGAAGGAGAAGCTGCCTCTCCTATGAAGGGAGTCTGAACACCTCCGTTCTTGGCTGCCCTGTGGCAATGGAGATGAAGATAAAATGAGGTTTTTTCCAGCCCTTGTCTCTTACACCTGGTTCAGGCAGGCAACTGGAAATTGGACAGAGTGGAATTTGTCACAGAGTCATGGAAATCATAACTAAAGGCACAACTGTGATGACCTTTCTTAGCCAGGAAATCGTGAATTTGAATTGCAGAAATACAGAAGTCAGGCATGCAGGTGGATTTAGTCCAGGAGTGGCTGTGGATCCATCCTCAGGGGAGGGAACTGAAGAAATGGACTTCCAATGAGTAGTTAGTGGTGATGACATGATTTTTATAAAATTATGGTCAAAAAAAGAGAGGTTCTCTCAAAGCGTCCTGTTGTCCAGTACACAGTTTGGATTTTTACAGCTGGGTATGGACTGGCTCATGTAGAACTAAATCTGCCTGGAGTTATGATCTGTAACTTTAGAAATAGGGAAGAATTAATTGTGTCTTGGTTGAAGAAAATAACATGGCTCCTGATAAAATATAGGGTAGGTTAAATACAGAGAGTCCTGTGGATACTGACATTTGGGAACACAATAAAACCCAAGGGTCAGACACTGACCTGTTCTTCCTTCAATTTTATCAAGTTGCCCAGTGAGCAGCAGCATTAATGAAACGTGGATTCCTGTGGTTTTGTGCCCACAGTTGGATTTATTGGTCTCTGACAAGAGGCAAACATCGAATCAAGATTTTCCTTCAGCTGGAATTGGACACACACACACACACACAGATATTGGTAGAGGACCTGGCAATGCTGGGTTTGTAGTTGGGCTCAATCATCTTGGAGGTCTTTCCCGACCTAAAAGATTCTGTGATTCATATTCCTGTGCTGAGCATGGATGAATGAGCTTTACCTTGCTTAGGAGACAAGAGTAAAAAAACAGAAGTCAATTAAGTAAAGGAAAATTCAAGGGGAGGAAAGAAAACACCTTTTAATATCTGGTCAGGCTTCTATTCTGTATATTATGGATCTGATCTAACCTTAAAAGTGAGAAATACTAATATCTACCAAGATATTTCTAGTCTCTTTTTTTACCACAAATTTTACAGGATTTAAAAGAAAAAACAAACCCACAAAAATTTATCAATAGCTTGGCTTTATGTTTTGTCCCCTCCCAGGTTTCTTGTGGATTTGATCAGTTTGGTGAATGCCTTATCAAATATTTTGAGACCCTCAGGTGCAAAGAAGTAAAAAAATCCACAGAAGACAACCATTAAATGCTGTTAATCTGGCTGCACCGTGTGTGTACTTGTGCTGTGTGCTCTGTGTCCTGAAACAGTGACGTGGTGGGAATGCACAACTGAGTTTCTGTCTGTGGATGGGGAGGCTTTGCAGCAGGAGGGTTATCTGCTTTTGGACTGTGGCCCTCTGGGGAGCTCAGGCAAGTGCAGAGCATCCCTGAGTGCATCATCGCCAGGCTGTGCCCTTTGTGTCGAGATGTGTGAGCAGAATTTTGGCCAAAGATGGTTCTATAAAGACAATCTTTCCAAATCTAACCTGAGGGTCGTCGTTGCAACCTTGGGTGGTTTCCCTGTGGGATGGGAAGTTCAGAATTGCTGATGCTCCCAGCATCTCCAGCTCCTGGAGTGGGGTGGTGATGGGGTGGCAGCCGTGGGGAGAGCTCGGTGGGTTTGGGGGGCTGGGGGTGTCTCCCCGTTTCCAAACTGGAGGTGCTGCCTAATAACAGAAGGAAAAAAAGCCTTGCAGCAGTGTTAAAGTGGTAAGATAAAAAGCAGCTCTTTAATGAAAGCTTTCAAGTGCACAAATACGGCTTTGTGCACGCGTGAACAAGGATTTCTACAATTTTTGTCAGGTTAATTAATTAGTATATCTGGCCAGTACATCCAACAGGAAATCAGTTACGCCACTAACCCACCCTCGGGTCAGCCCTTTGGAGTTTGTCCAGGGGCTTCTTTGCCCTATTTTCTTGTTATATCTCTTCACTTCAGGTTGAAAACAAAATGTCCTTATCAGAAATTCTCCGCCAAAGTAGAAGACTGAACAGAATTTCAAGAATGTGTTAGAAAAGGGTTAGCTTATTATGAGAAGGGGCAGGAAAAGTGCTAGAAAGTATACAACTGTATATTAAAAATCTACGAGGCTACAAATATATGAAAATATATAAAAAGCTAAAAAATCTTTAGGCATCAGAGGAGATGCAGGTGTGGGGGGAGCATCAGTACGGTGGGATGAGCTCCAGCAAACCCTTTGGTCCCCAGGGGTTTAGGATGTCCCCTGAGCCTGGCTGAGTCCTAGCAGAAAGGGCTGGGGGAATCCAGGGGTATTTTATGTAATGCCCAGGCTTTACTCCGTGTCTCCTGCTGCTTGTAGCGAGGGCATCTTCCTGTGGGCAGCAAAGCAAATTTTTAAAGTTGACATTCAGGCTTAAAGAATATTTGTGATGGATCCAAATAAATGCCTTGAGCTTAAAAGTGTTAGATTTTACAAAATCTAAACTTCTATTTCTCCCACTGGCTGGCTTTTAAATATTTTAAAATCAGCTTTTCTGTAGAAAATCCAATAATCTCCAGATTATTTTTTTTCAAAATTCATGCTTATAAAGAAAAAAGATAGAAATACTGGTTTTTTTAGTACATGGTCCTTATTCAATAGAATAATATTTGCAGAACGTACAATCCAGTCACAGTTATTAGCACTCTGAGTAGGGCATGTGTAGCTCATGCAAACTCAGTATCACTTTTATGTGAAAATCAATATGCACACCTGAGTAAATGTCTGTTGTTGTCATAGCCATTCTTGGGCTATTATGAGGAAAATTTGTAAAAATATCCTTATTTTTTTCCCCCACAAGAACTGTTGAAAGGAACATTTCCTATAATTTTTATACAACAATGATTTTTAATAGTTATATTTTTAAAGCTTTTTAGCACCAATGAATGGGACCACATAGTTCCGTAGCTGTAGTCAAAATGAAATTGAAAACTAACAGTAAAAATAAAGAAAACACTGAAGATTACCGTGGACTACAATTTAAAAACCTCTGCTAAGTGAGAGTATTATTTCTGAAAAAAAAATTAGGAATGTTTACAGTGTCAATGAACATAAAATCCCTACAACATTGTGTTTAAGCGAGAGGGGTATTTCCTTTCTTTGGAAACGCCTTGCTAAAAGCAGGCATGGAAGAATTTAGCTGTTTTAGGACTGACTCATAATGTGTTGGTGCCAGTCCATGCATACAAACTGTAGGCACTGACTGAAAGAACAGATGATTGAAGCGATATTTAAACCTGAGTTCAGCCTCCTAGAAATACTCCCTGCCCATACTTTGTATTTACAGCAATGGGTGCACGTTATCAGGATGTGCCAAACCCACCTCTTTGTATATTTAGTTGACTGCCTCTGAAGTTCTTAGAATCGTAGAATGGTTTGGGTTGGAAGGGACCTTAAAGACCACCTTCCACCAGACCAGGTTGCTCAAAGCTCCATCCAGCCTGGCCTGGAACAATTCCATGGATGGGGCATCCACAGCTTCTCTGGGTAACCTGTTCCAGTACCTCAGCACCCTCATAGTAAAGATTTTTTTCCCAATATCTAATCTAAACCTGCCCTCTGTAATTTGGAAGCCATTCCCCCTTGCCCTGACACTCTGAGCCATTATCAAAATACCCTCTCCAGATCTCTTGCAGGCCCTTTAGGCACTTGTTTTGGATCATCTGAAGTCCCTTTGGCACCTATCAGCTCCCAGATTGTGCTAAATTTCTATGTGGGCCACTTAATATCCACACTCTGAGATGTGGTGTGGCATGTGGTGTGCCATGAGATGTGGGTGCAACTCACCCTTCCCCAGCGGCTCCTGGCGCTCTGTCCCTCATCCCAGAGATGCTGGCTGTGTGCTGCAAAACAGACTCAGACCTGACAGGAAGAAAAAATTACTTCTCTCAAGCAAAAGAGTCATCATCAGCTTTGGGCACGCATACAATTCAGCGTTTAAAACTCAGTTTGCAAGTTAATTTAATGTTGCTTTCGAGATACGTATAAAATAAAAATAAAACATGGTATCTTGCCCAGATGTTGTGAATAAATGATTGCTTTCTAAATTGTTAAAGCATTGGTGCTTATATCAGTATTTTGGGGTGTAGGAAGCTGCTTGCATTACCAGGAGTTATCCTATTTCATCACAAATTCTTTTCAGATGTCCATTTGGATTTCAGTTCCCTCTGAAGCATCACGATGGAAGTTACTATCACAAATAACTCTGCATCTGCTGTGTAACACAAGGAGGATTTCATTGTATTTTGCCACTGACAGCAGCCCTTTCTTTTGCTCTTTGTCCTTTCAGAATCCAGTTTTTTGTTGGGAAACGCCCAGATCGTGGACTGGCCCGTAGTTTATAGTAATGACGGATTTTGTAAACTCTCTGGATACCACCGAGCTGACGTCATGCAGAAGAGTAGCACCTGCAGGTATGCCCACTGTGTGTTTGCTGCCACTCGGTGCACTTGAAAACTTTTGATCTGCTGGGAGGAATGGTGAGGTTTTGGGAGAAAGGATCGATGTAAGAAAGGCGCTGTTTTGCAGATGTTGAAGTCTTAAAACAGGCTTTAGATGGATGAAACTGGCGACTTACTCAGAACTTATACATGGTAAAGCACCTTGAAATTTATCCTGGCTCGTATTGGTGAGAATATACTCTAGCTAATGATCCAGTGAAGACAGTGGGGTTTTAGGTAATATAGTGCAAAGGCACTTCTGCTGGATTGTTGTGAGTTCTGCTGTTACCATGCCAGGAGGCAGTGGGCTGTTCTGTAGCCCACGCTGGCCCCTGTTATTAAGCACACACAGAGCCCAATAATGCACAAAGTGCATCTTCATTCCCAAGAGAGTGATTAAGCTGCTGATATATTTACTCTAAGCGTTGCAGCTTTATGGCTTTTTTCCTTTATTGGTGGTCTTTCAGGAGCGAGCAGCTGTGATTTGTGGCTGGACGTGCATTTGTGCCGTGCCTGCTGCATCCTTTAAAAAGAGATGCTTTTGGGGAAGGACTGGCTCCCTGATGTGTGTGAATGTGTGTGGAAGCAAAGGAAACGAGGGACAGAGGCAAGAAGGGAGGGCTGAGGTGCAAGTTTGTGTAGGTTTTCCCTTTCTGCCTTCAGGGAGCGACCCATTCCAGGCATTGGGGACAGAGGACGGAATATCTGGCAGTGTTCAAGGCCAGGCTGGATGGGACTTTGAGCAACCTGGTCTGGTGGAAGGTATCCCTGCCCATGGCAGGGGGTTTGGAACCAGGTGATCTTTAAGGTCCCTTCCAACCCAAACCGTTCTGTGGTTCTGTGATTCTGTGATCTACAGTGATAATTTCTGGGAGGTGATGCTGCCGTACGCTGGTGATCAGCTGGTGCTTCAGCTGGCAGGGTGAGCCTGTCCCTGGATGGCAGTCAGTGCTGTGTCCAGAAAGCACCATGTGCTGGTCTGTGGTCACTGCTCTCATCTGCAGGGAAGAGGAGGAAGTGGGATCTGGGATTGCTCTGTGCAGCCAAATGTCCTGTCAGGGGCAAGAGGCAGGAGATGGGCACGTGCTGTTGAAATGAAATATTCATTCACACAGTAGCAACAGCGTCAATACACTCTGGGGGGCTGCAGGAAACAGCCTTATCACAGCTGCCCTGGAGATACATACATGCTTTCCCCTTTGCTCTCTGCCATCCTCTGTATTAAACTGTCTGTGTTTGCTGTGAGCCAGCACTTTCATAGCCTGTGCACATTAAAATAATTACAAGTACAGAATGGAATTGTAGGAAATTGTTGAGGAAGCGAAGGTTTGGCAATTCCTGTCTGATAATGATGCGTGTGTGCTTCAAATATTGAGTGGACCAAAAGATTTATTCCATCTGGGTGCTTGTTTTAAATGTGATAATCTCCTGTTACCATTTGTAAGGATCCTGTTTTGACCACATTCAAACAGGTCATTGAGGTGAATCATACGAATCAAGGAGGAATTACTGTGAAAAAGGGAACTGACAGCAAAGATTTTTTTTTTTTCTTTCATCTTCATTCTAGACACCCACCTTTGGATTTTGAGGGGAGCCCTCTCTACACTCAAAGCATGACCAACACTGTTGTGTGTGGCTGTTGGGCAGGCTGGATGGGGCTTTGGGCAACCTGATGTGGTGGAAGGTGTCCCTGCCCATGGCAGGGGAGTGGAATGAGATGATCTTTAAGGTCCCTTCCAACCCAAACCGTTCAGGGATTCTATGAGTTACACGTGCAGTGTGATGTTTCTTGCGTGTTAGGAGACATTCCAGACGTGAGAGAGCTGGACAGATTTTGGATTAAGTGAGAGCTAGACAGATTTTCAGCATGGTTACCATTTAACAGGTAGCCTTCCAGAGCAGCTAGAGCAGCTCTGATGAGAGATATGGAGATGATTGGTCTTAAAGGCCAATGGTGCCTGCTTAGGCTACTCAGCAGAATGTCACTGGAGGGGTTTTTTTTTATATCTGGGGCTGTTGTTTATAGTATTTTCTGGGTCAGGGTCCCAGTCCAGTTTTGCCCAGATTATGTTATGTTATATATAAAATTTGCTTTATATGCAATGTTTGCTGCACTGCTCTAAAAGAAGTGCTCTGGGTTAGGAGTGCTGTGGTGCCACACCCTTATTGCAGGTTTTGGAAGGGTCTGCTTTTCAGTGCCAAAAATCCAACCAAATTAAATATACAGATACAAACGATGTAAATCTAGCCCCTGATTCACATTGTTTTTATTACTGATCATGAGTGTGATAAAGGACAATTTATAAATATGGCAATGTTTGGTCAGTTTGCCTCAGGCTATAAGTGCCTCAAAATCATCTTTCAGCCATGCTTTTCTCCTGGTGCTCCAGTGAGTATTCACTATATTCCCTTTCCCACCCCGTCCCCTACGTTGGGATTGTTCATAGGCCGTGTAGGTGTGGCACTCCTGGACATGGTTTAGTGGTGGACTTGGCAGTGTTGGGTTAACAGTTGGATTTGATGGTCTTAAACGTCTTTCCCAACCTAAATAATTCTGTGATTCTGTGATTTTAAGTCTGAGATGGTCTTGCCTGATACAGATCACGGGGAGGGGTGGATCAACTGAAGGCACTGGAGGTGTGAGTGATTTTTGTTCCAGGTCAAGCAATGAATTAGTCCTGTGACAGGCTGGTAATTCCTTTGATTTTGCACTTCTCTCATCTTTTTAATCAGCAGCAATATGCCCACTGGCAGGAAAATCACTTAGAAATCCCTCAGTACAAGTGCCCGTCTCCTTAGTTTTACAGGCACTGTATAAAAAGCACATTGTTCATAGAAGTCAGGCTATATTGGGTGATGGGAGTTGCTACGTGTTCTTCCTGAGCTCACATGGCAAACCTGCATGTGTAGCTTGGGCTGGTATTTAGAATAATTGGTGTAATGAGTGCTAAAATGTATGGAATTTTTAGGTGGAAGAACTTTCATCTGCTGTGCCAGGTGAAAGTGAGCTGGCAGTCCAGGAGGAATGGGGCATCTGTGACTGAGACACCTCTAACCTCCATTTAACCATAAAACCCCTGCCTGGAGGTGCATCAGTAGGTCAGCCAGCATCCAGGAAAACCACTGGTTTCATGCCCAGTTGTCCACAGATGTGACCATGTATGTCTTCATGAACACATTGAAAGAATAAACAGTTGTCAAACACTAAAATGCAGTTTAATGCTGCAAGTTAGATCAGTGTTTTCTAAATATTGCTGCTTTTTAGTTAAGCTCTGTGGTTTTATCACACCTTTGGAAGAGCAGGCACCCTTTGAGTGGCTGATTAGTGGACCTACCCTGCCATTTGACACTTGGCATTCCCTCCAGGCTTTGCTTTGCTCGCCTTTCCCTGCACCTGAGATTTTCACAGCCACTGTTCCCACTGAAACACTTGGTCAGCATCTCTGCTCCCCTTTGTTTTGATTTACTGCCGTGACAAGTGGGATTAAAAAACAGTCTGCAAGGGAAATCCTGGCTCCAGTGAAGCTAATGGCAAAACTCCCACTGTGCTGAAAGAAATGGGATTATGCACGATGGGTAGAGCTGGACTTGAGAAAAGTTAGATTTGGTGCTGGGATGTCACCTCTGCGGCCTGATTTTTGTGTGTGAGAAGGTGTCCTTGCAGTGCCAAAGCTGTGCAAAGAAGCCCCACTGAGGATGCCAGTGTGACCCACAGAGCTGCACCTCAGAAATGGTGTCTGCTCTTCACCTTGCAGAGTTTGAAGCTATTGATGTGTATCTGTATCTGCTGTTCCTCCCAGGTGGATGTTTGTCTCTTGTAATTGCTGCCCTGAATGCTTCTGGATGAAGAGAGCTGTAAATTGGGTGTAGGGTTGGACGCCTTCTGCGCTTCACTTTTCCTGGATAATTCCTCTCAAACAGCTGTTACTGCCCTGCAAACCCAGTCCTGCTCTGATGCTGCTGCTCTGCATCCTGGCAGAGGACAGAGGAGCACAATGTGAAACTTCAGATGAGGCTTTTCTGTGCCAAGAGATGCTTTGAGAGGCAAGCGGGAGCCCAGGCATCTTAAATGACAACTGGTCTGTTGTAGAGGTGGAGAAAATATCTAAAATTGTGCCTTTCTCTGTGTATTTCAGCAAGTCTTGCTTCTCTTTGATAAGTGTGTTTTCTATGTAGTAAGATTCCCAGTAGCGGAGTGGTTTTGATATTTATGTCTTGTACAGTTTGCACTCAAGGCATTTGACAAGCACTGAATAACAAAAAAAAATATGAGGCAGAAAAAGACAGAGTGATTGACTGAAGGAGTCCCTCCATGTGTACAAAATAGGACAGACTAAATTAAATTAAACTTGAGATAAGCAAAAACCTTACATAACTTGTACAGTGAAAGGCTCTGAGGTTCCTTTGGTGCTGTTAAAAATTGCCTTCTGAAAAATGTTTTTATTGTTCCAGAAGCCTTTAAAATGTCTCTTTATGTGTGAGTATGAGATTTGAGCATTACAGGTTTACTGCAACAATAAGCTGCCTGTAATTTAAAACATAAAGTTGATTGATCATATTCTGCAGCACTAACAGGTATCATCCACCTCTCATCATCAAATAGGATTTGTCATTTTAGCACTAATTAATGGTGACTTTCTGTACTATAAGTCATGTAAAATCAAGCACTTCAACAAATTCTTGCTATTTTTTCCTTCAGGACTATGAGAAGCATTGTTTTAAGTCTCAAGAAAAAAAAAAGATGCATCAGTGCATTAAAAAAGGCATAGATTAAAAAAAAACTATTAAACTCTTTTTGTTGTCATCTCATGTGTAAATGTATAAAAGGTTATCAGCTGAAATGGGGAGAGAAAGGCAGGTCGTTTGAAAACGAGCAGTAGGCTGTGTTCTGTGTGTCCTCCAGGCAGCTGTGCGTGTTAATGATAATCAGCACCTTAATGAAGCCTCGTGCCTGGGTAAAACCATCTCCTGACATCAGCTGCTGTAGTGGCGTCTCCTCCGCAGTGCCGTCCCAAAGGGGACAGTTTTGCCACGCCATTTATAGAACCACAGAACCATTTAGGTTGGGAAAGACCTCTGAGACCATCGAGACCAACCACTCCCCCAGCACTGCCCCCCTCACCGCTGAGCCGCGTTCCCAAGTGCCGCATCCACGTGTTCTTTGAACGCTTCCAGGGGTGGCGATTCCACAGCACCCCTGGGCAGCCTGTTCCAATGCCTGACCAGGCTTTCAGTGACATTTTTCCTGATACCCAATCTAATCCATGTCTGTGCCTGTGTTACCAGTGAGGAGGCACCTGTAGTGACATCCAGATGTTGCAGCCGCTCTGGTGCCTCCATCACCCAGACCAGGCAGCCCTTTGTTGTGGGAGCAGCTCCTTTGCCTCCCTGGGCTGGCTGTGGAAAGATTCATGGTCTGGCCTTCATTGAGTACTTTAATGCTTGCCGAGCCACTAACCACTGTGTTGTTTTATTGTTTCTTTCAGAGCAGTAGACATAAAATAAATGTTTATTGAACCTTTGGAGGTCTGTTGATCAATAAGAGAAGCTGCACTGAAACCACAGAGGCACTGATAGCTTTTCCCTTTCATATTCTCAGGGTTGTCTGTTGAAGGTTTCAGCTGAGGCTCAAGCTGTTTGTGAACAAAGAGAATTGGGGGGGGGGGGAAGTCTGATCAATTAAAAGTATATTCATCCAAGTGTCTGAAAGCTTTTATCTGATGTTCCATTTTCTTTCAGTTCTGTAATTGGGAATTTGCAGAGAGCAGCCTTCACTTATTTTTAATCCAGGGGAGAATGACAATAAAAGCCTGGCTGTTTCCTTACAAAGGCTGTCAAAAGTAAGGTCAGGGGGTTGGGTTTGCTTACACCAGCTGGAGGTCTGACCTGGAAAAGAATGCAAAGATAAGATAGTCGAGTGGCAAGAAATAGCAGAGTTAAAATTACATTTTTATATTCTCAGCCTGGAGAGGGATGAGTCTCCAAAAGCTTTTTAGTATTTTCCAGTGAACTATTAAAGAAATGCAGTATACAGTAAGGAAAATGAGGATGAACTTGGTTGTTTGGTAGTGGTGCAGACATAGCTACACATTACAGTCAGTGCTCCTCACTGTTTAAATCCTACCTCTATTTGTATTGGTATTTAGTAAAAGAATTCAAATTATCTTATTGTCCCAGATGCATCTTGACAAGATTAGATTTGCAGCCATGGGTTCAGCAAACAGCCTTTACCTCTAGTAGCTGACATTCCTCCTCCAGAAGGATTTTCAGGAGGATTGAAGAAAATTTGGGAGATTTTAGAGGTTTTGTTCAATTTTCTCTGTTTTGACAGCAATAGTACCATGGCCTGCAGCTGTGGTGAGAATGGTTTCATAAGCTGTCAGCTCTTTTTCTAACCATGTATCCTTAAAGATATACTCAGTAAAGCACTTAATGAAGCATTATGGTGGATTTATTTGCAGTCATTTACAGTAAGAAGGTGGTCATGGTTACTCTCTATTTTAGGTGTCCTTGTGACACTCTAAATATTTAAATGGAGTGTAAATCATAATTACCTTGGTAAATGACAGTTCACAGCATCTTCAATGCTTTTGCTGTTTAAGGCGACTGTAACAATGTTGTTGCTTGTCTAGAAAAAAAGAGAAATCTTTTTTTTTTTTTTCAGTTTTATGTATGGTGAACTGACAGACAAGAAGACCATTGAAAAAGTCAGACAGACTTTCGACAACTATGAGTCAAACTGCTTTGAAATTCTCCTCTACAAGAAAAACAGTATGTATATATATTTGTGTGTGGTGCTGGGAGTGATAAAGCATATTTAAAGCATGTAATAGACTGAAATAAATTTTCATTTTGACATATGGGTAAATTTGGGCAAGATTTGGAGAAGAAACAGGTATTTTGGTTGCCACAGCTCAAGAAGAGAGCTCTCTTTTCAGGCCAAGCATTCAGATTGCCAAGAATAGTAGTTGTTCTCTGCTGTCTCTAGTCTGACTCCTTCTTTCAAAAATATATTTAGTTTTGAGGATTGTTTCCCTGAAGGGAAACTGACTGGGTTAAGTGAAAAGAAATCCTGAATGAGGTTCCCCCACATCCCTCAGGAAACTCCCCCATGTCTCCACAAGTGAGAACCCAGGCCCTGGTTGCCTTGAGTGGCTGCTCCCAGCACTGTTGAGATGCCTCCGTGGTGTGTAAACCAACATGTAGGGGCTCTGCTGAGAGTACTAAGCCTGGCACATAGCCCAGGGATTAGTTAGAAAACCAGGGACTTTCACAGCTTAATGAGATTCAGGGCCTGTGTTCCTTCTTCTTGGTGGCATTGGGCTTGGAGGAAGTTTCCAGAACCAGAGATTTTCCTCATTTTGTCTTAACCACGAGCCATTCCAGTCGCATTTTCTGTCCTGGGCAGGGCTGGCTTATCGACCTTAGAGCACATTCTGAGCACAATCCATGCTGTTGTGTGGCCTGACGCTGGACTTGTGCCGGCTGGACAGACCTGCTGAGCTGGTGGTTGCAATTCCTGTTGTTGTCAGTGGAAGTGAACTGCCTTCTCCACTAGCACAGACCATCTTCCCAAGGTAGAAAGCCAAAACTCAGATGAAACATGCTCCAGAAAAGCTGGTTCCTCTACTCTGTGCAGAATTAGTCCACTTGACTGGGTTGGTGGTCAAGAGCAGTCCAAGACCAATCCTGATGGAGATGTTCTCTTCAGTTTGGCTCTCAATGCCCTGTACAGGGTACAGGTACTGTGGGGCTGGGGATCTTTGCTCCTGGTTCACCTGCCTGGAGCCCAGAATCTGAGGCCATGCTTCCCCCTAGGTGGACTTTGGTGCTGGCATGGGATTGCCAGAGCTTTTCCCTGCGTGCTGTGGTTGAGGGAAGGGAATGTTGTCCCTCAGGAAAAGAGCTCCCTGTGCCTGACTGCCCCATTTCACTGCAAACTTTACTAAAACTTTCATGATGTTGAAGGGAGCATCCTGGACACCTCCTCTTATGCTTCACCTCTGTTTTCCCTTTTTAGACTAAATCTTCCTGTGTGGGCACTAAAGTAGCGGGAAATGCCTTCAGAGTTCTCCAGTTCTGCCTGCATCAAGGCATTTTAGCCAACATGTTAATTAAAGAGAGAAGCCAGAGCAGCTCTGAAGTCCAGCTGTTCCTGCAGGTGCCCAGGGGAGGCCTCCAAATGACCTCTTTCTGGTTCCTAAGCATATGGATGTGTCTGTTCTACAGATTTTCTGCTTCTCTTCCCATTTCCTGGGCAGGTCACCTGGATGCCCCCTCACATCATGGGAATTTCCTGGGACAGTCTCACGTTGGGTATCTTTGCTGGTGGTCGTGCCCAGCACTGCCATGCCCTGTGTCCATGTGATTTCCAAAGGGGATCCCAGAGACCTTGTGCTCTCCCCAACCCTGACTTCTCTTAGTAAATGCTGGAGCAGCTCTTGCTCTAGAATGGGCCTGAATTAAATTCCTTTCTATTTTATTTATGTATAAAAAGAGAAAAGTGTTTTCTTGCTGACTTTCCCGTAACAAGGCAGATGATTTTGCTTTGGATTGCGGATTGTCTGCTGGAGCTTGATGATGCTGCAGAGATTTATTGAGCTGCAGTTGCCATAATAAAATCTTCACCTTTGCCCAGATCTCCAATCCTACACTTTCCATAAGTTATGCAGGATTACAGAAGGACTTAATGGAAAATTACTCAGTATTTCTCTCTGGGCTTGAGTCACTTCCCATCCATAACATCTGTTGTCAGCTTTCTCCTCCATCACCTGAAGCCCAGAACCTCAACCTCTCACTGATGCTAAAAGGCTCACCTCTTGGCTCCAGCTCAGCAGCAGGTATGCTCAGGGTTTGCTTCCATTTGTCGTACTCTGAGCCTTGCGGAAGATGGTCCTTCAGAAAACTGCCTGCTTATCCTCCAGGCTGAATATTGGAGCAGAGAAGGAAATAAAGATTAGTTATCTGTTGGTATGAATGTACTTCTGCAGAGTGTAGGTGGTTACTCTGTGGAAGGGCTTCTGTTTATCACCTACATGAGGCCTGCAGTGCCTGCAGAGCAGCCTCCCACCCACATTTTCAAACTGCGGGTCCAGGTGTGCTGTGTATTTTTGATAATGTGGCACAATGTGTGTTTTTTTTTCCTTTACCCATTCCCTTTTGCTTTTGGCAGAGGGAGATTTTGAGGTTTTCAGGTTGCTTTCCCGTCCTTCTCTCCTGTGTTACAGGATGATCTTTAAGGGCTGATGTTCTCCGGCAGCATCTGTTCGACTGACTTCACACTCCCCTTGGTGTTTTAACCCAGGGGTCCAGCTTCAGACCTGAAAGCTTGCTACAACCCTCTTCTGCTTTTCTGCATTCCCTTGTTATGTAGTCCTTACCTCTGTCCACACAACTATTCACCAACCACATTAGGCATGCATGCATAGGCATACATATATATATATATATATGTATGTATATATGTACATGCATGCCTCTGTCTCTGTATGACTATATATGTGGTAATACTCAGGAAACCTCTTTGCCTGCTTTCTCCCATTTTGCTGCTTCTACAGCAGTAGCCACCTTGCCTCTGCCTGATTTTTGCAGCACCCTTGTACAGGGTGTTTTGTCTACTTGCTTTCTGAGCTTCTCAAAGGGTGCCAATGGATTCCCAGGTATAAGTGCAAGTTATTTCTCCAGAGAGCTGCAGCACTCTGTTTTAGTAGTTGTAAAAGTCTTTTGTCTTGTGTTAGCAACTGGGAATTAAGATAATCAGGTAATCAGCATAATGGCTTTGGAATTATCACAAAAAGCAGTCCCACATCTCTCCCACTTCTCCAGTTTACTGGTACTGAGTTACTGGTTTAATCCCAGTTGAATTTCAATAAACCCTTGTGGGTTTTAACCTTCCCCACAATACTTCCTAGCCCAAATGGTTTTCTCTGCCCTCTGGGATCCATCCTGCAGTTCCTGGCACAGCTCCCAGACCTGGTGCATTAGAGGAGATTTGGGGGGGGGGCCAGCAGTGCCTGTGTGGGATAACAGTGGGCAAGAGGCTTGTGTCAATGTGTCAGCTCTCAGGCAGCTCAGGAGAAAAGCCATTCTGTCAACTGGCTGAAAGCACATCAAATCCCAGAGGTAATTAGCTGGCCGTGAAGGCATTTGTAGTGCAGCGTTCGTAGGTGCTCGTTTGGGAGGGAGGGACACGGAGCTTTGCTGGATGGAGAACGTCTGACATTCACAGCCCTGCAGGGGAACAGGGTGTTTCTAAGAAAATTGCTCCAAGTGTTCTAGGATTTCACCCCTTTCACCCCGTGCAGCACACCTGCATGTGTGTAGGGGACTGCCACGTGTGTGTCAGCCTGGAGGAGCCCTGTGCAAACAGGGGGGGTTGCCCAAAACCCAAGCTGACCGCTCCAACACCGAGGGCTTTCTTTGGCTGTTTATTTGATGAGTGGTAGGATTTGAAAAATACTTGGTTTCATTTCAGAAGTTTGGTAGAGGTAACTGTGCTGGGAGAGTGCTGCACTGGGCAGGGCAGTGAGGAGGAGGAGGAGGTGTGACCTGAAACACAAAAAAGAAATCAAATCTGTTTTGTCCTGATACAACATTGAGAGTCCAACTCAGATCCTCTTAAATAGTGTAGTTACATAAAATTTGAAGCACTTCACAGTATAGTCCATAATTTTTGGATTTGATAGCTCCATATTATGTAAAGAAGGGATCAAAGATACCATCCACCCATTTTTTTTCTTGTCTTTCTACCTTTCAGACCTAAGTTTTTGAGACATGCTGGGAAAAAACAAGAGCAAGAGGGGAAGAACAAATGTATTTTATTTCAGAATGAAGTTTTATATAGCCTCCTGTCTCTGCTTATCATCCAGTTAGATTAATGAAGCTGTAAATATGGGAATATGTTGTTTTCCGTGGAGGAAGCAAAATGAAAAGCTCTGGAAGATGCAGAAATATTGAGATACACTCCTAACCTGTGTGTGTGTTGTAATAATGTATAAATGTTATGGGCTGGGGAAAGTTTGTGCTACACCACATTCCAATGTCACTTTTTTCTCTGCTCCAGGAACCCCAGTTTGGTTCTACATGCAAATTGCACCTATAAGAAATGAGCATGAAAAAGTGGTTTTGTTCTTGTGCACTTTTAAGGATATCACTTTATTCAAACAACCGATCGAAGATGATTCAACAAAAGGTAAATGTGAAATACATTGTTATTTCTTGTGAATGACAGAAGTACATGCTTGGGCTCAGACCTGTCACAGGGATGTGCCATGTCTGTGATCTGTGTCTTGAACTGAGGAAATGTTTCGTGACCTGTCAGAGTTTCAATTCCACTCTCCTAAATTATTAAAAAAAAAAAAAAGATAAATCACCATGAGTGGAAATTCCCTACCGATGTTTTTCTAGAGTCACAAGCCTTCCTTTTTCTTTGTAATTCACTTCTTCATCACTACAGCTGGCGCTTTCTAAAAATTACGTGGTTTTGAGTCATTTGGATGCCGTGTTGTTTTGGGAGATCTTTCTGTTATGGCACAGGTGTCATCTTTTCAGGAAAAAAATAATTCCAGCTCCTTGTGATGAGATGCTGATATTTCTTCCCTCTTGGAGGTGAAATGCAAAAGAAACAGCCTGCTTGAGTCATTCATTACTGCTCAGGAGTGGTGACTGCATGGCAGTGGGCATTGTGCTTGTTACTTACCAGCTGCAGGGGAGGATTTTGTTGAAATGCTCTTGTCCCTGAACAGCCCATGGCCAGGCCTGCAGCCTTGCGGGAGAAATTGGTGGGGAGAGGTACAGAGGATCTGGCAGCATCATCCTCTGCTTTAGTTACAAGACACGTGTCTTGTGTCAGGTTTACATGTGTATTGCTTTGGGTGAAACAATGCACGCTCACATAAAGAAGGACATTATCCACATCTCTTGGAAGCTGCCTCCTGATGATTAATTCTTTACTGTGTTTTTCCCTTCACGCTTGAAGGAGGCTTGATATCTCACTCCGAGCTGGTGTGCTCTAAGCCATCTCTTCCTTAGGATAGAGTTGGTGTCATTTGAATGCAAACAACGTTTCAAGTAATTTCTTAATGTCTAGATAGCACTTATTACAAGTGTTTGGATAACTGAAAAGTCAGTTTATAAAGGCAGACTTAAAATGAAAGGCTCCCCTCCGAGCTAACACTAAATATGACAATTTTTTTTGTCTAGAGAGTATTATCCATAAAATTATAAGATCCTGATATAGGAATACCATAGGCTGAGAACAGCCATCATAAACTTTACTGCCTCTACAATTTAGCTAGCAACCTGCAAATGTTCTGTATTTCACTTTCAGCTACATAATGTGGAATTCTTCTGCCTGGAAATTATCTGAATTTTTTAGGGTAAATGCCAGTTAATTAAAAAGACTTTATAGGTATCTGAAGGCATGGGACTGGCTCCTTGCTGCAGTGTATGTAATACATAGTGTGAGCTCATCAAGGAAAAAGCAGTCTTTGCAAGAATCTAGTTTCCTATTTTGATGCTTTCTGGGGGAACCAAGATGTATCTGACATGGAACCAGCTCCCAAACCCCACTTTTCCTGGCTCTGCCCCACTTCCCGCAGGACTGAGTTGCACTGAGGAGTGTTTGACTGCAGCAGGACAGAGAAGACATACTGAAGGTGGCTCTCAAATGCAGAAATGATGAATGTTGCCTCCCTTGGATCCTCAGCCTGGGAGTTCCAAACTCTGCTGCCTTCCCTGGGGAGGCGGGGATGTGCTCCAGGAGCTGAGCTCTTCCCCTCCCCATCTTGTGGCCGAGGAGGAGCAGAACCCATGTGGCACCCAGAACAGGAATGTATGTTCCTGTGGGAAAGAGCAGTAGCAGTGAAATGCGTGACTTGCGTGCTGCTGCTCTGCAGTGAACGGCACCATTAGTTAAAATGCCAGGTACTAACGATGGGCATCACAAAATACTGCCCTCAGCAGCCAGAGAGGTTTGGCTCTATGTCTAAAGAGCCCTTACTTCTGCTAAAGTCATGCCCTAAAAACCCCAAAACTCAAACAGAACATCGCAGAGGCAGCGTAGCCACATCTCCCAAGTGCACTGGAAGCATAGGGTTGGAGCCTTAAGAATCTGCTCAGGGTGCTTTGATTAGAGCATTGATTAGCATTGATCAGTGCCTCCAACAAACCTCATAATTACAAACCACTGACCCGATTTTTTCTTCTGCTTTTGCATGAATTAAAGCTTGTCTTTTGCACCCTTGATGTCAGGAAATCATATTCAAATATTTGCACCACTTTACTGCAGGGGTGGGAAAACAGCATGGTTGCATTACCCTCTGTGTCTCAGCTGTGTGGATCTCTGGGATCCCACGGCACTGGGATCACAGTGTTTTTGTGTCAGACACGGTGCTATGAGAGATACATAATTCAGTGTCCCTGCAGATAACATTACAATGTGCTTAGAAGCTGCCAGGCCACTTTCTTTTTGAATTACGAGATTGGTAAACATATACGTTAAAATTTAGTGGAGAATTTTTAAAATCTTGTGAAAAAGGGTTTCAATAAAATACTGCTGTTGAGTGCTGGGATTTGCCATTGAAAGGGCTATTTTTTTTTTTCCTTTTTAAAAGAAGGATCTTTCTTCAGAAATTCTGCCAGGACCATGCAATACATAATACATAAGTAACTATGGTGCAGATGAGTTACTGTGTGTTACTTATGGGAGCAGTAAATTTGAGATAAAAAATTCAGCAGGAATAAAATATTGATGCTATTATGCAATAATCTCTCCATACCAAAGTGTTCTGCACTGTTCAAAGGTGTGTTGCTTTGTTGTGAAGCTTCAGTGTATCACGCTCATGTGAGGTATTTAAATCATGCCAATGGGTGTATCTACACTGCAGAGTGTCTGCGTGTCCCCACTCCTGGAAATACCTGGTTGAGTTGGCCAGATCTGCTTGCAGTGGCTGCCATGGGGTTGGCATCTCGTGGAGACCTTGCCAGAGAACAGCAGGTTTGGGGGACAGGGAGTGGTGCTGAGGATGCCGATCTGCCCAAAAGTGTCAAGCAGCTTGTCGGGTTTGTGAAAACAGGACAGGCAAATGAAACAGTTGTCTTACTACAAAGCACATTGCCAGGGCGAGGTGGGGTTGGTTTTTCCTGATGCGAGCTTAAAAACGTGTTTGTTGGGTGCCAAAAACGCGATTGACTTCACGGGGACAAGCCCCGTGCGAGCAGAGGGAGACAGAGAGGTCTGGGATGCTGTGACAGATGGTGTCTGTGTCTGCTTACCTGTGTGCTCACCACTTGCTCTGTTAATGCTGAAAGCAGGAGGGAAGAGGAGGAAGGGAGGAGGAGGGGGCTTTGCTTGCCAGAGAGAGTAAAAGTAATGAAAATTTTTCCCAGGCTCACCCAGGAGGCTGTGAATTTGCTGCAGACCAGAAAGCTGTTGAAACTTACTGGACTGTAAGCAAGACTGGAGAAAAGGGATATTTAAAAGCTACCTTCCTCTCATAAAATACAGTGACAGAGATCAAAACCCTTGTTTTCTGAGAGGGTGCAGGCAGTCGACACTAAAGATTGGACTGACTTGTTTTCTTGTTACTCGTGCTCGGATCTGTTGTTGCTGGGTGATGTGTGGGAGACCTATGATGTATGGCAATGTAACAGTGACCAAAAAGTGCTGTAAAGCCATTCATTGTAAATGGAAAATTACTTTAAAAAGTGTCTAACCAGTCAAAAGTGTCAAAACCCCCCAGCAGCTCCAGCAGAAGCAGCAAAAATGATAATGGAAGGAAGGATCAGCCGCCTGGTTGATGTGTTCCCTCCTGGGTGAAGGTGCCTCTGGCAGCTGTGCAGGTCTGGAGGGGAGAGAGAACACCCTCCATGGATCTGGTTTTTGGTTTATAGTGCCCCAGCTCCTGAGCCAGTGGCTGATGAGCTGTGGATGGGGGCAGTGTGGAAGAAGAAGAGGTGTGAGAATTCATGATGAGGCAGGAGGCGGTGGCTGCACTTGGTGGTCACCGGGCCAGTGCCTTATTTTCTGGTGGAGGAGCTGTGCTGTGTTTGTCTGATCTCTCCTTCTTTCCTTCTCCTGCTCCTCTTTGCTAATAGGAATATTTGTCTGATCTGGATTCGGTAGCAAGCAGCAGGTCCCACCTGTGGTGGCAGAGGGCCAGATCCCCAGGTGTCCTGGCTCGAGGCCGTGCGCAGCAGAGGTGGAAGGCCACTACAAGCATATGAAAGATTGTATTATGTATTTTCTTCAAGCGAATAAAGCCCAAAGAATCCTTTTTTTTTTAATGTTTGTACCATTGTGAGGTCACAGTTGGATGCTTTTATCAGCTTGCTGAGCTTTTCTTCTGTCTTTACCCAATGGCCTTTTAAAAACGTCTGAAGACTTTCAATTCCTCCAAAGACACACAGTGGTAATAATCTCATGTTTATTTGTCAGGAAAAAAATGAAGCCATTTTTCTGGGCCCTAACTATTAGAAAGGTGAATGGGGCCACTTAAAATGTTAGCACCGTTTGAAGCCAGGAGTGCTGTAGATTCTATTGAACAGAAAGTTTAAGTATAGAAAAAAAAAAGACTCCATAATAGTGGTGTTTCACCTAGTTGTGCAATGTTTTTGTTCCCTTTGTTATCATCAGTGAAGAAAAAACGTGGCCTTTAGGTAAACTTAGAATTTTTTTTTGCCTGGATTCTCCCTGGTTATCTGGAGTCTCTGTGGAGTTAAATATCAGGCTTGTCACGTCTGGAGTGATGGGGAAGTTCTCATGAATACTGATGGTATGTTGAATCAGGATGCAAAGTTGTGTTAATGAGCCCCCTACAACTCAGGACTGTGTGCTGTTAACACATGGCATCAGGTGATGGCACAGCAGGATCCTGAAGTTGATTTTTGGTTTTTTTTTTCCTTTTCACTTGATAGAACCAGACTTTGATAATCAAGTCTGTCTGGGACAATGCTGTAATGCTTCCAGTGATATAACTCTCTATGGTTATATAACTCTATATAATGATACAACTCTATCTCACAGTGTGACAGGGCTATAAAAAGTGTAGTAGTTGCAGAAATACGCACTTATGGCTTGCTAATCCTTGCTAAGCCTATAATTCTGATCCTTTTTTATCTTTAATAAGTGCAAGTTATTAAGCATATATAACTAGTTGCACATGGGAACTTTTTTTCCTTGAGGGGGTATCAGTCCTGGTGATAATAGAAGAAGTGGGTGGAGGGATTAGAGCATGAAAATAAGGTTTCTACCTTTAGCTGAAGCACAGTGTACCCTGTTGAGTACATCACCTTGACATTAATCCATCACAGTAATTTAATAGGTTACAATTTGGATATCCCTAACATGTTTTTATTGCACTTTTCTGTGGCTGTAATAACAAGGGTCTCATTGCGAGAGAGACCCACTTGTTCTCATGCTGGTTCCTTTTGCTGTGATCTGCAGTTTCACTGCCTTCCAGGTAGCAAGGAGATCACCTCCATTTCTCCATTCTCCCCTGGGTCTGGAGTGCAGCATCCAGGGACCCCTGGGCTGGGAGAAAGGACTTTGGTGTGGGGGGATGACAAGAGAAGCGGTCATTTGCCAGGACACCAGGTGGGTTCTCAGTGTCAAGAGCAGAAAACTCAGTGCAGTGATGCTGAGAGATGCCTTCTTTTCGTATTTAGATAGTTGGATAATATTTAGATAAAAAACTATTTTAGCTAGTATTTGAAACCATTGATGTGGGATAGGCACAGCTTGCCAGTAACCAGAAAAACCTTTCAAGGTTGCTTTTTTCCTGTTCCTGCAGGACAAGCATCCCTGTTACTCATCCCTGTTACGTCTTCAGTGACATGCTGCTGGCACTTTTTGCAGACACTGCACAGGCTGAATAGTCACAGAGAGAGTTGTTTCCTCACTTTCAGGAGTGGTGCTCCAAGGCCTTATTTTCACTCCCCCTTCCCCTTCTGTATCATTTCTTGCTTTGCTGCTGCTGGAGACCCACTGTGATGAAGAAGAGGGAATTTCCATATCCAGGGTTGTTTAGTTTCCCTCACAGAAATGAAGTATTTTTTTTTCTGAATCTGATGCAGCCTTTGGAGCCCTTCGTGTGCTCCATCAGCAACCCACCAATGCACATTAACTGTCTGCAAATTTCTGGAAGTTTAATATGCAATGAAAATGAAATCCCATTGAAATCAAATCTAACCCTGTGAGAGACTGAATTAAACTGGAAGCTGATCTGTAAAGCGGCAGCTGTTTGTGGATGGATACACTTTGTATGTAGAAAACTGAACACTCATCAGCCAAATCTAAAATAATAAGTACAAGTGTAGTGGAGTTTAAAAGTCTGATCTGTCTAACACAGGGCATTCCACTTCACTGAGTTGCTCCTCTGCTGAACCCATGAACTTTGTGTAACTAAACCATCTCCTCCAGAGAGGCATCCAGTATTGATTTAGAAGAGGCTGAGCATCCACTACATTACTTAATATTTTTTTGTGCTTCTCCATTACGCTTTGGGCATTAAAGAAGTGTCAAATTAGCCTGGCTTCGGCTTCTTGCAGTGGCATCTTTTTATGTCTTTTTTTCCCACTGTGTTAAGAAAGTCACACTAAAGCATTTACACATATAATCAGCTCATCACTGTGCCTTCATTTGATAAAGTAAATGAGTTCAGCTCCTTAAACCTCTGTCTAGACTGAATTTGGAGGTCTGGTGATGGCAGATACATGGATGTTTTAGCTGCCCTTTAATCCAGCTCACTGGCAGCAGTAGGGATGAAGCTGTGGTGGCCTGGATTTCAGCCTCCCGGGTCCCCAGTCAGTTTCTGCAGCAATTATTGTGGCTGGGTGGGTTTCCAGCTAATTTCTCATTATTGCCCATTGCTCAGCCTCTCCAAGCCCAGTCCTTGCAGTTACGTATCCAAGGAGCAGGTGACTTTTTGCCAAAGCCAATTACATGCTGAACTGCTCATCTGCCTTTGGATCCTTTTCAGAACTGTTCTTTGCTTGGGCTGTTTGCTCCTCCTGTGCTGGAGTTACAATTTGCATTGCTTTTCCCTAGATGACTGTTTTCCATTTAAAATATGTATTAATGGCACGTGCCCAGTTGTCAAGCACATCATCCTGCTTGACTGCCCTCACTGCTGCTTAACATTCCCCTAATCCTCCTGTCATTTGACACTTCTGTCAGTCATTTTATAAGGACTTTCAAACCCTGGAGGCAAGCACTGAATAGGATGCCTGGCCACTGGGGTCTGGAAGGCTCCCAGTATTAAATTTTTACTGTTTTCCACTGCTCCTTGTGTGATACTTGCCAAGTAGCAAGTTCTTCACCCATTTAACCTGTAATTTACTGAACTGCATGGTCTCAATGTCTCGTTGAGAGTGTCACACAGGGTCAATTTGGGGAAGATTGCTGTGCAAGAGGCTTTGGCCACTCTCTGTCTCTGGGGTGATTCAAATGCAGAACCAGGATGAGGTGATGGGATGGGATGGGATGGGCACTTTGCTATCTGACCAACTCCTAAAAGCTAGGTGACTGAGATTCACAGTAATTAGATTTTTGGTTTTTTTCCTTCTTCTTCCCAAAATTTGCTCCTGTTTTTATACACTGATGGCAAGTAATTCCCCAGTGGCCCTGTGCGTGTGTATAAAGTTTAGCCTTATTTGCAGAAAAGTGAAATGTAAGAACCTGGGCACCATACATTTAAGGCTATTTGAGAATTAAATTAAAAAAATACATTGTAATTTAAAAATGTCTGCCAAGTGTAGTCTGAAGTTATATAAATCTTAGCTCTTCTTTTCAGTAGATCTCAAAATGGCTTGCAAATGAGGCAATTAGCATTATCTTCATTTTAAGGAGGAGAAACTGAAGCTCAGAGAGGTAAAATGATATGCCCAAGATTACCCATTAGTTCTTCATCCATGCTGAGCTCCCCAGCAGTTGCAGTGGGTGGATGGAAACTGGGAAGACAACACTGAGCAAGAAGGAAAGTTGGATGCAAAAATTGTCCCAGGAGTGCAGTGCATTATCAGACAGTGGAACACACAATTTCAATTCTGGAAATTTATCCCAATATTTTGAATTTCATTTTAAGAGACTCTCAATCCAGAAGTATTTTTACTGCATCATGGGAATGACTGAACATTGTTTGACTATTAATCTGTTTATTCAGGAATCCTGTTTATCCCTCTCTCTCTCTAAAAATCCAATACTGGGATGATTAAGTTTTTCAAAGAGACAGTGAACTGTTTCAGACATACTTTGCCTGCAGTAAGGAGCAAACAGCCAGCCATGGTAATGATTTTACTGCTTGAAAATCTAGAAATAGCTGGGATTTATACATGCTAACTATTTATGCCAAAGGATGATCCGTGTTACCAGTTGAATTCCACACTTCCTAACCCTGAGCAGTGCTAGTGCTCTTTGCTCTTGTGGCTACCTCATAAATTATGTATTATTTAAGCATTCTGCATGTTAACTGTTCTGTGCTTCACAGTGAGATCAGAACAATCTTTCCGTGGTCGGGATCTGTTCCCTGTGCTCCTGCAGGCAGAAATCAACACGAGCACTGCTGGAATTGCCCTCTGCAATTGTTTTTTGCACACAGAATATAATTCTTAACCCAAGTGTTTTCCCTGCAGTCTAAGGTAGGGGATAGTTCCCTGTTGCACTGATTTAAAAGTCATCATTATTTAAGACCAGACAAACCCTGACAAAAAGGTTAATTGCAACGCAGCGGAGCTATACTAATGCTTTATTGGGGGGAACTAGTCATGTCTAGGTTTTTCAGAGCAAGTGCACTATAAAAGACATTAACATCTCACCTTGAGATTTTAAACTCTTCATAAACTCTGATGTATGAATTAACTTTAAAATAATATAATACAGTTTACGAACTAAGTATTTTTTTTTAGTGTGGCTGCTAGCTGGGTGGTTAGATCTGTATTTTGTACACAAACCCAGTCAGAGAGACTGCAAATTTTCAACTGCTAATTAAATTATGCTGAGAGTTCCAAGGGTTTTATCACTTGCATATAGTTATATCTGAAAATATTTTATGTTTTTTGAGCTTTGTGAGCTTGGAAATCCTTCTGATTCCAAGGTTTTATCTCCACATAACCTTTAGGAAAGAGTCTTAGATGTCTTTTCCAGCCTAAATGATTCAATGATTCTGTCTCATCCCTTCCAGCATCACTTCTGCTTGGGGAAGCCTCCCCTGCTGCACTTTCTTTGGGCAGCTTTTCCTCTGGTTCTTTTTATGCTCTGCCATACACTGCAACAGCATCTTGGACCTGGCTGACATTTCTCCTTACCCAGGGAAGGCAGCAGAGACGAGGAGGGGTGTTGGAGATGGATGGGGGTGTTTGTGTGCTGGATCCATCCGCAGGGTGCGTTGTTGGGAAGAAGGCTGGTGACCAGAAGGGCAGAGAGAGGTCCCTGTGGCAGTGCAAGGGTGCACCTGGCAGAAATGTGAAAATATGAAGTCTCCAAATGAGGCTGGAAAGGATTTTGCACACAGAGAAAGCAGCGAGTGCGGCGGTGGAGGGAAGGTTTTCGGAGAGCAGCTGCCACAGAACTGTGCCCATCCCAGCTGTCCAGGGTAAAACAGAAGGATGGATTCAGGATCTCAGGGAGAAAGATGTGTGGGCATAATACAGGTCTTGTTGGAGAAGTAGCTGATGGAAAGGCACGTGCTGTAGTGAGTAGGACAGTTTGGACTTTCTGGTGGTGGAGGGACAATAGTGTCAAGTTCTAACCTGGGAAAACCATTTCCCCCTCAGGCACCATGTAATTTCTGTAGTGGTGCATGAACCTAGGGAGTGGCTGAGTGAGATCCTCAGACCCTTTTGGAAAGCCTTTCCTCCTCTGAGGAGGTGTTCAGGTGCTCTGTCTGCTTCACCTGACTATTGTCTACCTCCCCCCCATGCTCCTGCACTCCCCCAGGCATCCCGTCACAACATCAACAGCTTCAACCAATGTCACAGCATCTAAAGTTTAGAAAAAATACCTATTTTTTAGAAAAAAAAAAAATTTAGTACTCCTGTTTTTATTTCTCTTTAGAGAAACCTCTGGCTCAGCTGTTGTGTGAAGGACGCCACAAAGTCATCTCTGTCAAATTGGCAGTCCTATTTAGGGCAAGAGACATGGAGAATACTTTGTGGATGTAAAATATTTAATTGTGTCTAAAATACACGGAGGAAGAAGAAAGTTGTGTGCCTGGAAGGGCAGCATTACAGCTGGGCCAAGGCAGAGACTGGTTTAGCTCATGTCTGTCAGCATGCTTGCTTTCTTCATGTCCTATTCCTGGAACTGTTAAACCTCCAGTTTGTTGAGAATGCAGTAATTTTACTTTGAATAATGGATAGAAACAGGGAAATATTTTGCTCGGTTCCTGTTTAAGAGATCTTTGTTTTGGATCCTGAGAATAAATGCAGATCTTGAGGGTTTTTTTTTTAAAGCAGGGGAACAAATGCTTTTTGTTTTGTCCCTGAATGAGAAAGTAATTAAAGAGAACCAGGGGAAACAATCCTTTTATGTGTCTGCTATTCCAGAATTTTCCATTCGAGGTAGTTCACGTCTTTGTCTGGAGCACCCAGTTTAACTTCTTGTAAGGAGGAGCAGCTGCCAGCCTGATCTGGTGTGTGACCTGATGCTGCTGCTTTTTTCCCCAAGAATCTGAGTGCAGTGGTGCAAGGTCAGGGTGCTATTTTTCGAGTGGTGCTGTGGAAGAAAGACACAGTCCAGCTGAGCTGAAGAGAGCATCAGAAGTGTTGCATTTTCTCACGAGTACGTTTTTGGTTTTGCCCCTCTTGCACCTGCTATGTGTGCAGCTCCTTTACTCCTTCCAGACTGAAAATATCTGCGAGGACAGGCGGTCACTAATACTTGGGATAAAATTATCATTCTTTTCAAGTCTCTGTCTGTAGAGGAAAAGAAAGGAGAGAATCGTTTGAAGAAACATTGACGGCAGTAGGCAGCTATGCAAATTTTCCCTCATCTATTTAAACATACACATTGGTTTTAAATATAATTCTGAACTTGTCTAGTCTACAACAAGGTCAAGAAACAGAGAAATGTACCCTGTGCAGCTTATTTCAGACACGAGGCAGCCTGTATACATTTTCACCTTCCCCCTCATAGCCCAGCATCTTGCTGTTGCTGTGTTTTCAATTCTCTTGGGTTGTAAATAGGAAACAAAAGAACCCGGTACTTTTTTCACACTATTGCAGATGGATAGATTGGAGCAGGTAAAATAGTGCTGGACTTGGTGCTGAATTGGAGAAAAAAGTCATGTTAGTGTATTGTGTGCTTCCAGTATCCAGAATCATGGGCTTCACAGGGCTGAAAGACATGTGAAAATGTGAAGTCTTTAACGAGGCTGGAAGGGTTTTGCAAAAGGCCTGCTCTGGCACAAAGCAAAGCTTTGGTCTTGGTGGAGAAAGGACACGATGAAATGGTTTGTCCTGTGAAAGGAAGAGGTCAGACCAGATGAGCAGAGTGGTAACCGTGAATGCTAAAATGTGTGGCTTCTTTGTTCCGCATGTCATTGATGATCTCACATGGTGGTAAAGAAGGATTTGACAAAAATCGTAGTTTTTCCTTTCTTTTTATTTTTACAGCAAAAGGGTTGCTGTTGTCTGGTATGCAGCTTACTGCTCCATCTTGCAGGACAGATGCTTTTCTTACCTAAAACAGTGACGAGGGATTTCTTACCAGTTCTGCTTTTACAAGAGAGGCATTTTAAACCCCGTATTTTTGTGAGTGGGATCTCTCAGCCTGCAAAGCACCGTGACAAAGGATTTCTAGAGAGTACATGAAGCCACCACCTTTCATTGCCAGCTCCAGACTCCAGATCCTCCTCTAACTGGACACAGTACTGCAGGAACTGGCCTCAGCAGTGAGGAGGAGATGGGAGGGATCACCTTCCTGGATGTGCTGGTGGTTCTGTGTCTAGTTCAGATTTCCAGCACGGACACGTTCAACTTGGTCCTTTGGGAATCCCCAAACCATTTTCTGCCATTTCCAGCATGTATTGGTGTAGGGGGTTGTACCTACTGAGGTACAGGGCTTTGCACTTCTCCCTGCTGGTGTTCCTGCCAGGAGCTGGAGTAGCTGACAACACTGAGATGTGCCGAGTGAGAGCGGCTGGGGCTGTGTCCAGCAGTTCTTCTGTGGTGGTTCTGGCTTTGCTGAGCACTTTTCCATCACTCTCATATCAGCTGCGAGGCAGGATGACAAAATAAAGATTGGGGACTGGGCCGTATTTGTCCTTATGTACCACAGGGAAGTATTTCTCCAGGGGAGGAAGACACTGACTGTGTGCATGTGTCTGTGAGTACCTGCCCAGGTCTGGGAGTGGATGAACACCCTCCTGGAGGAGAGCTGCTCTTTTTCCCTGGTTCTTCCTCTGTGTTTGCAGTGACCCAAAATAAATCACCTGGGTGCACTGTGGCCTCCAGCAATTACTAGAAATGCTGGGGCAGAGCTGTCATGATGTTGTTACCAGGCTCACTTGCTCTTTGAAATTGCTGGTTTAGAAAGATAAAAAACAGTTCTGGCTTCTGTCTTAAAGCTGTCTCCTTCCTGCAGTTTTATAGACAATTAGGAAAAGGAAAAGTGCAAGGATTTTTGTCTAGAAATTAATAGTTCATAGGTCACTGTAGTCTGCCTTGACCTTGTTTAATACAGACAGTGCATATTCCTAATTGAATATCCCTGTAAGCTCCAGAAGCATGAGACATATCCAAAGCCCACATTTCAAGTTTACATTTGAAAAGTTAATAAAATGCTTCTATTTTTTACCTTTTCCCAGTGAATTTTTTATGTGCATTTTTGAGGTCATGTATAAATAGCCAGACACAAATGTTTGTGCGGTGCTGGTGGCGTGTCATGATATTTTGAGCTGTTCTGGTTGTTAAATGATGAACAATGGATTTACATTTGTGTGAAAATGATATGTATGTGGTAAATGGCAAAGCCAAGTTGTACATAATTTTGTTTTCTTGAAGTTTTACTGTCTTTTCTGTTCCCTGCTCGTTATTTCGTCTCCCTCAGGGCTTTCCTTAACTTTCCAAGTCCCTGACTCCTATCAGCAAAAGGCATTTAAAAATAAGCCTAGCACTGGCACAGGTTGCCCAGAGAAGTTGTGGATGCCCCATCCCTGGGAATGTTCCAGGCCAGGCTGGATGGGGCTTGGAGCAGCCTGGTCTGGTGGAAGGTGTCCCTGCCCATGGCAGGAGTTTGGAATGAGATGATCCTTAAGGTGCCTTCCAGCCCAAACCATTCTGTGATTCTATGATGATTCTAATGTAGAAATGTTTTGTTTCCTTTCTCAGATATGAGTATTTCCCCCAATTTTCACCTACTCAGCATTCAAATTAAATGAAAGTTAAACCTTCTCCTGAACCCCTTTCCTTTCCATAACTTGTTTGATATTTTATCCACACCTCTCTGGCAAAAAAATGACATTGTACCTGGCTAAACTGAATGTTGAGCATCTCCTTCGGTGTCCTTGGGAATATGTTTCCTTCCAGAATATACTTGAATTTTCAATTTTCCTGCTCAATACTGAGGTGCTACACTGCTGAAAATCGTGGTGTTTTCTTTGCTGCACCCATCTACCCCATCCACTGACGCATCCACACCATCACATTTGGGTGTTTTTCCAGCAGGAATGACTTGGTGACAAGTTCCTGGGCTGGTGCTACTGTCAGTAACCAACTGCTCCTTGCCAGGTGCTGCAGGAAAATGTTCCTCAGGGGCAGCCCAGTGTGTGGGTATCAGGCTACAATTAAAGAGCTGTTTATCATTAGTATAATAGCTAAATGTATTTCTTAATGCCATTTAAAATCAATCTCTTAATTTGACTTCAAAGACTTAATGATTTTTTTTTTTTTTAGTCTGAAGCATTGCTGCAGGTGCAGTCTTTTTTATTTTCCAGTTTTATTTTTGTCCCTGAAGTTTAGTTGGGGCAAAAACCAGTAAAGACTTAAGGATCAGACTTCTGGGGCTGCTCCAGCTGTCCTGAATTAGCAGGAGCCTTTCTGTAGCTGGGAAGGATTTTCCTTCAGCAGGATTTGCAGACTTGGGAAGCCCTTGCATGAACTTGAGTGGCTTAGAATTAGATTTCAGCAGCAGAGTATGTCCCCAGAAGGATGAAAACACGATGTCATCCCTCTAACACAATGTCTCCAGAAGGCAGAAGAAAGAATGTTTTGATTCCCCTCACATTTACCCATGTTTGCCTTGAAGGAGCAGTATTTTAGTATTTTTCCTCTTTTGCAAGGTCTTTAAGCCCGGAGCCTGAAGCTGCTCCGTGCGGCAATTTAGAGAAACTGTTCAGGTCTGAGACTGAATATGGTTAGGCACGAAGGAGATTTACTAGCACAGGACGAGGCCTGAGTAGTTCTGACACGATTTCTGACGCGGTTTCCTTCTTTTCCTGCAGGCTGGACCAAGTTTGCCCGGCTGACGCGGGCGCTGACCAACAGCCGGAGCGTCCTGCAGCAGCTGACGCCGATGAACAAGGCTGAGGTGGTGCACAAGCACTCCCGCTTAGCTGAAGTAAGTGGGGTGGACACCAGCCTGATCCCTTCCTAGGGCAGGAGGGGGAAGAAAACCCACCCTAATTCCCGTTGGTGAATTAATATTCTTAGAGGAAAATATTTCCCGACTCTGATTTTGCAGCCTCGCCTCTGCTGGTCCTAAAGCAGCACCACGTGGCAAGCCCATGTTTATAGGACAGGTCATAAAAGCACTCTCTGTAGGAGACTTCTACTTCAATGGCCCTATTTCTGTGCACACAATCCTCAGCTTCCTGGTTGTTCCTTAACTTGGGGCGCACAGCGTGCTCCTCTGCGTGCAGTCTCACAGTGGCATGGAACCAGGATTGATGTCCTTGAGTCCCTCTCCCAGGGAAATGGGATTGTTTGAGAAACCTCTTTGGAAGCATCCCTGTCTGGGTCCTCATGGACTGGTCTTGACTTCCTTGCCAAGCCATTCCTGCAGTATTTCCCTCATCAGAGGGAAATATTTTTATTTTATCTTCAGAACTGATGAAATGAACTCTCTGGGAGGTTGCAAACATCTCCTTAACAGTGCAGGTGGTGCAACAAGTGAATACCTTCAGGTTAACTGATGAAACAGAGGTACTGCTTTCATCTTCATGCCCATTAGTGGTGAAAAATAAATGGGTCAAAAATGTAAGGTCAAAATACATAGGCTACTGTAAATGACAGCCCTTGTGCCAGAGAATTTGTCCTGTAGAACTCATAGCGGCTTTAAATGTTTGGTGGTTTTTGTTTTGGTTTTTTTTTTTTCCCCCATTCCCTTTCTGGTTTTAGTGAACTTTGATAATAAAAACTCAAATTCAATAATGAGAATGGAAACCCCCAGTTTTCAGGTGTTGTCAGTGTGATGTTTTCCCCTGAATGATCCCATATTGGTATGGGATAAATGCTGGATTACTGACACCTCATGCTTTTCAAATTCATGACATTTCAGTGTCCTGTAATTCCAGTCATATCCATTCTTGGTTTAGTCTGGAGAAGGGAAGACAGGAGAAGATATGGTAAAAATATTTAGCAGAGTCTAAAGCAGCTGCATAGAATGAGGGAGGAAATTGTTCACCAGGACCACTATAGCTGGAGGAAAAATAAATGGCATTAGGTCACAGCAAGGAAAATTTAGATCAGTCAGCAGCAAAACCTCAGGTAAGGGAGTAGGTATGCTCAGGAATCGGTGGGGTGAGGTTGTACTCAGGAGTTGTTGCTTGGAGAGTGTCCAAACACCTCTCTTAAAAGTAGTTTATGGCTGGAAAGTGCTTTGTAGGCAAACTGCTGTGAGGAAGGCAGGCTGAGTGGAGGTTCACCATTGCTGTACAGGCCCCATTTTCCATGTTTCTGTGTCTGAGCAGGAGCATTATCTTCATAGCTCATCCCTTGCAGAATATGCTGCTCACCTTATCAGACCTAACAGTTATCAGTCATTTCCATTAGCTGTACACAGGAATAATTCAGACAGTCTGTGGTGAATGCAGCTGACTAACAAGATACTGTGTATTCTTTGGTGATTTAAAATTAAAAATTCATGCAGCATGAAAGAAATAATCATTATAGTTCAGTGGTCTCCACAGCCACTTGCCACCCACTCACCATGTCAAACTCAGCATGATATTATGTTAAGAATAATAATTATGCTTTTACAGTATCGTGGGAGCTCCCGAGCACTCCACCACCAGAGGCACAGGGAACTATCAAGCATATGTTGATGGCATTCTGCTTTAGCCCTAAGCAGCTTATTTTTCCAGCTCTAGTGGGGATGTTTCCAGCTCCTGCCCCAGTGAACAAGGCAGGGAACAAACAGGCCTGAAGAAAACAGGGAAAGAAGTCCCAGTGCTGATTTATCAGCTAAGTGTTGGACACTGATGAGTCCCAAGAGATAACTGGAGATAACAACCAAATTATGAGGCAAAGCCAAAATAGTGTGTTAAATGCAGGTGAAAATTTTGGCTTTGAAAGAAATTTTCACAAGGCTGCTGTGAGAAAACAATTGCGTTGATCACTGCTTTAATTCCAGGGAAAAACCCATGGATCCACCAGCAAGTTCAGTGTGCCCCAGTGGTTACAGGAGTATAGAAGTGCTGATAGTCTGTCGTGGGCACTGCGGGAGGGACACGTGGAGTTTGATGTTTTTATGGGTCTCACCAAGAGTTTGGCATCTGTGGGTGTCTCTGGCAAGTGCCATTGGAACCACAGCACTCCACAGAGGGCTTTGTGTTACAATGGAGCTGGTGTGACACGAGGCTGTTGGCAAAGGGAGCAGCCACGGGCTCCTGGAGGTCTCTGCTTCTCTCTCACTGCTGCCTGTGTAGTGGGTCCAGTGCTCTTCTGACCACTGATAAATTTGTGCAATTCTACTGACTCTGTAGCAAACAAATGGCTGGTTAATGTAACAAGTTAGTTTTTTGTTGTGTCAGCTCAACTGACTTTCTTTACAGATTGTGATTGCTAAATATGACCGTAGGGAGGATGGGAACAGGTGGGCAGAAGCAGGTTTGCATCTCTTCAGCCTGACACTGGCCCAGATCTGACATCTTGGGAAGCCACATCCCCCATCACAGAATGAGGGAGGCTGCTGTTGTTGTCCCTTGGTGATTCCTGAAGAACAGATTTTCAGCAGAGCCAGACTTTTACTGTCTCATCTCAGTAACAGCTTTCTCTTAAAAACATCTAGAAGACAAGACTGCAAAGAATTAACGGAGAATCCCTATCTGTGCTGCTTGAGTTCATATTCTTAGTTGTTACACAGTTTATTCAGAGCCATTTACTCCTCTCCCTTGAGGAAGCATCCTGTGTTTGATCAATTTTACACATCTGAGGAGGCTGTTTTTAATCCAACTGCCCCTGGAAATATGGTGCATCAGCCCCAGTATGGGACAGGTGTAGGGCTGAAATGAGTTTTAAAGTTGCTGTAATTATTTATTTTATCCCATACAGACTTCAGATGCCCAAATGTATCCCCAAATGGATCTTCCAGTTGTCAGTGCAATATATTGCCACGTGTGCGTTCCTTTGCGCCTTTGTTTCTTGTGTTGGACTGAGATAAGCGGTAATTAGATTAGCTGGGAATGCCTTAAGTGACTTTGGCTTGGTTTTTGCAGTGTTTCCAGTTCCACAATTTTACAACAGTGAGCATGCAGGAGATTATAGTCCTATCAAAAAAAAAAGATAAGTAAGTACAGGAAATGAAAGAGAACCCACTAGTGATATTGAGCTTGTGGGAGCAACAACGCTTTGAAGAAAATAGGAAGGAAGAATGATATAGGTTGAGTGTTAGGGCAGAAGTTGTGCACATGATGCCTCATTTTAGGAGGTTGGCCAGCAAGGCTGGAGTCTGTTTCACCTTTGATAGGGTGTTGCTCTGGCTCAGCAGTGGTTTGAAAAAGAGATCAGGCACAAAGAATTAGTCTTGTAACAATTCCAAATAAGAATGAATACTCATGTTTAGATTACGTGTTAGGAAGAAACTCCTTGCTGTGAGGGTGGTGAGGCACTGGAACAGGTTGCCAGAGAAGCTGTGGATGCCTCATCCCTGCAAGTGTTTAAGGCCAGGTGGGATGGGGCTTGGAGCAACCTGGTCTAGTTGAAGATTCCCTGCCCATGGCAGGAGGGTTGGAGATAGATTATCTTTTAGGTCCCTTCCAACCTAAACCATTCTGTGATTCTGTGTTCATAACTGCAGAGCATAAGCTGGTGTGGCAGTACCCCAAACTTCTTTATGGAGCCTCTCTTCCCTTGCTGTTGGTGTGGTTGCCCCTCAGTCCATCTTTAAGGACCTCCCTTTTTGCAGGAGTATCCTCAGATGCCACGCTGCTCCCTTTCATTGAGTGATAGCTGCCTCCACACATTCTAAATAAATCAGATAATTCAGAAACTGGGGGTTGCCTTGCAGTGGCCAACGAGCACAGACCTGTCTCTGCTGCTCCTCACAGAAATCCCTAAAACCCCTTATTGGATCCTGTTCACTTAAAACAGTAACATTTGCCTCTCTGCCTCTTACAGGTTCTCCAGCTGGGATCTGATATTCTTCCTCAGTACAAGCAAGAAGCTCCAAAGACTCCACCACACATTATACTCCACTATTGTGCTTTTAAGACCACCTGGGACTGGGTCATCTTAATTCTAACCTTCTACACAGCAATCATGGTTCCATACAACGTGTCCTTCAAGACAAAGCAGAACAACATTGCCTGGCTCGTGCTGGACAGTGTCGTGGACGTTATTTTCCTGGTTGACATTGTTTTGAACTTTCACACGACCTTTGTTGGCCCCGGGGGTGAGGTTATATCTGATCCCAAGCTCATACGGATGAACTACCTGAAGACGTGGTTTGTGATTGATCTTCTGTCCTGTTTACCTTATGACATCATCAATGCCTTTGAGAATGTGGATGAGGTAAGTGGCTGTAGTCTGTCTCAAAAGGATTATTTTAATTAGGGATTAATTTCAAAGCTTGTTTCCAGAGAGGCAGCTCATGCTCTGTGCAAATGCAGGGGGGTGGTCTTGAGCTGCTGGGGTTTACCAACGAGGCATTCCTGTGTTGGAGAAGAGGTGCCTTATGACTCCAGTAGCATGTGTGGATGTTTACTTTAGTGATGGGGGTTTCAGATTCCTTGCTTGGCATCCAAAAGCATTGGTGCAAGTCCTTATCAAAGTGGGTGGGCCCAGTTGGGATGTCCCCTGTCACAGCCTTCTTTCTCAGCTCAGTCTTTGGGCAGTCCTAACCCATTGCAGGGCTTGATTACAATTCTGTATCTGCTCTGGCTGCAGCTGGTGGCAAATTTGCCACTTACATGAAAATAGGCTTGAATGAGCATTTTTTTAAATCCGGCCCTAGGATTACCTTTTAAACCAGGCTGTAATTTCTTTTTTTTTTTTTAACATAATTTTAAATGTTTGATTGACAGGGAGATTTATTTCCTTTTTTTTGGTACAATTCTTCAACTACAGCTGAAATTTGAGAACCTGTTTGAGGAGAGAAAACATAAATATCTTAGATGGATGCTGAATTAAAGCTTTTTAACTGCTAAGCTTGTTAACATTTATGCAGTTGAGCTTGTGGCCTAAGCTAATACAGAAAACAAGCAATAACTACAACAAATAATGCATGCACGAGTCAGTGTAGAGAAATTCATTATTAAAATGCAACTGTAATGGCTTTAGGACTTGTTTTAATTTTTCTCTAGAGCTTTTTATCTTCAGGGCCATAAACAGAAGAAAAAGCCTCAGTTCATTTTTTAATGTTTTAACAGTTTTTTCTTAAAACACAACAGTGTGGGGGTTTCTTTAGTGGGGTTTTTTGTTTGTTTGTTTTTTAATTCTCAATTTTGCACTTACATATCCTCACTATATAAAATCCACATTCTTTTTTTTAACGCAGGCTTTGCTACAAATTTTGTAGAGCTCCTTTAAAATTCCATCCCTGCCTCTGTGCTGAGTAGCATCTTTTGACATTGTTCCATTTTATTTATAGCAAATATGACAGAAGTGATAATACTTGCAGCTTAAATTCCAGATCCTGTGAGGGCTGCCCATCTGAAACCAGGTGGTACAGTAACGCTGTGTAAGAAGGTGATATTAGCAAGGTTGTAAATGTAGTACATCTTTTTAAGATAACCAACTTCAGACTCAGAGGAACCTGATTTTTATAAAAAATGCAGCGTTATCTCCAGATTTTTGTGCTTTAGTATGTAAAACAGAAAATTTCTGTGCCCAAGCAGTACATGTTTAAGGGATGAGCTTAACCTCTTTCTCTAACATTCACGTGGGAAATAAACCATCTGCAATATTTGTGACAGGGAAGAGGATCTTGACACGGTGCATTGTAATTGACACATACCTGAAGTGGCAAACGTTAATCAAAATGTAATAACAGTAGCAAGGTATCATGAACTCCAGTGATCCTAGAGCAGCTGTCGTTTCCCTTCAAACAAATGGAACATTAACTCCTTTTTAATAAAGGAGCCAGCAGTAAGATTCCCTAGTCATGAAGAGCTGTGTTATGGCTCTGGAGCCTCCAGCAGGTATTGGTGTATATTTACTTGATTTCAAACCCTTCCAACTCCAGCTTTCCCTAATGTCTGAAAAGAATTGAAGTGATTTTGAGAACAGGTAGGTAAACAGTCAGCCTTTCCTCCCTGGGTCTACATTTTCCCTTTCCCCTGTCCTTCAGGGGCGATCTTTTTATTTTTTGTGATATGTCTTAATTTGTGACATTTAAGTCTTTTGAGCTGGTCGGTGTGTTCTGGGTGGTTGCAGTTATTAATGCCCTTTATCTTCATTTGTTTTTTAACATTCATTTTAACTGGTACTACATGTCTGGGATTTGACTTTTTTGCCCCCCAGCAGCAGTATGTTCAAACACTGTTCACAGGTGAAGAATAAGTAAATCTATAATCTTAATTTGGGTGAGATACTCTGATTAAAAGCAATGTTTCTCATTAGAAAGCAGGTGTTTCCTTCTTAAGGCAAGTAGGAGAGAGAAGAGTTTTTACCTCTTGATTCTGGTAGGTTTTAGCTCTGTGTCTTGGCCCTGGGGTTGGATTAAAGCATTAAAGTCGATGATGGTGGCATTTCAGATAAAGTTACAGAAAATGAGTTTAGCTGTAAAGACCTTGGGTGCAGGTCCTGGTGCTCTTTGAGTTCTTGGTGTGGCGGCGAGGGATGGACTGAAACCAGAGTGAACAGCCCTAAAAGCCAGTGAAAGGTGACGTTCCAAATTTCCCTCGTTTTTCCCACATCCAGCCCTCGTTGTCCCGCATAAAGCATCAAATGCTTTTTTGCTGGTTTTTAAGGAGCTCGATGAGAAGGGGGAATACCATTGCAGGGGGTTTCTTTTCCTCCCTACGTGCAGATCTCTCACTCATAAAGAAGGATATGGCCAAGGAAGTTTGGGATTTTGTCTCGACGGTGTAGATGCAGACTGCTCTATGTGATACAGGTGCTTAAAGTGAATGAAGATGCATTCAGCACCAGAGTGCTATTTATGATGCCAAAATGAAGGAGATAAATGGAAAGATTTTTTTAAAAAAAATCAGTTTGAGAAAAAGGAAATGTGTGTTTTCTTGCCGAGGGTTGTGGTTCTTCAAATGCAGCCAGTCTTGGCCACAGCAGGAATGGTGTCATTTCCCTCATAGACAACGTTAGGTCAAGGCTGGAGCTCCCACCTGAGGCCAACATGACTGCAAATCAAAGTTATTTTGTTGTTGAGTGCATGCAGAGCCTCGGCAGAAGGATTTGATGGAGAGGATTATGACACAAATTGAGAACTGGGGGGGAGAATTAAGATGGTTTGAGGCAGAGTTAGAGGTGTAGGTTTCCAAGCCTGGAGTTACAGAGCCAGGCTGTTGGAGTCTGCTGAGGGGCCTGGGATGTGTGACAGGGAGGGGGAAAGGTAGCACAGTGAGGGACACCTTGCACAGCACAGAGTGATCGAAGCTGATGTGATGGATGAGGAATTAAGTGGCTATGTGGTGTTGAAAGGGTAGGAAAACAAGGTAAAATAGGCTGGAGAAAAATGAACTGAGAGAGAGGAAAGTGGAATCCTTAGTGGGATACTTGATTTAGGAAACTTGGTAGGATGATAGTCCCAGAAATCAGAAAAATGCACATCTTTTCTAATTGGGCAGCATTTCCTGCACTGAAATATGTTCTGGCTGAACCAAAACCATACAGAAAACCTTTCCCACGTACAAGTGTGAGAGGGCACAGGACAGTACATACTGAGGAATCCAGGCAGTTTTCGAGGAACAAACCAGAACAGGGTGTGTGTGCTCAGAGTCTCTGAAACTTGGCTGTTTGTTTTTTTTTTAAGTGTAAGAGTTCTCTTTCACATTAAACAAAAAAAAAAAAACCCAAAAAACCAGACACAAAACTTTGGAGTAATGGGGAATATGATTTTTGGATCCAAAGATTTTGGCCCTGTGAAATTCCTGTTGGTATTAAGCTGTGAAGTGTGTAGTGACTGGAAATTGGATTTTTGTCCTGGAATTACATGTTGCTTGTAGTGCTTCTAATTTTCTTTTCCCCAAGTAATGAGCTGTATGCAACAACTCTTCCATTGCTGTATGCACCAATTTATAAAATTCATAAAATCATGACTCCCTGCTTTTGAAGCTGGACAATTGTGTCACCTCAAGACTTAGCCTTTGTATGTGTTCTGCCTCTTAGAGGGAGAAATATCCGACCTCTGTCAGTCTGGGCTACCAAAAGGTTGTTTGTAACCATTTGTTCCATACAAATCAGAATTATCACACTCACATTGTGATGAAATTCTCAGCAAATGAGTCTGCAGGTGCCTGAGGATGCTGATCAGATAGGGTCAAACCATGCTACAGCTCCCTTTGGGACCAAATACATCAATTGCCATCGCAGGACACCAGGATGTTGGGCAGGTGTTTGGCTGTGGTCCTCACGTGTGTTTGAACCTCTGCAAATGAGTATTTTGAGTAAATATTCCCCAAACTAGAGGGATGGACAAGCTTTTGGCCAAATGGAAAATGATTCCACAAATTAAGGGTTAAATTCAGCTGAAAAAGCCTCTTACTATTTGAAAAATATGATTTAGGGTTTTTTTGGTTTGGTTGTTTTCTTGTTTGTTGGTTTTTTTGTTTGTTTTCCTGGGAATTTTTACTGAGATTCATTAACTTCTCAGTTTGTCATAAAACAAAACGTAGAAGCTTGATCTCCTCTCTGCCAGAAACATGGTCCTGAAATGACATGTCACATCCTGTGAAGAAAGGGACACGAAGTCAGGGTGGTAGCCAAACAGATGGTTTTCAGATGAGTTGTGTGAAAGATCATCCTTTCTGCAAAAATTAATTTTCGCCAGCCAATGGCTGGAAGTGAAAGCAGAGAAATTTAAATGACCTAAACCAAAGTTCTGTTCCTGTTGTTTAATAATGTAATACTACATGACCCAGTGGCCTTTAAAATTTAGTGATCTATGCAGGGCATATTAAAGCATGGACTTCTTGTAATTGTAATTTTCTTTTAATTACTATTATCAATCTATTTCGGCACTGTCAGAAACTTCTTTGTATCACTGCAGTTAATAGAAACTAAAATTGCAATGTCTGTAAATTGAGAGCACATAAAAGCTGCTAAAGCTGGTGTAGCCGTGTTCACACCTGCAGTGCTTTACTCCAAATATTCCCTTTGTGGGAGGTATTTGAAAGAGGGTTTCTGGAAGAAGGAGTCTGAGGGGTGTATGCAAGGTGAAGATAAATTGGTGTGTTTCAAGAATGGGTCTTTGGCTCTGAGGTACAGCCTGTGGCTAGCTACTTTTTTTAAATCTAGGTGTCTGACTTGGAGAAAATAATTCCCAGAACTAAATCCCAGCTGCAACCAAGTGTTAAACCATGAGGAAAATTCCTAGCAGTGTAACGACAGAAGCACTAACCCTGGGACCTGGCATTTCCCCCTTTGTTATGCACTCAGAAGACAATTAAACATGAAGAATGCTGTCACTCTGTTGTAGTGTGTGAAAAACCACAGTATAGTAATACAATGGCATAGGTATGGTATCCAAATATAAATGTATCCACTGTAGGCATAAATATTGTAGATTTTCAACCATTTGCACCCCTTTCACTTGTTCACCTCTATCACTCCACTGCACTGACTTGCAGAATTGGACTCCTTCTCTTTCGCTTTTATTCTAAGGTTTTATTAAAGTACTTCCACAGTTTTAATTAATCAGCTTTTAAATATTTTTTAAATTGATTAACCAGCTACTTTAATGCTGTACAAGGTCTGGGATATTTCTGCAGCTTTCCCTGTGGAGACACATGAATGTCTCCATGATGTGAGGGGCAACTTGTGAAAGGAAAGGAGCTGAGCCAGAGCCAGTGCAGGGGGTCGTGGGTGACGTGATAGCCTCATGCTGCACCTCTCTGATGTGGGTTATGGCACACTGAACTGTAAATAGATGTCCCAGGGGTCTTTTTTTTTTTTCCCTTTTTAAATTTTTTATTTCAATGTGATGTGTATATTACTGGGAAGCAGATGTTGGGTACAAGCTATTTAAATCAAATCTTCCGTCAGAGCTGTATAAGCTGATACAGAGTCCAACAGAGGAAATTGTGTGTGGAGCACTGTCAAGGGAAGCTTGGAGTCCTGAGTGGTCCCTTTTGCTCACAGAGCAGGGGAAGGTTTGCAAGGAGATGAGGAAATGAAATAATCTGGTCAGATGCTCACTGAAGTGATGCTGATGGGAGTAGCACAAATTCCCATTTTGTCCCTTACCCACCTTTCCTAAGTAAGTGAAAATTATCGTATTTCATGATACTGTCTTTTTTCCCTTTTTTTGGGCACACTGATGCACTAACGGATAAATAGTGCAAGATGCCACATCCCCTTATCTTGCATCTAGAAGAAATATTTTGAAATCGCTCTTCTCTTTATAACCTCAGTTATTTACTGTTTGAAATGTGCTGCACTGTATAGTTGTGCCATAAACAGTTCACTGGAAGTTTATTTACAATGTTAGAGCTTATTGACATTTGTGTTAGAGGAAAAAAAGAGGAAAGTTTCTCCATCCCCCTGCTAAAAAAAGAAAAGATAAATCCCAAGCAATAAATTTAGGTTTACTTTCAGAGAATTCATGAAAAAACCTGCTTGCTTACATTTTTGCTGCAAGGACTCAAATTTTTGCTCACTGAAGTCACTACTCCCATTGCTTGCAGTGGTGCAGGGTCAAGTATTAAATGGGCTCTGCTTGTATCTGGACCTGGGATCTAGGTAGTTTGTTCAGAAGCAAAGCCCTTTACTCCTATGTGTGTCTACATAATTGAATACAACCCTAAATTCTGCTCTTAAAGTGGTGATAAATCAGAAATGTCGCTCTTTTATTTTTCTCATTCCCTCATTTTGATTTGTAACTATGCAACTTTATTATATTAATATATAATATATATAATATATATATAACAATTTATTATATTAATTGTTTACCGAGAAATAAAGATTTCTGATACACGTTGGAAGATTTATTTTAACGTTAACTCCAGTAAAGCAGCATTAAGGAGCTAACCAGGGATTTTAGAGCTAAGCTCTATTTAAGTAGCTAAGCTCAGAAATTTCTTTTGGGAATGATTTACTGGGTGCATTTCAAACAGCCTTTACATCCTCCTGCACTGCACAGAATAGGACTTTTTGGTTGTGTGCCTGCAGGCTCACCTGCTCGTGTTGGCAGGGCTCACCGTTTCAGTCATTCCCAAAATCTGTAGGCACTTTGTTTCCTCTTACATTGTGTGCCATCATGCAACAGCTGTTTGGTGGAGATTGCCCAGGGTGTACACAAATCCTGCCTTTTTCACTGCTTCATGACTAAATGCTGAGCTGTAGCTTGACTACACAGAATCAGCCAAGTGATTTATTTGGGTGATTTTTTTTTCTTGGTTGTTGGTTTTTGTAATTACTTCTGGTGAGAGAAAGGTAAGGAAAATTTTGCCCACGCATCTTTAAATAAAGTATTTGGACTGAATTTCAAAATGTGCTAAGCATGGGATTCACCTGGTGAAACACAGGGCCAGGCATTGTCCGCAAGGAGACAGAGGCACATTTGGGGCATGGCTCCTCATGTTCTAAGATGCACTTCTAAAGTAGATCTGAGGAGTCATTCTGCCCTAAAACTTCGATTTGTCACCCTTGGCTGACTGTAGTGACACTAGTGTGGCTAGCTCAGATGCAAACCCCGCTGTGGTCTAGTTTAGGCTGAGGTGAGACGAACCCCCCGCTTTGAGACTGTATTTGCCTCACTTCGATTTTTCAAAGGATAAAAGCAAAAGCAGAAAAAAGAAAGGTGTAAAACTCATGGGGTCTTTTGGAGTCACTGAGTCATCAGCTCTGGTGAGCAGGTTCATTGTGTCACCCATCTCATAAACTGGTCAAAATCCGCCTTTCCTCACGGTGTCTTAATAAATCTCTCTTAATTTGCAGTCTGTGCATTCCTCCCTCTGCCAACGTCCTTGGTTAAATATTTCTTTTCCCTCCCTCGTGTTTATCTCCTCGATGTGCTTAGGAAGAAGAGTCATGCCTCCCCTGCATAAACACGTCTATTTTCCTTTCCTTAGTCTAAGCAAACAGATCTTGTCTAGACACCTCATTTATGAAATTTTATGAACGTTTTTGTGGCTGTTCCAGCTGCCTCTCTCTGCAGGGAGCTAAGTTCAAATACATCTCTTTAGGGCAGAGCTTTACAAATTACTCCAGGTGGAGAATTCATCTTCACTTTGCAACTGTGGTTTGCCTTTTCCTCTTGATGGTGGAAACACTCAGCTGATCTGTCCAGGAGTTGGATTAGCCTCTTCTGTGAGTGCAGCTCACTGATTGCTCTGAGTCGTGTGGGATGGGTATGTGGGATTAACCCATATACCCAAGTATTTCTTTTTCTCAGTAATCTTCAGTTAAAGATCCTTGTAGCTGTAGACATTTTTGTTAATTTGTCCTTTAATGGAAGCCTTGGGACTCTGTATTGTCAAGCTTTATCACATTTTCCTTTATTCCCACTCGGTTATTCTCTGTACCTGACAGTGTGTTCCAGAGGTGCCATTAGCAGATTTTGTGACCATATACTGTTTCTGTTTATGCCACTAAGAAACCAGCAAAATCACTGAGAGTCACCACTTGTAACCCCTGCTAGACTCCTTTTTTATGATTTCCATTTTTCCACCCTTTCCATGAGTTCTTCAGGCACCATGGTATCCCGGTGGTGGTTTCTCTTTTCCCTGTGTTTCATAATAATTTCACCTTTTATGTTACTGAAATCCTGCATTTCTTTTATTTAGTAAATGGGCTGTGTTATCGGAGAAAGGTGTCAGGAAACCTTGGATAGATCCCAGCTAGCCTAAGCCTAACAAACCTATTGCTCCATTGATTGCATTTTGATTTATCTCAAAGTTTCTAATTACACTTTCCCTTAACATTTGTTCAGATATCTGTTTATTTCCTTCTCGATGCATTAGATTTTCTGGGAAATATCAACATCATCTTTGGAAACTAATGCTCAGGATTAATTTAATTTTTAGCCCAAGCCTGGATTATTTTTACTTCATTGCAGCTCGATCACTTTACTTGTTCTTTTTTTTTTTTTTTATTTTTAATGTGAAGGATCTTTGGGTATTTGTTTTAGTATTCTTTGCAAGGAAAAGTTCAACCTGGCATTTGGCAATTCTCATTTTCTTCTTCTTCCTCTCTAAGGTGTAGTTTCCTGTTGAAGAAGGTTTTATTTCTTATATATTGTCAGTTCTCTGTTTCCGTTTTCTTCCTCTGGGCGATTATTTACTCATTTATAACTGATGCCCAGCTTTACAAGCTTTTCCCCTTCTGAGTTACAACCTTTTGTATCTTTTGATGTCAGGACGTTCCAGGTGTCCTCTGCTGCCAAGTGTCTGACTCTTCTACCTCTCATAGTCCACCTGTCTTCACTTACTGCTATCTTTAGTTCATTATACTGTCATTTATAATTTACCATCTCCTGCCCTTTTGAGACCAAGAACTCCAGTCCAGTTTACTTTGTGGTTGTTCATTTTTTTATGAACTGATTCAATTCCTTCTTCAGGTCAATGGGGACTTCTTCAAATTCCTGTAAGAACAGAAGGTAGTGTAGCATCACATTATGTGAAGTAATTGGCTGTTGAATGAAGAAATAAGCATGCTGTTGCATCTGCACAGCATCTCAGCCTCCTGTTATTTACAGCATTTATTCCCCAGGCTCATCTGGAGCAGGATCAGTCTCACGTTGTGGGGCAGTGCTCCGCAGTGTCTGTTTCTGTAATAACACAATACAGACTGGGTTGCTGTGCAGATCCAGGCTCTCTGGGTTCCTAAGGATGGGTTTGATTTCTCCTCACATCAGCTGTGTAAGCGATAGCCCTCAGCTGTTTTGTGTTCAGTGGGAGGGGAGGGAGGCAGCTCTGGGAGGTGATTCATCCTGTTGGAGACGGATGGGGTGAATCACTCCTCTGACGTGCCCCACTCCTCACTCTCCAGGGAGGAAAGATGGGCTGTCCACATGGACAGGATGGTTGGCCATCAGTTTGCAGCGTTCTGGGGGATCCAGCGGGGTGCTTGGAGCTCAGTCCGTGCTGTGGCCACACAAAACCATTTTGCTCTTGCATGGAGGTGAGCCCCGGCTGCAAACGCCTCCGAGGATTTGATCACTTCTATAGCAATTTTGCTGTAATTGCTTGTGTCCAGCATAAGGATATTAGCTTAAATTTAGCTTAACATCTGTATATGCTGCAATCACTCTTTAACAGTGGCAACATGCCCTACCAACATTTCATAGCACTGGTTCTTGGCCACTCCATAAGTTCTTCAAAACCACGGTGTGCTGAACATCAAAACTTAGTGAAAAGGTTTTCTTTTTTTTCCTCTGACCTTTTCTGAGGCAGTGTTTTTTGTTAAATGATGCAGTACCGGTCCCCATTTTCAAAGCTCAGAGTATTTCAGTTTTAGAACGCATTTAAAATGCATATTTAATTTCTTTTTATTGTTGCTGTTGCGTGTGTACTCACAGCTAACAACAAATAAATAAAAAATCATGGAGTGAAATCTAATTGAAAAAGTGCCTAGAGTTAAAAACACATTGTTCCCTAGTAGAAAGAAAAAGTTATGCATGATTTACCATTTCAGCATACTGGGATTTAATTTCGAGGTTTAAGCAGATTTTTGTATATTTAGATGGTTGAAACTAGTGGCTGGTTTTGTCTTTATTTTACTTTTTAAAAACATTTATGCAATAATTTCCAACTTCAGAAAAGATTAATTAGATTAACAAGTAACCAGCTATTCTTTCTCAGATTTTGCAAACATGCTGTTCTGCTGCTCCCTTAATGTAAAACAGACTCCACTTTCCCTTCCCCTGTTTAGGAGGTTTTAGGTAGAGTCATTGTGGACTCAGATGATTTCCTGCCATTGTTAACCTTCATTTTCCTTTGGTGATAATGTTCCCTTTATCCTCTTGCATGTTTGGCTCTTGACCCCTGTATAACACGACTTTGGCAGCTTCATCCTTCCCATTGCCTGGCTTATCAGGGATTCATTAAGTGCAAGAGAACTTTGCTCCCTGTTCTTGCTGGAGGCGCAGAGGTCTATTCCCACAGCGGGCATCGCAGTTTTGGGAAGCATCTGTCTCAGTGCTGTGGTTGGAAAAGTTCAGCTGGATGCAGACACACAGCTTAGACACTTCTTTCGTCCTGGAAGACAGAAGTTTGGCAGTGTGGTAACATCTAGGGTCTGAAATGGCAAGAATCAGGTAGTTCTAAAAGGAAGGATTGGTCCCTCTGCATGTCAGACTGAGCACTGTCGTCAGCTGTGCCTCCACTATCAAACTGAATTTCCCTTCTTAGTGTATCGAGAGAATTTGAGAACACAGACTTTGCAAGGTGCTTGTGTCAAGAAGCTTGGGCTTTGTTTAATCATGAATGTATAGTTTAATTCCAAAGTTAAACATCCATCCCTCAAAAATATCTTTCTGGATAAATTTGACAGTGTCTACATTCTTTGTATGGCTTCAGCTGTCTCCTAAATTGAAATGGTGGTACAAAAATAGCAGGTTCAGAGCCACTGCTCTTGTCCTCTCTTGATCCAATGGCCTTAGAAGTCCCTGGGAATGACTCCTGTGACTCACATTTGTGATAGTTAAATTGATGATGTGTGTCAGATGGGAATTTGGTTCCAAACTTGACACCCAAATTGCAGCTTTGGAGTGGGAGGTTTTTCAGTGGAAAGATTTCTGCAGCTGAGATGATTGATGATGAGCAAGCTGAGTGTCCTCATCTGATTAGGACGTGATGAAATACATTAGCCAAAACCCCAAGGGGCTGGACTGGATGGTTGGTAACATAAGGAGATAGTCTCAGTTAGAGAACACAGCCCAGCAGCTGTTCCAGACTGTTGGCCCAGTGGAAATGGCAATGGAGTCACAAATGCTCCTCCCAGAAGGTTGGATCTCCCGTATCCAACATGTGGTTTATTTACACGATGCCAGTGCCAAACTGGATTACATTCTCCATTCACAATTTCTAATCACCTCTCTGTTCCTTGAGTGCTGCAGTTACTTCTGTCAGAGCAGATGCTCATCCTGGAGTAGAACAGTTTCCAAAGTATTCATTACGGAGCATAAATACAGTTAAAAGAAAAATGAAATTAAAGGCAGCCTGCAATCAGCTGAGTTTAGAAAACTGAATTTCTTAATAGCCCAAATGTAATTCAAGGCAGTTAGTCTTTCTCATAACTTCTACCGAAGACATGGTTGCTGAATCTGAGGCAGAGCTTTGCATATTAACAACTGTGCATTAATTGCTGGCAGTTTTATAAGTATGGAGGTACCAGCTTGACCCAACCAGTACTTAGTGCACATGTAATTGATACATATACATACATACATATATATATGATATACTCTGTATGTGATGTATCACATATTCATTTAGCATTTGTTTAATTGCTCTTTCCTACACAGTGCTTTATGGAAGAGGCTTTTGAAGCTTCCAGTATTGTCTTTCTATTTTGGAAGCTTAGACATGAAATGTGAATGTTCAATATATCTCTTGATTTTTTGGCCTTAAGAAAGGGGTCAGACTAAACTGGCTTTAAGATTTACAGTTAAACTGACTTAAATGAATTACTCTTTGGAAATAATACATTTCAATGTCAGCCAAAATGAAATATTTCTCTTTGTTTTATACAGAAGAGATTTGAGTGTTACCTGTGCTTAGGGAAAACAAAACAACAGCACAAACTTTCTCCCAGACTTTGAAATAAATGCTGTATTTTTATATTATTTGTACAACTGCTAAGTTGTCCATGTAACTTAGAGAAGATGAAGTGTGGGTGGGGGATGGATCACACTGTAAACTCTTCTGTTCAAGGGTTGTTTGTGCAGTAAAAAGTGCAGTGTAAGCTGTGCCACTGGGACAAACTTAAACTACTGGGTGTAAAAAAGGGACCCCTGAGTTTGAGTTCCAGGTCTCTTAACTCCTTCCCTGGCCTTAATCCTGATAATGAATGGTGACTCTTTAAGTAAAATGGAAATAATGCATCTCTGCTTGACCAATGCAACAGGATTTGGTCCTACAAGAAAAACACCCTGCTGTTTTCTCCCTCCTTTGAAAGTTGTAAACTTTCAAAATCAAGGTTAACTCAGTGAAACATATTGCAGAATAACTATTAAACTACTCTGAGGTTATCTTTTTTTTTTTTTTTTCTGATGTGGATATTGTTTCTGTGGGGTGGGACCCTCATTCAGTAGTCCATTGGCCACAGTCCATTGTGTCAGGAATACTGGAAGGGACTTCCCAGTTTATTGGAAAAGTTGGCTGCTCAGAGTGTCTCACAGTCATATTTCCTAAGGCAAATAAATAGACAGACATTTAGATGGAAATAAGGATGGTAAACTAGATCTCTGTCTTGTGTAAATGCAAAATGCAGAAATCCAAATGGGAAAATTCCACTTCCCTCTGTAGTATTAGTCATCATGAGAGCTTGAATGCAAATATAGAGCTTCAATTTATTAAGGATTTGGGGATCTGAAACACATTCCAACAGGATTTGAAAAGCATACAAGAACTGTGCCAAACAGATTACATCTAGAAATATCAGATGTATGTTACCCTTCAGACGTTGGGAAAAGGGAGAGAAGGTGCAAAAAGAAGAAGAAACAGAGGTGCAAAAGAGACAAATGTTTTTCTGGTATGGAAAACTCCAGAACCTCCAGTCTTTTACTGTTTGATAATATAATTAGCCAATGTTTTGACTAGACTGATTGGATAATGATGCATAGAAAAGGGCAATTTAATCTTGGCACAGTAACTAGGAATTTTTGCCTCATTGCTTTCTATGTCTTAATTTCTACTTTAAATTAAATGTCTTCAGCTTCTGAATGTTTTATATTAGAAAGCTTCCTTTACAAACCTTCTATTTTGAGCCACTAATTAATTTAATGCACAAGTTAGGTATATCATGGGATTGCAGTAGATCAAGAGCATATTTTTATTCTCTTTCTGCATCTCTAAACTCTCAAACCATTTGTGCATTGAGAAGGACACATTTCTTATCCCCTCTCGGATGTTTCTATTAACTTTCTGATGGTCCTTGTGCTCTTATTCCCTAAATATTTGTATTTCCATTTATTTGTACTTCATGTATCTTGCCTGACAGGAAAAAAGCCAGCACTGCACCAACACTTGCTTTAGGAAAATATCTGCAATGTCTGTTGCTTGGAAAGGAAATTAACTCTGTATGCAAAGACATGTGCCTTGTGGTCTGTATTTCCCTCACTCAGGAAGGTGATGTGCCCACAGTTCTTTAGTTCCATGTTCTGTCAGTGAGACTTCTTGTAAATGACAAAATATCCAGAGTTATGTTTGAAGGATAATAAGAGGTGGAGGGTGTTGTACTGGAGGAAGTTACTCAGCTCCTGTTTGGTGGATGAGACTAACAATAGGCAGATTTCTCTGAGTTTCCCAATGCGATTATGTTCTGATGTTTCTCTCGAGCATCTCTTCATGTTGAGGGTTGTTGAAGTAGGTGTGCCCCTGTTTTGGCCAGAATAACAATCCTCTGCTTGGATTTAATAGAATGCTGTTCTGAGAATCTTCGGGAAGACTCCCCTGGGATGGTGTAGTTCCATCTGTGACTACTCTTCCACCTCCTTTGATCTTCTTGAGGTCAAAGCAGAGTCTCCAGTTTACTTCAAACTGGCAAAGCATCGAACCACTCCTTTTTGTAATAAACTTGCCATTTCCAGCTTTGTATTCTACAGGTTCTTCTGTTGCTTTGAAAAACTGAGTTTGAACAAAGTAATTTATCCACCCAGTGAGTGCCAAACTCAATTTAGCCTGACGAGGACAAAAGCACTGGAGGGGGAGGAGGGTTTGATCTTGTATTCTGTTATCTGAGGCCTGAAAAATTACACAGAAAGACTTTAAGCAGATGCAGGAATTGCTGTACAGCCTTCTGTGCTAACCAGCAGGACATTTCAGATCAAATAATGATTTTTATTCTTTTCCAGGGAATCAGTAGCCTCTTCAGTTCCTTAAAAGTGGTGCGCCTTCTACGGCTCGGTCGGGTGGCCAGGAAGCTGGACCATTATCTGGAATATGGTGCTGCCGTGCTGGTGCTGTTGGTGTGTGTGTTTGGGCTGGTGGCCCACTGGCTGGCCTGCATCTGGTACAGCATCGGGGACTATGAGGTCATAGATGAACTGACCAACACCATCAAAACGGACAGTTGGCTCTACCAGCTGGCCCTGAGCATCGGGACCCCATATCGCTACAACACCACGGGCTCGGGGCAGTGGGAAGGAGGGCCCAGCAAAGACTCCTTGTACATATCCTCTCTCTACTTTACCATGACAAGCCTTACAACGATAGGATTTGGGAACATAGCACCGACCACGGATGGGGAGAAGATTTTCTCGGTGGCCATGATGATGGTTGGCTGTAAGTAAAATCTGATTTTCTTGTGTTTAAGGGAGGTTCTGTGGCCAGTACGATGGTTGTGTAGCACACTTGCTGTAAGCACTCTTGACATCCTAAAAAAACCTGCGGTACCTATGAAATGAACTTGGAATGCTTGAAAACAGGTATTGAAATTGTGTAGTTGCTGTAGCTTTTAAATTGCTTGCAGGGCTAAGTGGTCTGGGTGCCTAAGTGTGTCCAAGGGCAAGCTCATACTTGAGGCCTCATCTTTACGCTTTAAAGATGGCTTTTATCATGTTTGAAAGGTTTTGGCTGGAATTTGGTTAGAAGTTATAAAGTGTATTTGAATTCAAGTAGTCTGAGTTTTGCTTATAAACTTGCACAAGCCTGGAGTCGTTTGATGTAGTTTTATCCAATTCTTGAAACATTTAGTGATTCCATAAATTGATTGTGTACTGTATGGCACTGGTTTGAGATATAAATCCTGATTTTGTCTTCTGCATGTGGTGGCCTTTGTCACCAGCAAAGCTGGAAGTGAAGGAAATGATGAGACAATATATTGCACCTTTTTTTCTGCTTCCTGCTGTTTCACAGCTCTGCTGAAATAGTCCAAAACCAGGAGTGGTAAGGCACATTTCTCATTTCATGTGCTGCCAAGGCTAGATCACTGAGGCGCTCTATAGATAACCAGAAATCTTCAAAATGTGGTCGAGACAACTTAAAATGTTAATACCATTTGGGAGAATTATTCTTCTGTTAAATAAATAACTCTTGGTATTTCTCTGGTGCCCTCTATTTTCTGAGCGCCATGCAAACACTACGCAATTATGTAACAAGAGAGCAAACAAAACCTTTAGATAATAAGATCTGCATAATCTCTCTGATAATTATCTCAGCTAACACTTCGAGCTCATCTCTGAGAAATACTGAACTATAAAAAGGAAGTTTTCTTTCCACAGTCTTTCTAGATCTTTAGAAGATTAAAGCCATTTGTTTGGAGATTTTAAAATGCTTTTTAAAAAGAGAGGTTGCAATTTTAGGACTCTTGCAGCGCGGTGCAATGAAATTTCTGCTGAACACCATCTTTACATGATGGGTTGATGTGTTGCAAAACATTTCCAAGTCCATAAAAAGCAAATCCCCAAGGCAGAGCATTAGTGAGCTATTGCAGATAGGTCATCAAAAACCCATAGGAGCTGATACACTATTTGTTGAAACTGATTTGTTGTATTTACAGAACCTGGGGATTTGGAGAATAAAGTGGACATAGAACATTTTTTATACATTGTAATATCTACTTCCCTTGTTTTGTTTTGTTTTTTTTTTTTGGTGGGGACTTCTGTTCTCCTGTAGAGGGGAATTTCACAGAAAAAACTAAGTGGTAAATGATTTAGGGTGTGATGAGAGCCATAAAAACATAATGCATGCCACTACTACTATTTATAATAGTAACAACAACAAAATGCAGGCCTGGCCTCGGCAAGTGAAAAGGAAGGGGAGATTGTAACCTGCTTTGTATGTGTTCTAGGTGGTTTGTTTCCTTGCTTTTTAATCTCTGGAACTCATGTTAGAGGTGGGGAATACAAGTAGCAGGATCAAAGTTGACACTGACAACAGGCTGCGTATGTGGCGCTGGCAGAAAATTTCCATAAGTGTTACCTACAAAATCACTAAATGTCCACATGAAATTTATAAGTGGCAACTGTGAGCTTAGCAGCTGGGAAACTGTGTGTAGGTTTATAGGCTTTTAGACGAAGTCAAAAGTAGAATCTAAAATTTAAGAAGCATGGCAAAAGAGCTACTGAGTTGGTTATTGCATAAAAATAATAACACCGAAAAAAATGCGCCTTCTCTTGTGAGTGGGGTGAAGAGCACTGTGGCAGGCAGGAAGGCTACAGACAGGAGGAACCTTTTTGGTTTATTTACAAGTAAAATTTACAAGTAAAAATGCTCAATTATCATCAAATAGCTGAATCTTTTGCAACGACATCAGTGTGGATTTGAAGATTTCTAATCCATGCACATTGGTGTGATGAGTGCTCCTGAAATCCAAACCTTGACTGATCTTTTTCTACTGGTTAGAAAATATGCCAGCTTTGGAACAGGCACTGATCATGGGCTTAATATTTGCAATATTTGTGCAGAGATCAGCCCTGCAGGATTGTATAGACATGCTTTGCAGAGCCAGCTGCTGAAAGCCTGATGCTCTGAACTCCAAAATGAAACAGGAAGGCACAACAAATAGTTGATGGAAAATGCAATTTCCCAGGCATTCAGAGTATCCACTGAGCTCGGGAGAAGGATTTGGCATCATGAAAAGGTGTAACTAAGAATGGAGTTATTTTCAAACCAAGATGGTTTAGTTTCTCTTTTGAAAAGTGTTTTGAGATAAACATTCAGTAAAATTCAATTACAGTTCAGTCAATAAATATCTCTGGTCCACAAACATTCTCCTGTTATAAACAGAGAGAAGCTGTGAAATACCTTTGGTAATTCTCCTGAAGAAGTTTGCTAATACCAATAGCTGATACTGGCAGTATTTTTTTCTAACAGGCTATGCCAAATAAATGTCTTAAACTTAGCACTGGAATCAGAGATAGTAATTCATCACAATCCCAGCTGCCTACTCATGCAAACTGCAGATAGGAAAGGAAATCTTCCCTGCCTTGTCAGCGAGCTGCGGCTTGTTCTGAAAGCCCCAAGTTTCCTATTCATGCTGGCAAAGTTATCAGGGCCTGGGAGGAGTGTTTGGAGAGATTTGCAAATCCTTGTGGTGGGCAGGACTGCAGAATGGTGTTCTTGTTAAAAATAGGCAGATTCAGATTCTGTAGGTGCTGATAAAGCATTGCTTGGTGCGGGGCAGGGGCGGGGGAAGCCCTGATGGATGGGGTGCTTTTCACTTGGATTGGCAGCTTGTCACTTGCTTGTTCACTGAGGACAGATCGAGTGGGATATTTAAGCTGAAATACATCACCTGTCTTGCAGGAAAGAGAGCTTTGAATAACTTAACCTCATCTTGTGGAGCTTGCTTCAGATTTCTTTTTGCCTCACTTGTTTTATCTTGGTGTCCAGTGCTGTTCAGCAGTATTTTTTTCTGTTGCTTCTTGACACTTGAAAAGCTAAAAATAGCAAACAAAGCATCCTATGACAAGGGAGCAAGGTTTTTACAAGGGTTATTGTTTAAATACCTATTGTGCATTTGCTGCCTAGAGTTGCTAAATATGCATTGAAAATCTGATTTTCTTAGCACCTTTTGTGTTGATCTAGGTCATTTCATCCCCTCTCTGTGCACAGCAGAACAAATAGGTAGGTCTGTTAGATCCTTCGAACAGACTAGGAATCGTTTATCATTCAGGAAGGACCTTTGTTGTAAACCTCCCATTATCTTCTGTCAGCTGAGAGCCTCCAAACAAAACCTCAGCCTGTGCTGCTGCGTGTTGCTCTGCTTCTGTCCACAAGCAGCTTTGAGGTCTCTGCAGCACAGCCATAGATGCAGATGTAAAACTGACTCGGTTTGTGTCTTTCACAAAAAAGAAAAAAAAAAGAAAAAGAATGTATCAAGAATGAGAGCAGAAAGAAACTTTTGGTTCATGCACCACTATCACTATCTTGCAACTCAGCACAGCCAGGCCTTCAGTGAGCGGAAAATAAAAGGGAAAAAGCGTTTTGGGGAAGGTGGCAGTGTGGTCAGGTGAAACAGCTTGAAAAATTCAGGAGAGATGGGGTTTTTTGAAGGAAAAAGTGTGAATGTTTAAACAACAAGAGTACTCTCACATGCTTCCTTCCTTCCTGTACTTTCACTGGGAGAATAGCAGCCAGCTTCCCAGAGTCCTGGTTTAGGCAGGGATAGAGTTAATTCTCCTCCCAGCAGCTGGTACAGTGCTGTGTGTCGGATTTAGGATGAGAATAACGTTGATAACACACTGAGGTTTTAGTTGTTGCTGAGCAGTGCTCACATGAAGTCAAGGACTTTTCAGCTTCTCATTCCCTGCCAGCGAGGAGGCTGGGGGGCACCAGGAGCCACGAGGGGACACAGCTGGGACAGCTGACCCGCGCTGGCCAAAGGGACATTGCACACCATATGGCACCATGCTGAACAATAAAACTGGGGGGGCTGGAGGGTGACTGGTCAGCAGGTGGTGAGCAATAGCATTGTGCATCACTCGTTTTTTGTATTCTTTTACTATTGTTATTTTTTTTTTTCCTTTCCTTTTCTGTCCTGTGAAGCTGTGCTTAACTCAACCCACGAGTTTTGCCTTTTTTTCTGATTCTTTCCCCATTCCACTGGGGGAGATTGAGCGAGCAGGTGGCTGGGGGAATTCTAGCTGCCTGCTAGGGTTAAAGCACAACACCCAGCCTGGGGCTCAGAGGGTCTCTGACACATTTCATGCTTCTGGTGTAACCTGGAGCAATGGTTTGCCCCTGTCCGTGTGCAACAGTGAAATGGCTCTGAATGGCACAGAGCAGATTGCAGCATCAGTCTGGCCCCATAAATTCAGCAATTACAGGAGTTTATTTGTCCAGCTGAGTGGACCTAGACAGTACTTCATCCAAGCAATTGTAGAAATCCAGTTTATTCCACTGGTCAGTGAAATGCTCCAATGATCCATGCAGCAAGGGAAGGTCAGAATGAGATATTGAAGGCAGGAGTGTCAATGAACATTGAATAATTCACTGTTTCTCAGGCTCCGAAAGACACAGAAGAATCCCTTAGTTATCCATTGGTCCCCAGAATTGCTGAGCAAATGGTGCCTTGTTGTTCTTCCTTTAGGGAGATACTTTTATGTAAATACATAATTACTTGGGCTTCTATTTACTCTGGTTTTATGGGGAGATGGTTGTGGGAGAGATGATATTTTTCAGTGACTGGTTTTAAATTATGATGAAAGCAGGCCTGGCAATTCACACTGGTTTTGCATATGAGCAGAAGAATTTGTTGTAGTGATTGTATAGGATACCTTCTCTAGAAAATGGGAGTAATTTCTAGATGCCTCTTTCCAAGAGTTTCTAGTTAATAGCTTGAAGTGCTAGCTTCTTGTTTTCCTCTTGAAATACCCAGGTTCATGATTTTCAGCTTTGGAAAGGAGACAGATGTAATTGCTGTCACTTTGACCCCAAGTTATTATTGTTCAGGGGAGAAGTGATGGAGAGTGTGGGTGGGTTCCTTTTGATATCACAGAGTCTCAGAATGCTTTGGGTTGGAAGGCACCTCAAAGATCATCCAGTACCAACCCCCCTGCCATGGGCGGGGACATATTTCACTAGAAAGCGTCTGCTAGACGCATAAATACAGATATCATTGATATCTTAGTTTTCTATGCTAAACACATAGATGTCCTGCCCTCCTTCGAATTTTATTAAACAGAGAGAATAGGACATGCTCTTTCCTTTTTAAAACGAGTGAGATGCTCTCGTCTGAGCCACCTCTGGCCTTGAACTCTCCTGTATTTGGCAAACAACGCTGAAAGGCTGCTGATTGCTCATGGCACCCCCCCTTGCTGCTGCTCAGCTCTTTTGGAGTTGTGACGTGGGGTGCCAGGGGCTGTCAGTCATGTCTCCATTGATCTGTCAAACCTAATTCATTATTTAAGTGGGTTCTTTCATTGTTCAAGCAGCGTTCGTCAGTTCCCTGCCAATATATGGTAGTTAGCCACTTGAATGCTGTTTGGATGAATCATGGAAGTTTATCTAGCAAATTTGTTAAGCAGTGGCTAAGCCCACGCGCTGACAGAACAGCGTATCATTGTAGGAAAGCGCTTGTCTGGCAGACTCCCAGACAAGCAATCCCAAGAGCCCAGAGGATTTAATTTTTGATCCTGAGGAGAGTGCATGTGTGTAAGATAGCACCTTCCAGCAAAAATGACTGCCAGCAACGTAGATTAAATCGTATTTTTCCTAGCAACAGATACTAATATGAGAAGGCTTTACATCTGTGGGAATTCATAGGCTCGAGTGTTTAGCTGTGGTTGAAATCCAGCTCTGCCCCTAAGGGTGTCCTACAAGAGTCAGTTCTGTGGAAGGGCAGTTTCTTCTCTTGCAGAGATCTGGGATGTGGGAGAGACGTGGGTCTGCATCAAGGAGCTGCAGAAGGGTTTGTTCCATCTCTTCAGCAGTAGAGGACTGGTGCCAGTTGCTGTGCTTCTCTTAAAGTTTCTTAAAATGGGGGCCAGTGGGGGGAATGTCTCTTCCAACAACAATATGGCCCTGCCAGCAAGCTCTTAATTGCTTCTTAGAATCACAAAATGATGAAATAGTTTGGATTGGAAGGGACCTTAAAGACCACCTCGCTCCAACCTCCCTGGCATGTGCAGGGTTGCTCAGGGTCCCATCCCTGGCCTTGAACACTTCTAGGAATGGGACATCCACAATTTTGCTGTGCAGCCTGTTCTGTCACATCCAGATGTAATACTCAAGCAGTGAGAAAGGTGGTAAGTTCTTCAGCATCCAAATCAGGAGAGAGTAAAACTGTTCATTCACGTTTACCCATTAGTGCAAAAAGAAGAAAGTGGCACAGGAAGTTACTAGAAGTTGCTTTGCAAGTGAAAATTTCCCCTCTTGAGTGCCACTGAAAAAGCATTTTGACACTTTTGGATTGCTGAACCGTACTCCAAGTGCTATTAGCTGTACAAGGCAAGGGTATCAAGATCTTTCTGTGATATCTTTTAGTTGTTACTAATCTTACTTATGTCTCACAGCTGGGGCAGATGAAGTATTTCGAGGCAGGTTATTGGTCTCAGTGCAGCAGTAGAACTTGGCAATCTCAATATTCTCTGAGCAGCTGCATGGAGAAGCCTTAAGACTATAAACACATCAGTAGCCTACAGTAAAAAACCACATTACTCTTAGGGAGTAAAAAATGTAGCATCATCCACTTTTTAATGGAACTTCAGTGTAAGAGTGAGATCACAGAATCATCGTTTAAGTTGGAAAAACCTGTAAGATCCTTGAGCCCAACCATTACCCCACCACTAAACCATGTCCCCAGGTGCCACATCTACACATCTTTTAAATATCTCCAGGGATGGTGACTCTGCCACTGCCCTGGGCAGCCTGTTCTGGTGCTTGACATCCTTTCTGTGAAGAAATCGTTCCTAATATCTAATCTAAACCTCCCGTGGTGCAACTAGAGGCCGTTTCCTCTTGTCTTGTCCCTTGCTACCTGGGAGAAGAGACCAACACTCCCTGACTACACCTTCCTTTCAGAGAATTGTAGAGAGCAACAAGATCCCTCGGGGCCTCCTTTTCTCCAGGATAAACACCCCCAGCTCCCTCAGCTGCTCCTCATCAGACCTGTGCTCCAGACCCTTCCCCAGCTCCCTTTCCCTTCTCAGGACATGCTCCAGCGCCTGGTCGTATCCACCAGATTGGGGCCACATGTGCCTTGTTTTGCTGTAATTCTGTCATGGCAGTAGATTTTTAGATATTCAGGTTCTAGTTTATAGCAAAAACATGTGTCTTTATATAAAGAGCTTTAATACTGTAAAACAGCCTCCTTGGGAAGCTTTATGGGATTTTTTTTTGTCAAGGTTATAGCTAGCATGTGTTTATATAAGGTTTACTTTTATTGTCATTGGCTTGATGTGTTTAAAGGAAATTATGGTATCAAGAGAGATAGGACAGTGAGTGGGAGAGGTAACAATGGAGAAGGAAATGTTATTTCTTGCTATTGAGCTATATTATTTAAAACAACTGAAAATTGTTATTGAATAAATGATACGTAAATGTGGAAAATCAACCTTTATGCTCACACACAGTGCAAGCAATGGCCTGACATGGTCCCAGAGGGATTATCAGGTAGTCCTGCATTGCTCACAACAACTGTATCTCTCAGGAAGCAGAAAGTTTTAATTAGCCCAGCTAGATCAGCAAATATATCTGACTGGCTTAGAATACAACACAGCTCAGTTTTATAGTGTATTGTGCTAGAGGGATAAACAAATCTGAGATAAAAGATAACCCCCAAGGTATCACACCGCTTGGATGGAAGGGGCTCGGGAGATCCTTTGTGTTTGCCTGTTCCGAAGTTTCAGAGAGCCAAGTGAGTGATCCACGTCTGTCTGCACAGAGATCCTTGCTTAATTTTGTGTACCCAGGAGATAATACCTGTGTGTGTTTGGCATTTAAAAGGGAGAATTACCCAAGTAAGTCAGGCCAGTTACCAGGTAGGCCCTGCTTTCATTGGGTAAAACAGATATTTTCTGTTAAATCTCATTAATATTGGCCCAGTTTTGCTTGCAGGTAACTGCTGTGGTTTATCAGCTGGAGTGGAAGTTCAGATGGGCAGTTCAGCAAGGAGACAAGTTGTTTTAACAAGTGTCCTGTTGTAGAAAATTTCGATCATACCTGTGAATTGGGCCTTAAAATACTATTTCTCGTGTCCAGCAAGAGATTTCCGTGCTTAAATGTTGCTAGGTTGAATTTCAGAACTGAAAAACTGTGTGACGTTGTCGCACATCCAGAGACGCCGACAGAGCTGGGAGTTCTGTGTTGTTTTTGTAAAATATATGAAATGTGCCCCAGTCTCGAGGAGGTTTCATTATCACAGCACTGCCTGTGGTACTGGAACACGTTCGGTGGTACTTGGGGATCTCAGGTAACTGGGTGAAAGATGACAGATACCAGTTCCTGGTTTCTCGTTGCTTCCTTTCTGTAGGTCCGAAGTAGTACAATGTCATGTTCCTCTTGGACATTCTGAGAGCACTGAGGACTCAGCCTGCATGTCTCTCATCCTTGTTCATCTTTTCTGTGGCTTTTTCTGCAAGAACTTTGGTAGGACCGGGAAAAATTTTCCACTGGTGGAAGCATATTCGGCTGTGGGAGTATGACTGCGGGTTCCTCCTTAAAGAGCTTTACCCCTTTCCCTTCCATTTGGACGAAGGACAGGAGAGCATCCAAACTGGCATCTCTCTCCTGGGTACCTGCTGTGCATCCCTGCGAGTGCTGAGTCAAATCCAGTTGCGTTTCAGTAGGAATATTTTGGTCATGAATGATTAAAACTAGTTTTCTTCCACTGGCCGGCAGCCAGCGTGGATTTGTCAAGATGAGTTCATGGCAAATTAATCTGATTTCTTTCTTTGACAAGATAACTGCCTAGAGAATAAAAGGAATTGAGTAGATGTGATATATCTGAACTTTTAAAAAGTCTTCTGACGGTTTTTTACTTGGTGGCCTCACAGCAAACGAGTGAAAGATGATCTCAACACAGTCATAACAAAGCTGGCGATAACCGATTGAACAGTCTCTCTCAAAATATAATCAAGGGCTTTGCTGTCAAACTTGGAGGGAATTGCCAGTGAGATTTTTGCCCTGTGTGTGATTCTGTTCAACACTTTCATTAGCAGACATGAGTGACACAACAGAGACAGCACATTGGGAGAGTTATGGGAAGGGTTGCAAAAGCCGTTCAGATGACAGCGTCAGAATCCATAATGGCCCCAATAAATTGGAAAGGCATCCCCAAATCTGCAAGGTGAATGTCAAGAGAGGGAAATGCAATGCACCGTGTGCAAAAAGGGCAAATCAAATGCATAAGCACTGTCTATGGAATAACTGGCTCTGCTGCTGCGAGGCTGGAGAGGGTTTTGGAGGGTATTGGAGGAGGACAGGGATAGGTGACTGCAGACCGAATGTAGCAACACAGCAGTGGGGTAAAACCTGTGAATGTCACTCTGGAAGGTATCAGGAGCAGTGCCACAAACAAGCTGAAAAGGCATTTATTCTGCTGGGACTAGGACTGGGTAGGCACCTTTTTTCTTTCTTTTTTAGGTACAGCACTTTAAGGAAGCTGTAGACCAGCTGGAGGGAGAGGAGATCATAAAAATGTGTTACAAGGCAGGATCTCAAGGGAACAGTTGGAAGAACTGACTTTGGCTTAAGCTGATGGAAGCTTAAGGGGAACACGAAGATTGACTGCTACCATGGAAAGTGTGTGCTTGAAAGGGAAAAAAATATTGATCCTCTGTGTTTCCTGGAGGGCAGTCAGGTCACTTGGGAGGGAACGAAAGACTGATGGTGGAAACAGGGATTTCCAACACCAGTACACCAGAATTTTTCATCTTGGGCAAAACTTTCCAGATCATGGGCAGAGCCACCAGCAGATTTGGTGGACTCCAGTTCATTGATGAGTCTTGCTACAGGTATCCTTGCTCCTGCCTCAGGATTGCAGTCCCTTGAGGTCCCTCCCAAGCCTACAAATCTCTGATGCTGGAGGGAGAGTAAGGTACAGCTACAAATCCCTGTTATGTCAAGGCCAAGCTAGCAAAGCTCACTTTCTCTAGTTGGTTGACCATCCCTAAACATTTAGTGATTAATTTCAGTACAGGAGTTCTGACTTTCTTTTGTCTTTAAAAAATTTTTAAGTGAAATATAGTTCTGAGCTAAATGTTCTTGCCTCTGGGTTTTCATCATGACTTTTTCATTAATAAAGATTTACACTAAAGAAAGAAAAAAAAAATTCATATTGAAAATTTTATTCCCCTCCGCCCTTTTATTTTCCTTGTCTTTATTTCTTTAAAGTAAAGAATATTTCTTTTTCTTTCTTATTTATTTTTTAAGTGCTGCATTTTTTGCTATAACGTACTGGAAGAGTAGTGGAAGGATGAAAGTAAAATCTTCCTTAAAGACTCAGAAAAAAGAGAAAAGAGAAATTTGGGAGCAATTTTCTTACTTTTAGAAATTTCTTTCTTTTTCCAGGGGAAACTAAGCAAGCAGGTAAAAGGAAGAAGATCAGCAGATAGAAAAAGATATTTTTAAAAAGTTGAAAGATTAGTAAGCTTTTATCTTACTTTGTCTACATTTTTGTTGCATAACAACATGAAGGACTTTCTAATAGAGCAGAATATTTAATTTCTTCTAAAGTGTGTCATGAAAATTAAAGCACATTTCAAAGCTCTATTGTGAAGTGTAATCAGAATTGAAATAGGATGAAGTTGGTGGAAAAGGGTTTATTAATATCTGCTGCTGATTTCTGCATGTGACAATGGGAGATGGAGTGGAGGCTGAATTCCTCTGCGGGAAAAGCCCAGCTCTGTAAGAATGGCATCGTGTCGAGAGAGTTGTGTCAGTTTTTCCTCAGTGGGAGATGGTCAGTTCTGAGGTAAAAGCCCCTTAAACTGGATTTTTCCTGAAGTTGGAACACTGGGAGGAGCAGTCGTATCCATGGCCCTACAAAATTTGTGGTTTTGCATGCACATTCCAACGGTGGCGGTGGCAGCTACAGAAAAATTGTGATTCTTACATTGTATTGGCAAGGTTGAGCAACCTGAACTCGGCATCGGTGTCACACAGGCAAACGCTGTGACCCTTTGGATGGGTGTTGCACCCCTTAAGTCTCATCTCTCTTACCTCATATGTGATCAAATGATGTCAAGTCAAAAGCTAGGAGGGCAGAATGAGGTGTGATGAATTCCTGTCTATTTTTTAAATCCATTTAACCCAGTCCTTCAGTCCTTCCTGAACTGGAACCTCAAACTCGTGGTGTCTTTCAAGCACTGGAATAGTCCCACTGACCTCACTGTTGCTTAATGAGAACTTACCTTTAAGTGTTTCTCTGGCCACGAGCCATGATGAAGGGAACATTTCTGACATTTCAGGTTTATTGGTGGATCTTCCAAATACAGGCGAGAAGGAATTAGGGGGGTAAGTCCCATTTGAAGGTCACTAGGACTCATGCCTAAAATCCACGCAGGTGTATTGCAAAAGCCTCAGCATCCATTTCAATGAGGTCCCATGTATGGAAATTTTTTTTTTTTTACATATGCTTGAATGACACCTGTTTGGTAAAGACATGGGAACAAACCATCATTCCTTCATATGGTGAAAGGACAAGTTTTATTTGCCCTTCTTCCTCCTCGACCAGGAACATTTCAAAGCACAAAATCTGATGCCTGCTTCCCGTCCCTTATTTTTGAATAGGAAATTGAGGCATAAAGAAGGTTACTACTGTGCCTCATTAATTGAAGCATTTCCTGCTCAAATTGATAGTCCACCTTACCTAAAGGAAATGTAACTTTCTAGTTAATCAAACACAATCTTCCTGCATTAGCACTTGAAAGGGAAAAAAAAAAAAAGGCAAGTCAATAAGGTAAGAAAGCAGTTCAGAATAAAGTTGCTGGCACCAGTGCCATATCGGAAACTATATAATGGCTGTGAGTCTGAAATAATTAAATGTGTGCGAAGATTGGTCATGCAAGAAGAATCTTGTAATCAAATCTTCTTGTCTGAAGATGAATGAAGGAGGAAAGGAGGGGAAGGCAAGTGTGTGAAATCCCTACAAAACCTGTGGCACGGTCACAGCCTTGGAGGTTGTTGTCCAGCCTTCCCTTGCCCCGTGCACGAGGTGATTTTAGCAGAGAGCCCTGCTCGGTGAGGTGCCAGGCTGAGTGTGTGTGATTCCATGGGAGTGATGCTGTGCTGAGCCCCACCACGTGTTTCACTTTGTGTCTCCTCTGGGAACTCGAGGGGTGGCACTGGCTGTTAAATGGGATGTAAAACGACAAAATTAGAGAGATTTATCTGAAACATTACTCTGTTTCAAAATAATTAATCTTCATTGGCTGAACTTCCTTAGTATTTTTCAGGGGTTGCAACAGATGCACCTTATTTATGCATGTGTGTTGATGAGCTTTGGAGCAGGGTTACAATTTTACTTCATAGATCCCACAGCCTGCTTTGGCCATCTTTGAAAAAATTGTTTTTTTCCCGAGCTTCAGAGTGGGGCCCAGCACTGCAGCTCTTTTTATGTTCCACCAACTGCTAAGGGAGCAAAGCAAATGAAAGCACAGGCTTAGAGCAAGTTTCTGTTTGCCCTGTTAAAAACCCAAACAAGCCCAGGAATACCAGAAAGCATTAATGAATTAAATCCTAAGTGCTTTGCTAAACAGAGGACTTAATGATGAGTGTTGGGGCCCTCCCACTTCTTCCTGTCTTTGGAACAACTGAGATTTAAACTCCCCTGCGTTACAGACAAAATAACGAGAAAATTATTCATGTGGTTCGAACATGGGTGTGCTCTTGTTTAAATGCTTCTTATAAGCATTTAAACAAATGTTTCTAAATGTGTGCAATATTATACGGGGTGATTAGAGGCTTTGAAAGGAGTTTAATGGAAGCTGCACCAGTACTGAGCACCCACACGAACACCCAGAACGGGAGGGACAGGAAGCCGAGCTGAGCAGATTTGATCTACCCTAATTAGTCAGGTTGTTGTTGTTTTTACAGTCTATTATTGATACACAAACCTGCTGTTGAAGAATTAGTAATCTACAACACTGCAGTTCATTAGAGTTTTTAGTGGTGCTCTAATAGCCACGCTCCATCTGGATGATCATAAGGAACAATGGGCCGTGGAGGAGTTATGCATCCTCACCTTCTGATCCATTTTCAGCCAGCTGAGAAGGCAACAAAGAGGATGTTTGCTGAAATACTAATTCGAAGAGAAGAGTCTTCTGTTCTTTATCTCTGCAAAAGGCATTTATCCCTTTCTTTGAGTGCTGCTCTGCTGTTTCTAACCAAACTTCTGCTGTGGATAAAGGCACATCATCGTGTCAATATGACACAGACATCTCTGCAGTGGCATGACATCGTTAATGGTTTTCGTGTTACCGCAACGAGATTGTCAGAATTAGTCTTTCTCATTAGTTTATTGTCTTTCAGGTTGTAATTGCAGCAGCAGAGCGTGGTCAGGTGTAATGGCAACACATGGAGGTTGTTGAAGGATGTGTTTTCATGTGTACGTGAAAAGGAGAAGGACTCAGCTGTGGCCACTTTTAATTGGCAGCGTTTAATATAGAAACAAGAGCTTTTGGGTAGGGATGTCTAAAGGCTGAGGCTTTCATCTAGGAAAGTTAAACTTTTTAGTTTCATTTCCAGATCTGACATTTGGTGGAATCATGAACTTTGGCATTTGATAAATATTGTGGTGTTTTATTCCTCTCCAAACCCATGCCTGATTTATTGGTTTAAATGTTAAATGGTTGGGGGCAGGAACTCCGCATGTTTTTTGTAAAGTGCCTACCAAACCATGTTCCAAGTTACAGGGAACCAAGAAAAACAAATTACAATATTCCAGGAATTAAAAAAAAAAAGTCTGACTGCGCTGAATTAATCTGAATTTTTGTAGCTGACTCCACATAACTGTTTCAGACCTTGGGTTAAATTCAAACAGTGCAGGAGACATTTAATTTTTGCCAATCTATGGCTTAAAAGCTGAGGTGAAGGCAGAGGTAAATGTAGGATACTGTGCATTGCTTTAGCTGGTCTAATTGCCTGCAGTCAGGATATTCCTTGATAGCCAAGAGTTCATGTGGGCCTGAGCTGTAGCATTTGTGGGAATAAATCAGATGAACCTTGTAGTTCATCCTAATTTAAAAAATAATAAAATACATACATTGCTTTGCTTCAGTGGATGCAGCCTAACAAATAGGGGTGGAGGCAATTCTTTCTACCAGGAGCAGTGTGTTCCATGGTGAATAGTTCCAGGATTAATATAGCCAGGGTGCATGGGAACAGTACAGATTTGTGCTGAAATTAGTCCCTGTCTTATGCTTCTCAGACAAATGTGATGAACATATGTGGGCATAAAGGCAATGGTCTGATACATCCTGATCTTTTAAATTGATGTAGTAGCATGTTTAAGGCAGAGCTGATATTATTTAGTAGAATGGCAAGAAAAACCTGGCTCTCATGACAAAGCCACAACAGGTATCTGCTATAAATATGCAAAAGGCTTTGGAAGTCCCATTGTAGACACTGGAAATGGGAGCTGTATAGGATAATATGCAGGTATTGAAAACACCAACAGTTTTGGGGAATTTTATGTCCCATTCACTGTCAGAGAGATCTTGGCTTTGACATCATGTTCCTGTTTTCTGTAAACCTCTCCCATTGCAATCAGCATAGAACATTTCAAACTGGTTTAAGATCTGTTCCTTGCGCTCCTTGCTCTCCAAAACAACACAGAAACATTAGTCATGAAAAGGAAATGTGAGATAACAGGAAGGTTAAGATGAGCCATCAAGCCACTACTCAGAGGCCCCTGGCCTCTGAGCATGAGGTCTTGGAGTGCTAAGCCTTAAGAGTAAATTAATATTGGACACTTTTTTTTTTCTCATAAAGAACAGGAAACCAATTCAACCTCTCCCTGGTTTTGGTTTTTAAATTGCTTTGCACTTTCTGCATTAGCTTTTCTTGGTTTTTTGTTCTTTCGACCTGTTTCTGTCTGAAACATTTTGGATTAACCTTAAAAAAAAACCCCCGATAAATTCAGTTCTACTGTAGATGGACAAATGTTGGTTTTGAATGCTTTTCATATTGGAAGGATATTTTCAATGTTTTTATGTGTATTTTATCCTAATGTGATCAATAATGGCGTTGAATTTGATACGTGTGCCAATAGCTGCTGTTACTCTCAGAGGTACTTCCAAAAATTAATGAAAAAGTCTGTATTTTTCATGTAGAGCTACAACAGATGAAAACGAGCCAAAATAATTTTCCCTCAAATTTCCTAGGAACATTCACCTTGACGTTGGAAAATACCAGGCCAAAACAAATTAGACTGATGAAAGGAAGTTGAGAGTGGGAGGTGAAACTGTCTCAGCTGGGGAATGCAGTGTTCAGTCTGCAGATGATAGTTTAACTTTCTTACTTTTTTTATTTAAAAAACCCCAATGCTGAATATACTTTAGTGAGACACAGTATTGCCTTACTTCCATTTCCTGCCCCAAATGAAATTTGGCAATCAGCTTTGTATTTGCAATATCCTCTTTCCTTCGTTTTATAGCCACTTCACATTCAAGACACCTAAATAAAAATATCAAGAAAATTAATATCCTACTCAGAAGATTTGGTCGGGAGTATCACAAAAATGAGGGCAAATTTAATTTTTGACAAATCCGTTTCTTAGGTTTTGATTATGTTAGTTCATTTCAGAACCCAGTACTAAACAATGGACTTCACTCAATTCCATTTAGGCAGTCAGGGTGTGTCGTAGATTAGATTGAGATGTTTTGTCAATTATCTTATTGTTATCCTCACAGACTCTACCCTCACATGCTGTTTTTTCTTGAAATGGTTTCTGTGAAGATGGTAATTGCATTTTTTCCTAATCTTTCTCCCCAAATTGCTGTTGTGGCACAGCTATGCATGCAGCTACGGAATTCTGTTTGGCAATAATTGGGATCAGGCCATCTGTGTTGTCCCAGGGCAAAGTCTTGATTTCCGTGTTATCCCTGTTGTTTTGATGATGAGGGGAGACCTACAGGATCCATGAGCTCAGCTATGCAACATGGTAATAATTTCAGCTCACTTTTTGTGACAAGGTAGGGCATGGAGTGTGTTATCTTGGAAGCTGATTTACAGGGCATCCTTTCAATAAAACAAGGAAATCCTCAATCCCCATCTCCTTTTTCTGTTTCTCTTCTCTTTTTTCTCTTTTCTCTTTTCTCTTTTCTCTTCTCTCTTCTCTCTTCTCTCTTCTCTTTTCTCTCTCACCAAGCTGGCTTTAATCAGGGTCTCTTTGTGATGTTGAGATGTGAAAGTGAGTATCTGTCAAGAGTTATTTTTTATGGCTGATCTGTTTGTATAGACAGAGAGTGAAGCCTGTGTTGTGCATCACAGTAGAATGTGGAATTGCAAGAAAAATACTTTTTTTTGTTTTGTTATGAAATAATCCATGTGATCCCATCATGTAGTGGAAATAGCATGGGAAATAATTGCTGCTAATTAAACCTTCCTGATTTAAAACCATTTCTGTAATCTAATTAGGCTAAGTATGTAGCTCAGTATTGTATGGATTAGTTAATGAAAATATTTTTGAACATGAATCATGGTGAAATTAGGTTAAAATTAATTATGGTCAGGAATTTTTCTTCCTCTTTTCCAACCCTAACTATGTAAATGAACTGGCATGTGAGGGCTGGCAGTCAGGTTTGCTCCCTGTGTTTCTTCATGCTAGTAGAGGAGAGATACTCTGCTGTTGTTAGAAACATTTATCACAGCAACAGCCATAAGTATTTTCTTTCCTTTGGGAGGTGAGTGCTCTGTGTTCTTTATGCAGGATAAATAAGCTTTTTCACAGAATTATGTTGTCAAAGTCTTTAAGTACAGAATATTGGAGACATTTTAAACATATATTAAAAAGGCACTTTGGGCCCATTTCGTAGCAGTCATTCTGTTTGCTTTGGCTTTAATCTTGCCCATTTTTCACTGGAAAATCTGATGCACACGTTTCCCACACAAAGGACAGACTCCCACCTTTTTGTAGTCAGTACCTACAGAGCTGTCCATTAATCAGGCACTTAGTAGAGAGTGCAGCAAACTTATTTCAGAAACAAAGGAGTCCCGCTTGACGGGTCTCTGTGGATTAAGGAAATACAAGCACCAAATAGCTGTGCTAGATTCTCTGAGGAGGAGGATTCTGCTCTTCCTTCCAGTGGCTGCACTGGCAGAGCTCGTTTCTGTGTGTTTTGTGCATATCCCTGAGATTTCACCTCTGCAAAGGATGGGCAAAACTACAGGCAGAGGTGGTCCAAGGGAAAAAATGGCAGAGGAGTGTGGTTTTCCTCATCTAGACCTCATGGAGGAAGAAGGGCCGAGACTTTGATGTGTCAGTAGTGACCTGGATTCATGTTAAAACCTGGGGTGAAACTGGAATGGTTGTTCTGTGCAAGGGGCTTGTTTGCAGTGGAAATGCCTTCATGGAAAGGACAGTGCGCCTTCGTTTTATAATAAAATAAGTGCACTTCAATTTTAAAATTTCCGTCAGTAAATCAACCAACAGGGTCAGATTGAAATGTTCTGAGCTTTTAGTCTGTCAGTTCTTGTATTGGCCTGAAAAAACAATGCAGTGGGGGAAAAAGGAAAAGAGAGGCACAGCATCCTCGGCTTGGAGCATGCAGGAGGGGAATTTCAAGGCACTCTCTCCTCCTCCTCGAGAAGTTTATTCCTTTACCTCATGATCCTAATTCCATCAGAAATTTTATTCCTTGATCTTGTGGTTTTAATCTCATTGCTAGTTCTACTCCTGGGCTCCAGGTTGAGTGGAGTTCTGTGTAAGCACATCTTTGAATCTGGTACAGTGCTTTCTTGTCTTGTTTCTGATTAAAGGCTGACATGGTGGGAAGAGAATTAGAAAATGCTTTTATGCACCTATCCAAATATGTTCCAAGGGACAACCAGCTATTTCTGGTCCCAGGAGTTATTGTGAGACATTTAGGGCAGGAAATGTAGGCAAGCAGTGGCAAGTTACCTTACCAGGGGTACCATTGGCTTAGATGAACATTAAACTACTCCTGTGATGAGTCTGTAAACGTGATTATCATATTACTGCAGTGGTGTCCTCCGGGAGGATTTGAGTTAGGAAGATTTGCAAATGAGTTGGATGTTGAGGCTCAGAGAGTAACAGGAAGGTTTGGGTTCGAGTGTACTTTGCCTGTATTTGAACCCAACCAGGAATATAGATTTACTGGCCAGCACAGAGCAGAGACTGAGGATGGAGAGATGAAAGCCTTTGCATCCTATAATTTTTCTCCTTTTGAGCTATTCAGCTTCCCATGATGCATCAATTTTTAAAATGAGACTCTAATCTACAATATTTTAGCCCCTTTAATGAAGGTTTGTTTTCTTTCCTTTACTTTTCCCTTTTTGCCAGTTATGTAAAACCATCTGCTGTTTACATTTTGCCACTTTGAGTGCTCATTCCCTTTCTTTATTTTGTTCCTTTCTGTCTGTCACTCTGTGGAAATAATCACGGTATTTGGAAAGTTGATTTGGAAGTTGCTCTGTGTCTGTCTGTGGCAAGTCCTGTGGCTGGCAAGCACAGTAAGGCTTTCAGGTCCTGTGACACCCTTGTGCTCTTGATATTAAGACTTGATTTTCCAAGGGCAGAGTGAGTGCAGGAGGCTGGGAATGGTTCTGGCTCCCAGCATCCACACAAGTAGCTTTGCAGGGATGTGCTCTCGTGCAGCTGTGGACTAGAGTTGGTTTTCGGGATAGCCTTGAGCTCAGCATTGCAGTAATTTGTTTTCTGGGCCCTGTGATGATCTGGTTTGTGTTCCACCTTCTGTTGGGTATGTAGGGGGAAAAGGCTAATCTGAGTAAACTTGGCATCTGATGCTCAACTATTGCTAAGCAATTATTCCTACAGACAGCCCGAAGGCATTTTTCAAATGCTAGTTTATTTTTTACTCTTACTTTGCTGGAAAACCCACAGATTACTGCTTTACAACGTCTCTGTTTGCTTATCCCAGCTTTTGATCAGCTCTAGAGCTACACATTAAAACTGCTGACAAGATGTTCATCAAGAGCATCAAACAAAAAAAAGGAGGAAATGCATTGTCAAAATTGTTCCTCAACATCTTCTCCTTCCTTTTCATCCTGATGACTCTGTTTCCTAGAAGCTAACTTGCCTGACTTGGGGTAAAATTCACCAGTGCCAATTATCATTATTATTATTTAAATAACACTGTTTAATTAGAAAGATTTTGCCTGCTATTCCTCCACCTCCCCTTTTTTTTGTTTCCCTCTTTTTTAGAACAAATTAAATGCCAGCTCTGTATCCACTCAACAACCCCAGCAATTTAAATATGAGATACCTGACAGTACATTGACTTTTAAAGATGATTGGAACAGCTGTAATGCAAAAAAACCCTTGTAAAATGTCCCCAAAACCAGGGATGTCAGTGCTCCCAAATTAGAGTGTCTGTCTTAGTTGTGTTTCATTTGTTAAATGCAGAAGCAGTGGGGGTGTGAAAGGCAAGAGACCTGATGTTAGGCAGCCTGGCTCTTTAACCATGTCCTTGTCCACTCTGTAAAGCTGAGGGTTCATTTAACCTCTTCCCTAAGGTGAGGTGGTAGACAATGAAAAGACTGTATCCCTATTGCACAGGAATATTACAGTGAGAAGATGAGAGCTTTGATGTGATGACAAAACCACAAATGCTGCAAAACCTGATGTTAGAGTAGCTTAGATAACTTCTTAAATATGAAGAGAAATCAAAATGTATTTGTAGTCTGATGGAAGCCATAGTTTAGTTATGCTGGAGATCTTTTAATTGCAGTTTTCCAGGGTGGTTCTCAGCCCAGAGTTTTCTGTACACTTTATCTTGTGGCAGATGCTTTATAGGCATTTCAGTCACTAAGGCTGCTGTATTTAATGCATGTATTACTGTTAACACACAAGGCATTAATATCCAGAATGATGTTTCCCCTGAAAAAGCCAGCAGCATTTATTCTCACTCTTCGCTTAAGGTGATTGTCAAGATTTTGCTATGTTGGAGAAGGAAATTATGACATTCAAGCCACCTCAGAGTAGTAATTCCATTAGAGCACTTTCCAATTCCTTAGCTATGGCCTTGGCTTCTTTAATTAGCAGAGAAATTTAATAGAGATGTATTAGTGAAAGGAAACTAGCTTTGGAGTGTTATCTGAAGACAAAAATAAACACTCAAGGGTGAGTAAACGTGGACAGCTGAACTGGATCCACAGGATCTTCTCCAAGGATTTGTTTTGCAGGATGAGCACCAGAGGTTACAAAAACGCCCCACCACAACAAATCTTCATAGCACTGGCTGAAGCTACAGACCTTAAAAATTCTGCAGGTGCCCTTTCCCTGCTTCCTGTATGGGAGCATGGGACAGAAGAATATGGAAATGGCCAACTGAGTTTGCCAAGGTTTCGTGGATTTCTTGTTGAACACAGCGGGTATTTAAATGTTGGGAATCCCAGGAACAGAAGCTTGTAAGGCAGGGTGGCTACCAGGATCCTCTGCCCACCTGAGACCCAGCTCCACAAAGGCAGCTGGAGTCAGAAGTTGCTCTTTGAAAGGCGCCAGTGGTGGTTCCCCATGGCAGAGTCATTGCCCTCCCTTGTGTCCTGAGGGGGAGCTGGTCATCGGAGTATTTCCCTAGGAAAATCTCCCTGAGGAACCATCTGCGGTCTGAGGGATTTCAGTCCCTCGTCTTTCACCTTCTAGTGGTTCCAGGTCACCTTTCCATCTTATCCCTCTTCCTGCACCCTGCCCTGGGTTCCTGCCTGTTTCTTTCCCAGCTGTTCTCTCCCAGCTGAACTCACTCATCTGTGACCAAGCCTGGCCACTCTTAATTCTTTCCCACATCCTCCGAGTTTTCAGCAACCTCCACTGATTGCAGGTCCCTCTGCCTGGTCCCTCCCATATCTTTGCTGAGTCTCTCAGTCTCTGCAGAAAAGCATCATTGAAGGTGACTCAGGAATATTTGGATTACAAAGAGAAGCAGCTTATGTTTCTGAGTAATTCCAGGGTTAGTCCTTATTGCAACACAGTGATGCGGGCATCTGAGTTTTCTTAAACTTTTTTCTGCCTCTGTTTTTAATCTGGATCTGTTCCATGCTGTCCAAAGACCCTAACAATGATTCAGTTTTCACTTTGCAAGGCACTCATCCAAGTGAAATTCTGTGTCCTGAATGTTTATGCTGAAATACCCTGGCATCGCAGCGAGGCTGTGTGTGCAGACCAGTTTTGCCTGCAGTACCCTGCCCGGGCTTCTTTTTTCAAAAAAAATTTCTATGACTAAGAGCATTTAATACAATTACATAATTTTGTTAGGAGAAAAAGTAAATTTTTAAATGGAATGCTTCTTCCAAAATTGGTATTTTAAAAGACTTGAAAAAAGCCTGCTTCTTGAAAAAAATCAAATTATCAAGATGGCTTTTTTTGGTGCAAATGCTTCCTACTTTTGAAGGCTTTTTTTCAACTTTTGCAAAAACAGTTGAGTACATTAACATTAAATGAGTACATTAACATAAAAAAATTGAAAAATGTCTAGAAATGCTATAGCCATTTTATACTCCTTGTAAAGAAGGGAGAAAATGAAGAGAGTGTTTTGTCTTTAAAAAGGACTACTTTTTTGCATAAGTAATAGGCTTTTATTTGTCAAATGCCTTTCACTGCATGTTTACTGCTATTTGTGGGAAAAGCAGCAGGTTATAATACGTTTCTTGAGAAGAAAAGCTGAAAACAGGCGGCTTAAAATAACCACAGTCAGGTGGTTTTTGGGGACACGGGCAGAGAGGAGAAGACTGCACCTGTGTTTGCCATCCCAGTGCAGCTGACTTCTTAAAATCTTTGATCCCCCAGTTTGTCATTTCTTTTCTCAGTCAAAAATAGTGCTTGGCTACCAAAGCAAAGCACTGCCTAAATTTTGTGCCTTTCCCCTTTCATTTCCTCTTTACTTCTGCTGGTGCTAGAATCAGTACACATCTCCCAGATAGGTCTCTGGAGTTGCCTCGGGCAAAGGAGTCAGTCTGGAGGTTTGCTGTCAGAGTGGTGTGAATTCAGCACCTCCAACAATGCAGATAATGTCAAACAGTCAGGATACAGACACTTCTTGGGTTCTCAAAATAGGTGGCAGCTTTTCTGTATTGATTTTGAATGGATCATGAAAAGTTCATGTAACAAAGGTAAAAAGATTCTAAAGCCATTGCTACCAAAACCAGGAAGAATTACTGCATATTTTCCGTCCAGCCTCAGTCCTCATTCCTCATCTTTTACCCTTTTCCCTTCCCTTCCTTTCCCTTCCCAGCAAGGGACTGTTGAAAAGAAGTTTTGTCAGCTTTGTCAGCTCCTAGGGGAGGACTGCTGCAATTGCTGGAGTTTGATTCTTCTGATTCCAGTTTTATGTAACTTTTTTCCTCCAGAACGTCTATTGTCACTCTTCTCTAAATAGAAGACATTACACCTAATACAGGTTCTTCTTATCTTTTTGTCATTTAAATATAAAGCCCATAAATTTAGAACCTGTTAAAAATTATTTTTAGTTAGGAAAAGAAAGTGCTGGGTAATGTTCTTTTCTCTGACCAACTGCTGGATACAAAGAGCTGGTGAACAGCCTACAGAGCCTTACAGAGCCTTGAGTTCATCAGTGACAGTACAGTATTAAGTCATCTTTTAGATCCATGCAGAGGACAAAGCCACTGCTTCTCTGCGGATAGGTGTGCTGCCCCTGCCGTGATTTTAACAAAGAGGAGTTTTAATGATTCAGTTTCTATTTGAAATAAAGTAGGTGAAACATAGTGAGAAACAGACTTGCTTCTGAAAGACTCTGCTATGTATTTTTAGTAGTTGGTACTGAGAAGTTCTTTTATTTTTCTCTGAAGGAAAGTGAAAAATACCATGTGGAAGATCAGTCGTGGTAAATGTGTTCAGTAGCCTTTCCCAGATGTCATCTCAGCCTGTGTGAGGATCATGAGATCAGAAAGAGAAGAGTTTTCTTCTTCCAGTAATTAAGAAAAATCAAGATACTGGCTGAACAATTGCTTTCAAATTGCTTGTAGTAATTTGGTACTGGGTTGTGCCACAATGGTAACTGGCCTGAACATCCTCATGAGTTTCAATGCAAAGATATTCAGTGTGGCCCTCGTGAGTCTGAATGCCCTGAATGCAAATTGGAGCATTGCAGAAATCCCTTACTAGCAAACAAATTGGCAGATTATTAAAGCTAGTTAAAATCTTTGAGGGAGAATATTATTTCAATAGAAGCAGCTAATTTGTCTAAGAAGGAGGCATTTAACTGGTCTTGCCAAAAAGTCTTTTAAAAACTTGTTAGCACTCTGTGTCCCCTTCATTTCATTATGGGCTGATAAATTCCATGTGGGACAAACTGACCTATCAGTTCTGTCATTAAGCATCCTTAGCTTTGAGGTTTTTATTGTTTCATGTTACCTAGTGGAATATAAAATAGTGCAAAACTGATTTAATTTTAATTCCTATCACCATAACCCACCCCCACCTGCCCACAGTTTTGAAACCGAAGAATTATTCTTTCTTTCCAGTTTGGACTCAAAATCAAAGCTTTCTGAGAAGAAGAAAGTCTGAGCCATATCAATCTCTACATATTTTTGGGGGAGAGGGCAAAGGCAAATATAAATATATAGATATGGTTAATGTGACCATGAGGGGACGTGCTTTGTCCTGTTTGCTTCACACTGACTCTTGGTGACGTTCGTTTCTTCTGCTTGTCAAATTATGGTGCAATTAATGACTCCATGGCTGCTCGAGGCCGGAGATTTGTGGGGTAGGCACAGGTTCGCTTACATTATCTGTGGGCCCTGTGCAGGGTCAAAAGGATCATTTCTCACCCTCCACACTGTCCTACTCAGTCTGTGTTCTTTGAAATACTTGCTGTTGGCTGACTGCTTGTAGGGGATGAACCTGGAAATGGACTGTAAATCCATTTTGTGTAAATGAGATGGGAGATGGGCAGGCTCTTAGTAATTATAATCAGTAAATTGTAGCTTTTGAGAATTTTAATTTGATGTTACTTTGGTTTCAGCGCTCGGAAATGTCTTTCACAAATGAAAATAAATATATTAGCTGAATAAATCAGTTCTTGCATCTGGCGTGAATCTGCCCCAAATAATAATTAAAAAAATGAAATTTCATAATAGCCTTATGCCTCTGAAGTGTGAAAGGGAGATAACATCAAGGACTTCAGATACAGTTTTGTTATTTGACTTTTTACTTAAGTTCTCATTAGCTTTTTTTCCTAGCCTTGTGAATGAATCATCATCAACAACAATAAAAGCAGGTTTTGCTCAGCAAGTTTCTTAATAATGTATAAATGAAAATAAATGGATTTTTTCTTACCATGAAAAGCTTGGCTATTCCCAGTCTGTATAATTTCTACAGTATCGAGTGCATAGTTTTGATGAGCAGAACCGCAGCTCTAGCGGTGTGTGTAAGTGAAAATAATGGATATAGTTAATATTCTGTTTTGCTAGAAACATTCACAAGGACAAATACACTATGTCCATGCTGTGCATTTCAGACTGCCTTAGGTATAAAAATGTGGTCTCTAAAGTGTTCAGAATTGCCCAGAGGATTGTAATATCAGCAGTGTGATCACTGTCCAAAGCCAGGCCAAAACGGATTGTAGACATTGAGCTGTTAATGCTGCTTCGTGTGTACTTAACATGCTTTGGCTTCATTCCATGTTTTCAAGTGAATGTCCTGGTTGGAAAGGTCTGGGCCAGGAGGTAGAGGAGGTTGTGAGAAGATTGTGATGGAGATTTGAAGTGACTTAGGGACCAGGCAGGAGGGGTTGGGGTTGCCAAAATTCAGGGGAAGTTCTACCAAGGACCACTCTGCTAAGTAGGATGTCAACTTTGTCTGGAGCTCTGTACTGTGCCCCTGCTCTTTGCAGGAATTCCTCTCAATGTGGCCCTTTTTTCTGCCTTTGTTCTGTAGCTGTAAAACTCCTCGAGAGCTGCAGAGCCTTTAAAAGCGTCTCAGCCATTCGTGTCTGTTCTGAAAGGCGCTGTCTAAAACTGCATTGCTGGAATTGCAGGAAGGTTGCCTGAAACTTGAGGGTTAGGCTCCATCTTCTTAGGCATCTGTGTACTGTAAGCTACATTTTTTTCCCTCCATGTTTTTTATTGATGTGAATTTGGGGGGGGGGCTTTGCAAAAGCCCTCAGCTGTGACCCAGCTTGTCTCCTAAACCATATCCATATGAGCTGCCCTGTGCTGATGGTACTGTGCCTGTGCCAGCTCACTGCTTGTTGCCTTCCTCTGGGTGCCCTTGGCTTGTCACATCAAGCACAGCCTGTATGCCTTCACATCCTGGCTCGTACCAGCAATAGTGTGGCCAGCAGGACCAGGGCAGTGATCATCGCCCTGTACTGGGCACTGGTGAGGCCACACCTCCAATCCTGTGTCCAGTTCTGGGCCCCTCATGACAAGATGGACTTGGAGGGCCTGGAGTGTGTCCAGACATGGGCAATGGAGCTGGGGAAGGGTCTGGAGCACAGGTCTGATGCGGAGCAGCTGAGGGAGCTGGGGGTGTTTATCCTGGAGAAAAGGAGACTCAGGGGAGACCTTCTCACTCTCTACAACTCCCTGACAGGAGGGTGCAGCCAGGTGGGGGTCAGGCTCTGCTCCCAGGGAACAAGGGACAGGACAAGGGGAAACAGCGTCAAGTTGTGCCAGGAAAGATTTAGATTGGGTATTAGGAACAATTTCTTCATGGAAGGGATTGTCAAGCACTGGCACAGGCTGCCCAGGGCAGTGGTGGAATCACCATCTGTGGTAGGATTTAAAACACGTATGGACATGGCACTTGGGTGCAGTATTCACGCAGGGGCATGACTCCACACACAAGATGGAGAAATGCTAAGCATTTATTGCGCAGGAAAATATTCCCTAAATACCAGCACCCAACAGGATATCACATCCTATAAACAGGAAAGATGTTCACCTCAGTGTCCCCCAATCACCTGGGGTAGTGCACAGACATTGCCTGTTATGGTAACAGGTAAACAATACCCTATAAGGTCACAAACTACAATTATCACATCTCATAGGCCCAGCACTGTCCACAAACCCACAATCCTCTCTCAGCCCATCCCTGGTGACCTGGATGCACTCTCAGGGTCACCTCTGGGTCCAGGAAAGAGGCTCTCTCTCTGGCCTTCTGGGCCTATCTCTCTTCCAGCACATAGTGCACCCCAACACTTGGGGACATGGTTTAGTGGTGGCCTTGGCAGTGGTAGGTGAAGAGTTGGACTTGCTGATCTTCAAGGTCTTCCACAAACTAAACAGTTCCGTGATTGCACACTCTGCAGTCTTGGTCGGTATTAGCAGAAGAAGACTTTACAAAAAAACACCCCCAATTTTAGCCCTCTTATTCCAGTGAAATCTGCCTGCAAGGATTAGACCATTAATTTTTTTTTTTTATGGATGTGTGTGAAGGTAGGGAGCTGGTGAAGGCAAGATGTTCTGCATAAATTCTTCAGGAAGATCCAGGAATGGAGAAATATGGAGTAATTTCTTTCAGTGTCATGGCAACCAGCTCTACCCAGAGGAGGCATCGTATCAATTAGGTTAAATAATTACAAACAACAGTGAGTAAAATGAAGAAAAACAGCCTCGAGTCATGTCAGGTGGGAGGCAGCTAAGGTACTAAACAAAATAAAAAATAAGCTGTATCACTTCTGGAAGACTTCAGCAGAGGCTGAAAGGAGATGTGGAGAGGAGGAAGAAATGGAGGGAGTTAATGAGATAGTGAAAAAAACTTGTGGTGGAAACTTATTCAGATGAAATGGAAAGTACTTGGGAAAATCCTTAGTTTTGTTGAAAATTTATTCTCATTCTAAATTACGTATTTTGAGGAAAAGAGTTGATATTCATGAGGGGGATTTTTTACATCTCAACTAATATGTTGAGAGAACTGAAAAGTCCTCTCTTGGTCATTCTCTTACTCTCCTTTTCAGATTTCTTTTTCAGTACTGCAAAAAACCGAGAAAAATCCTTCCCTTGGTTTTCTGCTGAAATGGTTTTAAAAATGGAAGGAGACCATATTTTGTTTTTTAAAACCTTCACTAGGATGGCAGAAAAGTAGAATATAGTAAAAAAAATAAGACATTCGACTTATACTTTAGAAGATCTTCTAGAGCTACAAATTCAGATTAAGACTCAGATTAAGGTTTTGGGGGTTTTTTTGCTAAAGTTTATCCTATTTCATGGAATAAAAGCAGCTAAATAATGAAATGGGGAATAGCAATTTTTAAAACCATGAGTGCTTGTCTCAATTTTATAAAATATTTCATTTTGAATTTCCTAATAAAAATTAGAACAGGGAAAACTGAAATAAATGATTAAGTATGGAACTTAATCATGAATGTTTAAGTATGGAACAAAATTGAATAATTTACCTTTCTTTGTAAAAGGTATATATTAATGAGAAATGTGAAGTGACTGTGAAATGATGATTATTATTATTATTATTCCTAATTCTAACTATGAATAGGCATGAAGAAAATTAAAATTGTGTCCCAAAGGCCTTTTCTCCTGCCTTTGGGAAATTTCTCATACAGCTTCTGTAAGGAAAATATACTCATACATGTTTATTGCCAACCTTAAAACTCACTAACTTCAGCAGCTACTTTTTATTGACCTCAGTGAATTATAGACCACAACCTCTGGGAAAAATGACTTCAGATTAATATCATTAAGAACTAAAGCAGGTTAGCTTGCACATTTGGTTCAAAGTGTTTTTATTTAGGTTAGGTAAATGTGTTTTAATGTTATGCTTACTAATATGTACTTGCAGGAATAAGCAATTGCATAAAATGAGAAATATGTGAAAGATTGTTTCTCCCAAACCATCAGTAGACGAGATGAAGAGGCTCTGCTCCATAGTTAATAAATCTGAATGCCTGAAAAGATTAAAGGAAATATTTGCAATTTGATCAAACAGCTGTGGGGAATAAGATGAACTCCTTTGGGATCGGTTTTGCGAAACTGAATAAAAAAATGTAAAGAAAAGAGCTTTGCAAAGTCAACTGCAATTAATAGTTCAATATAAAATTAATGTACCATACTGCAGAGGCTTGGGGAGAAACAGGCTGGAAGGCCTGAAGAGATGTGCTAATAAATGTGTTGTTGAATATCATTTTCATGGTGTTTGAAGACCCCATCCTGCAAGGCTTGCAGCAGTTTCTTCCTCACAGTAGTTGGTGGTAGGACAACTCAACGTGAGTGATACCTGCAGGTGTTTAGTTGCATTCAAAAAACATGAATTTACTGTCAAACTCCTCATTCCGTGTGCAATGTGTGTAGTTTCAGATGTCATTGTCCCCAACAAAGGACATTATTGGCACACACGACCAGCTGCGAGTGCCTTGCAACAGCTGAGAAGCAACTGAGGATGGCGAAATAAGTGGAGGGAGAGACCCTGCAGTCATTCCCTCAGCTCTTAACATGTGAACAAATAATGACAAATGATGTCAAAGGCATCAAGGCCACTTAAATTAACCTTTTGCATTCATGGCTGATCTCATTGCTGTGTGAATGAAGACAATAAGATGTTCAGTGTTAATGGCACACTGGGGCTGCCAGACTAGGGAGTTAAACAAGTAGTTTAGAAATTCATGCTTTCTCCAGCCGCTAAAGAGTTAATGTTCAAGAGATATCCCACCCCACAACTCTTATAACTATTGGGTCAAATCTTGATATTTTTATTCTGTCAAATCTCTCGTTTATTTTCACTGGACTTCCAGAGTTGGCTTAGTCACTCTTGGATAACATCCAAGAACAGCTTTGTCCTGCTCTGGGAAATAGTCAGTCCTGCTTGTAGTAGAAAGATGATAAAATCTTTCTAGTTATTGGGACCTAAGCTATGATAGTGGCATAAACCTAAAAAAATTTTAAAACAATTTAATTTTGCACAGACTTTTATTTTTAACCTCATAGCTGTATCTAAATGCAGCTTAGGAGACAACTTAGCTTGGGAGAAGTGTAGGAGAAAACTCCATTGTGCTGCAGCTCTGCTGAATCCTGAAATTAGGGTTTCTGGTTTGATCCAGCAATCCCACCACAGAAGTGGTTGTGAAAATGGCTGATGAAATTCAGTGTCAGTGCATGCAAATGAATAGGTAGCTATACCTTCACAGTAATGTTTTCTAAATCATCAGTTACCCCTGAGGAATGACACCTGCCTCTAACTGCTGAGGCTCCCTTGAAAACATCGGTGCAATATTCACTACCAGTCAACAAAAGGCAAATAGGATTCCTGGGCAGGCAATTGAAATTAATGTTGTTGCACCACACTGCACTGCTCTGCAACAAGATCCTGGAAGATTAAAAAGGGTGTCTGAAAGGTGACAAGAATGAGGCATGGGATGACGACTGGAAAAACACAGTGGGCGATGGCTTAAAAAAACGAGAGTGGTGCGAAGGAGGTGGAGAGGAGCAATTACTCACTCTCCAGAAAGGGTGGCCATGGGTGGTCAGTGTAAAGGCTGGGGCAGCCAGGCTTGTGGAATAGCATGAAAAAATAATGTTTTGGTGAGGAAAAAAAACCCAGAAATGGATTTGTGGAGTGGTATTAGATATGCTGGGTGGAGGTGGTCGGTGGCTAATTCATGGTGTGGGTGCAGCCCCTGGGCTCTCTGGGTTTGTGGAAATCTGAAAGGAGTGGCCCAGGGCAGGGATGCACTCTGCACCCTCTTTCTTGAGCTCTTATCATGAGGATCTGGAGGGGGCTGCAGTCAGGGGATGGGTTTGGGCTGGGTGAGCAGTTAGTGTGGTGCTGCGTGTCACGTTTATCTCTCTACACATCTCCGTGTTCCCATCCCAGGCATCTTCCAGGCTGTGTCTGGAGCTTTACAGCAAGAACTCCATGGTCCCTCAGAGAAACTTCATTGCAGCATCCAAGAGTAGAATAAGTGGATTTCAGTGAAATGGGGCATTTAAAAATGCCACGAAACAGTCACCAAAAAAGTCAAAGGAAAGTGATAAAATGCACTCAATTATTCTCCTCAGATACTCTCCAGACATCAGTGTAATTTCATTGACTTCAGTGAAATTAGTGTTAATGTAGGAATGGAAATACAGCAAATCTAATTCCAGCATCTCCTTCCTGGAATAGTGAGCAAGAAAACAGAGAGGTAATCAGATAGAAACAAGTGCTGATCAGAAGGAGTTGGACAGGGAGGAGAGGAGCTCCAGGAGCTGCTGCCAGGAAATACTTTTCCAGTCTCACATAGTCATGGAGAGTTCAGCAATACGTGCACTGAGGCCAAAATGAAAAGCCAGGCTTTTTTTTGGTCTTAGTTTGACAGTGTATGCAAACTTTCATTGTTTTTTTGAATATTCTTAAACTCCTTCTGCCAGGACAACATCAATGGCTAGCAATGCTTCCAGGAATGTTTTTTATTTTTGGTATTACAGAGAAGGAGGTGGTGGAGATCTGTGGGACTGGTGGAGAGAAGTGGAGGTAATGTGAATGATACAGTATTTGGACAGCTTGTTTCACCTGAAAACAGATCTCTTCGTAGCCTTTGGAGTGCTGATGCCCAGTTCTACATATAAATCTATAAATAAATATAAATATAAATTAGTATCTGGCTTTGTGAACCTCTGATGGACAATGCAAAAATTTTTTGGGGGTGTTGCCTGCCATTTTCCCCTTCATCAGGGTGGTTTGTGGCACTTGCAAAGGTGAGCACAGATTGTCTTCGTAGGACCACAGGTTCTCTGAAGTGCCATAAAAACTACCCAAATATACTGGAATTCAAATAAACATTGTGTAGGGAATGAAACCCTTTCCTAAGCACATTCAGCTTCCCCAAAGACCCTTCTCCACTGGTAAGAAATGGCTTTGTGGCAGCTCGGAGTGACTGCCAAGCCACAGACCTGTGACAAGGGTGTCAGGCAGAGGGGGTGGATGTGCTTTGAATACACAAAGGGTTAATTGGTAATGCTGAGTGCCAAACTGAGAGGCCAGCTTCTTTCCTCCTCCCAGAAGGACGAAGCAGGGAGCAGGACACGTGATTTCATAGAGTATAAAAGGGGGAAACGTGCTTGTTTTCACAGTTAGGTTTGGCTATTGACTGTTTTACAAGACAACCACAGAGGAAGCTCTGAAGAAGCTGTCAGGCTCGGTGACAGCTCAGCATCTGCCACAGCTAAATCAATACTGCCATGAAGGACAGGTTCCCAAAGTGAATAATCAAAGTAGAGTAAAGCTGATTCACCTTGAAAGTCTGAAAACATCGGTGTGAAATTTTTCTAGACAAAACCAGCATTATTTCAGCAAGAGATGAGAGGGGCTGAGGTCCAGCCCTGAGCTCTGCCCAAATGTGGGAGTGAGGAGCAGGGTTCACACCAGTCATGTGTGCAGGTGTACTGATAAAATGAAAATCTGGTGCTAATAAATTGGGCAAAAAGGGGTTTGGATTGGCCCTTATGGCCAGCAGTGTGCTAGGACCTCATGGATTGGTTTTGTGGAAAATATTCCGTTGCAATATAAATTCAGGGTATTTGTGAAGACAATGAATGTTCCACTTTTTCTTAGGCTGTTAAGACTCTTTTTTTTTACATCAAAATGTGATTTTCTTCCATTGTTCAGGTTTCTGATATTTAAAATCAAAAGATTGGAGGAGAAATGTTTTGCTGTGAATTATTTTAGTTTTATAAAACCTGGAGGTGAATTGTTTCAACTTTTTGGGAAACTTTTTTTTTTCCATTGGTTTTAGTGCAAAACATGTCAGGGAAGAGAAATTTAATCAGAGCTAATCTCTCAGCATCAGATGGAAAATTTTGGATACAGAAGTTTGCTAAGCTCTGTTTAGAAGTGTTGAATTTGCAGTATGGAGAATTAGAGGGAAAGTGCTTCTGTAGATGAGTGAGATGAGTAAGAAATATTATTATTGAGTTCAGTGAAGCAGTTTTGTGGTCATTTTATGAAGCAGAATTACTCTGAAAATAATAGGATGGAAACATCATCTCCAAATTCGAGGCTTTTAATATTAAGGGTTAAGCACTTTACTTTGTTCCTAAAAATACCCTATAATTACTCACAAAAATCATCCTTACACAGAGTTCAGGCTGAGTTCTACTGAACAGAAGCAATATTGCTTTACCTGTTCTCTGTCTCATTAATATTTTCAGACAGATATTGTATAAATACTCACTATTATGGTAACAGGTGTGTTTACCACATCTCTCAGGGCTGTACATGGCCTGTGTTTTATAGCTGGAATAATTCCTTTAATTGTCCCACATCCATTCTTGTTATTTGTGCTGAGATAAAACTGAACATTTAATTAAATGAATAAGCAAAATTAGATTTGAAAGAACTAGGAAGAGCAAGCAAATTAGAAGACTCAAAGGAAAATTTGCAGCTGCAGAAATTCTGAGCCCATTGATGTTGTGTGTTCACCTTTACGCTGTGTATCTGTGTGTATGTACATATGTATATATATATATATATGTATATTTATGAGCATCTAAACCACACCAGCACATAGATTTGTACAGCACAAACCTCTGCACTGGCATACACATAAAAAAAAGAACCTAGGAGCATGCTAGAAGCATCTTTTCATACAGTGCAGTACTTTGAAGGTCTGTGTACAAATTTTCCATTATATTTTAACAAGACAGGCAATTTAGGTGGTGTTCCTCAGTGTGCGAGTGATGTTCTGGCATCCTGCCTCCAGCAACATTGCTATCCTGAGTTCATCTTAATGTGACAAGAACTTGGTGTCCCACTAAAAAAAATTCCTTTAAAAGTATTAAAGGGGAAAAAAAAAAAATCAACAAAAGAAAAAACCCCCGCGGCTCAAATCCCGCACGGAGCTGTAAAGTTGTTTCACACAGTGATGCTGACAGCTGCCAACTTTGCTCAGAGAACTTTTTTTTGGAGATGATCCCTTTGGTTCCTGTGCTGCAGTTCAGCAGTGCTGGAGACCCTTTGTGTCCTGTGCTTGTTATTGGTGGCAGTTTTGGCACACTGAGGCACAGTGAGGAAGGCACGGGATGGTTTTGATCCCTGGGTCTTAGTTCTGGGCGGTAACAAGAGTAAGGACAGCACTCTGGGAATATTTTTTTGGTGGAGAAAGGAAAGAGAAAGATTTATGTGATAGGTGGATGATTGTCTGACAGACACAATTCAGCTTCTTCTGAAACACTGGAGAGATTTGCATGGAAATGAGGCAGTGTTAGAGATAATATTCAAAATGAAGAAAATGATAAATAAGGATGGAGCAAAGTGTGCTAGAGGCACGGAAGTTGCTGGAATTCATGGCGAACACAATTCTCATGAACTTCAGTTAACTTCTGCTTCTCTGCTTTCCTTCTGCACCCACTGTAATTCCTTTAGGGAGATGTTTGTTTTTTAATTAACATTTACCTTTGCACAGGACTTCGTGCAGTGTGTGAAATGCTAGATGTGCCATTTGGCAAGGAGGTGATGGGTTTCTGAAGAAATAGGAGTGATTAAGCATTGTTATAAGAAGTGGTTTCACTCATTTCACTAGTTAATTCTTATCTGTGTTTGTGTCATACTGTTCTGATAAATGGAAAGTTAAATATTCCTGCCCCAACTGTTGCCTTCAAAAGCTGTGACCCATTAGACCCAGCTTCCACTGCATATGAAATGTGTAAAACAAGCCCTAATCAGCCTCTTACTTCAGAGCTCTTAGAGAAAAAGTGTGCAGAATTAAGGCCTTTTCACTGCAAAATAAGGATTTTTCTGGCAAAGTGATGCTTTTGCCATTCAGCTAACACAGGGTACTGCTGTTTGCCCTGCTGCCTGTTGTGGTGTAATTGCCACCATTTTTCAGGCTGTGCCTTCCCATATATTGCTTAACACCCTTGACTAATGTGATGAGGAAGAAGCAGACCCTGGCAGTCCCAAGACCTGTAAAGCTCTCCAGTGGAAAGAAAATGCAGGAAATTCAATCCAAATACCAACAGGAACCCCCTGAGACTGTGCAGGGCTCTCTTTCTGATGGCCTGCACTGTTTCTCAGGTGAAGGAGCAAAGTAATCTAATAACCTGAGGTGGCTGTGGAAGGGGATGTTGAGCAGGGAATGTGCGTGCAAACTGTGATTTGAAGCTGCTTAGCATCAGACCTGGGAGCTCTTGGCCTCTCATCCTCAGTGGGTTGAGATGAGGAGTTTTGTTGTCTGTGCCGCTGAATAACCTCAGCCAGCTTCAATCTCTTGTCCATCACTGCCACAGGACAAGAAGCCAAACACGCTGGTAGCTGTGGACAGTGGTAGCATTAATTTAAGACCATATTTTGCAATACCATTTCAGCCAGTCTTGGCTTGCAGCTCTGTGCAAAAGTGCAGCTAGTCAGCTCATCACATCTGCACAGTGGCGAGGCATTGGAGCTTTAATGCAAGTATTTTCCATTAGCTTAGTGTGCTCATGGAAAAAAAAAAAAGCTCCCAGCTTCACCATTTAAAAATTAGTGACTGTTCAAGTGCAGTTGAAAGCCTTCATTTTAATAAGAATTTATGCATAAGGAATGCCAAATGCCCAACTGCCTCCAAAGCAGCTGTCCCTCTCTTCTGTGCAGTGTCCCCTGCAAGGGGAGGAACAGTGAGTGTGAGTTCCTACAGTTTACTACTGATAATCATCTAATTCACATAATCATTTTGTTCTTGTCAAGCAGATATCAATGTTAACAGGGATTTTACAGGCCTATCTTTATTATCACCGTCCTCTTAATTTAGAGTTTGCATTACTGTAGTATCAGGGAGCTGCTGGGGCAGGAAAACAGGGGTGGGTGTCAGCTGGACCCACGGAGGAGCTGTGCACCTTCTGTGGGTGCAGTGTGGGATGTAGGAATGCCACCACCCTGCAGGGGCAATACAGGACACACATCTGGAAGTGCCCAGGCCAGGCTGGTGGTGGAATCAGGCTGAAATCTGGGATTGTGGTGGGCTGTTGATCAGACACAATTGTGTACAACTCCCCCCAGATTTCAGCAGTCAGATGGTTTTGGTGAGGAGTTCAGAGCTGAATTTCATTGCTGAATCCAGACCTTTGCCCATTAGCTTCTCCTCTGCAAGGTGGGTGTGACAATGCATTGTTGGGGCTTATAGGAGGATAAATCCATTGGATGATATGTCATGGGATAATACAGTGATCTGGCTGCAGGGGTAATTGGAGGAAAGTTTTTTTTTTAATGCTTTGGATGATTTTGGAAGAAAAATTTAAAAGTTAGTGTGCTCTGATGTTGGCATCTCCCTGTAAATGGGAAGCAATTGTGTTTTAAAACACTGATTGAACGCTGCTGTAAAACATTGCTGGGATGGGAGAGGGTATTTTAACAGCAAAATGTTTACTGGGGCCAAGGATTCAGAATCAAGGTTGGCCTTTTGAAGAGCTTTAAAACCACGGGGCTGTGTTGGTGCTTTCACTGGCACAGCTGGCAGACAGGAGTGTCCCTGAGGGGGAGAGGTGGGAGGCTGGGGCTGGCATCAAAGAAGTGCTATAAAACAGTGATGAGGGAGGGGGCTTAGGAGGATTATTTTCTCCCAAGTAGTACACTTGGTTGAAATGTGTTGGTGGATTTGAGGAAAGCTATTTCTGTTGAGAAGGTGGCAGCTTTTTGCTGGTGCAGCATCTCAGCGAGGCTGTTTGACGTAGGAGGTGGGCACTGCCTGGTGGTGCACCAAACAGTGCCTGCAAACGTTTTGCAGTCTGAGCAGATGTGTTAAGGTGAGGTGGAAAGAAATAACAGAAAACTGCTCGGCTTTAAAAATCATAAATCAGGTATTTGGGTACTGGGCTTCTCTCTATATTTAGTAAATTGTAGTGTGGTGACCCTGTCTGGGTGCCAGACACCGACCAAAACCCTCATTCCCCTTCACAGCTGGATGGAGAGAAAATATAACAAAAGTTCATGAATTGAGATAAGGACCGGGAGAGATCACTCACCAAATACCATCACAGGCAAAAAAGACTCAAATTAGATATCAGTTGAATTTATTACTGACACAATCAGAGCAGGATAATGAGAAATACCTTAAGACCTTAAAAACAAGGAGGAATGTTTTCCTCCTTCCCAGCTCGACCTCCTCTCCACCAGTGGTGCAGAGAGATGGAAATGGGAGTTATGGTCTGTTTATCACACGTCATTTCTGCCACTGCTTCAGGAGAGGAGTCCTTCCCCTGCTCCAGCGTGGTGTCCCTCTCACGGGAGACAGGTCTCCACGAACTTCTCTGACATGAGATCATCCCATGGGCAACACTTCTCTGCAGACCGCTCCAGAGTGGGTCACTCTTCCATGGGGTCAATCCCTCAAGGACGGGCTGCTCCAGCGTGGGTCTCCCACAGGGTCACAAGTCCTACCAGGACCCCTGCTCTGGTTGGGCTCCTCTCTCCATGGGTCTGCAGGTCCCTGCCAGGACCCTGCTCCAGCACAGGTTTCCCACGGGGTCACAGCCTCCTCTCAGACATCCCCCTGCTCCAGCACGGGTCTCCTCCAGGGGCTGTGGGTGGATCTCTGCATCCCCGTGGGCCTCCATGGGCTGCAGGGGCACAGCTGCCTCACCATGGGCTGCACCACGAACTGCAGGGGAATCCCAGCTCTGGCGCCTGGAGCAGCTCCTGCCCCTCCTTCTGCACTGACCTTGGTGTCTGCAGAGCTCTTCCCATCACATATTCTCATCCTGTTCTTCTCTGGCTGCAGTTACATCTGCACAGTAACTTGTTTCTTCTTCTTAAATATGTTGTCACAGAGGTGTTGGCATCATTTCTGTCTGGCCCAGCCTTGGCCAGTGGCACATCCAGCTTGGAGCTGCCAGGGATTGGCTCTGCTGGACATGGAGGAAGCTTCCATCAGCTTCTCACAGAAGCCACCCTCTCAGTACCACAACCAGGCCATGCAAACCCAGTACATAAATGAATATTGGAGTTTTTATCAAATCTCTCCTGAATGATAGAACTTTAATAATACTGATCTAAAAATCTGACAGGAATAACTAATTTCAAAAATTAGTTGAAGAAGTTGCAACTAACCTCAACATGTAAAAATGAAAATCTATATTTTTCCAGAATCACGGCCTCATAGCATCATTTAAGTTGGAAAAGACTTCTAAGGTCCTTGAGTCCAACCATTATCCCACCACTAAATCACGTCCCCAAATTCCGTATCTACATGTCTTTTAAATCCCTCCAGGGGTGGTAACTCCACCACTTCCCTGGACAGCCTGTTCCAATGCTGGACACTCCTTCAGTGAAGAAATTTTTTCCTAATTTCCAATCTAACGCTCCCATGGCACAACTCGAGGCCATTTCCACTTGCCCTGTCACTTGATATTTGGGAGAAGAGGCTGGTACCCACTGGCTAATCTTCTTTACAATTGCAGTTTAGAGGAACATTGTATATGCTTGGATTAATACTACTCTAGCATCGAGCAGGACATAAGGAAAATCAGGTCTCTCAATTAAGCCTTCAGTTCCTTAAGGCAGATGTTCCTATCTGGATGTATTTAGCATATGGTCAGGATAGTAAGAGATCTGAAATGCTTTGGGATTATTTAGGTAAGTCTGAGTCATTTTTTTTCAGAAAGTTCCTTATTTTTAAATAGGCTAAAACATTTATGTAACCCTATTGCTAAATCATTCAGAAATGTTTTATAAAAGTACAAATATAGTAGCAGATTTTATATGTAAATATATATAGTACTTGGGTTCTTGTATGTGATTTTGGGGAGATTTGCCACACTGCAGAGTAAAGATAGAAGCTAAAATAGCAGTTGGACCACTTACCTCATCTTTAGGACTGAGAAAAAATATTTCTGCATCATTACATCAAATTTATCTCTATAAAAGTTTATGAAGACTGTTCCAGGTTTACACACATCGAACAACTGAGTTAATGAGTGTTGCATGACTGTAGGAACATAACAGGAAGTGTTTGGAGAAATTCAGGTCATTAAAGAGAAGGTGAATAAATACAGTTTGACCTAAGTAGTCCTTTCATGCAGTTGGGTAATTTTACCTTCAACCTCATCTCTCCTCTTTACTGTAAACTGAGAGACTAACTGAAAACTATTAAAGTGTAGGAATACCTTTAGAGATTTCTTTAGAGGTTGTTTAAATACCTTCACTGTAAAGAGAGGCACAGTGTTTTATTTTCTTTCAGAACCTTTTGCAGATGTTTTTTACTGCCAATTCCACCTGCCAAAAATAATTAAATACAGCAAAAGTGAAATGCCCTTGGTAGCGCTCGTCTGCCTTCGTTTTTTTTAAAGGTGAGGGGTAAGACTCACACTTGTCACTTCAACATTTGCTCATTAAAATGGGATTCTCTGAGAAATCCTCACTTGCTAATTGTGGACACTAAGGGTTGTTGATGGAGAGCCTTAACCCTTTGAAGGTGACAGCAGCATTAGACGCTTGTCAGCGTATCTGAGCTTCTATCCCGTACCAAGACCTGCAAAACAGTAAAAATCAGCTTTCTATAAATGACCTCCCTTTCTAGTTGTCATGTAGAGAACAGGGATGGGGAGAGGATTTACAGAGAGAGATAAATTATGAAAAATCTTCCCTCCCCCAAAAACCTGCAAACCAGCCTCAGCAGCTACTGGTGTGGGCATGGGGGAGAAACACGAGCGAGGAGAGCCTTTAAGGCACAGCTTCAAAGCTGTGAAGATCTAAGTAGGTTCCCTTCAACTGTTTGCCAAAGATCCCCCATGCAGTGACCTGTGAGAGAAGTGGAGTATTTGGACGAACTCAACCATTTTTACCATTTCCAGTTCAAAAGGAAGGCTTTGGTTTCCAGCAGAGAGATAATGATGAGTTTGTCTGTGCAGACTCCACGGCCTGGTGGATTCTGGCTTAGTGAGGTGTTGCTGGATGGTGTTTACAGGGATTTTGTAACAGGGTTTTTTGCTTGATCCAATGATTTATTCTACCCTTAATTTCTTGAAGAAACTTTTTTTTTTAAGTACAGCTTTTCCAGGAGCCTGTATTATGAGACATAGAACTAGAATTTCTTCTCTGGCCACATATTTTTCTACAAATCCTCTCTGCTGAGAGGAGGTAATGGGAGCCAGTTGCTTCAGACAAGCTGTTTTCACCGTGGCATTCTTAGCTGTTTCCAACCTGGCAGGTGACAGAGTTGAATCTCTTTGTGCCAGTCTTACAGGGCACATTTTCAGTCAGCCTGTGTCCTCTGGGTAGGTCTGCATGGCCAGTTGGTTTGTAGGCGTTGGATTTGCAGATGCAGTCTAGCTGTAGTCAGAGGTTGTAGAAATTCTACTCCTGCAGAAAGACAGCATTTTGGGGGCAATTAGGGCTTCTCTATGCATTTATAATGATTTGCAGTAGCATCTAACATCAGAGATGTTGTGCCCTCACATACCTGATGAGATGAGTGCATGATAAATCAGCAACTGTTCAGAAGGATGAGGGATGTTGCACTTAAGAGAAGTGATATTTCATTAGGTTTGTCCTGCTGCAAAAGTCCAAAAGAGCAGAGAAAGCTAAAGAAATAAAGAAGTTATGTGGCATTCATCCATCTAAACTTTCTTCATAATCCATATGCTTGTACTCTTAAGTGTTGATATATGTCTGAATGGATACAGAGGTATAGAAAGTCTTTCTGTAGCTCACAGATATGATGCAGCAATCAGAAAAGCAAGGAAAAAACCTGCCCTTGCAATATCTCACAGAGTATTACTCTGCTGTGTTTTCTTAAACAGAAATCTTGTGTTCATTTGTGCTACACATTGTGTGACCATGTTTGGTATGATCCTGTATTTGTGATGAACTTTGACATCTGATTTCTACCTGGACATATAGAAAGCACTGTGTGAAATGAAGTACAGTTCTTCTATTAGATTGGTTTTAGGAGAGCACCGTGTTTCTATAAAAATGCCACCTCTCATGTAGGGGTGGTGAACAATAGTAAATTAGTGTGAAACAAAGTGAGATTTCTGGAGGTAGAAATGGGTTGTGTAGAGGGAAGACATTATGCACTAAGCCATGGAAGGCATTTTTTCCTTTCACAGTGGCTTATTTCTTACCATTTGTAAGCTGCAGTTGTTTTTTTATTAAAAAAAAAGCAATACGAAAATGCATAGCTGGATTCTGCTATAAAGTACCTTTGAGCAAAGATTATTAGAAATGACAGGCACATTTCTGTGTATTTGATAATGTCAAAACCAGAAGTAATGCAGCACATTGGTGTTATGAGATACCAGAATCTCTTTTCTGCAAAATCTGTAATATCTAATTTAAGAATATAATTTTGGGCTTGTTTGCAAGTGTAATTACATTGTGAAACAGTAAGGCACCTAAAACTTCCTTGACTTTCAATGTCTTTCAATCCAGCACTGTTCAAGACAGCACTAGCAAAGGTGTGCATTTAAATTTTGTCTTAAATGCTTTGCCAAATGAAGCCTTCAAAAATTAACTGCTCTGCATCAATTAGTATTCACTGCATCACATTTGTAATGGCACGCTGAGGTTGATGACTTCTCAGCTGGAAAGGCTTCCTTAAAACATGTGACTCTCTCAAGTATGGCCTGTGATTTTTTGGGCATGTTTGGAAAGGGGAGAATCAAACTAGAAGAGAGCTCTAGGAGTGGGTTTGAGGCAGTACTTCCCAGTCTGCCATGTCCTCCTCCTGCCCCAGCCATGTGCCTTCAGCAAAGGCACTTTCTATTGTTTGCTGGTCCAGTTTTTCTCTCTTCAGACTCGTTTGTGGCTGGCATCTGGAGCTGACATCACACAGCCATGCATGATGGAGCTCTCTGCGGCATTAGACTGTGACTGCCACTCTCAGTCCTTCCTGTGAACATCCTGGCCATTGACACAGGACCCCGTTTGTATCCCTATCCCCTTGCCAACTTTCCCAGGTTCCTTTCTTCTTCATTTCATTTCATCTTTGGGACTGAGGCCATTTTCTGCTCATAGCACGTGGAAGCTGAGCCAATCTTACAGGAGATCAAGATGATTCTTTGGGCAGTGCCTTCAAGGTTTACTGGCAGGCTGAAGCTACGTTTGAAAATTAGTTTGGATTAGCGTAGGGTAAAAGAGTTAAAATGCACCAGCTGTTTTTTGAATAACTCCATGTATGGACATGATCTCTGTGATTTTGTAAATGAATGCACATGGGGTGGCTGTATGAGCTGTGTCAGCTGTATGAGTAAATTCAGGAAACAACTCTGTACATGTACGTGTGTGAGAAGGTGTGCATCAATAGAAATTCTTAGTTTACATCTATGTATTTGCAGTAATTTGTAACCAAACATAAAATTCTCTGACATTAGCCTTGAATTATGATTAGCATTGACTAGAGCATACATATTTATTTTCAATTTTTTTTTTTTCCAGCTCTTCTTTATGCAACTATTTTTGGAAACGTCACCACCATTTTCCAGCAAATGTATGCCAACACCAACCGGTACCATGAGATGCTGAACAATGTGAGGGATTTCCTAAAATTATATCAAGTCCCAAAAGGCCTTAGTGAAAGAGTCATGGATTATATTGTCTCAACCTGGTCCATGTCTAAAGGAATTGACACAGAAAAGGTATGAGTACCTGAGGTAACAGTTTAGATAGCAAGAGTTCGTGTCCATTGTGTGCTTTCTTAGAAAGTGGCCTGTATAGCAGCATACAATTTACTAACAAATTCTTAACTGCACGTTACGCCTTTTTTATGTTTGTGTTTGGAGCAAAAACTGGTTGTTTTAAAAATGGACTGTTTTGCTGCTTTGAAAGTATGCCTTTATTTGTCATTGTGGTAAATGTTCTCTGCTGTCCAGTCTTAGTTTGTCTAGATACTAAATTATTTTAATGTACTTAACTGTTGAAATCAATGGGAGATTGGCCTTCAAATTAGCCTGAGAACATAATTTGGTGTCTAAACTATGCTGGTATTATCCTGAGAAGTATTGGCATCTGTGCATTGCAATGAAATGAGTTTGATTGGCTTGGACCTTTTGCTGATGCCCAGGACGTCGGCATATCCATCAGCGTAATTAGTATAGGATTTAATGGCAGTAGACATTGATCTCCCTGAGCTCAAATCTCTGGCCTGGCACTTCAGGCCTTTGGTAGGGAGGTACAGAGAATGTGATGCCATTGGCATCCATGCCAGGGTGGAAGTCCTACAGGACTTTAGCCCTCAGAAAGGACTGGTCATTTAGGTTTCTTCAAAAGCTGATTAAAGAAGGTCATCTTTGGAGAGTGGTTCATCATTTGCCAGGACTGACCTCATGACTTGTCCTCAAGACCTCTCTTTCTGCACTGGGCGTGCAGTGAGTCTGTCCAGCCTGGGATATTTCAGAGAGCTGAAGTCAGATGAGGGAAGGGTTCCACCTGCAATGCCTTGAGTGTAAGGCAAGATAAAACAGTTTTAGGTACAGATTTTTGTTCAGTGAGGATCAGAGGTGCTCCTGTGGCTCCTGTGGACCTGGTACACATCAGCTTAAATTAGGCATTCAAGCTCCAGTATCCATGATTTTCCTTCTAAGAACTTAAAAGCCGAGGGTCTGAAGGAGGGTAAGGAAGAGCCATGACAGATTAATATCTTGAAGTGTGCTTGCAGAGCTTTACAGTTCTTTCTTCAGTTGAATCTCTGGTGCAATATGGGAGGGTGATGCATATTGTTCAGGTATGCCAGGATGAAGTCCCTGCACCAAAAAATTTAGTCTTAAATCATGCTGATGCAACAGCAGTTTTCTTATTTATCATCTGCTGTGAAATTCAGTTTACCACCACAAATACAACTGCTTTAAGTAGCAAAAATTTTTATTTCTTTGATTCTTGTGCTTCAGTATGCCACATTCTTTAATATGTTAACTTCTTATACACTAATACCCTAACTTCCTAATCCTGATTCACACGTGTTAAAAGTGAGCTTTTATATTCTAAACTGCTGTAAATGCATTCAGTCCTATTGTATAAACTTCAAACTACATGAAAATTCAACTTTCATTTGCATTTATCTCCTTGCAGTTAAGCCAGGGTTCTGTGTTACTCCACTACAGTTTCATTAAATTTTAATGATGCTTTGCAGTTAATTAGGAGAACCTATGCTTTAATTACTGAAATTTCCTACCATAGTTTCCGCATGTCCGGTTTTATAGATTATAAAAATGCAGTTAGAGCCATAATCTCCGACTCATGGCAAGCATTGTTCTCTGGTCTATAAGATGGAGTGGCTGCTTAGCTAGATAATTAATTTACCTGTAAAATCTGTGACTTAGGTTTTTAACAATTTTCCCTTGGTGAAGACTTGCCTAAACGTAGGCCTGGATCCAAACCCAATTTAAAACAGTGGAAGGATTTCAGGGACCTCTGCATCTGGACTAATCAAGCTAATCAAGCTTCCCAGAAAAGCCCATGTTACAGAAGAACAGAGAAAAGAAACATAAGAACTTGAGCTCCAGGTTGGATATTTTGGTGTTTTGTGTCCCTTGCAGCCTGCAAGTCTGCAAAAGCAACAGCTCCAGTGGCCTGGAGTGCCTGCACAGAGCATCCCAGGGTCTGTATGAGGGCAAGGATCAGGCAGTTTGCTTTCTGCTGCAAAATCCTTGTCTTTAGCAAAAGCTTGGAAAGCTGTGTCATAGCCAGTCTTACATTCATCTCCACTCAGGAAGGTGTTATGATGTACTTCACCCAAACAAATGAGAAAAAAGTTGTAAATTCCCACTGAAAAATCACAGAAACAGTGGTACAGTCCTAGGGACTGGTCATCTAGGGTGGATGGTTTCTCTTGCCTCAGGTCCTTCATTAACCCTTCAAGCCTTGCTGTAAGACCCTCTGCACTTAAATTGCATCCATCTGCACCAAACCTAGAGCAGCAAGAGGATGGGAGCATAGGGACCCCCAGAGTACCCAGTGTCAGCTCAGATTTATTATTGTGGGTACAGAGGGGCTATGGGATGCACTGCACCTGCAGCTGAGCTGCTGAGTCCAGACAGTGCTCCAGTGTGGAAGAGGGGATTATTGTTCCAGGTCTTGGATTGCTTCTCTGCGCTGCTTTGTCTGACAGCCTGGACCTGACCGTAGAGGTTTCTACCAGGTTAGTTTTCAAAGCTCCAGTAATGACATTCTGAGCAGTCTGTTGTGAGGATATATTTGCATCACGATTTCCCATTTTCCTTAATTTTTATGAACTTTTCATTAGGCTTCTTATTATCCTGCAAAGCACATGTACTCATGGCACAGGATCATTATTGAGGAATTTCAGCTTTCCATTTTCCATCAGACAGATCAGACAATTTCCATCATCCAGGGATGTTTTTCAACCTAATATATGCTATTATATCCTAAATTGTTCCCAATATATCTCCACTGTCACACTGGAATGTGTTTTGCAACATCATTTGCCCCGAATTTGTAATACATTTCATTCAGTCACTCAGCATGTTGAAATGGCTTTGTTTTGAAACCCAAATTTAAAGAACAAGAAGGAAGAATGAGTTTTTTTATATGAGTGTTCCAGTAGGTTTCTATGGTATTGAATGATCTTAGCATTGATGGAGCAACAGTAAACACACATTTCTTTGATAACTAAAGATTTTAAATTAATATGCTTGAAATCAAAATGTAAGTTAAAAACTTGATTGAAATTACTACCGCCTAACATGTGTTGATTTGTTGCCTCAAATATTTATCCCTGAATGACACGTTCAGTGTGTAGTCCCAACAAAGATCTTGGCTAAAACTGATGAGGATGAGTCCTTACATGAGAACTGAAGGCAAAGTGGAAGTTAGAGTGGAGGAGGTTAAGTGAGGATCTAGTCCTTGCTGCCTGTTTAGCAAGATGTCCTAAAGAGAATTTAAAGCCTCAGTGTGTTTTCCTGGTATGTGGAAGAGGACTTGGTCTCCCACACTGAAGTGACGGTGCTTTAAGCTCAGAATTTTGGCTTCCCTGATCTCCTTGGGAATAGCTCATCTTCAAATCCCATCTTCAGACCACATTGCTTCAGCCTGTCTCTGAGTGCTCACAAACAAGGAATTAACAATGACACTAAAAGCATTAGCATATTTATTATTATTACCTAAGGGGAAGCAAGTGGCCTCTGATCCATAATCTTAAATCACTTAAACATGAGAGCCCTCCTCTGACAGCTGGGATGAGATATGTAATACATGGACATTTATTTCCTGGTGTAACAGTGACTCAAACAAGATGGGATTTATTTTTTTATTTTTTTATATTCAGTGATACAGGTTTCAGGGTTACTCATCTAATAATGAGCAGGGTTAAAAACATGACAAAACTGAAAAGCTTTTGTACATTAAACAGTATCTCTCATCCATCAGAACCTGTTTTTTTTTGTGAGAGGTAAAAAAGAGGCAGTACTTTTTGTGTATATTACCATTTTTAAGTAGATTAAAAAAATCTTTGCAGTAATAATTTGATATATAAAACACACAGAATTCAAATCTCTTAGTTTTTATTAAAATATCCAGGCAGAAAATGAGAAATTTATAGATATTAGCTCTTCTGTAAGAAATAGGTCATTATCCAGGAAAGCAGAACAACCATTAACTAACATGCAGATGTCTCAAGGTCTTATCTAATGATAACACTCTGAAATGTCTGTAAAAACTGAAAGATTTTCTCATCTTGACCTCTGTGCTGTTGTATGGCTTACAATTTGCTCAGAAAGCAATTAAATAAATGTCTATCATGTTTTAACAGTAGTTTCCTTCAGAAAAGCCATAGGTTGAATGAGAAAAAAGGCATTTTATTTAGTTTCAACCTGAACATCAATGGCAGTTGGGATAATGAAAGCCAATTCCACATTGCACTGACTGAAATGGAAATCACAGGAACATAACACAGTATTAGAATTATTCACTGCTGGCCCACTAAGCTTTCATAAAGGAGATGGGTTTATGGTAAATAGACACAGATTGTAACTTCATTAAACATTAATCTACATGTGGACAGTGCAGCTCATTCATGTTTGCTGTTAATAAGAGCTTCAAGAGCTGTAGAAATAATTAGTGATGCCCTGAGACAACGAAGAGGCATCAGGCTGCCATTCCTGCCGTGTCCCATCACATCGAGGTGTCCGTAAGTGCTGGCTGGATTTCCTTGTGTATGACCAGGAGTTGAAGGCTGCCAAGCTTCATGGCCAAGGAGAACTTCTACAAAATTAGCTGTGACAGCTGCACACAATTCCCTGCTGGAAAGGGCAGGTAAAAATCGTTTGGACAAATATTTTTGTTTCGGTGTAGAGGCTGTAGAGGTTGTTGGTCGTTCCTTGCAGATTGGGACGAGGTGAACAAGGAGTCGTCCCTCGCCTCCCAGAGCTGAGCTAGGAGCAGGTACAGTGGGAATCCCTGGGTCTCTGGAGAGTGGGATGCAGGAGAGACGCCCAAGGTCTCACTGTCCTTCCCACGGGTCCGTGAGCGGGGCCTGTGCAGCGGTGGGGCTTTCTGTTTCCGCTTTATGGATTGTTTGCCTCCTGTATGCACTCTGCAGGGCCAGGAAAGATTGTCCACAATTATCTCTGCCTCTTGGATGTAATATCTTGGGATTGATACAGAATAAACGGTGAACTTGTCATGCTTGAGGAGATGCCAGGACTACGGAGCAGCTCACGAGCTTAATTCCTGCGGGAATAAGTCCCTGAGTGGATGGGCCGGGCAATTTCCTGAGCACTGCCACCACAGGGATGGAGCAGACAAAGGGGCTGTCAGTTCCAGACCACATCTCAGGGAAGGTCTTCTCCACATCTGTTTTCATCCTTCCATTTCCTTGAGTGTCTTTACATAATGGTGCATGTTAGAAGATAAAGCCACCTCCAGAAGAAGCACAAAATAAAATAGTGCACTGAACGATTCCATTCTTCCACGGATGACCTCAGTGCCAGAAGCTGTTGTGACTTGAGAAATTATTTGATGTATGACACATTCTTTCTGACGTTTCTTTTTCTTCTTTTATCTAAAAAGCTGTTTTTTCGTGATGGATCTCCCTGTAGCATGCTATCCTGTGCCCCATTAGAAGGCCATGCAGTAATTTTGCTTGCTGTAGATATTACAGCAAAACTGAAAATAATAAAACCTTTAAATATGCAACCTTTCAGCAACCTAGGATCTACCACTTTGGGTCATCCGTGGATGTTATTAGTGTGCCATTTTTCAGTGCATCAGACAAACCAGTGACCCCTGTGCTGGTGAACCACTTGATTCCTTAAAAGACATGGTGATGCCTCTCATCTTGCCCTGATTTTCAGACCCTTGGCCAGATTCTCTCTGTGTTGACAAAACTGAATTTCATGGACTCTACAGCCAATTTCTAGGGATTTTTTTAATGTCTCTAACAGGTCACTTTGTTAAAAAAGAAGTTGATTTTGTTACTATACCACTAAATCTATCCATTTTAATCTCTAATTCAGCTCATATATTATTAAGAAGAAAACAAGCCAAACTCAACTTACATGTGATTTTCAAATCCTGATTTCTGAGCATTTAAATCCAAATGACCTTGGATCTTACTGCAGTTAGAACAGAGCACACCATTGCTGCTGACATTCAGTTCTTAGTGCCAAGATACTCTGTGATGTGTTAAAGACCACCCTGATGCATGCAGGGTTAATTACTGCTCAGCTCCATACATCATCTTTGAGATCCTTACAAAATGACCTGATTATTACAGAAAAATGCTGTGATTTGCCAGTCAGCTGTTTTCTTACCCTTGTCTCTTTGGCCTCCATCCAGTGCTGATTGTAACACTTTTAGACAGGCCTGAAAAGGAGTTCCACACTCAAATGAGCCAAATCTTTCTAAAAATCTGAGTAACTTCCTCAGGTGCCTAGTGAGTGTTGTGGGTTTTTTGGAAAGAACTGACCTTGATTCTGACTGCTGAATGTGTCTGAAAACCCAGAGTGGCCTTTCTCCACAAAATAAAAAGAGCTGTGTGTGGCCTCAAATGGGTTTGAGGTTGGCAGAGTTTATTTTCTTTATTTTCAAAGCTGGCATTTTTAGTATCTCTGATATTTGTTACAGTTATTCATTTAGGAAATGGTCCTAGTTATTACACCACAGAATGTCTAAGCTCTTGGCTTGGTTATCAGTCAATATGTTCCCTACCTACAACCCCCAAAAAGTGGGAATCCTGTGTGCTGAAAGAGGATTGATAGCTAATGTTCATGATTCACTGGCCTCTGCCCTTTTTGTTGACAAGTCTTTACAGATTCTGTAATACCTGCTAAGCCATCCTGTAGTGTTTTCCAGCTGGGGAAGATTCTTTAACAAATACTTAAACCTGTAAACCCATTCTAAAAGATATTGTTTGGACGTGCTCTTAATCTGTGCAGTTTTTGTTTTGATTCATTTGCTTTTGTTTGAATTTTTTATAATCTCTGCTCCCCGTAGAGCTCTTTGAGCTGTTCAGGAGGCTTATCTTGAACTGCCTGCGCATGCTGAGGAAACGGATGAGAGAGTTAAAAAATCAGATGGAACCTCCTGGGGAGTTTAATTCCCCACTCCTACAGATCTCGAGCTGAAAAGACTGTGAGATGTTTTGTGCCAATTCCCTGTGGGTCTTCCAGAGCAGGTTCCTGCCTTTCCCAATCTCTGGCAGCAGCCCCAAGCCATTCTCTCACTGTCAGCATTTTCCATATGAGATGATCTAGAGGTGATGGTGGTGTTGAGTCTTTGTTTTGGGTGTTGTTGTGTTGGGTTCTGTACCAGCTGGGTGCCAGGTTGATGGCAGAGCTGAGCAATTGCCTTACGCTGACTTTGAGGAGGTTTGGTTTTCTGTGCAGAGAGGGAAAGGGATAAATGTTATTCTGTGCTTTCCTTCCTCCTCCCTCAGCTTTGTAGTGGCTCAGGTCTTTGTGGATACCTCTGTGCTGTTCAGGGAGCTTTGCACCTTTCCTGGTAAAATCAGTTTCTACAGCCAAGATCTTCCTCTGGGTAGAATTCAGCTTTCTCCTCTCATTTTGCACTGACATGAAGCAGGTTCTGTTCTTTCATGCTGCCTGGATGCATAGGGGAGAGCTGGCTGCCAAGTCTGTGGCTGCAGATTTATTACAGAGCAACTTCTGCAGCAGCACCAGCACCTGGACCCGGCAGACTGCCCCCTCCAAGTGCTCCAAGCCCCTCACTTGGCAAAGCACTGCCATCAGCGACCTGAACATCCTGCCTGCCTTGCAAACTGCGGGTTTCACTGCGAAAGGCCATGGAATCTCCGAGGAAATCTCCTCTTAAGAGATTTGTCTTCGTGGTTTTTGCTGCGCTGCCGGAAGAACACAGGGTAGAACCAATGTCCCAGCTGAGCTTTGGTTCTGTTGCCAGGGTGTGTTGGAGGCACTTCCTTAACAGTGAAAAAATTGACTGAGCATTGCAGGATGTCCTCTCCCTTCATCTGAATTTCTTTTTTACACCCATGTGTGTGCATTTGTACACGATATGGACTCAGGCACAGCCATGGTGCTGCTAGTTTGTATCTCTTTAGTTGCATGCTGCCTTAAAAATGCTGAGATCTCAGAGAGAGGGATTCACAGCAACAATGTCTCAAGTCTTGTATTATCAATAAGGGCTCATTTTCAGGCAAATATTCATCTAAATTTGAAGTTCTCATTTGAAGAGCATGCAGTAAACCCGTAGCTGAATGTTGCAATTGTCTATCTTTGCCCTCTTATTTCCCCAAGTAGATCTGCATTTATCTTTAGCAGTCAACAATGCCTTGCCAAATCTCCTAATATTGTTTGTTTTAGGTGTCATCTGTTTCGTTCTCTGTTCTCAATGTCTATGTAGCAGGCAAGAAAACTCAAGTGAAGCGTATTGTTCCTGGCTAACTCTTGGATCTTTACTCATTTGCTGCTGTCCTAGTTGATAACTGATACCTCCATATATCTTTGTACAGTGATTTGTCATTAGGAGGATCACTTTTTCCTGGCATCAGAAAATTCCTGGAATACGCTTTCTAAGACTGGCTTTTTTCTGTGCAATGGATTTTTTTTCTGTCTCTTCATATTACAGTGTGTATTGATAGATATGCTGCTCGTGTCTGTAAAAAGAAGAATTCTTTGAATGTTCGCTTTTAATACTCTGTATTTAAGTCTGTATTTGTGAGGAAATAGCATGCTGCTTTGCATCCAAGGGGCTTTTATTCTTGAGGGACACAATTATTTGACATTCCAAACAAACAAGGGCTCCTGGAACATCTCAGAATCTTACAGGAACAACCTCTGCAACAGTTTAACCCATTTTTCCTGCAGTTTGGAAGCTCAAAAGCTGAAGTTTGGTAATCAGTCATGTATGAACACAGACATTTTTCCTAAGAGCTATGTTCGAGAATTCCTAGCTCGTGGCCTTGTTAAGTCAAAAGCACTTAAATTTCTGAAAGTATTAAAGAGACATAAAAAACTTATAACCATGATTCAGGCCCAAGAGTAGATAAAAATGTTAAAAATCATCAATCATGGTAGAAAAGAAAGCAGAATTTTTCATTAAGTTACTATTGAGATGAAGAAAGATGGCATGTTTCTGTTTTATTGCAATAAAGACAAACTTTCTGTTTGATCCAGAAGTGAGGCCGAGGTGAAACAATCACTCTTGAAAGTAATCTTTGTTTTTTACTGAGAAACTAAGGTGTGCCCATATTTCTAATGGTAAATGGAATGACTCAGGTAAATAGAAGTTTGTAAAATTGACATTTGCCCCTACTAAATTATGGAAATGTGATATAGAATATGGTCTACAGTGACTCAGACAAGATATTATTATTAATGCAAATGATGGCTTATAGAGAATATGTCTTGTCAAATGTGTTTATTACTCATTTTTATGTGTTCTGTACAACATCTTGGTACAGAAAAATATCATTAACCCAAATTGACTTACTCTGTGTTAACTACAATAAAAACTAATTATCTGGTAGCTCTGGGAAGTTGGTTCTAAGTGAGAAGACCTCATGCAGGGGGAAGTTTCCAAAAGACCCTGGGCTTCATAGTGTTAGGCAGAAAATGCATCATCTGTCTCTCTTGTTTTTTCAAGATTGAGAGGTGACCTGGTCATATTCTATGAACACCTACATGTGGACGAGATTTCTGATTATTGCAGGTCTTTTATCTCAACAAGATGATAGATTGAGGCTGTTGGCTGAAAATTAAAAACAAATCAGTTCAGAAACAGCATCCAAGCTGGATTTGTTCCACCCATTGGAACAAATACCCTGTATCATTTGAACATTAAGTCAAGGCCTTCTAGGCTATAATTTTTCCAGGTATTCTGGGATTGATGTGAACATTTGTAGTGGAAGAGGTTAGTGGAGATGGTTGCAGTTGCAGTAGCCCCTTCTCACTTCAGACTGTCACAGCACAGAGAATGGGAGAATGACTTCTACTTCACCTTTCTGCATTCATTATGTCTTTGATCCCAAAGGAACTTTGATCTATTTAAATAAAAAAAAAGGACTAAATATTATTATTAAAATAGGAGTTATTTATTCTTTTCACATTCTGTGCTTTAGGAGCTTTAGTAATGCTTTGCAGTAATTTGTTTTATACCTCTCCTGCATTAAACAGAAATTAAAATCGTGGCTTGAGTTCATTAACATGACCATTTGCCTCAAAGCTTAGTCAGGGTTACCAGAGTCTCCCTCTGCTATTATTCCATGATAGTCAACTCATTGACCCACTGTCCCTGTCTCCTGCACTGTCTGCAGAGCAAGCTGCCAGATAAATTCCATACGATGAGAAATTAATCAGTACTATTGATCTGCAGTCTTCTTGATATGAGACTTCCAGAGTGCTCTTAGTCTCGTGCTCTTTTCTATCATTTATCCTAGAAACACATTAAAAAGTTTATGTGTTCCTCAGTGCAATGAGCTACTGTGCATTTTGGGGCTATAAGGATGTTAGTGTGTTTAGGAGGGTGTGCAAATATTAAACACCCAGTTTACAAACCCAACAAGACCCACAGGTTTTCACTTTCTTTCTTCAGGTGTATTTGTGTTACTGTTTCAATAGGGAAAGCTATTTAAGGTAAGAAACCAGTTGAAGATCTTATTTAATTGATCTACAATGAAGATGTCTTCATGTTCACAGGACAGTTAATCACTCACCTTTACTTTACATTTCATGAGGTTTCATTACACTTCCTTTTTCCTCCAATCTCTTTGGATTTTCTAGTCCGTAAGCCCTCCTGGGCAGGTTAATCCTTATTTGTCTCACTGAAACTGAGCCCTGGGTGTGTTTGGACACGTGTTGGTAAGTGGTCACCTACATTGAGACTTCTGAAAGCTGGGTTTTCTGAGTGTGAACAAAATGTGGTGTTTTTCTGTTGTGGATGGTCTGTCTTTGCACATCCTCGAGCTCCTTCAGCTCTGTGTGTCCGACCTGTGCTCCTGCAAGGGACTGAGGACAGCAGCAGGCAGATAGTCTGGGCACCAGGTCTGGAGGGATGCCCACAGACAGGGCAGAGCATTTCCACCTGCAGCTCTGGAAAATGAGTGTGAAAACTGTTAGGAGTGAGCACAGTGTAACAGAACAGTCCTGTCTTCCACACCACACTTTCAGGTGAAGTGAAGGCAGTAGATGGGTAGGAAAAGACTACCCCAAATCAAGGTAAAACTCCTACCAGAAGCTTTATGAAATAACTGGAGGGATGGATGGATTTCAAGATCCCCTCCAGGCCCATATTCAGACCCATCCATCTGGTTATTCCATACAGCAGTGGCCTGATGTCACATCCCCAGCTGATTGTTTTTCCGTCTTTTCTTTTACCAAGGTCCTGTCGATCTGCCCCAAGGACATGAGAGCAGACATCTGCGTGCACCTGAACCGGAAAGTTTTCAACGAGCACCCTGCCTTCCGGCTGGCCAGCGACGGCTGCCTGCGAGCCCTGGCCGTGGAGTTCCAGACCATCCACTGCGCCCCGGGGGACCTCATCTACCACGCTGGGGAAAGCGTTGATGCTCTTTGCTTTGTGGTCTCAGGATCCTTGGAAGTCATCCAGGACGACGAGGTGGTGGCTATTTTAGGTACTGTGATCTCTGCTGAAATGCTCGTGGTTTGTGTGTGTTTTCCTTTTGCTGAGGTTTGAATATTAACTAGTTTTGCCTAACATCAGCTGGGACTACGGGAGGCTAGGAGTTGTCGTAAGATGGAGATACTGTGTCTCCTGAGATCCTTCTCTAGAAGCAAATCCTTCATCTTTTGTGCCATTGGGAGTGCTGTTTCTGCCCAGTATGTCTCACTGGTCACAGCTCCAGTGTCTCTGAGCAGAAGAGAATGGCATCTGTGTGCTTGACATCTTTTAAACAGCCTGCTGGAGGAAATGCACATTGTTTCATGTTACTCCCTCAGGAGGATTTCCACATTAACCTTCGCGCTGGGGTTTTCGTTTGTCTGTGTTCTAGCTCAGAACAACACCTGCAAACAGTCTCTGCAAGGAAGCAAAATTTTTGCTTGTAGTGAGCTGGATTTGCAGAACATAAAGAGTCTGATCTGACTTTGCAGAGGGATGGGGTTACACCATGTATCAAACCACAGTCATGACAAGTCTGAGTAATGGGGGAGCTGTCTTGTTTGCCAGCAGTGGGTGGGAAGGAGCCCAGTGCAGACCCTCGTTAGCTTGTTTGGGATTGGAAAGGTGTGGCATATGGTGGGACTGGTGGTCAGCACTAGTGTGGAGGCAGGAATCCTCCTCAGAGGCAGAACCATGTGGAGGAAAAACTGGTGGCTCTGCAGAAAAACTATCCAGTGCCTGTCTTGCCTGTTTAAAATAAATCCATTTATTTTAGGACTCATCTCCTGTTGAATATTTGCCTTCTCTTAAGCTGGAGCTGTCACTCCCTGAGGGCAAATCAAGTAGGTTCCTTGTCCTAGGGGACCTGTCAGACCTCACTGAAGCTCCGTGCTCCTTCTTCCCTCTAAGGGTGGCTCCAGAGGGCTCCTGATGTGTTTCCCTAAAAATGTGTGTGTGCCTGGGACTGGGGTGGGATTGGGCAGTGTGTGGATGGGGCTGCATGGAAACAGCTCCCCCAGGGCATCCCCTGGATTCTCCCAGCTGGAGTGTGAGCTCAGGAAAATGCACATCCATGCTCTTTGGAAATACCTGCTGTGCCTGACTGTATTCTAGTACACACTAAGGTTTTGAAAAAGAGAGATTTAATGTAAGAATGAATCTGTTTCCCTATTCAGATGTGAAGTAATTATGATAAAAACTCCTAAACCAACAATTTCCATAGGAAATTATTCCTTGTATTCCAGCTCACTGGACCATATCATTTTTATAATTAATCTCAGTGATGATATTTTATATTTGCTTACACTTATTTAAAAAACAAAAGGCTTAAGAGGAAGTAGCAGTATTTAAACAAATAAACAGTTTTTACAGTGAGAACAGTAAATACGTGATTACTGAACTAAGAGCTATCACTAAGTGGATTACATGCAAAAATTGATTGCATTTATTAATGAATATTGTGTGTTTGATATGACATCACAGCAAGAACTTTTTGTTTCTACCTTGTAGATGTAGTAAATCTAGTATTTATATTAATCCCCATTTGACCAGAAAGACTTTGAACCGTATCTGGTTAAAGTGAATTACCTTTAATTACCAAAAGTGCCTTCGATTCTTCCATGACTCAGAGCTACGCTCATCATGTACTACAGGGATTGGCAGAATGTGTAAACGTAACTTAAAGCAAGATAAACTGCTTCCTCTAGTCCTAGAACACACTGAAGAGTTTTTTCATGCTCTGACAGATTATTTTGCAGAATAGTGAACTGAGTAATTGTGGGATGTTGTGTCCTAAAAATTGGCTTGTGGAAGGAAATCTCTCCCAGATGTAGCTGCAAAGATATTTCTAGTGGCAGCTGCAGCACCTGAAACAGCAACTGCAGATCAGACAGTGAAAAACATAATTTTTATTGATCTGTTTTGCCTTGAGAAGTTCAAGCACAAGGAACGAGAATCTGCCTAAGGGGGAGATCAGGTTTAAAAAAACTGACTAATGGGAAAACCTGAGTACCTGCTTTGAATGCTCCAAGCATCTGCTTCCACACTGGTTTTCCCAGGGAAAGTCATCTCTCAGGATTGTGCTGCCAGTCTGTCCATCTTCTCCATCCCCCAGCAGTGACCTAGAGTGGAAACCTAGAGGAAAAGTGATAAGTATACTTTGGAAACTTGTCCTCATTAATTTCCTCTATGAGAGCAGGAATGAACAGGACATGCTGTCTGCAGCCTCTGCTCCTTGCAGAGGAAATAATAGTGTAGTGTGATTTAATACAGCAGTGTGTTATTTGCCTTGCTTAAAGAAAGAGAGGGGGAGAAGGGGTGTTTTTTGGTTGGTTTTTTTTTGACCATGCTCACCTGCAGATGGATGGTTTGATGTATTTTTAAATGTGGAATATCCTAGAAAAGAGAGCCAGGTAGGGACATCAAAACAGGTTAAGAACCATCATCTCCCATCTTTTACATTCATGCTTCTGTCTGAAGTGCAGGGCTTCATCCTCTCTCAGGTCCTGGCATAAATCACCCCACGATCTTCCTGCTTTTTCCCTTTGTCCATCTTCCCTTATCAATGTTCCCTTGCCTTGCAGCCACGGTGAGTTAGCACATCCAGCCTTCCTGCTTCCTGCCCTCAGGAGACTTGGCATCTCATCCAGGTGCTTTTCTTTTTTTCCACCTTCATGGAACAACCATCCTTTCATTCAGCAGCATTTTTCCTGCCTCAACAGCCCCAGCTTTGGTGTTTTCTGTGCTTGAAATCAGCTGATTGACAGGACAACTTGCAGCACTGTGACATTTTGTTCCCCCCCGGTTTGAGTTTGTTCTTATTTGTGGATAATTAATCGCCCAGCCGCTGCAGTAATCAGCATTACAGAAATACTAACAGTAAGAGAATGACTCCAGCTGTAGACCTGCAGTTTTTAGGACTCATTAATGGAGATATCCAGGTGCCCCATTATGATCCCCTCATTAGTTACCTCCCATTCTCGAGGCCGGTGTCCCACCTTTTGCAGGTCCTGGCTGTGGCAGGGAGCACTCCATGTGCAGCACTGGGGTGCTGCTACACTGGGGAGAAGGAGACACGGTCATTTTAACAGAACTCATCTGCAGTTGCCAGGAGAATGGAGAAGGGCAAACAGTCTTGTCTCTAATTATCAAAACCTTCCCAGCAAGCGAGGTGACCCTGAGAAGGCACGTCAGTAATTTTCCACCGTCTCAAGCAGGAGTAAACAATTTAACTGCCACTGCTCTGCACGGGGAGGTGTCATCAGCAAAGGATCTCAAGAAGGACCAGGAGAGTCCCCAGGCTCACGAAAGGAGGCATCAGCTACCAGAGGGCACCTAATAATTCACCCTGCTGCAATTAACCTGAATTTGCTCCTGATGAGGAGTTACACATCAGTGGCAATACCAACCGAGTGGCTCTGGAAGTTGCTTTCCAGCTCCTGCTATTTGCACAGCTGGCTGGAAGTTGTGCAGTAACTTAAACTGGGCATATTGATTAACAAGGTTTAAAGAAGTCGTTTTTTCAGCAGAAAAATAATGGCCCAGCGCGTTCAGATGTTGATTGTAGGAATTGATCAAAAATATTGCTCAAGCTGCATAGCGATAAAAGTATATTGAGCAGTGAAATCCTGGTGGGGGTTGCTGCTGAGTGAACTCAGTTTTGACAGTCAAGCCAGAAAGAATATAAATTTAGTAGTTCATGTTTCAGCCTCACTTAGGGTCCTGATCCCATATGTATTCAGTTGTTTATGTGGTGCATGTTAATTCTCAGCATGTTCTGCCTATAATTCCAGAGCAACCCATTGTTTATTGTTATTAGACAAACCAGAGCTTATTAAAGGTCTTCTTCGTTAATTATTTCCAAATGTTTTATCTGTGAAGGGGATATGATGCAGTATCAGAGGAGTAGAGGAGAGCAAGTGTCTTCTTGAGTTTGGTATGGCAGCTGAAAATAAGGATGAGTCCTTTTCTGCTCATAATGCTACTTGTGTTTGGGAGTCAAAAGATTGAGTCTCCCACCAAATCACACGGAGAAAAGTTCTTTAGAGGAAGAGCCAGTAGCAGCTCCCATCTGGGTGAGCAGGAGGCCCAGGAGCTCCATAGCTCTCATCCATGGGGATTAGCAAGATGAAATTTGGTATCCACGCATCAACACTTTGAATTTCCATGCCTAGGCAGCCAGGAATGTGCTTTGTGCAGGACAAGACCGACCGTATGGGATGCACTTTGTGACATGAAAACCTGTTAGTCCAGTTCCATCTCATAGTGTTAGTGGCTAATTCCCTGATTTTAATTAGTTTAGTTGCAGCTTGGGTTTCTTCTCAAGTGGAATGAAGGTGGCAGAGTTGGCCCCTGTGTCAAATCAGCTCTTGTTAATTTATACTGAACTTTTGCGTTGTTTCCAATGTGAAATCAACCAAGGCAGACTAATTGTGAACATTTCCCCAGGTTAGTAACGTGCACCTGGAAGCAATTTACAGAACAGGCTGTGTCCTATTTCATCTGTAGGAACAGTCCCCTGTGTTCCAATGAGTTAAAGCTCTAAATTAACTAAGAGAAAAATGATTCATAGAGGAAAGGGGTGGTTTTTTTCAGCTAGCAGAAGTGAAATAATTAATGTGATTTAGGCTGGGTTTAAGTGCTGAATCTCAAAGTATTTTACAAAATACCTGAAGGGTTACTGGTCTGAGAATGAGTGTGATGTGCTGCACTATGCAGTTCTTCTTAAGTGCCTTGGAGTCAGTCAGACCTTGCAGGTCTGGGTTGACATCTGCAGTACCATCTAAGATTTAGTCCTACTAATACTTGTTCAAAAGGGTCATTAGTTCTTACTGACAAACCTGAATTTTCCGTATTATTTCGTAAATTTAATATATTTTTGTGTCTCTCTCTGCATGATGGCTAATTGTGATAAGAAACATCAATCTTAATTTGGTGCCAGGTAGTGTGTTACAGATTTGATCCGTGGCCTCCAGAGTCAGAAAGATTCCTTTCTCTGAATTGATATGTTTTTGAGTTAGACCTGCATGCTTCACTGCCAAAACTTGAAAGTCTTGCCAGCACAAGAAAAGGAAAATTATTTAAAAGTTGTGTGATACAGTTCTTTTAAATCAGACTTTGAGGCAATCTGATTTGCCTTAGGAGTTTTCAAGGTGGTAGGAATGCTCATGCTCTCAGGTTTATTTCCTCAGTCAGGAAGGACAGAAACCTATTTCTGTACAAAATCAAGATGGAAATAACCTGTCTCCAGGAGCTGGGGTTTCTAGAAAGGTGTGAGGCACTATGATACTTGCACTAAAAATGAAAGAGATAAGGAGAGAAATCTTTCTGGGCCTTGGGCCCTGCTTGCAGAGTCCTGAGTGCTGGAAGAAAGGTCAGTTCCTTTGTGTTTCCAGGTGCAGATGGGGAAGGTTGCCCTGTGTTAAATAATGCAAAGTACCTTTGCCAGCATGGACTTGGATTGTGGCACAGTCTCTTGTCATTGCTGCTTTACTGAGTGTTCTGACAATGCTTCAGAGGCTGGAAATGCTGTTTTCTCCCCTCATTCTGCCCTTCCAGGTGTGCATGTGCAGTCCTGTAGAGGTGGATTTGTATGTGGCTCAGTGATTAGCTTTGATCTGATTTTCAAGGAAGTTCTGGCCCTTCTGGATGCGCCAGAAAAAGCCTGAAGTTGAGGATAAAACATTCACAGGGGCAGGAAGACCTCTCTCACAGTTTAGTGTCATCTCTGCACATCTTGGGCTGTGCTTGCAGTGATGTCCCAGATGGGAAGTGCACCTGGTGGATTTGCACCACTGCACCACCTCCAGCTTCTCCAGATACCCTCTTTAGGCAGAAACAGCTGTATCAGCTAAGCCCAGAAATCCAGCCAGCCCAGCAGCCCTTCTCCAGAAATGTGCAGGAGAAAGTAGGAAGGTGAAGTAAGGAAACTGTGATGCTTCCCCAGAAAGTTTCCAACCCTCCACTGAACTGTATTTTCACCCAGAGGGAAATCTTTTGCGTTTGGTGGCCACAGATGGATTTTATTTCATGAATATATCCCATCATTTTGTAAACCTATGCAACCAGCCCCAGTGTGCCTGGGTAAGGAGACGCAGAACTGCTCACTGACCCATCACGGAGCTGCTCTGGGTGACAGGAGCTGGTTCACTCCCTGCTCATTGGGTTTCTACATCAATTTGAAGAGGTTTCCCTGCAGATACATAGATATAGATGTATTTGTATTAATCTAGACACCAATATATGTAATCATGGCCACAGGAACTTGATGTTTGCTCACTGACCTCCACTTGTGCCCATGCTGTCATCACTTCTTCATGGTTATTGGTACTTGAGCTGGTTGGATGAACGTTTTCTCTCCATGATCCAGTTTTACTGATTCTCAAACAACATCAGCCTTTGCTTTTCATAAGCAACGTAAGACTTGAGCACATCATGATGGAAAGCCAACATCATTCATCATGCCTGGCTCGTGCTAGTGTGACTGATGAGGCTTTGGAGATATTTTTAAATGGTTAAAGGGTAGCATGTCTATTAGCTAAGACTGCACAGAAAATACCTCCTTAAGAAGTCTTGGTCCCCTTTTTGTGTTTTTGCCCAGTGCTATTTCCCACCAAGAATTTATTCTTTAACTGCCTGCCTAAACTTTCCTCCAAAGGATCCATCAACCTCTTATGTCTGCTAGGATATTTATTACCTTGGTTTTTGACCCCATCTGAAGAAAGATAAATTTTGTCTTTACATAAATACACGTGTGGGTTCTGAGGTACTGTTTAAAAAGAGTGTTTCCGAGTTCACGCACTTTTTCATTCCATCTGCAAGCTCCTGGGGGGTTCCATAAAGCCCTTAAGAATTTTTCTGCCTGAAAGGTCCAGGCATGAACTGCTGTCTGACAAATTGGTAGGTCAGTCCATGGTGTAAGGCTGCAGAGAACATCTGTCCCCCCAGATCTGTTTGGCAGGGTTATCAGAATATAGAAGATAGATCAGTGCATAGAAATATCCTGGCCTATTACACAGCTGCATACCATATGATTGTCCCTGAATATATCTATGTGAAAATGCATGAATACATATGTATGTTTTATGTACAGGCACGCACACATACATAGTACACTGTATTTACAATTGTAGCAGTGTAGCTATTTCAGCAAAAATTGTGCCTGCCACCAACACCCTTCACATGTCCTCTTGTTGTCCATGCTCCTTTCAGCTGCAAAATCCGAATTTTTATGATCTTAGTGGTCTTTTCCAACCCAAAGGATTTTGTGATTCTGTGATGTGTAAAATGTATGCAAGTAGTTCCCACTCTAATTTACAGCATTCCTTCTTCCAGCGATGCTTTGGGCGCTGTGAGAGCAGGGACAGGAGGGTTTCCCAGAGCTTCACCTCCATTCAGGAGGTGCTCAGGACTCAGGACAGGGCAGATTTGGGAGGTAACATGCTGAGGCCTCAATAAATCTCCAGAGAGAAGCTTTAGAAATTATGTAGGCTGCATCAGTACCTTTGCATTCCCAGCCCAGGCCCAGCAGCACTTTCCCTGGAGCTCTGAATCTCCCCTGCAAGTGAAAAATACTTGTATGTGTCTCTGGGTAGCTGTGTCAGACCTACCCAGTTACATTTTCTGTTTTGCAAGCCTGAACATTTTGTTTTTATTAAGTTGCAATGTGTAAAATTAACCTCAGAATCACAGAATGGGTTGGGACACCTTCCACCAGACCAGGTTACTCAAAGCCTCATCTGGCCTGGCCCTAAACATTTCAGGGATGGAGCATCTACAGCTTCTCTGAGCATCCTGTTCAGTGCCTCACCACCCTCTGAGTAAAGAATTTTTTCCTAACATCTGATCTTGTCCTGAGTGAATAATTACCTCTCTCTGCACAGTGAACTACAGTTAATAGGGATAAAGTATAGTACATTAATCTCTGTATTTATGAAAAGAGACGCGTTGTTTTGGAGAATCTGGTAGGTTTTGTTTTCATTCTGTACATTCCTTAGCACATCTATAACCAGCAAACATGCTCAGAAGTGTGTGTGGGAAATGTCAAATTCAAGAACCCTTAAAGGCTTCCAAGATTTTATACTTTCTGAAGAGTATAAACCACAATGTAAGAGGAGTTCAGAGTTTCACCCTTCAAATCCAGTGAGTGATGGCTCATGGAAGTGTGAATAAGTTCAGCTCATCATGTCCCAGCCCTTAAGTCCCAACCAGTGCAGTTCCCTGCCACACTGAAGTGACGACAACGAGAAGATCTTCTCGAGTTTATGAGTGTTGGTTTCGTTTATCCGTGGTTTGTGTACAGATTCTGTAACACACCGTTGTGCTGAGTTTCGGGGTGAGCATCCACTGCTTTCAACCTCTTGATGAAATTAACCACATAGTAGCCTAAATTTGAAAAGAGAACAAGCAGTTTGCTCACATTTCGGTGGTAAAACCACTGTGTTTTGACTGCACTCTGCACTGAATGCAGGACTCAGTTCTGTCCTGTGTCCACCTCAGAGAGCAAATCCATTAAGCAATTTTCTGCATTTCAGAAATGGTCTGTTTTCTATAAATTATGTAATTGTGCTGAGTATGTCTGTAAACTGGGTTTTGAACTCTAAGTATAGACAAGGACAATTAACTGCAAAAGGTAATTTCAAAACAGTACGTTGGATAAATTACAATATTACTAGAAAATGCTCTGTATTAAGGAAAACATTTAAAGCACCTTGTTTCATAAATTATACCAGCTGTGTTATGTATTGTAGTTAATTTTAATTACATAAAAATATGTAGAATTAAAAGCAGCTCAATGAGATGCAGTTATAACCTTTCTAAGGGATGATTCTGTTATAGAGACATTTGTTAGAAAATAAAAACAGAGAAGGGAAGATAAGGGCTTGCACATTTTTTTTCACTCTTGCTGAGAAATGTTAGATATGTTTTACTGGATACAATACCAAAAGCAGATACAGAAATAGAGAAATAGAGCCTCTGACCCCCAAAAGTAATAAGGTTGGATAAATTACCCCTCTGGTCTGTGTTTCCAAAATAGAGTGGAGTGAAACGTTAAAAGTTCTTGAAAGAGAAAATATGAAAATGCATTACCTTTTTTATGCCAAAACTATAACATCCCTAACCTTCACCAAGGGGCTGCTTGAGGTGCCTGAAATCAATAGCTACTGATTTGAGTTCCCTTTTAATAACTGCTAAAATAAAGAGCTGGGATATCTCTAGGGGTCTGAAACAAAAAACACCCTTTGTACCACGGATTCTGCTTCAGGGTTTGAGGTTGCCAGCCACACACCACACACCATGGCCCTTGCCCAGCCCATGGCCAGGCAGCAAGAGGCAGCTTTTGAATGTTTCCATGTGTCTTCTGTTGCTGCCACTGCCTCTTCTCAGAACAACCAGAGGGTCCAAACCTGAAAGGACATCTCCAATCTGCACCCATGCTGGGGTTCTGGTCGGGTCAGAAGTGTGATTTTGAATCTGGTGTCCTCATCCTCTTGTCCTTTGGTGTCTAGCACAGGTGTGGTGGGTGTGGATTCCTTGCAGAGGAAAGATAACTGGGATATGTCAGAGCACTTCCAGCCCCTGGAGCTCCCCTCTCCATGGCACTGGACTACAGCTAGTCCCAAGTCCTCAATCAGCTGTTCTGCTACACTGCCTGCCAGTGCAGAAGTAGCCTTCAGGTGTAATTTCCCCCTCTGGTTGAAGGTATTTATACATGCAGGTGTCTGAGGTGTCAAACCCTCTCTTACTCAGCAAATATTGAAATATGGGCTGAAGCCTAAGCCTCTACTTAAATGGATCAATCTGGGTTTAGAACTATACTTTTGGATGTGTTTAAGATTTAGAGGTGGTTATTTAAAGGTTAAAATTCTAAGTGAGGCTTTTGGTGGGTTTTCCAGGAGTGTTACCACTGACACAGAATTAAAAATGTTAAAACATCCTTTGCAGTGGGGTCCTTGGGCCCTGGAAGCTGGCTCCTGCACCTCACTGTAGAGCCATGAGGATGAAGGAACCTGGATGTCAGAGGGTTTTTGTAAGAGCAGGGCTCCTGAATCACTTGGGAACAGACACCTGAAATATTCAATCACCTGAACATTAGTTAAGTGCTCGTTATATTCAGTAGCCTTTGAAAAATCCATTACTTGTACCTTCAACTACAAGGAGACCTTTACAATCTGGCTCTTATGCTTTGTGACACTTCACAGCGCAATCTATAAATACCTTAAAACCTGGGGCTACTGCTAAGGGTGCTCAAGTTCCTCAGCTGATTGTAAAACCTTCACCCTTGTTAGTTTTCATGGTTGGGAGCTTGTGTTGGGGTAATTGGGAGCATAAGACAGGTAGTGAAAAAATCGTCTGCGTGCTGTGATGTCATGATGATTTTAGTCTTTTCTTTTATACCCCTGTTATACCTTTTTACAACTTCTGTATTCTTAGTGCTTTAGCCTACATTCTTGGACTTGTTTGTCAAGCTAGGAGATTCAACATTTTAGAAGCTTTGTAGTTAGGGAGCAGTGTGCCCCAGACCCCGAGGTCCTCTCCAGAACACATTTTGTAAACCGAGATAGAACCATCCAGGGGAAGGTTCCTTGGGGGGGGGCTCACTCGAGCCTCTCATTGGGGAATTTATGATAGATAGGCTAATTAGTAAGGCCTATAATGTTATACCAGATCGTTTGGGTACAGGCATTGCAGTGTGCATGGAGGTGCGTTCGACCTGGGCGTGGTGCACCTAAAGATCCTTAAAATAAATACCAAGGTAAAATCCCTTTTTCCCTTCTAACCGTGTTTGACTCTTGATTTTAAGACCAGGAAAAGGCATCAGGTGCTGGTGATCACGAAGGGACCCTAAAGGCCTTGAAACCTGCAGTCTTGGGTTGGAACACATCTTGCTTTGCCCCTCTCTGCCGGCAAATTACAGAGGGGCAGAAGCGACGATCCAGGACTGTAACCAAGACTTTAGGACCCAGCACGGAAAGGCACCAGCTGAGAAACTCTACCTAAGCATTACCTTTAACAAACCTGCCCTGCTGTTTTTCAGGTAAAGGTGACGTGTTTGGTGATATCTTCTGGAAGGAAACCAGCCTGGCCCATGCCTGTGCCAACGTACGGGCCCTGACCTACTGCGATTTGCATATAATTAAGCGAGAGGCCTTGCTGAAAGTGCTGGACTTCTACACCGCTTTTGCGAACTCCTTCTCGAGGAACCTCACGCTCACCTGCAATCTCAGGAAGCGGGTAAGCTCTTGTTTTCCTCTTTCTCTCACCAGGAGACTGCATGCTCCTGCAGGTGCCTGCAGCGTTTAACAACCCCCCTTTTCGTTGTGATGTTTTCAGGTCATCGCAGATTGAGTGGCCTTCCGATAAATGCTGTCACTGTTTGTAATGATGGCTCAATAAAAGTTACCTGTAGATTTGCAGCTCTGGAGAGCAGTCCTAGCAGGATGACATATGAATTCCATTTCTTTTCCTTTTCTTCGTAGTTGCTAGTTTTCATTTTGTTGGGTTTTTTTTTCCCCGCCCCATCGCATAAATGTATAAAGTTACATTTTATAGAATCCAGATTCTGGATTCCTCAAAGGTGAAGTCTCTAAGATACAGTTCAGAGGACAGTCTGATGGAGCTCCATGGCATAGACCAACTAAGAAAAATTTATTGATGTTTAATAAATGAAATACACTCATCAAAGGTACTGTATTAATACCTGCTTCTCACAGTTGCATAGTCTAGAATTTTAGTATGGCAAGGTTAATAAACCTGGGTAGTGATTTTACATTCACAGCTCACTTCTTAAACCCTCCTGCTCATTTTATAATCAATCAGCAATGCTCACTATCCATTAGTTCTTTCAAAGAACACTCTATCTAAAAATTAATTAGCTATAAAGACGTATCTTGAAAACAGGTTAAGGGATCCTTTAATTCGCATTGCGGCTGCAAAATTTCATCTTTATGATTTTTTTTACGATTGATGAGGGTTATATAAATTTCATTTGCATAGAGAAATCTCATAACAATGATTTATAGATTACTGAGCATTAGCTGTGATCCTCTAGCTGCCGAAACACGTTTTTCTGCAGCTGTGCCCTGGGCATCTCACCTGATAATGTACCAAGGCTACCTCGGTATTTCACAAGACAATTTCAGCCTCTGCAATAACAGGAGTTCAACACAACTAGAATTTTACTTTTTTAAAGTCTAGTTTCTCTCTAGCCACTGGAGCTGCTTTCAGAGGAGGTTTCAATTTTTGTGCAATTCTTGTGCTCATTAATACCCCAAGTATGGCACAAAATACCCATGGCTGGAAGCAGATGCAATGGGATTACAGTGCCCCTCTGTCTGTGCTGGAGCCTGAAAGAGCTGAGTTATAATCAGGTTTGGTTCCAGCTTGTCAGCTTACCTCTGACTGGAAGGTTGTTAACTCCACTTCACACCTCAAGGAGGGCTTTGGGGCTTGAAAGCTGGTTCGTGGTTTCTAGCTTATCACTTCTCTGTTGATAAGAAGTGCTCCAAGCCTTGACTTCAGCATTCCCTCCCTTGCCATCTCACCAGTGACAGCCCTGTGATGACAACTCTGCTCAGGCATTGCTGATGGTGATTTCATGGGACGAGATAATGCCACGTACATTGTACCAAAATGTATTCTTTCCTTCTTAAATCCGTGAGCCTGTCACTCCAGCTGGCTTCCTGAGAAAAACATGGACAAGTCTATTCCTGACAGGGCAGTGTGCTGGAGTTCAGCTCTGCAGTCCAGGGATGCATATGGGGAGTAGCTTCCTGGCTGAGTTGTCGCGGATTTTCTTCTCTCTCGTGCACCTTTTTTTAAGGAAAATTGGTTTCCCTGCGGGGCCCTGGCGTGGGGAATCACCCAGGTGGAAAAATTCATGGAACTCAAGTTCCCAGGAGAGATACCTGCTGTTTAGCTCAGTGTCAGGTCCATGGACTTTGCCATGGGGGCAGTGACTCCCAGTGAGAGGGAACAGCATTCCTAAAGAAACGTTAGGTTTTGCAGAAGGAAAGGAAATGCTGTTTGGGGGAATGTGTGGGCAGTACGTGAGAGTGGATGAAGGGTCAGAGAAGGTTGTGTCAATGTGGGACATGCAGAGTGGAGTTCATTGCATTAAAAATTGGGTGATGATGTCTAGGGTAGTCACCAATCACCTTCATAGCCCATGAGGGGTGGTTCCTCTAGGAGAAAATCATCTGGCCCCTCTTCGGTGCCTAGTCTGGGATGGGAAAACCATCGTCTTTTGATTTTTGCAGAGTCCATGATCACTAACTTCTAAATACCTCAGGTGCATCAGACGAACTCCACCCCTCTCCTGCAGTTTCAGTCAATAACTGTTCTGGAAGCAGCCTGGCACTGCAGTCAGATGTGCTGAGCCAGAGCCTGCTTTGCAGAAATTCGGTGTTTTGTTCCTGGGCACAAAATAGATCATGCTACATTCAACACCAGGGACACAATCTAAGTCCTGTTACATAAAGTTATTCAGGGGATTGTTTCAAACCTCCTATCTGCTGGAAGGATATGGGATTGCCTGTTGGGAATCACAGAAGCGTTCGGCGGTGAGTTCATCCCTGAGGAGAATCGGTGCCGTCCGGGACGGTTCCATCAGGTGAACAGAAAGCAACTGCTCAGGCAGTGAGACTGGGCTGACAGCTGCACTGTGCTGCAGCAGCTTGTGCTGGCATCATGTAATCTAAATGGAAAGAAAATCACTGTCTCCTTTAATTGATTTCTATAGAAATAATATACTTAGCACTTTTTCTACACAGTCATCACTCATAAGGTTTGACGTCTAATTATAACGTAAATACGCTCCTTGGGGTTTTGTGCGTGAGAAAATGGCTGCTCTCACTGTCAAAAATGCATAGGCAGACGTGTTCTTGCACCAGGGCTGCTCTTTGAAACACACATCCATGCATTTGGGTGCACACACAATGTGTTTGTGCTGCCCTGTCCCTCAGCCAGCACTTTGATGTAGTCCACAGGCTGCAAAACATTTAGACGTTCAAAAGGCTAATAAATTAATAATAGTACTGAGCACAAAAGGTTATTTCCACATGACAGGGAAGTGAAAGTCTTGTTGAAGTGGGAAAATAATGTTTTCTCACTCCCAAATAGCATTTAGAGCCTGGCATATTGAATGAGCTCCTTAAGGCATCTGCTCAGCAAAAGTATTGCAGCATATCATGTTTTGTGCTCTGAAATCTTTACAGCATGTAAATCTTTACAGATCACTAATGCACACTCCAAGGCAGAACCAGGACTTTGAAAATTTTTTTTTTTGTTTCCAAACAAGGCAAATAATTATTCTGTAAAGATATTCTTTAAAATCACAATGAGATTACACAGCTGCCTCTGAGGATTGAGTAATAAAGCAGGGTTTGGGATGAGTCTTCAAAGAGTTAATTACTGCCTTCTGATGCTGGAAGAGAATATTAATAATATCTAATTCATTAAGTGCCTCTCAAGATTTCACACAGCTGGAGGGGGGGCCTCTCTGCTAGCTTCAGCCATGGAGCTTGGTTTGAGGAGGGGAGTCATGACTGATTTTTGGGAGGCTCTGTGGCATCCCACCCTCAAAGGGAAGTGAGCACCCAGGGTGGAAATCTTGGGTCGAAAGGAACAACAAAAATCAGGAGGTCTTTGCAAATGGTTGCAAAGTTTCATTAGTAAATTACACACTTGGCATGGGAATTTTTATGAGTTAGTCCCTGATCCCCTTGTGTAAGCACACAGTGGATTTTGGGTAAAGGAGTGGGGTGAAAGGGAGGAGAGAAAGAGAGAGATGAGTGAAAGCAAGCAAGCAAGCGAAAGAAGGGTGAGGGAGAGAGATCACCAGTCCTGGTTCCAGCGTTGTTCCCGCTGAGGTGTCCAGGGTTGTGGGGTGCACACATGCCCAGGCTTCCTGGGGCTATCTCTTTATAGATAGGTTTTGCCCATGCCCATCATTTTTCTATGCAAATTAGTTATCATGCATAGTCAGTCCTGCCAGACCTTTCTGGAAATGGGTTAGAAGGCTCTGAGGGTCTTGGGTGGTCTCGATCCCCTGCTGCTGTCCACGCCCACTTCTCGACCTCATTCCTACACTTGTGCTGTGGTGTGTTGTGTTTATCTCCACGAGCCAGAACAAGGATGTTTGTCCTGGAAAAGTGCTGCCCTACCTCCAAAGGGCCCCTGCTCCAGCCACGTTCTGGGGTTTTTGTTTTCCCTTTTCTCATCATTGCTTCCATTTGCACCAGCTAATGTACCACCTCCGCTGAACTGCGAGCCCAGCACAGCCTGTGCAGGTGCAGGGAAAAATCCAGCTGAAATCTTGTCCCTCCTGAAATCACAGCCAAAATTCTCCTGTAGTACAGCAAAGATTTCACCCACAGCTTTTAAGGCACACGGTCACATCCTGCTGTTTTCTACCGTGGGCAGAATGAGCTGTGTTAAAGGGATGAGTCAGGAGCAGCCAGGGAAGAGGGCAGTCGTCCGTGCCTGACCGCTGGTGCGTTTGCTCCTGGAAGGTGTGCTGAGAGTGAGCCAAGGCAATGTGAGGAGAGATTAGTGCCTTTAAGGCAGAGAAATCCCATTCAGGGAGGCTCAGCTCTTTTCCCTGCGATGCTCTTAATGCCAGGGACAGCACTGTGAGCAACTGATGTTATCTAATACCTCCAGCACGCTGAATCTCTGGGGCATTTTAGCGGGTGAGGCCATCAGACTGTGTTAACACACATGTCCTATTTTCCTTTTTTCCTTCAGATTAGAATAATTTCTTTTTAAATTGCCTTCCTCTTCTTGCTTGAGGTTTTAATGCATCACATGCGGTTTCTTGACTGAATCACTCGTCATTTCTGTGTCACGTGGTTTTTAGAAAAGCTTTATTTTAAGTTGAATCCTGCATTCACATGTCCTAAAAGTGAAGGTTGTCCCAAGGTTCATTCACCACCCCTGTTTTCATTTTCAAGACCCTCGCAATGGTGTGCTCTGAGTGTCCTGATGCAGAAGCAATGCCAGAGGCAGACAGCATTGCTTGGCATATCAGCCCTTGCCCCTGAAGGTCACCTGTGTTCTGGTGACCCTGGGGACTTTCACAGATTTCGAGCTCTGCATTAAGCCATTCACAATTGCAGGAGCTTAGTTCAGAGCTGTTTGCACTTCACCAGCTGGTGCTCACACTCAGCCCTCATCAGTCGTGGGGAGTGAGTGACTTGCTTACATGGAACGGGGTCAGAGCATTGTCCTTGTCTCAGGCCTTTTCTCTCCCTCTCTGGTCTTCAGTTGTCTGGGGTTTTTTTTCTTTTATATGAACATCTTGTCCCAGAAAATTAGGTCCTATAGCTATAGTTTACCTTCAGTGGCTCTTCAGCACGATTACAGAACAAATAAGTAATACCTTCAAAAATCAATTTGGTTTTATTTTGTTCACATCTTAGCAGACTTTGCAGCTGCCATTATGCTTGAAAAGACTTCCACTTTGGACAATTTTTAAAGATTTTTATTGCCTTTATTGCATTCCCAGCTCTCTCCAGATATGTTAATACTCAATTGCAATATTTCCTAAAGGACTGTTTCACTGGTTTATATCTAATACCACCTCTGATGGTGTCTAGACTTGTACATCAAATGTGCTTGGGTGAGAAGAGCCCACTCCAAGCCTTCAGATAAAGTGACCTTTTCCAAGTTGTTGATTGGTGGTCCTGGGCTGGAAATTTCTTGAGAAACTGCTCAGGGATCTAGGCCAAACCCATGTGAGGAATTTATCAGTACAGATAGTGCAGCAATTCCTTGTGTATTTGTAGCTGTGTGGTTACAGACAGCCCAGCACAGGCCATCCTCCACCTTCTGCCACTGAGAGCCCCACGGATCCTTCCGAGTGAGAATTATGGATCTGAGGCAAGAGTTTTTTCTGCAGCTCTTCCTTCCCATCGCCTGCTCCCCTGAGCAATTCTTTGTGTCTTTGCCCCTCTTCAGGGACATGGGGATTTGAGTTTAAGGCATTCAAAGCGAGGAAGTGAGTCCTTGGAGGACTGTGTGTGGCTTTGCTAGGTAGAAGAGCAGCACAAAAATTGAAAGGGAGAACTGCAGCAGCTTCAAGTTCAGCCCCTGCCAGACGGCGTGGGACAGCTGTCGGAGCAGAGTGAGTGCTGCAAGAGCTGGCATGGGTTTGCTGTCTCACTTTTGTAGCTGTGAGCTGGACTCTTTTCCGTGTGCCTCACTCCTTTCCCTCTCCTTTCTGCCACTTCATCATCTCCCGTGCACTCATCTCTTCTGGGTGCTCTTCAGGTCACACTGACCCTGGGAAATGAGGTGCAATTGCACCTCCGAACCCCCTCCCTGGAGGAGCAGAGGGAGCACTGTGTTTTTCTCTCTCTTGGCTGTGGCTGCACTCCTGGCTGAGAGCAGAACTTGGTGGTTAGGGTGAAATCTCTTCAGTGCATCCAGGGCAATGAAGCTGGTGAAAGGGCTGCAAGGAGAGAGGGGAGCAGCTGAGCACTTTGAGCTTGTCTAGTTTAGAGAAAAGGAGGCTGAGGGGTGACCTCATTTCTCTCTGCAGCTGCTTGAGGAGGGGAAGGGGAGAGAGAGACCTGCTGATCTCTTGTCCCTGGGATCCAGTGACAGGACGTGTGGGGATGGTTCAAAGCTGCTCCAGGGAAGGTTTATACTGGAAATTAGGAAGCATTTCTTTACTGAGAGGATGGTCAAACACTGGAACAGGCTTCCTAGAGAGATGGTCGATGCCCTCAGTCCATCAGTATTTAAAAGGCATTTGGACATTGCCCCTAAGATCATTCTGTAACTTTTGATCAGCCCTGAAGTGGTCAGGCAGTTGAATTAGATGATGGATGCAGATCTCTTTCCACTGAAATCACCCCTCCTCTCCCCTCCCCTTCCCTCCCGTCATGTGTCTTGGTGAGTGTTTCAATACTCACCTGAAAGCCAGGGCACTGAATATCCCATGGGATCTGTGGGAGGCCTGGAGTGCTATGGATTCCCAGTCTGGATTAGCACTTTTTGCCTTCAGACTGCAGGCAGATGCAGAGATCAGCCAGTGCACTGCCATCTTTAGTAGTGTTCCAGAGCCACACCCCCCAGGTGCCAGCAGGCCAATATTCTATTCTGGATATAACCCCTGAGTTAAATACTTCCTCAGACGTCCTGACCATGCTCCTGTAGGAGCAAGAGGCGAATCACCAGCTCTGTTAAAAGCAGGACTGAACCCAATTCTGATAATCCTTTGGCATTACAGAGGTGGGCTTATTCTTTTCATGTATGTGTAGCTTCCCTGTCTAAATCTAAATCAAAAGGTCATTTTATGTTGTTTGTCTGCTGGTCTTTATTGGGAAATGCAAGGCATTTTAGCACACTTCTCATTCAAGGATCTTTGAACAGCATTGTCTGGCTGCAGAAAAAAGAATCCTGTGTGCTGATGTGATGTTTCTGCACGCAGGGACTCAGCAGCTGATACCAAAGGCACTCAGCTGAGTTACCCCAGTGAAGGGTATGAGCATCCCTTCTTCAGGCAGGCAGTGCAATCTGGGTGATTTGTTTGTGTGTGGAAAGATCATTAAACAGAAATGTCAGGGATGGGCAGCATCCATAGGGAGACAAAAACCTGAACTGGCTGTGTTGGAGTGAAGATCCAGATCGATAATTATTTGCTGTTGTGCTTTCTGTGAATTAATATTATTTTCTTGCTTAGAAAGCTGCCGTAACTAAGATATTCTCGTTGCTTGACACAGAAAGCATTCTGTCTGCTAATACCAGTTCAAGGCAGCATTGCTTGCACAGGACATGACTGCTAATAAAAAAATAAATCAAAGGTTTGCTATTTTTAATCTTGTAAATATTAAAAAATAAACATCTTGTGTTTTCCTCCCCTCATCGATTAAAATTGATGCGTTTAATCTCTTCCCACTGCAAAGAAAGGGGAGGGAACGTGCATGGTGCAATGGGAAGGAGCATTGCCATTTCATTTTTGATTTCCAGTTAAGAAAGTTTTTACCAGCAGGCAGGATTTGCACAGAAAGTGGGGACAGAGGTGTGTTGTGTTACCTCACACCCCTCCAAGCAATTATTCCAGAGCAATGGATTTCTTCTTACAGCGGCTGCTGAGCCTAATTCCTGTGCAGATCTACAATTTTTTCAATGTGATAACTGCAAGAAAAGGGGGAAATGTTAAAAAACTGAGATGATTAATTCTGTCATTGCTTCCTGGAGCTGAACACCAGACATTTTAGCAGCAGCACAGTGTGACTTGCAGGTATAAAATGAGGTTCTACCCCAGACTTCTCACTCCCTAAACCTTACTTCTGCCAGACTCTGAGTGCTTGTAGAAATGCACCCAAAGCCATGGCTGGGGAAAGAGAGCTTCTGCCTGTTCATGGGGATCATATCAGTGGATCCCCATGGGCTTCACAAGGCACAGGCAGAGCTTGAGCATTCATCCAAGTGGGAGTTGTGTGGCTCTGCCCAAAATGGGATCCATTTTGACCCATCTAGAAATGATCAGTAACAATTTCACAGCAGTTTTGCAATGGAGATAGCACTGATTTTATTTATTCTTTCCCGGCACTCTCTGAACAGGTTTTTGCCTTGACTTGAACAGAAAGGCTCCTCAAATAAATAAAGAAATAAATAGCTTCTCAAATGCTAAATAAAACTCCCTGGGTAAGGTCTTTCTTTCTGTGCAAGTATAAATCCATTAATCTATTATTTTTCAGCTCACACTTCACAGATGCAGTAATACCCAAACATGCTGGTTCAGCACATCATAATCATTGCAGTCCTGCAAATCCTAGATTTACCTTACTTTCAGTGGTATTTTGGGGCTGCTTTCTACAGTGCATGTAGGAAAGTATTAAATTGTAAACAAAGTGCAAGAGGAACTTCGTGGAGAAGTTTGCATGAATTCCACTAATTTTAGTTAAAAATAAAACCCAGCCTGTCACTTCTGACTTAATGATGGCTGATTGACTGTGCCCTTTTTAATTGTCTGCCAGTGGCTGTGATTAGCAGGCTGGCTCAGTTTAGGTCCCATGCAAAGAAAGTCTGGAGGAGCAAATTTAGGAGATGCTTAAATAGACCCCAGAGGTGGGCACAGCTGTCAGGAGGGGCAGGGACATTCTGGGAAGCACCTGAAATAAGCTGAATCCCCTGTTACTACACTTCTGAGCAATTTACTGAAAGCCAAAAATATTCTGTGTGTTTAGGAAGGAATATATATTATTAATTCATGGGTTTTTTCCTCATATTTTTACTTCTCAGAGTTTACAGCCCTTGCTCCTAGTTTGTTTCCCTTCCCGAAGATAACAAAACCATAATACAGTTTTCAGCTGTAGGTTCCTGTTAAAAAAGGGAGCATAGTGTGAGCAGTTATAAAAGCCTCTGATTCTCTTAACTCCATTAATTAAACTGTCAGGGATCTTTTGATATTTTGAACTTTGGGACCTCTCCTCTGACTTTTTGGTGAATATCAGATTTTTTATTAGTACTCCACAAAGCTGTCTCAGCTGCCAAAAAGGTTCTATATACTGTTTGCTATGTTAAATTTCCATCAGTCACTGTACCTCCAGAGCAGGGGGACTTACCTCTCCGTGCTCTGTGAGTACATATCCCTTTGGAAGCAGTCCATTGTCCTCTTTTTTTATGAGTAGCACTCCTGTAACCACAGGAACAGGCTCTGGCTTTTTCTGAGAGCCTAAAACACTTCACACTCCCTTAAAAATGTGAAAATGGGGACCTAAGCAACCAGCAGATGACAGCAGCAAAGAACAGTCATTTCTAATCAGGATATTTCTAACTGGTCAGATGAAATGAAGCCTTTTTATTGTGTTTAAATTTGCTTTTCCATTTGTGCGCATTGCTTCCCTCTCAGTGCACAGACATCCAGTTTTCCTTGTCCATGTCCCTGACCTTAACAGAGCATTAACAGTAATTAATTTCTGTGTCTTCCAGCATCACTATTTTCACCAATTCTGCCTTCCTTGACTCTGTGCCGCTGTAGTGAATTTCCATCTCCATCGTATGTCTGAGGCAAATCCATTTTTAAATGGAACAGTTGTTGGTCAGAGCGGCTCAGTTATGAACGACCATCCTTCTCCCAGGCTGTATTAGCCATCCTGCCAAGGAAGGCTACACCAGAAATGTAAATGGATGAACTGAATCATGCATGTTTTTCATGTGTGAATAATTGTCCCTGTTCCCATTTCGTGAAGGACTCAGCCAACAACCTCAAGATGTTCTACAAAAGTACATGAATAATAATTTACAAGCTCAGTGCAACCATGCATTAATGTACCAAACAGATGCCTGGCTGAGCCCTGTGAGCCATCAGCCATAACTTAAAGCATTTGTTAGAAATTCTGTAGTACGTGTCCCATGAAGAGCTTCCTGCCAGACCAGTTGGGCTCAAATTCAGTCCAACATGTCAGACAGCTGCTAATAGGGATGGTAAGGAATCTGCTGGGACAGAGACTGGACTTACAAAACCCCCGACAGCCTTCTTTAGCCTTGCTGGCCTTCTTGAGGGCAGATGCTCTGACCCCATGGATCATCTCTGCCCCATGGTGAAACACAAAATTACAGAATCACAGAATCTTTTGGGTCAGTTTGGCTTTAAAGATCATTTCCACACCCCCTGCCATGGGCAGGGACACCTTCCACTAGAGCAGGTTGCTCCAATCCCCATCCAATGAGGCCCTGAACACTTCCAGGGATGGAGCATCCACAGCTTCTCTGGGCAGCCTGTGCCAGTGCCACCCTCACAGGGAAGATTCCTTCCTTAAATCAAATCTAAACCTGCCCTCTGGCAGTTTAAAGCCATTTCCCCTTGTCCTGTTACTACGTGCCCTTGTCAAAAGTCCTTCTCCAGCTCTCTCGTAGCCCCTTTGGATACTGGAAGGGGCTCTCAGGTCTATCTCCCTGGAGCCTTGTCCAGGCTGAACAAGCCCAGCTCTCTCTCCCTGTCACCAAAGGTGAGATGCTCCAGCCCTCTGAGCACCTTCATGGTCTTAACATCTGACACAGCTGCACATTTGTAGGCGTGCTCCAGCATCTAAGGCAATGGCAAACCCCACTGAGGAGAGTCAGCCTCCTGGGCAAGGCCTTCCTGGGAGAAGGTGACTGAAGAGCTGCTGTCTTGTGTGGGAGGCTTAGGGTTAGCTGGATTTTTTCAGACATCAGAAAAAAAAATCAAACCAGAGAAAAATAGGGAGGTGCTTTAACCAAAGTCTCTGAGCTCAGAAGGACCTCTGGGAGGGAAACACAGCATCTGAGATGGAAAATAACAGAGGTAGAGATCTGTACTTTTGTGCAGGGTCTGTCTGCATCCCTGCAGCAGTGTTTATCCTGCACCAGCTGGTGTTTCATTAATTGTGTGTGCACAGGGAGTGGTAGAAAGCAGTACAAACTGTGTGTAAACAGGGTGAAGCGTGGCCACAAATAGGGAAATACAGACTTGTCAATGTTATTGATTGCAAAGGCCTGTTACTTGTGCAGATACAGGGTTTTCTTCTAGCCCCAGACAGGAAGAGGGGATTGACTCCAATTTTACATGAGGAGGTCATTTCTGATCACTTTTAAAGCCAGATTTTCCAGAGTATACAATACTGAGGATTACAAACTAATTTGTTTAGGTCTGGAGCAATGAGATAAGCTAAGGCTGCAAAAACAGCAGGCTCAGCCCCTACGGAGCATCCCGTGTCAGTGCTGAGTCCAGGGATGGGAACAGAAACCAGTGCTGGTGAGCTTTACAGAGATCCACACCTAGCAAAGAGGCGATGGCTGTGATACAGATGTTAGGGAAGATCACCAAGAAGCACATGAGGAAAATGGAAGGAGCTTTCCCCAAGAGTAGATTAAGTGTAGAGACCCAGCAGAATGATACCCACAGCTAGGATATAGTCAGCTCGTTAAAACCCTTCACAGCACAGCCTTAGCTTGTTGCCAGGAAAGCCCAGGGGTTGATTTAGTGCAGTCAGCGTGCAAATGGGAAGGAAGTGGCTCTCCACCACACCATCTGCTCATGCCATCCCCACAACCCCACCAGCTAACTCTCCTGTGCTGCCTCTTCCTCCTGCGGATCCCCTTCAGAAATAAATGCCAGGGCTCTGCAGAGTCCCCACTTGCCAAGTGCCTCAGTCACATCTCCTGAGCTGGGAAAACCTGCAGTGGTCCCTTTGGGGACAGGGAGAGCACTTCATCCTCACGGGGTGTGTGTCACATAGGCAGCCCCGCGGTGCTGTCCAGGAGCGGCTCTGCCACGGCTGTCGTCAGCGGCTCCATCTCTGCACAGGTGGCTTCAGGGAGCAGCACACTGAAGTCTCACGTGCCTGCTGCGGTGTTTCTGTGCTGTGGTAGGGAGCTCAGTAGCTGGTGGATAGCTCTCCTCCTGGCTGTGCCGTCTCTGGGTGATTTCCCTTGATGTTCTACCCCAGAAAGGAAGAGCTCTTCGCTGGTGCACATTCAAGTACGAGGAGACATTGGCAAAATCATTGAAATGGGGTCTTTGCTCTCTAAAAAATAATTTAATTTGATCGTGCCATAAATAGAAGGCCCCTGCTCTGCTGACAACTACAGATGCCTCTAAAAAACTGTAATTCCTTCAATCTCTTGAGCTAAAGCACCCTCAGTGGCAGAGCTATGCTAGCCACTTAAGGCTAAAGAGAGAAGTTTTAGGTGAAGGAAGCACTTCCTCTTCATGGTATATTTCTTTTTGATAGCATACTCCTTAATGGTCGCTTGCTTGTGTCTTGGGTCTTTTTTTTCTCCCCAAGTGGCTCCTCCCCACTGAAGCAGTGGCTGTCATCATATTAAAGGCAATTACAGTATGTTCCAACAGCCAGCACTCCTTAATCACACACTGCCAACTGAGAGCTCCCAACTGGGAAAACCTTAACGCTTGCTGGGTGAGACGTTTCACTTGAAGAATCCCAAGGATACTTTTTAAGGTAATTTCACCAAGCTTCCTATAGTTAAATGAGGTAGATATTAAAAGTTTAAATAACCTTTTGGTCTTCTTTGCCTGTCAAATTTGGATTTCCCCATGGTTTAACTAAGTTATTTCATATCTATTGCACAGTGGGCTGACCCTGTCCTTCAGAGGTGTTAATCCTTTCCAAGTCTTGATTTCAAATTAAAAGATTGCCAGTGGATTTTGTGCTGTGTCTCTGAGTTGAGAAGCAGAGATGTGAGTTGCTGGATTGCCCCAGCTCATTCTCCCTGGCAGCATCCCTGTGGCTTTGTTTGCAGGGCATCCCGTGGGTAAGGTAGGCACTGGGATATGGTCAGTGGTCATCTGAGCTTGGGTTTCATCCAAAAAGTCTGTAGAAAGGGAGAGTGCACTAGCAGAAGTGTCCTAACTTTGGTCCAGACAGGTTCAGTCTTCTCTGATATGGCAGTAGGCTGTATAGGAAAAGGAATAGCTGAGGTAATTTTGGCGTGGTTGGCTGGCGGAGCGCAGAACCACGGTGCAGTGTGAGCTTTGGGCTTGAGAACAGAGACGGATGAGAGCAGTTCTGAAAGCAGCCTAATCAGAGAATCCCAGAATCCCAGGATGGGTCAGGTTGGAAGGGACCTCAGTGGATCATCTGGTCCCACCTCTCTGCTCAAGCAGGGCCATCCCAGAGCACACGGCATGGGATTGTATCCAGATGGTTCTGGAATATCTCCAGTGAGGGAGTCCCCACACCCTCTCTTTTCAGCCTGTTCCAGTGCTCAGTCACTGCACAGTAAAGAAGTTCTTCCTCATGTTCAGGCAGAACTCCAGTGCATCAGTTTCTGCCCATTTTCTCCTGCTTGGCACCACTGAGAAGAGCCTGGCTCCATCCTCTTGGATCCTGCCTTTCTACAGGGGGACACTGCTGTGGGACAACAGGAGTCCTGGTGCCCTTCCCTGTGGTGTGACGTAGGCAGGCCCTCACTTTTAGCCCTAAAAGATCAGGTCCTTGACTGGGATCTGGAAGCAAATGGGAAAGAAACAAATGACTGCTTATCCACCAGTCTAAATCTGCTCCAGTCAGCAATACTGGGATGTTTTTGAGTTAGCTTGAGTCTGGAGTCGGTGACTCTCTCCACTAAATTCGTGTCTGTTATTAGCCCTGATTGAGGTGAGGAATATCTGACAGTGACTGAGCAGCATGTTTAACCTCCCTAATTTGTAATACAAGGTGGTGTCTTGGCTCTTCTAGGTACAGAGGCTGCCTGTTGTCCCTTCCATTAGAGTTTTTAAAATCATTTCTTCATTTCTGCCTTACTGCTTCCAAACAAAAGCGATGGTGTTCTACATCACATGGCGATGGAAGTGCATTGTTTTAATTGAAGCTCCTGCCGTAAAAGCTTTTCAATAAATTAACAAAACCTTGAAAGTGATGAAGCGAGCAGAGTAGGTGGTGGCACATTCCTTATAAAACCAAGGTTTCTGAAAGCCAGGTAGAATGTTCTCAATGTCAGCAGCAAGGCTGATAGCAACGGGTGTGATTTTTTTATTGGACCAGCGGATATAGCTGGAAAAAAATCAAAAATCTTTCAGTTGCAAAACGCTTTTTCAGGTCTGAAGACTTCAGATTAAATTTCAGGCACTTTATAGTCTGGTACAGTAATATTTAAGTTAAAAAAGAAAGCCATAATGATTCCAATTAATTTAAATTTCCACTTAAAGCAGACAGGAGAGAATAGTACATTTGCAGAACAATTTGCAATTCTTTTGCTGATATATTACTCTGTAAATGGAGAGAGTCTCTTAGGCATTTAGTGAGACCATTTAGTCTTCAGGCAAAAAGCAATAAGAGGCAAAAACACAGAGAAGAAAGCACGAATTCTGCAAATCCTCTGTGCCTGTGTTCTCTGTGGCTTTGTGCTGGGGATATGCAGGAACTCTGGGTCTGTCACAAGCAGGGCTGGCCCGAAGCCAAACATGAAGATTTTGATATTTCTCGTTGGAATAAAAGCATGACCTTGTGAAAATTGTCACTAAAGACACAGAAATAGTTCTGCTTTCCTCCTCAGCCCTCTCCCAACACAAACCTGAGCAGCAGTAAGTTGTCCTGGTCTGGATTTAATTTCAGCAATTAACTGCAGTTAAAGCTGAGCCCTTTCAATTATTTCAAATCCAGAACTCTACACGCCAGACAGGACAGTGGTGAAAAGAAAGGTTCTTACTGTATTAATAATTTTCTTTTACTTCTAATAAATAAATTTAAATGTTTAATCTTTTTTCAGTATGGATTTTCCTACTGTAGGGGCTCTGGGCTGGAAACCTTGGTTCCATCCCCCCAGCCCATCCACTAAACAGCTCAATGACCCTTGGCAAGTGGTGCATGACCTCTCTGTGCCCTGGTGTTGGCCTCTGGCACAAGTGGCAGCTACGTAAATCTGACTTCCTCCAATACCGGGAAAGGGGAGTGGTGGATTAGTGCTGCATATTATTATCGATGATTGATTTTCTGCTCCAAGTTAAATCAGGCTGAAGAGCAGCTTGTAAAGTCTTTTGGCACTTTTCCCCCGTTACTGCAGTTCGCCCCAAGCTCAAACCACCCTGCTGTCATCTGGAGGCTTTGAGCTGTGTTTGCCTGTCCCTGCCCAGGAGCGTTTCCCCCTCAGGAGATCCTGGCAGAACTGAAGGCTGTTTTCTTCTTTTAATCATCTCTGGTAAAATGCAGAGACAGTAACTCATCTGCAGCACAGATGAGTGTGGATCAATTGGCAGTGCTGCTGACTGACATTTCATTAGGCCAGTGCCAATAGCAGGTATTGATCCAGCGGCCAATTGATACAAGTTTGTAAGGACCCAGCCTGCCTGATCGAGTTGGAAACTGTCCTGTGGAAGGGGCACTGTCTGGCAGTGAGCACAGCACCCCTCAGCTGGGCTGGGAGGCAGTGGGAAGCTCCCTTCAGCTCTTGAGCCCTGGGGTGCCCAGCAGTGATGTGCTGGTAGGATTGGTGGTGACAATGTGGTTGTAGTGCAGCACGTGGTGCCACATGTCACCATCTCTTTATGTCAGTGGGGTTCTCTGAAGGTCACGAGATGGGTTTGTTGGGGTGGGTGGAGGCTGTCTTTGCTGGGATTCTCTTCCACATTCTGTGAAAGATCTCGGGTCTAGTGGGCTTTGAGTTTTAGCCATCTGCAGGGCTCCTCCTCCCCCTCTGTAACTACCTCAGCTTCCCTTCTTGCAGGATTTCCGTGCTATACAGAGAAAGAAACATCTGCAAAATGGAAAAAAAAGAAATCCCGGCAAGAGAAATCTGCTCCTCTCTCTGCCTTAACACCAGACAAAGAAATAGGGGAAATATCTCCCTTGCCCTTTGCTGTTTAATAATTGCATCCACAAAGAAGGAAAGAGAAAGGGGAAGGAGAGGTATGTGATACTCTCCATCAAGAGCACATCAAGAGCTTATCCACCAGGCGACCAATCCAGGTTAGACTTGTTTACATGGGAGAGTTGTTAGGGAGTGAAGGAAGGCGTGAGTTTAAATCCCAAAGTGGGTACACCTAACCAGTGAGAGGGAACAGGGGTCCCCACGAGGCGCTGCTCAGTAATAGTTACACTGCAGCAGTTATACCCAAATTGTTCTCTGCTCAGTTTCCCCATGTTTAACCAACTCCGTGTTATATACAGAAAACAAATTAGGCTCTGATTCAATGTATTATTTCAGCTCCATGGCCCAATTTAGTCTTTTTATTGAGTTCAGTGTAGGATTTAGGGTCCTGAAAAGGATTTAGGAGGCTAAAGCTGGGCTTCTGTGCTCACAGTTGTGGCAGGAGCCCAAGAGGGACTGTGTGTGTTGGGACCGTGGTCACAGTCCTTCTGAGACCACACAGATCAATATTTCACTTTGCAACAGACTGACCCCAAACAAGGCCAAGCAGCAACAGACTGGTTGAAAACCACCATAAATTCATAACTAAAGTAGCCTTTTTTATCGATTGAAATAATTTTGTATGTGGAAGGTGCATTTTGCTCACTTGGATAGTATTGGAGAAATCATTCTGAATCTGGCTGCTCTGCAACATGCTAAAGCATCTGCTGTTTGGTTACAGCAAAGAAAGCAGAAAATAGTGAGGGAAAAATAAGTGATCCGTTCCAATTCCAGAGTCTCATTTAAAAACGGTGGCAAAGCTCCCCACTTCCAACGATGCACAGTGCCCTTCTTCCAAGTGCTTGCTTTCCAAGCAGCACAGCCCAGCAGACATCAGAGACAATAGCTGAACCTGCAGCCACAGGAAATCCATGAGTTGTTTTCCCCTGGCATATGAAGAGATGGAGGCGTCTCTGGGCAGGAGGTGCTCAGGCCTGGGTGGCTGAAAGAACAGAAGAGCTCCTGATTCAGGAGACTGAGCTGCTCTCAGATAACGCTCTTGTGGTTGGTGTAAATCTGTATAATTGTGCCAAGGGAGGAAAAAGTTTTGGCGTTTCTTTTGGAAATCTGACTCCTTAGCTCAGCCCACACTTCGCTGAACGTGTAATCCCACTGTTTAAAGAATCAGTGTCCACCACTTCAGCTGAGTGATCTGACTGATCCTTCCTTGCAGAGTGGGTGTCAGTAGGTGTTAGTACCTTTAATCAGTCAGGGGATTGATGTCTCAGGGGATGAGGACAGGACTCCATGTAGCACTGTATATCCATCGTGTACTGCCCTAAACATCTTAGGGCAGCAGTGCCTTGGGCCCTTGATCTTGAGCTGAGACCCTGAGAACACCTATGTGTATTTTTTCAATGACTGCTTTTTTAATGAACTGCCTCCGTTTTGGCAACAGGCCAGCACAGTGACCTCTCTCTGCTGTCAGCCATGGATTTTAGTGTCTCAGCTGTAAATAGTTAGTAGTGACAGAGGGATTTCCAGTTAACTGGGGAAATGAGGGCCGTGTTATTATCCTCTCTTACACTGGGGGAGATGGAGACATGAAGAGGCAGAGTGATTTGTACAGGACTTCCCACTTGGCTGAAGGTCAGGCCAGCAGGATAATCCATCCCTGTGAATCCCAGCCTGGTGCTCTGTGTGTTTGGCCACGGTGCTCTGGGGATGTGACAAATGAGACTTGGATCTCTGCCTGCTTCTCTTCTCTTTCTTCTTCCATCCAGACATGTTTTAAATGAAATCAGGATGACCTCAGATCCATACCAAGTATGAAGCAGATGGGTCAAACTCTCAACCACTTTCTCATGCTTTTTCACAAATGCAGATCAGCCTAATTGGCTGCCAGCGTGCACAGATGTCTCTCTGCAAGAGTACTCAGGTGCTGTGAGAATTGATTGCAAACACAAAATGGAACCAGATTAAAATTTGACCTACAGTAATCAATTTCTAAACCACAGGGCAAGCAGTAAAGAGATGATGGAATTTCTGGACTTTGGAAATCAGTTATCGGCTGTTGTTGTGCTCTTTTGAAGGGTCTCTCCCTCATTACATGTCCTGATTTTTCTTTAGCTGAGCAACTTGGGGGACAAAGATCTTTATTAAGTCATCATAAAAGAATGAACCTCTTCCGTGCACATAAAATGCCATCAAATATCCCTTAAAAGGGCTTTTTCAACATCATGGAAATAATTCTCATTTTCTTGAAGCGACATCACTTTGTTACTTGGATTGGAAATCTTCACATCTTTTACAGGTCAATTCTATAGTTGCTTAGGAAGAATGTATGTGAATACAGTTTCTCCAAAGCAAAATTAAAATCTGCTTGGTAGGAAGCTTTTGCTGTAGCAAGCTACCGTGTCTGTGAAGTCAGGATCAATGGATATTTGCAGAAAGGCTATTATTTACTGTTTCTTTCAAGCAGCCGGAAGACTAACTTACAGAAATCTTCTTTTCCTCCAAAATCCAGCATGAAAGACTGTTTAGTGAAACATCCCTATCCTGGAGATTAACTAATTGCTCAGCAGTCAGTCATTTTCACTGCACAGCCAAGGACAGCGATTCCTTTCTCACGCGCAGATGGTGCAGTGGTTTAACACAAAACAGTTCCTGGGACAGGAGGATTAAGGGGAATTTACTGGAGAGCAATTAAAAGAGTTGTTAGAGCAGTTTGTTTTTGAGGCTGAATTTCACATCAAAGTGAAGCTATCTGAGGAGTGTACAGAGCAGAAGAACAATAAAGCCATCATTTCAAACCATCTACTGTGCATCCTTGGAGTGCAGATTAATAAAGTGAGCTAAGAATTTACGGAGATTTGCAGGAGTAAATTAGGGGAAGCAGCCTAAAGGCTTGTGTGGGGTCATTTCCTATTCATCCATTTCTGTCCAGTCTTTCATAGTTTAACTTTTTAAATTCACATTTTAATTCATGTAAATCATAAGGAAGATTTTTTTAACATCATGGAAGTTTTGTTTTGGGGTTTTTTTTTAATCTGAAAAATAAGATTAAAAGCATTTTAGAATCAGGAATTAGTAATTTCTTGGGAGGTTTTTGAAAAAAAAATCTGAAAAATAAGATCTAAAAGCATTTTAACATCAAGTATTAATAGTGAGTCATGTTCTCTGGGACCTGCCTAGATATTAAAAACACTTGGCTTTTGGAACAAGCCTTTTCACCAAGGGTTATACATTAGAAATTGGGCTTGACTGGCCTGGTTTTCATAATATCAGAAGAGAGGATCCCAGATATGCCTTGTTTTGACAACTAAAGGCTCCTAGAGGGGACCAGTCCTCACGGACTGAGAGATGAAGCATCCTAGACCCCCCTGAGCCCATCAGAGCAATGGCCTGGGAAGGGTTTGCTGGGTGTGACAGTGCTTAGTGCCAGTGGTGGCAGTGATCCAAGCAGGATCTACCCTGCAACATCTGGGAGTGGGATGAGATTTGCAGTGCAGAAGGGTTGGGTGTACAGGAACAGACACATCTCAGGTGGTCTCAAATTTCCTAGGGGCTGTGGGCAGCTCCGTTCCCCTGCTGCAAGGTTGCCTGGGGAGTGCAGTGAGAACAAGGGTGGCTTTCCTTTCCCTGCTAGTGGTTCATCCGGTTGCTCTGTGCAGGCAAAAACATCTGGTTTTCCACAAGCTCTCTCTGAGAGCCACCAGTCTGGCAGGGTCTCCACTCTGGCGGTCGTGGCTTGTCCTCCCCCTGCAGCTTTTAAAATAACAATGTTTGTCTGTAAGGCCTGGCTGGGCCCTGCCCCTGTGGGGAGTTCATCCCAGCCGGGAACTGGCAATACCGCAATGTGCTGGGAGGGAGATGAAAATAGCATCAGACGAAGGGTGCAGAACACTCACACCTACACAGAGAAAAACTTTACAGGAGGCTTTTTACACGGTCTGCACCAAACCCTGACATTTGCACTGCCAGAGGTAGGGATTTGAATCCTCCATCCCCACCCTCCGTGGAGGATGTCTGCACACAGGCGACAGGCACGGAGCTCCCTGTACAGACACAGGAGACAAACAGGCATCTCGGGGTACAGCTTGTCTGACCTGCTTTAACATCCAGCTGCAGGTGAAATGACTCACACCTTCCAAGTGCTTTTTCCTCCCTCCCTCCGCTGTGCAGGGCTCCTGGAGGGTGAGTTCAGATGCAGACAGAGGCTTTGTAGGCGAGCCCTGTTCCGAGTGTCTGTGCTGTGGAAATTGGGTGTATTTTATGGAGCAGGGAATGTATTTATGTATTATGTATTTTTAGGAGCAGGAAATAGCACTCTCGTCTGCGCTGGGGTATCCTGTGTCTAAATCCTGGATCTGACACAAATCCGCCTTCCACATTAGCATGACAAAAACGTAAATTACTTTTGTACAGTGCGCTCCAAGATGTGAAAATTAATAGTATTTTTTGCAGACGTCTTTACAGAAATTTCTGTTGTACAGCCTTGTAGCATTATTTCCGAAGAAAATGAGATCTGTGTTATTGCAGTATTGGATATTGGTTATACCACCCAAAACTTTAAAATCCATTTGCCAGCTTCAGCTAAGCTCGTGTCATTTCAGGCCAAGAAGGCGAGGGAAGGCAGCTCTCCTATTTCTGAAAAAAAAAAAAAAAAGCCTACATAAAAGGGTGCCAATACCAACACACCTTGTGAGGACACTCCTGTTCCCCTTTTTTATGGGAATTAGACATTCCTGGAGGAGGTGGACCAGTCCAAATCCTTCTGGTGGTATGTGACAGCTGGTGAAGGAGCTGCTGGGTGGGTCTCAGCCAACTGCAAACCAGCTGCCAGCTCTGCAGTGTGGTCCAAGGAAGGGTGCATTTCCCTGAGATCCTGCCTCCATCACTCGGAAAGCTCCAACTCACTTTGTCCACTCATCCCACTTGCTCCATCTGCAGTGTTTTCAAGTACAGCTCTGGATCTGTTCTGTCAGATGGGTCCAGGTTAAAAAGAGCCCTATGTTTCTTCAAATTTATTAACCTGATTCAGACTTGATGGTCTTGATTCCAACCTTAACGATTCTGTGATTCTATGATTCTTATCTCACTGATCTCAGATGCCTTCTAAGGTGTTGCTGTATTAAATAGGAACAAAAATACAGGGATCTGAACAAGTACATCGGGTTGTGAACAATCAGATGCAAGGGAGATGGGGCTTCTACAGGACATTGTTGCAGACAAGATAGTTACCCCTGGAACAAACTCTTGAGAGGTGACCAGCACTGACATCAGCCTGGTCCGTGCTTTAATGAGAGTGACCTGTGGGCTACTGAGTGGATGTAGCTGTGGGGACTGAAGTGTTGTGTTTCTGCTGCAGAAATGTCCAATGAGCTGAGTCAAACCGATTCTCCCAGGACAGGGTCTTCACACTGTGAAAATCTTTGCTTTTTGATGGCTTTGTGTGGCTCTCCCTCCCTCCCTCCCTCTCAGATGCTGCGTCCATCACCATGACAACTGTGTGCCCTTTGGATGCATCGCTGTCCCTTTCTGTGGATTTCTGTGGAGAAGAGCAGGCACGCATTGAACACCACTAACAACAGCATGGGATGTTCAGGCACAGGACAGGATGATCCCTGGTCAAACACCTGCCACTTTCTGTGAACTTACTGTAATTCTTCAAGACTTTTACCAGTTCTTTAATCCCTTCACGTACCTGCCTTGGAGTTACTTATTAAGGGATCTTTGTGTGGATCTCCTGTGTGGAGCAAGGTCATGGAGGGATGATTTTCACAGTACTGGTACAGAAAAAGACAGCAGACAAGGGATGCATTTCAAAGCACCTGAAAAGGCCACAGCTTTACTCATTAATTCAGTGTGTGTGTCTCAGCCTTGAGCTGGCTCCCTGACTCCTCATTGCTGTTGCCCTCATCTGCACTTGGCTTTGGGGCTGGTTGTACGAGCTGGCACCTCACAGGAGCTGCTCCAGCAGTGACATGTCCATTGCCAGCACCTTTGGTAAGGTCCCCCTTTGGAAGGGATGGAGTTCACACTCACGTGAGTTACCTCTTGGTATGAAACGGAGGGAAAGGAGGCTGAGGTTGAGATGAGATGGAGAATCTCAAATTGCTGTTGTCTCCTCTGTGCCTGCCTTTTAAATAACTCAAGTATTTCATTCCCCATGGCTGGCTATCAGTTAACTTCTGCTTCATCTTTGCCAGCTCAGTAATTAATGTCACCTCTGTTGCCCCTTCTTTCCGAAATAAATACACTAAAAGAAAAACAGGAACCTGTTACCGTGGGACAAAATTTGTGTCACATGGAACATTCTTTCACAATCTGATCCATAAAGGAAATGAAGTTCTACACTTAATGTCTATCACATTAATGAATTTGGAACTTAGTTTGAGACAGGAGTGTGGCTCTTTACTCCTTGAGGTAAACTGTATACACACTCAATTCAGCTTCTTCTGATTAACTCTTTTGAAACTTGTGTCTGTTCCTGGGACATACATTTGGGCAGGCCTATGTGTAACTTCTCTGAAAAGGGTCAGGGACAAATGAAATAGCTTATCCAGTTTAAGATTTCAAAATAATCCTTTCCCAGTCTGCAGAGAAATGTCAGATTGCATGAGGTGTTTTTCTGTTCTTATTTATAAGGAAAAATAGCTGGTAATAGTTATTGGACATTAAAAGAATTAAGTCTCCATGTAAATATTTGTAAATGTAGACACATCTTAACTATTCTGGCTTAGTTTAAACCACTGTGGAAGTGGATTAAATCCAGGCTCATGACAAATCTCCTAATATGGAAAAAATTGGTAATGAAAAATAACTGTTGCTCTGTTGGTGCTAGAATTCACATCTTGGTTTTTTTCCTCAGTTCTTTGTATAAGATCTTTCTTTTCTTTTACTTGCACATATTCTACTGATCTCAAGTACTCCTGACAAAAACTAGATCCTTGCTGTGCTAGGGCTACACCTTCCTTGGTTGAGGAGAAAGAAGAGGGGAAAGTTCTCCATGGGGTGAAATTATTTCCTCCTGATGGCAGAGTAGTTCAGTGGGATGGTGAGGACCAAGATCTCAGTCTCCATCCAAAGCCATCATCCCACAGGGTCAGTTGGGATGTGAGGATCTGCTTGGTTATGCATTTCAGAGTGAAAAAGAAAGTAGCAAACAGCTGGGACACACACAGGTTACATGAGAAGGCCAAGGGGAGAGTAGGCCCGGGGCTGTGCATCGGCCCACCTTTGCTCTATTGGAAATAGGGCTCCACTGAGGTAGATCAGTCCTGAATTCTTGACTCTCAGCTAACCCTCGGACTGGATTTCTGAGTCCCTGGGCATTTTCTGCACTAATTCAGTGTTTGGCAGGCCTGCATCTTCAAAGGAGCTGCCCATAACCATTCCAGGCTGTAGCAGCACTTTCTGTTCCAAGAGGAGAAAAGGGAAATAATTTATTGAAGAGCTCTGTCAGCCTGTGTCCTGCAGGAAGCTGAAAGACCATGTTCTGAGGAGGTGACAGCAGGGATTTGGGTGTGTGTCTTCTCCACTGCACGGGCATAAAGTGGGGGTGAAGCTCATGGCTGTGAGTGGTTAGTGGGTCCTTGGTCTCATACAGCCAGACCAGTTTTGCACTGTGTATCTGATGGCCCCCCATCCCTTTCAGCTTTCCCCAAAGTGTTTGCTCTGCTCTGAGTCACAGCAGTGCTCAGGCTCAGACCCCCCTGCCACTGGGCTCGACCCACCTGAGTGTCACCTGGCCAAGTGGTTCTGGGGCAAAAAGCTCCGCAGTCGTTTCCTGGCTTTCATAAGGACCCGCTTCAGGAGTGTGAGGTACAGGTGGTGTCACATTAGAGAGGTTTTGGCTTTTCTTCTGCCAAATCCAGCAGCAGCAGTCACTGGTAATTATATTCTGTGCAGGGAGATAACCTCTGTCTGGAGAAGGTTTGAACTGAGTCTAGAAAAGGGACAAAAGAACAAAGATTGGACTGGGGGAAAAAAGGAGGTGAGGGTAGTTTTCTGTGAAGTGCAAGCTTTTGGAGAGGAATCAAAAACTGCTGCTGTGGTCTTTGTTGTTGTCATTCTGGTCTTTATAAACATGCAGCAGGACAGAAGTTGTCAGAGTTACCTCCTGCCTTTCCCAGTGGCACATCCAGTGTTGCCCTGGCCAGGGAAGCGCTGTGGGTCCGTGCCAGGCTGCTAGCAGCTGCCTCCCTTCCAGCATCCCCCACTGCCTCTGGACAGCAGCTGCCAGGCACAGGATGGCTGCAGGAGAGCAGGGTGCTCAAGCTGTGAAATAGATTTGTGGCCAGAAAGCAGGGGAATCGTAGAAACATAGAATGGTTTGGGTTGGAAGGGACCTTACAGATCATCCAGTTCCAACCCTCTGCCATAGGCAGGGACATCTTCCACCAGACCAGGTTGCTCAGAGCCCTGTCCATCCTGGTCTGGAACACTGCCAGGGATGGGGTATCTGTGGTTTCTCTGGGCAACCTGTGCTAGGGCCTCAACACCCTCAGTAAACAATTTCTTCTTAGCATCCGGTCTAAATCTACTCTCATTTTAAAGGCATTCCCCTTGTCCTGTCACTACACAGCCTTTTAAAGCATTGGGTAGAGGATGTTTTCCCCGCTGCAGATGTTTCCAGGGACTCAGCACAAGGCAGAGCAGCACAGCCTAACAGGGACACCAGCAGAGGAACCAGCCGTGTTCCCTGACACACACCTTGGGGACACATCCTTGCAGCTGGTTGCTTTCACTGTTGCATCTCATGCCAGAGGTGCTGCGCTGCCCTCCGGGGAAAGAGAGGCACAAACAAAACATCACACACAACCCACCTTCCAAATCTGCCTTCAGAGAGCGTGGCTTTGATTAAATGTAATCACCCAATTTTGAATCAATGGCAACTTCTCTTGCCATTGTTTGCTCTCCCCAGTGGTCTGAGAGAGAGAGAGTAGCTCCATGAGGGCAGCTGCTGATGAAGGGGAGCCTCCAAATGAGGGAGTGTGGCACTGCATCTAGGTCAGAGGAGTCAGATGAAAGTAACTTCTGTGGTTGTCCCTTGGTTTTGTTTATATTTTTTAACTGGGCTTCTAATAAGCAAGTTAACTGAATTATTACAAGCAGCTGCATCTATCAGCAGCAGGCAAGGATGTATCTACTGCATTTGAAAGCTCTCTAATGAAGCTTTGAAGTCCAGCTCATCCCAAATTCATGCAGTGAAGGATCTGTTGCCATTGTGGCACTTCTCTGATGACTTCAGAAGATGTGGGACTTGAAAGTAAATAGATACTAAAATATGGATACTCCAGTTGATATTTCAGAACCTACAGCTGACTGACACAGGGTTTTATTTGTGTATTTCAAGGGCTTTGTTTTCGTTTTCTTACCACACTACCCCTTCGCAGTCCGTATTTTTATTTAATCATAGGCTGCTTTTCACAGTGTTGTCAAACAGAGAACCAGTTTCCCTATCCTGCCTCAGTCCCACATTCAAGAAAACTGGATGAACCTAAAAAAAAAATAAAATCATATGAATAACATGCAGAAAATCAACAAAAAGGTTTTGCTCTGTGGATCCTCCCCCAGCCTGAAGCTCAAATGCCTTTTTCTGTAGCAGCCTGAGACATGCTGCAGGGTGAAATAACTCAGCATTAAATGGCATGGCATGATGAGATGGTGGATATTGCTGGGTTTTATAACCACACAGCCCTCATACACTGCTTCTCTGTGGTGCTCCCCACATATTAGACATATGAAGCCACACATGTGGCCCATGGGGAACCTACTTGCACCCTCCAGCCACTCCCACAAAACCCTAACCCTAACAGCCAAACTAAAAAGAATTGAGCACACTGGGGTTTTCCAGCCTCTGGAAGGGTGTGTACATTGAATTAATCTTACAGCTGTGTAGTCCCCGCTGAATTACTGTTTCCTTTTGATCTGTACTAAAGATAGTGAGGGAGCAGGTATGAGTGTGAGTAATGGGTAGGTTGGCATTACGGTATTTGGGTTCTTTGTCGATTGCTTTCTTCTCTTTGTTCAGTTTCTTTCCTTCTGTTGATGTCAGGATATTTTTAGTTGTTCAAGTAGTAGTATCTTCTGCATCAAGAAAAAAGGTGAAACTCACTTTTGATGTCTACTTTTAAGAAAGTGTTTGTGTGTATGTATGTACCTTACCTATAGTGGCTAATCTTGAAGTTACTATGTCTTGATCAGCTCTGTTTGAATTCACTACAAAAGATTAAGATGGAAAGGAAGATCAGAATTAAGAATTAAGAGAAAAATGGCTGTTCTCAAGACTGTTTACCCACCTCAAATTAATATTTGTATGTGATGTCCTTTGGGTCCTGACTGTCTTGTGGATCTGTCCCCCACAGATCATCTTCCGGAAGATCAGCGATGTCAAGAAGGAGGAAGAGGAGCGCCTGCGCCAGAAGAACGAGGTGACGCTGAGCATCCCTGTGGACCACCCTGTGCGGAAACTCTTCCAGAAATTCAAGCAGCAAAAGGAGATGCGCAATCAAGGCTCGACCCACATCGACCCCGAGCGGAACCAGCTGCAGGTGGAAAGCAGGAGCGTGCAGAACGGGGCCTCCATCACGGGCACCAGCGTGGTCACCGTGTCCCAGATCACCCCCATCCAGACCACCCTGGCGTACATGAAAACCAGCGAGGCCGTGAAGCAGAACAACCGCGACGCGATGGAGCTCAAGCCGAACGGAAACGGAGACCAGAAATGTCTCAAAGTGAACAGCCCCATGCGGATGAAGAACGGGAACGGGAAGGGGTGGCTTCGGCTGAAGAACACGATGGGGACCCACGAGGAGAAGAAGGAGGACTGGAACAACGTCACAAAGGCTGAGTCCATGGGGCTGCTGTCCGACGACCCCAAGTCCAATGACTCGGAGAACGGTGTAAATAAAAACCCGCTGAGGAAAACAGACTCTTGTGACAGTGGAATAACAAAAAGTGACCTTCGCTTGGATAAAGCTGGTGAGACTCGCAGCCCCCTGGAGCACAGCCCCATCCAGGCGGATGCTAGGTGTCCTTTCTACCCCATTCCTGAGCAGGCCTTACAAACCACGCTGCAGGAAGTCAAGCACGAACTCAAAGAAGATATCCAGCTGCTAAGCAGTAGGATGGCTGCTCTTGAGAAGCAGGTGGCAGAAATTTTAAAAATATTGTCTGAAAAGAACGTATCCCAGCTCTCTTCCCCCAAGTCTCATTTATCACCCCAGTCCCCCCACCAGATTCCCTGTCAGGATATTTTTAGTGTTTCAAGGCCTGCATCACCTGAATCTGAAAAAGATGAAATCCACTTTTAGCATATACCTATGCGTATATATGTATACAGTATATATGCAGAGGTGTATATATACCTTTATACATATATATATATGTGTGTGTATATGGTAAATATATATACATATATATTTTCACTTGCATCCAATATGACTTGAACACACCAAGGATTTTGATATGTAAATATTGCATGTCCAGCTGGATTCTGGCCTGCCAAAGAAAGCAATTATTAACATAGATATAGCTTGTATAATATGCAGTTGACTGCATGCACACTTTACATTTATTTATAATCTCTATTATGTAATAAAAGAATGACTTTTGTTTAACAAAGGCAATGTACTATTTAAAGAATCAGGGTCTAACCTGCCAATATTGCCATGACAGTTTTGATCTCAGGCTGGGTGAATTGAGCTTTTATTTCCTCACTGTCTTTTCTGCCGAGTTAAACAGTAGATTAATATGACGTGAAGGACACGTTCAGACTCCTGTTAGTATTGGTTCCTGGCATCATTCCACAACAATATACTGTATATTTGGTGGTGAATTCCCCTACTCCTCCTCAAGGGAGGGCTCAGCTCAGTGGGCAGGGAAGGGCACCATGCCTGGTGCTAGGGTGGATCACTGGAATTTATTTGTGTGGGTATTGTGCATGCACAGCCTTTTATTTCAAGTATCCTCCTGCTCTTTTAACATCGTAAGTAAGAAATAATAATAATAAGAATAAGAATAAGAATAATAATGGTGATTTATGTAACAAAATGAAACTAACAGAAACTCTCTCAGTCGCACTCCCTGAGTGTTTGGGGGTAACTTATTTCTTGAAAGCCTCCTTTTACTGATGCCATTTTTACTGAACTGTTAGAGTAACATTATGTAAATTCTCTTTGCAGCACTCAGTGGTGGTGTCCGGTTCTGTCAGTATCTTCATTAGCATGTCCCATTTTTGTAGGGTTGAGGTTGCTCTCCCACTGTCCCCTCTGTTGCCCCTGGCAGAAGGACTTGGCACGAGGTCTGAGCAAGGGAGAGAACACTCATAGTTCAGCTTCTTGGGAACCACGTGAGCAGGTTTGAAAGCCTGAAGTTAAAAGGCTGTGGTTAATCCCCCTTCACTCTCTTTCACGAGGACATTTATCAGTCTGCAGCTGCCTTTAGAAGGAGAGAAAATAACTGGTCAGGATGAAATTCTCTTTAGTCCAAGGTGCTTGGATGATGAAGATGTGTGGGTGGGAGAGTGGTGGGTGTGCTGGGGAGATGGAGTCCTCCCTGGAGTGCTGTTTGTGCCTTCGGCTTGCGGAAGGTTTCAGTGCATGGAGGGGGCACATCTCAAGAGCAGGCTTGCAGTGCCCACACAGCAAGGTCCCACATGTACTGAGTCCCTCAGGTCTGTGTCAGAGGCTCTGATCCTCCTCTTAGCTGACTCCCATCAGCATCTTCCAGCCTTGGACCATGCTCAGACCCCCTCTCCACCTTCCATGCTGGAGCATCGCTCTCAAGGCGCTGCTGGCTTGGCAGGGCTGCAGCAGGGCAGGCTTTGCACTGGATCCTGTTTGATGTCCTCTTTGGAGCTGAGCTTTTGGACTCTGCCTGGGTCTGCCCCTGAGTGTGGTGGGGGCTTTTGCTTCCATTTGCACGGGTTTGAATCCAGGTACACAAGATGCATAGCAGAAATTGCCATTGCAGCTTCAGAGCTGTTACCTGAGGTAGCTTGAGGCCAGCCCAGCAGAGCACAGTGGCTCCTCCAGAGAAGGATTCCCCCTGCCTCTGACTTAAGTGACCTCTTGCATCAAGATCCCATGTTTTCAGAAGTGCCTGGAGTAAAACGTGTACGTACCACAAGGCATCCCTGTGAATCAGGTATATCAAATACATGGTTATAATTAGTGAGTATTCTAACCACACACCAGTGTGAGATCCATTTTTTAACATTAGAAAACTAGACTAAACTAAATCACTTCCTGAAAAACTAACAAAATCCCTAAAACCCAAACAAACCATCATTTGTAGTAGTGGCAATTAGGAATCTACATCTTAGGGTGAACATATCTTTGACTGTGAAATCCAAAAATCCAGACCCATAAACCTCCAAAAGCTTATAAGAAAGCCAAAGAAGTCATTGCTTCTGTTGTGTCAACTCATGGAGGCTTTTTGGGCAATGATAGTTTTTTCTGTTCTATTTCTGCCCCTTTCTTTAGGAAATTAGAGATAGCAAAAGAAAAAAAAAAGAGGGAAGAATAAAAAGCCACAGTAAGGGACAGCTCTTCCCGAAGCCTGGTGATCAGACCACTTGCTCATTATAGTTCTCCACAGCTGCAGTTGCATCTGTCAACATTTTCAGCTGTATTTTGCAGCTGCTATTCTGACACAGGTGCAAGTCCATGACTCTGCAGCCATGGTTTGGACTGCAAGAACAACCTGCACCTGCAGAACAACAGGCCCTCCCATGTCCTGTTATAAATCCCACGCTGGGACTCTGAGAGAATGGGGGATTATGGGGTTAGGGAGTTATGGGGTTGCTGCTGCAGTCTGCACAGACCTTGTGGGTACAGTTTAAGTGCCAAGATTTCATAAGTGTTGAATGTTCTTGCCTGACTTGGTTTGCTGGCTAAGACAGACACAGCCACTGCCCAGGGCTGCCTGGTGAGTAGCTGAGTCACACGGGCTCAGTCTGGGGGCCAGACTTTGTTGAAGTTCCTGGAATGCATGAACCTGCTATGAAGTGATGCTGCAAAGGAGACAGCAGGATAATGGGGGTTGGATTTGTTAGAAAGCTTTAGCCTTAATGGCATTCCTCTGCCTTTGTGACAGACTGCTTTTCTTTCTCTGTAACTGATATTAATTCTAGGTAGAACTGCATGGCATGCAAAGGGATCTCTGTTTAGGTTTATCTTGCAAGTCAGGTGTAACTTTGTGCCACTTTACAATGAGAGAATGTGTTAACAGGATTAGTCTGACCTTGAAGATCATTTGGGCGGGCCCAGAGTGTCTATTACAGTTCAAGTGCAGCTTGAGTGGTTCAAATGTGTAGTGGCTAAATAGTGTAAAATACCAAGATTGTGAAACAAATACCATGTCTCCAGGTCTATTTCTAGTGCTGCTTTGACTCTGATATTCCAGCACTGTCCATTGCAAGTTCAGTGGAATGAGCTTTTACCTTGCAGAAAGCAGTGGTGTGATGTGATGTGTGTCCCTCAGGCACAGTCAGTGCAGCCTGTGGATGGGCTGTGTGCTGGGGGAGGCCCAGTTTGTGGGGCTGACTCTGGCTGGTGCAGTTCTGAAGGACTTTGCCTCCAAAATCCCTGTTGGGAGCATTACATGTTGTTTCATGGAGTTGTTAGCGGTTCGTCTCTCCCGTCCCCTCGCGTTGTGCATGATGTGATGAGTGACTGGGGCATTCCTTCTCTGTTAAAAAGCATGAGTCACAGTCCTGCAGTTCAGGCTGGACTGAAAGCAACCACCTGTAGTCATTAAGTGCAATAAGGACCCAGGGTGTCACTTCCACCCAAGCCAGTGCTCAAGCAGCGACACACCACATGGAGGGAGTTCTCGGCTGCATGCTTTCCTTTCCTTTCCTTGAAGAGCTCAAAACCTGTACAGATGTTCCTGCCAGACGCTGGGAACAGCATCCTTAGCACCTCCCCTGTGCTCTGTGTGTCCAAAGCATTTTACCTGCACACAAGCGGATTTTATCTTTCTGGACTTTGGAATAGAAATAAAACGTGTACAGAAAATGTCTACAGAAGAGTAAACACTTTCCAAAGCAAATGAACTAGAGTACTTTTAATAGCTTTTTTTGTGTAATGTTGCATATAAGAGATAGAGCAGCACTTCAGGATAATTACTGAAAAAAAAATCATTGTAGTGAGGATTCAGTTCTTCTGAATTTGTATTTGTAAGTCCTTTTTTTTTCTGTCTTTGCCAGGGCATGGGGGTTAGAGCAGAGCTGATTCTGGAAGTGACAAACTTAATCTTTGTCCATTTTGCTTCCCCTGTTCTGCAGAAGTAGCACAACTATAGGGGCTCGATGCTGCTGGCACCAAAGTTTGGGCTCGTTGCTAGACTCAAGTTCAGTCTTCATTTACCACCACATGGAGAGTAACCCTGTTGCACAGGTGTGACCTGAAGGTTGAATCTGATAATCTTATTGGACTTTAATATGCATTTCGAATCCCAAGACAGTTTCAGAGGACTGGCAGCTGCAGAAATAATGTTGTACTCTTTGCAAAGCTGAGAGCAGTCGCTCTGGAAGTAACAGACCGTTCCACAGACGTCATCGTTTGCATGGGTCAGAAAACAGATGTTGTGCTCATGAAATAGCTTAGAGGCTTTCTGGGGGAAAAGATGTCTGAACTGGAAGGGAAAACAAAAAAAAGCTAAAGGTTTAACATGGAATTTGGGAGTGAGGACATGGAGGGATATATTGTGAGAAATTGACACTTTTTTACTTGGGTTTTGAGCATTTAGAAAACGCAAGCCTATCTTTTTGGATGTCAGAATTGGACAGATTGTTTCTTAAAATAAATATTTTTTTTCCTTAAGTTAGTTGGCATCCAAGCGATACCTGCTTTATTTTTAAAAAAATAAATTCAAATACTATTTTCCTACAGAGGAGGGTTGAATGGATTTTGTTAACGTTGCTCTTAATAGGCTGTAGGAGGAAAAGTTTGGTCCATCTAGATTCCCACATCTGGGAATATTTTTTATAACTATCCCTTATTTTTTTTTTTTATAAGTGGATAGCACAATCTCTACGCGTTTTATTGGGTTTAATATGCTATGGTGCACTTCCAGATGAAATACATTCTTAAAGCAAAGTGCTGAATGGAGCTAAAATTGACAAAAAGTCCACATTTCTTCTGGCAAAAAAGCAGTGGATGTTCTTACTGACATAAAGAATATTGTGCAAAGATCAGTGCTGTGATATCTAACAAATGACAAACTAAAATCATCCTTACTGAGTGCATTTAGTCAGGCAGAAAATTGACCTTGTAGTGCACAGTGGGACAAGAAGGCACATATTGATTTTGAATACTCAAATGGCAGAAGCATTCGAAAAGGGCTTGACCAGGCCATGCTGAATAAATTGTATTTATTTATTATATTGTGTTAATCAGCCTCATGATGCATGGCACGTGGAACCAGGAATCTGGGGCAAGGTTCTCACAAAACTTTTAATCTGTTTTCTATAAAGCAGTTAAGTGCTTTTCTTCGTTATTTTCTTCTTGGAGATGCAAGCTTGCTTGGCCCACAGTGTGAGACTACTGGTGTGCACCAGCTCTGTGTCTGGCTGTCTGCCATGAATGCATCAATTAGCCATAATTAAAAGCCCTTTAAAGAGGATTTTGTACTAGGTTGGGCTCAGCCCTCCCCATTCCAGTGGCAAGACTTTATGTTGTGTGGTTGAGAGCAGATTCCGTCCAGACTGAGCAGTAGCACAGTGTATTTCTGCCTGTCTGCAGAGGATGTGTAGACACACCATATGGATCTATACCTACCCATTTGGGATGGAGATTCAGATCTGGCTCATTTCAGACAGGTGTTCCAGGCAGGTGGGATAAATCCTCCTCTGGAGGTGCCACTCTCTCATCATTTACTGCAGAGTAATAACTTCAGATTGGACACGTGATTTGTAGACTGCTAGAGGGTAAATGAAGTTAATCCAACCCATGATTCAGGCTCCCAGACTGATGTTGTTTGTATAAAAGGTGTCTCTAAAAGGGTCTGCTTACCATCTTGCCAGCACAGAAGCACTTTCCTGTGGTTATGACTAACAGTAGGGGGAACACCAAAATGTCTCAGCATGCAGCCAGAAACAAAGTGTTCACATCCTAAATTGTTAATGAGATCTCCATAAATACACTCAGATGCTCAGTTCGTGGCTTGTGGTGATCAGATTTTTAACTTTTTACCCCAATACCATGACAGGATAGTCCGTAAACCCTCATTTTCACGGGTGTGTAACAGCTGAGGTGCTCTTCATTGTGATGTGCAATGCAAGGCACAGAGGGACACCACCAGACAATTTTTTGGCAGTGAAAGACTGACACCCATTTGGGATCTTTGGCTGCTCTGGGGTATTTAGGATGATAGGAGTTTTACCACTGAGCTGTGTCATGCAGTGGACAGAGGCCAAGGCTTGGAAATCCAGCGAAGGGAAATGTACTGAAGAGCTTCCAGGGCAGACAGAGCCCTGGCTCTGTGCTTGCAATGGGAAGAGAGAGGGGAGAGGGAGGAGAAGGTTCTAAAGAATGGTGACAACATTCCACTGAGGTCAGTATTGACTTCTCTCTGCATAGTGGCTGTTTGTGTCCTCATAATTTATTTATTTGGAAGTTGGCAGGCTCCTCTTCCTTCAGGTGGTGTGTGAGGATGAGGCTGGCAGACTTTTCGGGGGTGACAGCTGTGGGGCAGGGAAAGGCCATTAGAGGATACTCAAATATATGCTGCTGAGGGGAAATGTGGGCTTGAGGAGAGCCAAAGCTCTTCCAGTGTCCCAAAAACCTACTGGAAAGGGGCGTAGAGTATCTAAATTATGTAGCATCAGTGTGTGGACTCTGTATTTGCAGCTGGCCCTGCTATGAACAGAGGGGGTTGGACCAAGTGGTTTCCAAAAAACCCAAGTTGTGTTGTTTTATCATCTAGTGATTCTGTAGATTTTAATAGCACAAACAGGAGGTAAAATTCGAAAGTTCTTAGTTACGTCCTATTTTTTTCTGGTTTTCAGTTTAAATACCATGCTGAGGAACATGTAGCCAATTTTCAAGACAATAACTGTGAGAGCCAATACTCATCAAACAGACAGCAGAGAAATCTGGCATATTCTAAAACTATGGCATATAAATAAATTAAGCCTTTCGTCGGGCATCAGCTAAAATCCACACTTGGTGCCAAACACCGAGAATAATGTCTCGGTGACTATGCAGTTTCTGGAAGCAGTGGGCTGATACGGATACATCAACAACACCCACACCCTCTTCCAGCCTCCTCCTCAGTCCAGTAAAAGGTGATTACAGTGTCTGAAAATGCCATCAAAATACCAGTAGCATTTGAGCTGTTTTTCAGTGCTGCCCTGACAGACATGCACATCCAAGGCTGTAGGAAATATGTAGGTTTCTCATTAGTGGCTGGGTCTGGAGGCGATTCTCATCCCTCTGGATTCTCATCCCTCTGGATTCTCATCCCTCTGGATTCAGCCTGCTCCTCTCACAGTCAGTGTGTGGACACCATCGATGACAAGGCCTGGGCTTGTCCAAAGGATCTGGGCACATCCATGGGTCCTGTGCACATTCCTAGGGTCTGCCCAAGCCCCATTCCCAGGCTTATTCCCTGCTTGTCTAGCTCCATTCAAAGGTTTACACCTGACCCTATTGGATTATTAGACGTTTTTCCAGACTCTGTAACCTCCTTGATTTCTGTGATGGCTCACAGGGCTACTCACAAAATCCTTTGCAGTCTGTGGCTTAGCAACAAGTCTCCAAATTAAACAGGAACAACAGGACAAGCCTTCTGCCATTCTCAGGGCATTATTTCATTAAACAAGCCTTCGATTTTGTTTTATTTTATTTTACTTTATTTTATTTGTGGCCCTTTGGTACACTCTTGAGCAGCACGGTGTTCCACAGAATGGCAGGGACTGGGGTGTTTGTGGGTTTTAATGAGCCAGTTTGAGAAGAGGAACTCAAGTGAGACACCAGCTTCTGCCATGTGTGTGACCATTCCCTCTGGCTTCCTGCTCCAGTTGCACTTTGGGTGAACTTCACCCCCAACAGCAATTTGAACCCATGCCATGTACTGATAGCGAAAGTTCTCTGCATTTCCTCAGCCAGACCTAGGGCTCTGCTCATCATCTCCATGTGTCCTATGCCAAGACATGTGGGCACTTTTCCTGTCCTGGACTTGTTTTCAGTAGAATTTCCTGAGATGTTCCACCTCTTTTATCTGTCACCACTTCATTTTACTAGAAAAAGAAAAAACAAAACGCATTTTCTGAGTGATCATTGGAAATTCACTTGCATCCAAGGCTGCTGCCAGGACCATTAGTTTGAGGTCACAGTTCAGTTTGTAAATTGGGTGTCTTATCTGAGCTCTCATGGAAAAAGGCATTTTTTTTCTAAAGAAAAACAAAATTTCTGCTCTGCTTCTAATTAGTCCTCTGTTGTCCCTGCAGGATTAATTATTGCCTTCCTCACTCAAATCATCAAATGCTGTTTGGCAACAGCTTCTTTTTTTAATTTTATTTTAGGTGTAATTAGGAGTCCTAGCATTACAAACAAGCTCAGTCAGGTTGTACCTTAAAATTACAGAACTGAAATGTCACTTGATCTAGTAGTTTAAACCGAGCTTTTGAGTACCAACAACCCCATTGCACGCAGTGGATGTTCAGAGCTCATTCTTTTGGGGTCATCAGTAGGTCAGTGTGAGCATCCTTCTCCTGAAACCAATCACAGAAGGGATTGGATTCTTCAGGGTCCTCCCACAGTGGGATTTTGAGAAAAGGATTATGGGTGCAAGGATGCAGTGGCACCTCCCAACCCTTCCTACTGCCTATTGATGGTCTGTAGATTCCCAGCCACATATCTTCTCTATTTAAAGGAGGGCTGAGGGCCACCAACTGCCTAATTCTGTCAAGTGGTAAATTGAATTTATCGGGTGGGAGAGGCAGTAGCCAGCAATAAGGCAGGATTTGGATTTTAAAATTCTTCCTGGTGGGAATTGGGCAAGCTACCAGAAAGACAATAAAGGATTTATCTGGCCATGCATGCCAAAGGAATGCTAAACATGTGAGCAGGAGAATTTATTGATACCAGTGGAAAAGCTCATTAGCGTTGAAGTGCAAAGCAGGTCTGCAAATGTACCTTTCAGCTGTCCCAGTAAAATCCTTGCACTTGGACAAGGGGAGCCATGGCTTGTTCCTGTGGAGGGTAGAACTGGCTAATGAGCTTTCCCAGAAGACCTGCACACAAACCGAGTTTTCTCAAATGTCATAGTTGGCACTATTTCACTCCTGTGGGCACATTTCACAACTGAGCTCAGTGTCAGCCTCCCCCTGCCTCTGGTTTCACAGGGATTCAGAGATGCTCCTAAAGCTGGTACTGCAGCATTTCTCCTAGGGCAGGTTCGTCCCCCCCCTTACTTGTCACTGATTGTCGATTATTTGCCCTTTGAGAGATCGGTGGCCCTGTAAGGGACGTGGGACACCCCAACAAAGCTGCAGCTTGTGGGGCTGCAGTGGAGGTAAAGGCTCGCCATATTTTGTCTGGAAAACATGCCAGCCATAAAAATACTCCTGCTAGCTGTTTAAAGCTCCAATGCCTTATCAGCACAGTTTATGTAACAAAATCCCATTAGTACTGCCAGCCGTTCTCACGTGAATTAGGACATGATATGCTTCATAAACCTTACACACCTATTGACTGTTCTTATTCATAGAGACTTGGCTGGGCTTTTATTTGCAGGTGTAGCTGCGTATCTTGGGTTAATTTCTGTGTTTTGAAGGCTACATAATATGAAGCAGGATATTTTCCACAATGAAACGCAGTGTATCCCTTCCTTGTTTGTTTATGTCTTTTCTCTTTCTCTCTCCGTCCTCCCTCCCTTGTTTCCTTGCCTAGGTCATTAGGCTAGCAAACTGTAGAAATGGGGAGATTGATTAAGTGATGTTGCATCAGCAGATTTAATGAGATAATGATCTGTTTTGCTATTTGTGTTCAGAAGAAATAATACACTAATAAGAATGGTAGCAAGTGCTGATTTTTTAATGCCCTGCTTAAATACCAGCCAGTGACTGAGTGGTTCAGTAAAGTGGTCTCAGCAGATCTTCTAAATTGTGTTCTCTGTTTTGGAGGTAAATATTTTCAAGCTTCAAGCATCTCATGTAAATGTTCTTACTAAGGTCAGTGGAAATCTTTCCATTAATTTCTCTAACCCAGTTCTCGCAGAGGGACCAGGACACTGAGTCCCAGTGTGGGCTGAGCTTTCTCAAAACTGAGAACTGTGGGTACTAGAATTTTAATTTCAGGCCCTTGTCTAATGCAAATGGCTCCAAGATTTCATGCCCTACTAAATGCTGCATGCCAAATGCAGAAATGTAGAGGATGTGTTTGAAGATTGGGACAGCAAGGTGAATTGCCATAAAAATCAGCTGAACCAATCAGGGAAAGGGCACTTTTTAATTTACATGTATTTGAATCCAAAAGACACATTCTTGGTGTCTGAACTGTCAGTAATTTCCATCCAAAGTAACTGCTCGAAATTCACGACTGTCTAGAATATCCTTGCACAAGCCAGATATGTACATAAGCTGTGCAAACTCTCTCTGGGGAGAAGCACAGTTAAAAATAAAGCTATTATTGCTACCACAGAGAGAGACGATGACAAAGACAAGAGGCTGAGCACCAGGTGCTGTGAGACTGGATCCTGCCATGCAGCCCTGCATCTGAGCATTGCTGATCTGGGTGTGGGCAGATGTGCTCGACTTCTGAGCCCTGTTTGTGTCTCCTCGTCTCCATCCACACCTGGAGCAGAGCAGAGCAGGGAAGGGGCGGCTTGTGAGGGGGTTCATGAAGTGTAGCCCCCACCCCAGACCAGGCTTTGAAGGCTGGAGTCCTGGCTCTGTGAGGGACACAGCAGCTTTGGCGTGGGTTTTAGGATTCCTCCCGTGCCTCCCCCACCCCTTTGATATGCTTATGAGTTCCCACACATTTAGGCAACTAGTCATCCTAGGCTCCTAAATGAAGAAAAATCTAGGGGATTTATGCTGGGATGAAAGAGGGACAAGGGGTGGGCATGATCTTGCCCGTGTCTGTGCACGCTCAGCTTTGCAGTGGTGTCTGCAGAAGTATCCTGGTAGAAGCATGCTCACAGAATACTCACAATTAGTGGCAGGGGGAGATTATTTTTTAATGAATTGTCATCGCAGGGGACCTCATTACAGTCAAAACATTGTACTGTTTTTCTAGGGTTTTTTTCCTTAGGCTTCCCCCCTCACCCAAAATGACAACTGAAAACTAAACTGAGCAGGAGCTGCTGTACAAGCCTGCACAGAGATGCTGAACCTAAAAAACCAGCCTGCCCTCACAAGGTACCCACGGGGCTGTGCTGAGCACCCGACCTCGGCATAACCTGCCTTCTATTTCTTTTTTTTTTTCTCTACTGAAATGCCAATGTGCATTTTTTTTCTTTCCTTGTATCACCAGCCCAGCACTCCCCACCCCACATTTTTGCTCTGGTATCTCTCTCCACCCTTGAGCACCTAATAGGGACTAATCCCTGGTTTGTGGGAATCTTTCCACTAACATTAGCAGGACTTTCAAAGCATAATGAGCTTTAAATCCTCCTCTTTTTTTTTTTTTTTTACCCTGAGGTCCTTACGTTTTGAGTTCAAGTTTCAAGGTGTCCCATTAGCTGAAAAAGCACCAGCTGGTATAATCGTGTTTGTGCAACCCTCGTGGAGAAGTTGGGCAAAACAACTGGTTTTAAAAGCTCATGTTGGAAAACCCGATCTACAGAGTAACTGTGGCTTTTGAATGTATGTGATTCACAGACACTGGACTGTGGGGAGGAAAAGTATTTTGAGAAAACACTTTTTTTTGCAAGGAAGAAATTGGGGGGAAGGGTTATTGCTCGGGTGATGTTTCTTTTGTTACTACTTGCTGCTCTTTGTACACTAGCCAATGCAAATGACATTCATGTTCCCGACAATATTTTTGAACAGCCCAGCTATCTTTTTTGCTGTTGTTAATATACTGAGGATTTGGGAGGATTTTAAATGCCTCTGCCTTTCAGGATTATTTCTACAAAAGCATTTGAGAACTGTATTTTGACAGCAGGAAGCTTATAAAAACCTAGAGAAAAAAAATTTCAAAAAATAAAGCGTTTGAAACCGAACAGCTACGAAAAAGGAACGCACCTGTGCTACCATATCTGAAATCTGCAAAGCAATCACGAATTACATCAAGGAAGGACATCTTTCTACTGAGAATCAGACATCAGTTGGTACAGAGTGGATGCTCCCTTGGCCACCCGTGTGCCTGCCCAGGAGGAAGGCGTGGGAACGCTTTCGTTAACCGTGACTCTCCTGTCACTCTCGGACGTTGCCGTGTGTGGTCGGTTGAAATTGGTTTATCTGTAGCAAGCTTCTTGTTGCACTTTTCTGTTTGCTAGAATTCAACAACAAGGAAAATCGTGGGTCACTTTAAAGCATTGGCAGACAACTGTTTCTAACCCAAAGGATAATGGGTTTTAGCACAATGAACTGTACTTCTTCAGGGAGGATCAATGTTGATTTTTTTTTTCCACACGTCTTTATTTACATGTGGCTATATTTTCATTGATACAGAATAAAAAGTGCATTTTATTGACCTTGATTGTGTGTGTCCTTACTTTCCCTGAGTACCATAGAAGTGATAGCTCTTGTTTTCCTGGCCAAAGCAGAACACAATTTGTTGAGATTAATGAGCAAAACATAATCTTATTTTTAGGTGGTTTGGGGATGAGGGAGATACATAAATCTGTTAGGATAGAGCTTCTCTACAGGACAATAGGAACAGTTCTTGACCCTCCTCCTCGTTAGCCTGAAGACAATAGGAAATACATCAAGCTGAGCTGGTCACAGATACCTCATCCATAAAACTTCTGTAGCATCTAATTCCCTCTCCCGAGCAAATCAGGCTGAAGAGGGAATACTTTATCTGAGTAGATAATAAGTATTTTCTTATAACCTTTTGTTCATAAAATGTTCCATTTTATTTGCTGCAAATGGGTAACCTTGCTTCAAAAAAATTACACTTCAGATGCAAAATGAAGATTTTGAAGGACGGTGGGATAGAGGCAGAAGTGTTTCACTTGGAAATTTAAATAATTTCTAAGAGATGGCTCCCTTTGCTTCTTGCATCATTAGCTTGGTCACAAGTGGCCTGTGCCAAGGTACAAGAGATTTTTTGACAAACACACACAACATTGCTGACCTGTTCTTGAAAACACTGTTGCTTTGGTGCTCTGTCAGTGCAGAAACCAAAGCATGTGGAAATTGGTGGAGCTTTTTCTATTCCCTTGCAAGTGGCTTTGACCAGTCCCTACAGGTTTTGTCCCAGCCAGGAATGGTGTCTGGGTGTGGAGTAATCACAGCTGTGAGAGACAGAGTGGCCTTAATTTAGTTGGAGGGTAAAGCATCCAAATCTAGTTGTCCACAGATAGGTTTTGCCATCTGTAGGGACAGGTGGAGAAAACTTTTTCTATTTATGGTGAAAAGTATTCATTGCTGAGCTTTAATTTTTTTTTTTTTGACTCACTAAGTGCCTACTCTCAGTTTCCTCAGCTGTGGTAAGGAGATCCTGGGCTCGGCACAGGAGGGAGAACAGCCTAAAGCCTTCATGGCAAACAGTGGTAGAACAGTCCATAATTTCCACTGCTGAAAAAACCAGTGCCAGGGACTGCTCCTGCTGCTTGTCCTTTGTAATTGAGGCTGGCTTTTGCCAGATTGGGAGCTGGCAGCATCAGCACAGCAGCTTCTTCCAAGTGGGCATTTGGGAGAGTGTCAAGACTGTACATCCCAGCCCTGGGAGCCTTGCTGGAAAGGGAACTGCCAGGATGGGGTATGAAGCAAGAATGGATTTATTTGCAGGAGCTAATTTGTTGCTCTCTGGCAGCACTGATTTGTGCGGTGTTGCAGCTGTGCCTGAGCAAGCTGGCAACCTCTGTCATTATCCATGGAATGGGTCCTCACCAGATCCCAGACTCCTTCCTCGGCCCCCGACAGGGTTTGGATTGTACCCTGCAAGTGGTCAGAATGCTCACCAAAATGCAGGATCAGTCACCAGAATTACTGAGGCCCTGGAGGAGAGACAAAGCACTCATTTTGCTTTGCAGATTGCTTTACCTGTGCACATTACCTCTGCCCAAACGAGCCCTGGAAGCCAGGGAAACAAGTTAATATATGCATATCTCATTCCCTTTATGAGAGCATCATCCAACACACCAGGCTGAAGATTTATTCTCCGGGGCTGATGCTGCTCCTGATTTAGGATCTGGTTATAAACAACATGTACAAGCCAACACAGGGCAGGAGCACAGGGCAGAGATAGAGGTTTGGTTCAGAACAGCTCCTTCCTCACATCAGTGCACCCTTTACAGGCACCTTTCTTACAGAAGCTTTTTCCCAATTGTCCACAGTGATGTTAAACTGGCCTGGCTGGACGGGGCTTGGAGCAGCCTGGTCTGTGGAAGGTGTGCCCATGGCAGGAGATGGAACTGAATGAGCCTTAGGGTCCCTTCCAGCCCAGACCATTCTGTGATTCTGTGATTCCATGTTATTTGGCAGAGAATGAGGCAAAAATGATCATCTAACGCATCTGTTAAAGTGAAGTAATGAAGATGGACCAAGCAAGTTTTTAACATGGGAAATTCTCTGGCTGCATAGAAATAAAACAGCTGCTCAGTTCAGGGCACAAATTGAGCCAGGCACTGAAAGCCACCTGAACTTTTGTAATGCACAACTCAGAAATGGATAGAGATATGCCACTGATGTCAGCTATTTTTCTGGCCACCTTGAGCACTTCCCTCTCCTGGTCAATAATTTCCATCTAGCCAGGTCTGTCTGAGTAAAGCGTCTTGCTCACTTGGTTGCACTTAAGAAAGTTTATAAATCATTACTTTCAAGCTTGAGCAGGCTGATCCTGCAAGCCTGAGAGTGGGGTGTTTGAAGTATCTGGGCAGCCTGGGACAGAGGCATTGAGGTGACTTTCCCAAAGAGCAGCAAAGTGTGCTGTCCCAGAGAGGATTCCTTCACAAATGCTGCTGCCAGGATTAGTGCTACTCAGCACCTCCTTTAGCAAGAGCTGTTTGGTGCTCACAGAGGGGAAGGTGTGAGGCGGAATGGTGACCAGGCAGCAGGGCAGAGCACAGGAGGAGCGGCTCTGAGTGCTCCTGACCTGGGAAGGTGCTGGCTGTGAACATCCTCAAGGACAGGGGCTGGCAGCACATCACCAGGCACTTTGGAAACATTGCTGGAGCAGAGCCGGAGTGTGCCCTGCCAGGAACTGCCGCTGATTGGCAGGAAGATGGACCGACCAATTTAATGAACCTCTTCCATCTCTCTCCTCCGTAATTCTGCGACATTTTCCCCAGGAAAGTAACATGCTTCCAAATTAATCTGATTGCAGTGAAGCAGGCTGTCATCAGCCCCTGGAGAGATCAGAAGGGTGTGATCCATCCCAGCTGAGAGCAAACTGCTCTAAAGGTACCCAAAGGGCAGAGGTGACCCTCCCACAGGCTGCTACTCTGTCTACTAATAATTAGCAGTGAATTAAGAAAAGACAGGATAAGGAAATAAATTGAATCAATTTGTTTCCTGCTAGGTAAATAAATCATGGGAAAGAAAAGAATTGAGATGAGAAATAGATGGACAGACAGAAATGAGGGATTAATCAGTCTTGCAATCTACTTATAGGATTATAAATCAGTGATACAGACACTACTCAAAGAAAAGCACATCACTGTGTGAGATCTAAGACTGCAGAGCAGACACTCTTCAACATGGGAGGAGAATTTGGGCGTATTTATCTGTTTTTCATCTATGTATGTGTTGTCACATTCAAAGACCAGCTCCACTATGCCACAGCTTGGCAGTACCCTGCAGGTGAGGCAGGAGGTACCAGTGGGAACAGCTGCAGGGAGCCGGATGGATGCAGCTCTGCTGCCTGCCTGTTCTCAGGTTTATTCCAGACATTAGGGAGTATCAGAGTGAGGAGCTATGTAGTGCAGGCATGAGAAAGCGTGTCTCTCACTCAACAGGCAACAAGGGAAAAGCCAAATCTGTGATCATGCAGCACACAAACAGTCAGAAGTCACGTACAAGCATTCGGAAACAATGGCAAGGTTTCGTATTTGCTGAGATGGAAAGGAAGGAGGCAAGAGGATTGGAGAAGCAAAATTCTGTCCCTGATGCTCCCCCTCTTCTCCAGTTTCTTATATTCTTCCATTCAGATGCCGTAAATTAAGGGCTTCCATCAGGAATGTAGAAAATATTCACTAGAAATAATTTTCCACAGAAACAGAACAGTGAAGAATGACATCCCTGATTTCGTGGGTGGGAGAAAGTCAAAGAGTCTGAGAATATCCACAGCCTTTCAGAAGTAACCCAGCCTGTTGTTATTTTCCAAACTTTCTCACAAAAAAAGTTCTGCTTCATGCTTGGGACACCAAACTTCCTTCTCCAGCAGCACTTTTTAAAAAAGGAAGAAGAAAAAACATTTTAGGAAAAACCCTGGATCGATGGGTATAAGCAGACCCTCTGAACCCCATTTGTGGCTCACAATCCAATAACACAAAGTGTATTGTTTCTCTAAAATGCCCTCATCATCCTTATCTCCTATTTACATTTTGCAGCAGGGCCAAGAACAGCACAGATTTCCTGCAGTCAACAGATCACTCACCCTAAAGATTAAAAAATGCTACCTCAGTCTTTCATGGTGTAATTTTTTAATTGTCTATGCAATCAGCTTTCTTTAGTGAAAAATGAAATGTGCCAAACCATAGTTTCTAAGCCATGTGCTGTCTTCTGCACCCCTGTGAGAGAGGAGGCCTGACTCAACACAGACTCGTTTCTAATAAACCTACAGTTCCAAAAGGTTGGTAAACTTCATCCTGGGAGCATATGACAGTGCAGTGGCTTCACAGAAGACTCAGTTTTCCTTTAGTAGGGTGAGGCCTCTTTCCATTTCTCTTTCTCTTTCCCCATTTCTCTTTTCTTTCCCTTTATTCTTTTCTCTTCTCTCTTCTTTTTTTTTTTTCTTTATCTTTCTTTTCCTCTCGTCCTTTGCTTTATCCTTTTGAGCTCCATGAAGAAACGCAGACTTTTGTTCAGGCCAGTTTGACCTGCAGCTTTCAGCTTGTCTTTTTATTCTGGCCAGATGACTTTCTGACTGTATCACGGAAAGAAAAAACAGTGGAAGAGATCCAAGACATCAATAGTGACAGCAACTGTATGCTGGTAGTCTAGCACACTCTATATTTCTAGATAAGCTTGCTTGAAACAAAGACAACCAAAGAAAACAAACAAACCAAAAACCCCCAACCTGTTAGAACGTGACAGAACTAACCCCTCGCCGTATGATATTTGCTAATGAACTGCGTGCGGTGAAAAACGTGTGAGAATCCTTTCCGTGGCTTTTTGGGGAGGGTGAGAAATTAATTCCAGTAATGCAATAAGCGAGTCTGAAAATGGGTTGTGGTGGGTGGTTGCTTGCCCCCCCTCTGCTAAATCATGCCATAAATGTTTCCCTCAGCAGATGCAGACGCACATAATTTCTTTCGGGATTTTATAACCATGACAACCAGTTTTAAAGGAACGTTTTTGGTTTCCACAGTTTAAATTAGAAGTGTATCCAAAAAGAGGGTGGTAAAATGAGCAGAAGTAAGCTACTATTGCCACATCTTCCCCAGAACAATGGAGTATTGCATTTATGCTTCTGTTTTTACATAAAAATATGATAACACGTAAAATAAACCTTCTGTGCCCACTTTACTCTAAAAACATTTTTAAAAGAAAATTTTATTCCCATGCTAAAAAGCCTTCATTTTAAAGATAGTGAAATTAAATCTTTCTCATTTAACTCATGTTAGATTTAATGATACTGTAATTTATAATGAGTAAAGCATGTTGACATTTAATGCATATGACTTCTTTGAAGTTACATCCTTTTAGTAGAGATGAATTTTGATGAGTTTTACCAAAGGGGTTGAAAGAGTTTAGGCAAGCTAAAAATAACTCAGGAACAAGTTTAATCTGGGTTAGACAATGTTCCTTTTATTTTACATTGAAATCTCATTAGCAGAAAGGTGTAGAGAACCTTTCAGGGCTTTCAAATACTTTAAAAATTGATGCCAAGCCTTTGGAATCACAGAGAGGACACTACCCAAGCCCAACATGCTGCCAATGCTGGTGTCCTGGTGGCCTGCTGAACTGGGGTTTCACCCCAAAAGGCTCCTCTGTGCTCCCATTTCTGTTTCAGGCCATGTCCATCTCCACCTAGGGCTCTTCAGCCCTGACCTGCTCACCTGGAGCCCAGCAGTGCTCATTAACACAGGTACTGCCCATCTGAGCACCCGAAGGGCAATAGAAAAAAGATTTGTGCAACACCTGTAGAAAGAAAGAAGAAAAGAGAAGAAGATGCTCCTGTCCCAGAATTCCCTAAGCAAAACCTTTTCTCAAAAGGAAACATTTAGACAGGTCAGATGAGCAATGCTGTGTGAACATCTCTTCCTCTCTTGTTTTAAATTAGGCCTCAGAGAGAGGCAGGTGCATGCTTTTGCATGGACAAATCCCATCTGCTCTTTGAGGCTCTGATCTGGCAAAGCATCCCACTGTGACCAGCAGGTAACTACGAACTCTTGGTCCCAGGGCCCACAGAGTGCAGCAGGGCTCCCAGCCTTGTGGTTACAGCAGCCTGGCTACTGCCCTCGTGCTTTCTCTTGCTTGAGTCCCGTGTTTTGGCTACAAGAATGTTTATTACTCAGATTATCAATTTGAAACTCTGGTGGGCTCATCGGGGTTTGAACAGGGTGCTCAGTAGGGCTTTCTCAGCACTGGTGCTTTGTGAACATCTCTTCCCTTTGCACGTTTCACGTGATTAGCCCCTGGTTTGTCATTTACAGCTCCTATTTCTAACCCAGCTTGAAGCAGTTTGCATAATGTGCCTATGGAGTTGCTTTTGTTTGCCACTTTGCCAGAATGCTGTGCCAGCCTGGCTGGGAGGTGCAGCCCCTCCTCTTCTCCCAGGGCAGGGTAAAACCCACCTACAAGGTCTTGGGCAATCCCAGGGTTCATTTGCCGTGTGGCACATGTGAAAACCTGCTTTCCAAACAGGCAGCATACAACATTCAGCTGATCCTTTCTGCATAAAATCAGCATTACTCTGGCATTACAAAGAGGTGCAGGTTGTTCCGTGCTCAGCTGTAACAAACAGCAAATTCTTCACCCTTGTGACTGGGGATCCACCAAAGGAAGACGAGCTTCTTGGGTTGTTTATTACAAAACCACTGAGGACTCAATACTCGTGCAACTTCTCCTTAGAGATGACTAGGGTGTCTTGGTAGTTCCTCCCCTGCAGTGGAGGTCTCCAGCCTTATCCTGAGAAAGTAATTTCAGCCTGTGTTGCAGTACAGGTTTCCAGTCTGAGGTTCTCCATCACCACAGGGGCTCCTTCTACACGCCCAGTTGCACACCACTGCTGGCACTGCTAATTGATGGTCCACTCCAGCTGCCTCCCCAGCTGGACACAGCTCTGGGCAGCACATTGCCGTTTCTGCAGAAACACCTCAGTGGCCCCTGTGCTGTGAGTATTCAGACCTGTGCCTTCTCCCCTCAGGCTTGCAGTTGTGTGTTCCATTTAAACCCTGGTGTCAAGCCAAAACAAGCTGCTGGTACAGGGCTACAACAATCAGTTCATGTTTCCTTTATCTAATCATGTCTTTTCAAGCTGAGCAATAAAATCCCAAATAAATGAAGCAAAGTGTTAGCTCCATGCAAGTGTGGCAGACAGCTGCAACTAGGAGCTGATTATCAGGAGAGCAGCACACCAGGAACGAGCAGGTAACGCAGAGGTATCCAGAGGAGAGGTGGGGTTTAATCTAGCACAAGGCCTGCTAAGGCTGAGGGTTGTAGAAAGTAATATTAATCTTAATAATCTTGTATTTTTATCACTATTTTAATGTAAAATATCTTCATACCTGGCAGCTGTACAAGCATCAGACCCTACAGCTGTATGAACATACTGGAGCCATCACTTACAGGTTTTTAAGGTAAATGAATGCTCACCAGCCCTCAGGAATAACATGCAAACATCAGAGGAAGTTATGAATGACCTCAAACTGCTGCACGCATCACCTGGATCTCTGGGGGGGAAACAGGCTCATGGATTTTGGCTGGGCAGTGCTCACCGTGCTGGCTATCGTGGATCAACGCTAAGCTTGGTGCTCTGGAAGCACCTTGGATTTCTTTCCTGTTTAAACATAAATTTAATCTGACTTTGATACGGATGTGCCTACGAGAGAGACTCTGCACAACTGAATTCCGCAGTGATACAGATTTTTTTATCAGAGTCCAGCTGAATGTTCAGTTCACTGCTGAGCCCTCATTGCTCTCCTGCCCTGCTGTACCCTCTCAGTTGCTGCTGGAGCTGCGCTCTGGGTACAGCATCAGACCTGCAACACGCTTGGCAAAGCCAGGAACAGCAGTCACCCCTTTATAAGCAGAACTGAATGCAGCGAAGGTAAACAGACCCATTTCCCCTCCCTTTTAGCAGCAGGTCAGTGATGGGATATCTCTAATTCGCACTCCCAGCTGGCCATTGCTGAATTGCTGGGAAATGCTCAGCGGCCTGCAGGTATTTTGCCATCCTCCCCTTTCATCGCTGGTTGCTTTCAATGCTCCTGCTCTTGACTGCTGTTACCTGAGCTGCAGAGCCAGCTGTTACACTCTGGTCTTGGATGGGGTCAGAGGATTTCTGTTACCTGAGTGAACAAAGGAGTGGGCAGAACACGGAGAGAAGCTTTCACAGACGTGTCTAATCTTTGTGATGTCAGGAATTAAAAATAGGTTTGGGTTAGGGGGCAATGTAAATTCCTTCCCTCTGCTGCCTAGATCTGCTCTAGTAAGAAAATGTTGTGTGTGATTTTCAAGCAGAAGTGAATCTGTGTGACATTTACCATTTAGAACAGAGCCCTTAGTCTGTAAGAGATAAGCAGGAACAGGATTTCAGTTCAAATCACAATGTACACATACCCCTATATAAAAATGTGCTATACGCATGAACGTACACACCTGTGCACTCACGTGTTCCTGTTTGCATGCAAATAAAATTATTGAAGGCATGGACTGAAGAGAGAAGGAAAAAAGTCGAGGAAGATGGCAGATTTTGACCCTCTGGAACAAAAGCTGGTTTTAGAATGACTGCTAAGGCAGCAGCAGTGTAAAGCAGTGATGTTCCCACTACTTCTGTTTCTCCCCTAGCTAGTGCTGCTGCCTCCTTTTTGGCCTCTGCAAAATAAATTAAGCTTAAGGAAATGCTTCCCAGCATCAGTGATGCAGGACTCCTCCAGGGCTTTGCTTTGCTTGTGAGGAACAGCCTTTTCCACCACAAGCAAGCCTGTGCTGTGAAAGGCAAGTGTTAAAGGCAGCCGAGCCCACTGCAGTGCTGGGGTCTGCAACCCCACGGGAGGGGAAGCAGAGCTTTTCTCAGAGCTGTGAGCTGGCTGCAGCCGTGAAAGGCTGGTTTTGTCCCTAGCTGCTGACAAAGAGCACCAACATTTCCACTAAGCAATATTGCACAAAAATATCATTCAGTTCTGTGAATGGCAGTACTCAGAAAGACAAGAACTCTTAAAAGAACAAAAATAGAAAAATTCTGCAGGTTTGGTTTTTTTTAGGAATCATCCTTTCAAATCAGCTATGACACACCTAGCAAACATGTAAGGCTTGATAGGGCTGAGTGGTGTATTAGACTCTCTTCCCAGGGCTCTTATCTTAATTTTATCACAGCTCTCAGGAAATTAAATGCATTTTATACTGTTCCTTCATTTGAGATGTACCTGACCTTGGTCTAGATTTAGTTTTTTCCAGCTGGCTCAAATTGGACAGTCATAATCCTTCCTTTCTGCTGTTGCTGAATCTGAAATATTTGAATTAATGAAGTCTCTTGTTTCACTATCACATGATCTAGGCTGCCAAAATATTTACTTTCTCCCTGAGTGATGTACAAAGGAATGAAAATGTAAATCGTCTACGTGCTCCTTCAAGCTCTACTTTACATATAAACTACTAACCTTGCTGCCTTCTACTTTCCCAGCTCTACACTGCAACATGCAAAGAATGCTCAAATTCTGTCAAATTTTACCACAAGTAAAAATATAATCCTGGGCATGATGGGCTTTAGACCCACTTAAACTGCAAAAATCAGCTTAACCAAACTATCTGCTTATACAGTATCTTTGGAATAAGTCCCTCCAATATATAGCTTCCAGCTCACAGGATAAACCAAACGATATATTAGGACCTCGAATGAAACCATAAAGATTAGGGATAGCTAAGACTTTAAAGTCCTTCTAACATTAATTTGAAAGTGGAACCTTTCCCTAATGGGAAAGGAGAGATGAAAACCTAATAAAAATGCCTGTACTTTATGCCTCATCCAGTGAACAATCCCGTAACAAATGTTAATAGTTAAATAAGGCAAAAAACATTAAAGTGCTGTTGCTCAGGCCCTGCTGTCAGCTGGCATAAATCCATGTCTCCAATGTAGTGAAAGCCAACTTAGGAACAGCAGAAGATCTGGTCCACTGTGTTTGTGAGGGAGCAGGGAAGCTCCCTCATGAGAAAAACTTTCCTTCACATTTTCTCCATACTTCCAAAGATATGGATGGCTGGAGCCACTTTCCTCTTTTCAAGTTGCAGCCTGGTGAAAAGAGACAAATCCCCATCTGTTTGGTGCCACAGCCAAGAGGCAGGCAGCAGCCAAGGTACTCTGAGTGCCCAGGTATATGTGTTTTTGCTAGCTGTGTGCCCTAACTTCCAATAAATCAGCATTTAACAGCACAAATAATGTTGCTTCCACCCCAGTCTGTAGGAAGTACTCCACGGGTTGGGATAATTAGGTGCAAATAAAGAATTTATTGGGATCAAATCAAGGAGGTGCCTTGTATTTAGCATAAAATACACAGAAAAGGAATCTTATCTCTCCATGCTTCGCTTTGGTCTGGAGGGATCTTGAGAAATTTGATTGGGACAACAGAAAATACATGGAGTTCAAAGAAAAGATGTGCAAATTTCTGCAGCTGGAATGACAAAGGCAGATCAAGTAGAGACAGACAATATATCCCCAGAAATTGCCATTTTGGAGGTTTGGGAAAAAACCTTTCACTTGGGGAGTGCTACAAAGCTAGAGCTAGCTGTACAGGGAGGTGATTTTAGGCTCACTCTTGGTGACTTTCAAGACACAGATAGACAAAATCACATCTGACCAGTAAATCAGACTATAGATCTCCAGGGTGATTTCTGAAACAGATGTGCCATTCTTATCCACCTTCCTCTGCTGGTAAAACCTTCATTCTCCCAGATAAATGGAGCTTTTATGGTGTATCACAAAGTTCTGGCAAAGCACAGGTGTCTTTGAGCCTCTGAGGAGAACTTTTGATAAGCAATTTGTTTTCTTTGTGACAATCTGTTTTTGTTCTTCATGTCCTCTGAGTATTTCAAATATCAACACAATGAAAAAATAAAGATGAACTGATAGTAGGGTGTCTTGTGCTTTCAATACAGAAACTTTGTCTCATTTGAAAGAGGAGTTCTAGCTAGAGAGCCAAAAATCATTTATTATGGGTAGGGATACCGACAGACCTTTGCTTGCGTGAATCCAGATGGAGGATGGGCCACAGGCTCAGCTGGTGCAAGTTCAGCATCTAACAGTCAGTGGGAATATTGTGATTTACACCAGCTGAGATATGGCTTTCTGTTTCTATTTTAATATATCAGCTGAGAGAATAAATTTCTCCTTGCTAGCCTGGCACGGTTCTATTGAGATGTTTAACCACACTAACACAAGGACTGTGTTTTTAGTGCAAACCACAAATGAAACATCTTCTGTGCCATAGAAAGCACATTCTCTAGCTCAGACTGATTTTAGAGGTGCTAATTATATTAGTGTTGCAGGAACTTCAGTAATTCACTTCTAAAATCCATTTAATTTCTTTTTAATTACTCATGTTTACCAATTCCTTTAGATTCAGAAAAAGCTCAAAATTGCAGTTAGCAAAGGAGGCTTGAAGTGGAATGATTAAGAACATCTGGCATACACATAATTATACCAGGCAATTTATTCCACCATTACCATTTCACTATAGCCATGGTAATGAGCTAGGGCTGGATTCTATCACTTTTCTGAGCATTTACAAGTACCTTACTACACAGACAGCTTCACTGATGTGACTGGCAGTAATTAAAGTGTGTAACACCAAACCTTGGGAGAAACAGTGGTAGATTCTTTCCCTTGCTAAGTGGAGGTGCCAGCCCCAGATGTGTGGTCAGCTTTGTCCATCAACAGATTCGGGCAAGTTTGAGCTTATCTGAAAAAATGTTACCTGAATGTAACTAAATGTAGCTTAAGAAAAGTATGAATCAATACTAAAGTCATGTTGATTCTGCAAAGATTTTGGAAGAAAACAGAAGGAAAAAATCAGGTTATCTCACACCCTAGTGTTTCAAGGACCTTTGAAGTTAAACATTTTATTCTTGCTGTAAAATGTTACATGGACATAGAGGAGAAATGAATTCAAGGATTTTACTTTCAAACCATGCTCAACTTAATTGTCTTTTGTGGGACACTTAAAAGATTTACGTTACTTGAAATTTGTGCAAGGCCAAATTTCCAAAGCAACTCAAAGGGCTGCGATCTTCACACATAAATGCTGCCTCAGTATGGCTTTCATTATGCAGATGGTGACACTGGTTGATCAGGGTGACTCCTTGTGGCCAAGGATCTGTTAATTTTACTCCCTAACTACCATCTTTTTGATCTCTTTGTGCTTTCCAACCATTGACCAGGCACAATTCAGACCATCTCCTGGGAAGTGCCATGAGCCGCAGCGTTACCAACAGCTCCTATTCCCACGGCGCTGGGATAACACGGAAGGAAACGCCTGATAGTATCCCAGGAGGATTTGGCCAATGTCAGGAGTCGTGATAACCTAGGAGAAAACATCTCCTAGAGAGTATTTCAGGATGTCTTGACCAGTGTCAGGAGAAACCTTCAGACCGAGATGACTGCAGAGAGCCCGACTCCTTCTACACAAATTCTTAGCATAGAAAAATGAGTAAAAAAGAAATCAGTGAAATCTAGGCTCCTCTCTCTGCAACATTTCACAAGAAAAGATTGCCATCACATTAATTTAGCGTCTCGATAGGCCAATTTGAGAATTCTGTGTTATGGATTTCCATGAGACCTGATGGAAAAATCCAGTCCTACTGTACAGTCAGAACAGCTCCAGCTACAGTGAGCCAGGGCTAAATAATGAAATTTGAGAGGGATATTAGGAGTTTGAAAGTTTTGAAGTGCTCAGTCTGTTATCAGCACCACGATCCGGGGCCACCACCGCTCGCCACTCTGGCCAGCTGATGGAGGGACACCTTAGTCCAGCTCCACCCACACTGGTCAGCTGGACTGGCCACCTCCTTTCTGTGCACCAGCAAGGTCTCAGAGAAGGTGGGCTTGTGCATCCTCACAAAATCCTCTTCTCACCACAAAACTAATTACAAAAATAGTGCTGATCCAGGCCACCAGCCACTCAGCTTTATTTTTGAGGATGGCAGGTTGCACTGTGTATGCTCCCTATGTACTGCAAGTAAGCAAACCCCTCCAGTTTAACAGGTAAGCAATATTCTCCAGGACCATTTCCTTGTGCCATTTCTCCAAGTTCTCAGCTCAGGATCTTCTTTCTTTCGCTGTCTCCTGTTCTTATCATTCATTTGTTATTGGCTCCTGCCTGCCATGTGGAACTGATTTCCTTTTTCATTTAGGCAGTCTGTCAATTCTGCCACAAAATTGGCCCTTACTTATCTTTTCTTGTGGTTTTGTGTGCCTTTTGCTCCCTCTTCCTGTTTGTTCCTTTGTGCAGTTTCAAAGCACCTCACTTTGGTCTATATTACTCTTGTGAATACAAGTGACAATTTTATTGAAGATTCAGCTTTTCTTCTGTGTTCCCTGCCTGCCAAATATTGAACCAAGTTATTTCAGAGACTACTGTTCAAATCCAGGCACCAAAAAATGCATATGCTTCCTCCAGACAGACTTTATAGGATGCAGTCCAAACTTGATTTGAGTTGGCCCAGCAGCTGCCTCTACACAATAACATTAGCATTTCCCTGCATAAACTGGGTCTTAAAAAATTCATTGAAGAATGTTTTATTCTGAAAAAAACCCCCCAAACTCAACCAGAAACCAAACAAAAAAAACCCTCACAACATTTTTACATGAGATGCATGTTCCTACCTCAAATTTAGATTTCTTTCCATATATATCTTGCCTGGGCATACTTTCAAATTTCTACAAGGGAGTTTCTTTCATGCTCTTTCAAAGGCTGAATGGAAAGAATTTAATTTTTTGTTTTGTTTATTCTAGTGGCTGTTGTTTTCATGTGAAATACTTTATTGACATATTTGCATGTTTCTTGACTTATGCAAATTTTGCATCTGTGGCCAAGTCGTGATTCGATTCTTCCTTACAGAGTCAAAATGACTCCTTGTGTTTTAGTAATGGAACCCCTGATTTAAATCTGTCTAATCGAGCTGTTCTGTTCCAAGTCTGGCCTGCACAGCTCAGCGACTGTCACTTTTCCTGGTTAACGCAAGACTGTGCACTGGCACGAATGGCACCTTAGATCTTCCCTCCTGAAAACCATCTTTTGGTCATCAGTTCTTAACCCATTGAGACAACCAAGATAATTTTCAGGACACGTCTGATGAAGATGCTCAAGCACAGAACTGTGTTAGTTATCTTTACCATTGGGGTAAAGATATAAATACTGTTTTTTTGAAAGCAATATTTACTTGGATACTTCTGGCTACAGTGTCAGTCCACTTAGCAGAAATTTCATGTGAAGACAGGTCTCAATAGACCCATCAGTTGACCCTATTTTTTTTTGGAACTACAGTGTTGCTGTGAGCAGCATAAGATGAAAAACAAAAGAAAAAATTTAAAAAAGGTAAGGAGGGAAAAACAACTGAAGTTAGTAGCAAACATGGAAACCGAAAAATTAGCTGGTCCAAAGATTTTATTTCTATTAAGTGCTTGTATTCCTACTTCTCAGATAGCCCATTTCTTCCCCTGTGTAAATACAAACATGCCACGACTGTTCATTCTATCTACACTGCTGAGAGAACAGAAGTGTTAGCCCTCAACAATGGCAATTTCCATTCTTTCATCAGATTTAAACATAACCTTTATGATATTGTAAATCAGTGTTGGCATCAAACGTTGTTGAGGTGTGCTGCTTTTGGCTGGGTAGGGTTAATTGTCTTCACAGGGGCTGGTATGGGTCTGTCTTGGACCTGTACTGAGCACAGGGTTGGTAACACAGAGATGTTTTGGTTATTGCTGAGCAGGGCTCACACAGAGCCAAGGCCTTTTCTGCTTTTCCTACAGCCACTCTGATAAGGAAGTTGGGGGTGCAGGGGAGGTTGGGAGGAGACACAGCCAGGACAGGTGACCCCAACTGTTTCTCTCTGAGAATTCATATAAGAAGGGGTTGCTTGGGCTTTTTTGTTTCTGTTTTGATTGTTATGGTTTGGGGGTTTTTTTCTCACTTCTTTTTAGGTAAAAAAGGTTGAGAACAAAATTTAGAGCTTTGAAACAAGAATATAAGAGAACGGAAAGCATATTTTCCTTTGCTGTCTTAAAATAATATTGGCAAGCCTTTCTGTTTTGCTTTGTTTTGCTTTGCTTGGTTTCAATAGAAACCATGAGCACGCTAGAATTTAGCACAGGTGTGTTCTTTGGGGTTACAGCTCTGCCTTTCCCTGCTGCTATGAAAATCCACCAAGCTATAAGGCTCAGTTTAGTGGGTTTTTTCCCTGAATTTGGCTGTTGATACTTTTGAAGGTGGCAGTTTTCACCTCAGAAGATTTGCACATCTCTGACGTGCGGGATCCCTCTTGCAGGCAACCGGTGTGAAGCACTGGGCCCATGGGGCAACACCTGCTGCAGCCAGGGGGTGGTGAATGTGGAGCTGAAATTACTCTTCCATCACTGCTGAATCTCACTGTGCAGCAGTAAAATGAGTGAGCAGAAAGGACAAGATGAAGGGGATGAAACACACAGGAAACTTGAAGCACTGGTGGGGCAGGGATTGGGGTGAAGAAAGGGGGAGACGAATTTGGGAGGAAGATCCATCAAAATAACAGAATGGAGAAAGAATGAAGAGGCAAGGCAGGGGCTGAACTTGGGAGAAGGGGATAAGACAGGATTGAACGATGCAATAGGAAAAAAGAGAACAAAAAACCAGATTGGACGTGCAGAGCTGAAGAGCTCAGGCTTCTAGATGGAAGAGCAGATGAATCTAGTCGGGATTTCCAGGGAAAAACAGTGATGCTTTGGAAACTTCCATTAGAATTCTATAAGAATCTTCAGACATCCCAAAATCTGGTTATGTTACTACAATGATAAACCAAATAGGTGAAGGACAATATACTGGGCTCTGGATCAGCAGTAAAAAGACTTGATTTGGCCCAGTGAGGAGACAAGAATTGTGTCCACTTGGATGCTGAAGAGTCAGGAGGATTAGATGGTGATCAGTCAGTTAATGACCATATCACAAAATGTCTGCAGAAATGGGCTTTGCACAAGCTCTTTAAACCTGGCAGTTGCCTGGTGAGTGCATAACTCTGCACTTGGTGGTGGTCCTGGAGGATGACAGTTTTCCCAGTGTCAGGTGATGGTTTAAGGGTTTTGAAGCACTTGGTGGTGGTGGTGGTTTTCCACTGACTGTAAGTGAGCTCAATACCAAGCTGTGCTAAAAGTCTCACCCTTATTTTACATAAATTTTCCTAAGGAAAGAAAGGCTCCTTAAGGTGTGGAAAAGCAGCAGTGTCAACAAGACCATACTGAGGTAGGAAACAAAGCAGAAAAGAAGAGAAAATCTGCTATTTTTATGCCTTAGAAAATGCAATAGATAGCTATTTGGAACACTAAGGGTATTTTAAATCCATTTCACACTGCACTTAAACTTGTTCCATTTAAGAATTAGCTGATAACACCATTTTCTATCTGTCTTTTTCCTCTTCGTTGATGAATAGAGGCAAGGAAGTCTTTATCAGTAAATAATAAAGCAATTATTTTTTAACAATTTCAATTTCTCAGTTGAAATAAATAATGAAACAATTGTTTTTCTTGAGTCCTTTACAGAAAATCAGCACACTCTGTCTCTGAAACATGATCTGTGTAGCTCACAGGCTTTTGCTTCTAGCCACAACAAAAAGACCTTGCTTCCCTCTTTACCATTGCTACCACTTGCAAGGATGATAAATACTTTAACTTCAGCAACTGATAACCTCACATCAACCTACAAGGTGAACCTGAACTGCTTGGGTAGCACAGCTTTTAGTTTAAATCTCAAATTCTTCCTTTATTAAAATACTTCCTACCTTCTTTGTCTGTACTGACATTGTTCTCTCTGCAAGCACCCAAACTGCAAGTGGCCAGACAGATAAAAAAGGACACAAACATGGGACAGCACAGCACATTTCAAACATGCCATCAGTCATGTAAAAAGTGCCATTTTTGGAGGGAGTGGGGTAGGAAATTATACTGTTAAATTCAGCTGACTTGGTGTTGCTGATTTAAACAATGAGCCCAAAGAAGCTCTCCAGGTTATTGATTTCTGCGATGCGTTGTATGCATTTACGTAAATCTAATTAAAACCCTGTGCCTAACCCAATTACGAGCTATTCCCTTAAAGCAAGTTTTATATTTATCTAAGCCAGGCTGCGCCAGCTGTGAGAAATAACCCTGGATTTGCCTATAGTTATTGTGTAACAGCTGAAGTGGTCAGAGAAACATACTGGGGATTTCGCCTTTTTCCCAATGGATCACAATCTTGTGGATCAGGACTGGTTTTGGCTTTTTCAGGTCACTGAGTTGTACTGCATTGGTATATTTCTGCTATCAGATTGCTCGGGACAAGTTAAAGGAGAAACTTAAGATAAAGTTTCAGCTTTAGGGTAAGGGTTGGCTGAGGGACAACAGAAAACCCTCTATAAAACCCAATACTATGCATAAGACTTCCCACAGTAGTTCCACACCATGGTTCTGACAGTAATAGACTATGTATAATCTTTTCTAGCATTGGGTGAAATATAAGATTCAGGAGGACAAAACACTAGACTGAACTTTTCTTTCCAGGAGTAGATCCAGCTCTGAACCTCCTTGTCTCCTCCAGGAGCACTTTGAAGAAGTGCCCTTACTCAAGGCTCAAATCTATGCTCTCCACAGTTTAGGAAGAAGAGCTATCACAGAAGAACCCTTCCTAAGCCTGGGGAAAGGGAGAAGGAGAACACCTCTGGTTGAACCATGTAAGAGAAGGGGCAGTGAAGCAGGAAAGCCCAGTTAGGCATGTGCAGAGTCAGAGAGTGAAGAAGGGGAAAGGAGAAGATAGGGAGGGAGAGCACTGGTGAGGGTGAAACAGAGCCAAAAGTGACTCTGAGCAGAGCCTGAGTGGGACAGCGCAGAGTGACAGAGGGAAGAAAGGACACAAGATTTTCTCCAGTTAATTATACACTGTTCATCACTCTAAGGCAGGAATTGATGCTGTCAGGTGGAAAGCCCAGGTAAATTCTCACCTGTGACTCTCAGTAAATTATTTTTCCTTTCCTTTCTCTGTTTCCATGCTCTTGGAGACAGCTTAGCTGGTCAGCAGCTTAGAAACTATCCCAATCCAAGTAGAACTTTCCCAAGCAAGACTTCAGCTCCCAGCACAGTGCCTGCAGAGGCAAAGCTGCTGCTGCAGAGCAGCATGACAAGGAGCAGTCTCTCCTCGTGCGACCTTTACGCGTGGGCTTAGAACAGTGCTGCAAGCATCCCCCTGGGGCAAATGAGATTGACATGGCAGCTGAGCACATGTACTACCCAACTCCAGGATTTCAAACTACGTGCCACTTCCTTCCAGTTGGAGACGAGTTTATGAGCTTGACCAGGCAATAAAAGCTCCTCTCTCCATGCTAATGAAATGTCCAAGTCCTAATGGATTAGTAGTTTTCATGTCAGATTATATATGCATCTTTTGCTGATAAAGACAGAGAAGTCACTCCTATTAGGCTTTCAGATTCTGTTAGTAAAAATACATCTCAACAGAGCTCAGTGCCTATGGGATGCAAAGAGGACAGAAAAGGCAGTAACACGTGATGGTGGGCTGCTCAAAAACTCTGCTTTCCTGCAGCTGGCCAGGACACAGTCAGGCAATGTGCAGAAAGCTATTGCTGATGTGGAGAAACCCTGTGGACACTTTCCTAGAAGACCATGCACAGCCCCAGTCCCCAGAGCTGTTCTGCAACCATGGTCAGATATGGGGCCCCTGAAGCCATGAAAAATTCTCCCACTCCCTTCAAAGAGTCCTATTGATTCCAGAAGCCACTCCACCCACCTTTTTGTGAAGCCTCTGAATGGTGATCCCAAACTCAATTCCTCGCGAGGAACTTTCCACCCTAAAGAACTGCAAGCATTATTTTGGGATACAACACCAACACCAATTCCTCCAGAAAGCTGCCCGGGCCGTATCTGTGCTGCTAAAGGAAACAGCCTCAGACACCAAGCCCAGGTGGAAGCAGCCGGGTCACATCTATGCTGTTTAGAGCTCACTCTTTCTGTCCTGGATTTGTCTAGAAGTGAGTTGCACGGGTTGACAACAGAGTTGAAGAGTGATTTAACAGCCAAGCAATGTCGACAACAGATGTCCAGCACTTAAGCTGGTTCTGTGCCTTTCATTTAGCAGCACTGATACTCCCCAGGAGCCTGGCAAAGGCTGGGACATTGCTCTGTGGTTGGACTACACTGACACAGTGACGCTGGAGAGCGAGGTCCCTGCACAGGGTGGTGACACAGCGCAGCCGCTCCAGGGCTCCACTGGCAGCAGTGAATTCCTGGCTGTGGATCCCCCACCTGCAGCTCTCCACAGGTGCCCAAATGCTGCATCTGAGGGCCTGAATCCCCCCTGCAGCAGTGCCTTGTCATCCATCCCTTTGTGCTTTGCAAGCCAAACCTTCAGTGTCTCCTCTGTGGAAGTAGTTCAATAACGTGTAGGACAAAATTAACTGAACCAGAGGGTACTTTGCTGTTATTTTGTACTCGTGGCAGGGGTTTTGTTTGTTTGGTTGGTTTTGGTTTTGGTTTTGAGGTTGTTTTTTTTTTGGACAGTTTTGCATTTGTTATTTTGGACCTTAATACAGTGATGCCATTTTCCATTTCAATCAGTGCTCCCGCTTGCTCCCCCTCTTCCATTTCTGACTGAGTCCAAGGTAACTTTTAGAAAGGAAGGAAAAGTGATAGATGAATTATGGCATTTGAAGCTGGAGAAAAAAATTCTGGAAGGAAAATGTAATTAAGAAATAAATTGAAAAATGGAAGCACCTGTGATACAGTGACCAGGAATGATTATTTTAGGGGGGAGACCATCACAGGCAGCTTAATTCCATTTCATTCCGTAGCTTTGGGATTTGGACTGTTTGTTCATTTATTTGGATAAATGGTAAGCCTATTCTACTTGCACTGTTAGATGTAATGAGTATTATTTTACATTTAATTAAAATACTGACACATTCCCACCGATAGGAAAGTTTCCATTGCTTTTCAGAAAGTGCTGGGTCATTTGATTTATAAGACATAGTTATTAACTGCTCAGCAAATACCTGGAATGGAAATAATTTACCTTTTTGGGAAAAGCACTACCGCTCCTGTAAAAACAGAGGTTTCAAAGAGACTGAAATGTCTGGAAGAAATTCAAAGTGGGAAGGGAAAATTCGCAGGAGAGTGACTGCAAAAATGGTGGTGACATTTTGAGTGTCATTTGTATCAGTCATTTTGATCAATGGCTGATACAAATGTAATTGTACGTGGAAATGTGAGTACACTGGGACAGGAAGCACTGCCGAACCTCTGTAAAGTTTGGATTCAGTAGCTGAAGTGGGATGAGTTGCAATAAAAGTTCTGATATCTGAAAAATGACAGAAAGGGACTGAGCCAAAGCTTTCCCCAGTCTGAATTTGAAAGGTATAAAGGGAAACCTTTTCCTGGGTGAGTTTGCTACTGTTACAGTAGCATTTAAAGTTGCTTCATTGCTGTGGGAGAGGGTGAACAGAGCAGGAGACAAATCAAAAATTCACCCAGAGCTCAAAATTAAAAGTCAGAGAAGTTCTGCCCAACAGCAACACTGTGCTATAACTCTCTTCCAGCTACCTCCTGACATTTCTTCTTCTGCCCAACAGCAAAACTACTCTTCCCAATACCAGGACTCTCATTCCTACCAAAGATTGGCTAAACATCTAGAAACTGGGAGGAGGGCAGTGGCTCTCTCTGGAAATGCCTGCTCAGTTCAGAGCTACACCCAACAAACTTACAGGATTGAGGTCTATCTTTCCGGGTGATGTTTTAAAAATAAAGCAACTCCATTTTCCAGGGTTTCTGCCTTTTGGAACAAGACAGGAACTGGAGAGCTGCCACAGCTATCTCTATGCTACAAAGGAAGAAACAGGTCCCTTTGTGTCTTGATGGACTCAATCATCACTCTGTGATGGAAGCATCCAGGAGATACCATGGTGTGATGGGAACAGACTCTGTCCTGGGATGCTCCATGAGCATTAGAGCTTGTCTCCAGTCCCTCACGCTTGCAGGGCCCACTCACAGGACCTGGAAGAAAGGTGCCATGGAAGATCTTGTCTAATAACACAGAAATACATTTGTCAGATGGATCTGAAACCATCCCTTCACCACAGAGCACTAAACTCTGTCACTACTTTTTTCCAGAGGTGCAGGAAACTCCTGACCTCTTTTCTTTTAAATTATCAGAGGCACAGGTAGTCTTTGGTAGAAATTAACACTGTGGCATAAGAAAGGCTGCCAGAATGTGCCAATATTCCTACTTCCTAGACAAGCTAGATTTTTTTAAAAACCTCTGAAGACAGAGGGATGTCTCATGTCTAATACTTTTACCTCAAATGATTCCACCATGCCTTAGTTGAAGGGCTGAAGAAAAACGTGTCAGTGATGAGCAAATCAGTGAATACAAGTACTGTAAGTGATTTCAGTTCACAACTTCTAACAGCACTTTCAGTATGCTGTTCACTTCTGTGCTGTTACATACTTACGAATACAACCTCAAGAGCTGAAAAAAAGGGTTGAAGCTGCATAATCCCACCAAAGCATCACAAGGAAAACCAGGGAAATGGATGAGATGATATTAATCTAGTTGCTGGGTTTATTAAATCTAAAGTACTTGTAAAAAGTGGAGACAAAAATTTTAAAATTGATGCAATTAATTGTCACCAGAACTCTGAGTGTTTGAGACAGCAACGCCCTCCATAAAGAATAACTGAGATGAATTTATAGCATTTATTTTGTCCTAAGCTTTCATGAAAAACATGCATAGAATCTGGTTAGGAGAATCTGGTTGGAAGGAATCTAGAACTGGTGTAGACAGCAATGTTGCAAGCACTGGTGTCTCTGCCTCCAGAGCTGGGAAGTTTATTCCGGATGTGGAAGCTTTTCACACAGCAACTCTGGAACTCACAGCAGTTTAAAGTTTTGTGGAAGTGTTTCTACACTAGAAAAAATTTCACTTTAGCAGATTGAAACCACATTACGAGGATAAGGATGTACTGAGGGGAAAAAAATCCAACGCCAACCCAACACACATAAGTGTTTTCAAAACAAATATTTCAATATTTTCAATATTCAACAGAATCCCAGGCTCATGGAACGGATGAGGCTTGAAATATCCCTGGAATCCACCTAGTCCCACACTCCCATGCTCAACAAGAGTCTCCTAGAGCAGGCTGCTCAGGGCTGCTCATCTATCAAGCCTGTTTTTCACCCATTCCCCCAGAACTCCTGCATTTTACCAAAGTCCTCAGTTGTTTCTGAAACAAACACTGATGGTCAGGACCATGGATTTGTTAAAGTTACAATATGAAGTTTATTGGAACAAGCTCTGTTTCAATGTAGTTAGGAATGTATTGGCTGATGCCAACAGCTACAGCTGTCAGAGGAAGTAGAGAAAACCTGGGTAGTTTTAACCATTTGTTTCCCAAATATCTGGCTCGGTGAAATCATGGGGAGTGGGTGGTCTTTGATGGACTGTGCAAAGTACATGCTCAGAGTGGACTCATTGATGAATGTTCATTTTTAGTACAGTGCTCTGGGCCAGTACTGAGCTCTTGCTATGGTTCTGTGAGTCTCAGCCTTTGAGGGTCTGCAGGGCAGCCCACAGCCACTGCTTTGATGGGAAGATTTCTTCAAATGACCACTTGATGTCACTTGACACCATGCTAATAATCTTGTTGAAGTCCAGTTCTGGGCAATAACTAAAGGCTCTTAGAATAAGGTGCCTGAAAATGGGAAAGCAAAGTGCTAAAAAAGTCCTATAAAAAGGTCATATTTCTTTTGCTTACTTGTTCTTTTAAACCAATGTTGCCAATTGACAAATTACTTAAAAATCCACAATGTCTTTTGTCCAGAGAATCCCAGGATCATAAAATCATTTAGGTTGGAAAAGACCTCCAAGATGATCAAGTCCAACGTTTGACGTTTAGTTTAGTTTAGTTTGACGTTTATTGACCACCTTGTCAACTAAACCATGGCTCTAAGTGCCACATCCAGCTGTTTCTTGAATCCTCCAGGCATGGTGACACCGCCAGAGCCCATTGCAGTGCTCCACAGCCCTTTCCATGAATAAATTTTTCCTGATGTCCAAGCTGAGCCTCCCCTGGCACAGCTTGAGGCCATTTCATCTCATCCTATTGGTGGTTGCCTGAGAGAAGAGGCCAACCCCCACCTTGGTATTGGTGCCCACTTTTTCCTCCAGAAACGGTTTAGAGTTAATCACTAAGACAAAGGTTTACTAAATTAGGATGTGTTCCTCACTTTTTGGTTGCCCAGTTCTGAAGAGGCATCACAGAGACACAGATGTTTCTGGATTACCCTTGCAAAAATAAGATTCCATCAGCAATCTGGTGTCACCAGTCCCTTCGAAAGTTTTGGCTAAGCCTTAGATTTTTCTCTTCCCTATTGCTTCATTCCTGACTGACACAGAGAATTTCACATTTCCCATGCACGTGAAATACCAACTCTGAAAACTAATGCGAGATTCCATATTTCCTAGTCTATCTAGTCCGAAGTAAAGTGAATTATTGTTCCCGGAAAATGTTTTTCATACATCAGCATGACCTGAATCCTAATAGAGTCACATGATCAGGGCCTTAAGGTCTCTCCTCTTCCGCTTTCTGTTTATGTACTGCTGGGACATTGGTTCATTTGTGATAGAAGCCTTGTCCTGAGACTTGTATATGTTGGTTTTATGTCCTGGTATTCACCAGCCAGGTGGTCCTGCACAAAAATAGATCTGTCTGTAAAACAAATGTTAACCCAGAATTTTTTCAATCCCGGAGCTGGTTGAAATATTTCAGCCAGAAGAAATTTTCCCTGCAGTTTCACTGCTTCTCTGGATACTGTTTTCAAACTATTATTAGATAGAAAAAAAAAAAGTAAATGACTTATTGAGGTTGTCCCATTTTGTTTTGAAAACGTCATAAGATATTTGTTCTTACTTTAATCAAAGCAAAACGAATCAGCCATATTGAACTATATTTATAAAATATTTTATATTGGTTTTGATGTCTTTTTAGCATTTGAGTGGTTTCAAATTTAAATAGCTTGGAAACTCTGTTATCCTAAATTTTGGAGAATAGAATAGGTTCTGCTTCTTGTTTGCCTTTCAGCATTGGTATTTATCACAGAAAGAAATAGCCAGCTCAGTCTTGTAAATGTTGGGCACTTGTTGTCATTTATGACATGTTTTATTTGGAGACCACACAGTTTCACCAGGTAACAAGCTTTTCCTTGGCAAGGCAGTCTAAATCTGTACCAACAGGCCGGTGACATTCCTCATTCGCTGTAATCAACTGAAAACAGCAGAAATTCACTCCTTGTGCTTGAGGGCTGCCTAAGCCCTTGCAGGTATCTCACTTATGATTTGTTGTGCCTTATCAGCTATCACTCTTCCTGCCCTGACTCCCCATTCTTGGCTAGAGCCAGAATGAGCCGTGGCAGGTCCTCCTGTGAGGTGTGGTGGGCGAGAGGCTGGGCATGAGCTGGCAATGTTCATTTTTAGCCCAGAAAGCAAATCTCATCTCGGGCTGCATCCCCAGCAGTGTGGGCAGCAGGGCCAGGGAGGGCATTCTGCCCCTCTGCTGAGAGCCCACCTGCAATGCTGCATCCAGCTCTGGGATCCCCAGCACAGGAAGGACATTGGATTGTCGGAGCGAGTCCAGAGGAGGCCACCAAGATGATCAGAGGGGTGGAGGACCTCTGCTATGAGGAAAGGCTGAGAGCATTGGAATTTTCTTTTCCAGGAGCACCTGGAAAAGAGAAGGCTTTGGGGTGATCTAATTACGGTCTTCCAGTACCTGAAGGGAGCCTACAAGAGAGTTGTGGACAGAAAGGACAAGGGGGAATGGCTTCAAATTGAAAGAGAGTAGGTTTAGATTAGATATTAGGAAAGAATCTTTACTGTGAGGGTGGTGAGGCGCTGGCACAGGCTGCCCAGAGAAGCTGTGGCTGCCCCATCCCCGGGAGTGTTCCAGGCCAGGTAGGATGGGGCTCTGAGCAACCTGGGATAATGGAAGGTGTCCTTGTCCAAGACAGGGGGCTTGAACTGGATGATTTTAAAAGTCCCTCGCAACCTAAACCATTCTCGGTTTCTATGATTCTACAACTCCTTCAAGAAACACGAGGGAGATGCAGAACCTTTCCACAAACCTTCAGGGATTGAAGTCATATGTGTAACGTCCATAACTGTCCATAATAAATTTATCTCTACTCAGAAGCTGAGATTCTCTTTTCCTTAATGCATGCCAAGCCAGTAAATCCCCAGAACTGGTTGTCTGTACACACAACATGAAGTTTTCTGGAGAGCTCTTTGGTGGCACTGAGTGGAGCCACAACTTGGAGGCACCATCCATTAAAATATGTTGCTCCAATACTGAGTATTGCCATGGTTGGGACAAGGGGAGGATGGTCAGCAAGAGGGCCAAGTTTGCAGGTTTCCAAGCAATCCGAACTTAATTTGTTGTATAGTGAATCTGTCTGTAAATTTGGGCTAGCTGTGACTCCTTCAAGAGGACAAAGAGCATAAAAATGAACTTTACGTAGCAGACATAAGCACTTTTTGGACATTTTGAACTCCTTTACTTTCTACAGGAACAATAAGCTGGAGCATTTTCAAAGATCAAGACATAATCATGCTTGAGAGAGGTAGGAAAGGTATCCTCCACTCTCTCATGTCTGGAAGATGGTGTCTTGAAAACCACAGTTTTTCTGTTCGGGGTCATTTCTAGATTTCTCCACCTATATCACAGCTCAGACCCATTTCCAAAGTTCTGGTCCCCAAAGAAATGAAAGAATAAGAATATGATTATTGTCATTAACTCTCTTCCTTAGGGATGTAACTTTAGAGACAGACTGCCTTCCAGCGCCATCCTCTCTAGCTGCCAGTGTTTGCAGCTCTCTAAGTGCTTTATAATCTTAGTTTCTGCAAACACTGTGCAGATATTGGTGATTTATTCCTGTAATTACTGTGCTCTTGAAGCTGTACCAAGTGGAGTGTGCAGTTCTGTGCTAAACATTGCAAGTTAAATCCCGCTGGTCAGGAAGGAGAAAAGCAGCACCACTGAAGGCTGTCTAAAGCACGTTTCAGCCCTTGCTTGGCAGTCCATCAAGCAAGATGGTCCACAAGGCAAAGATGAGAGAAGGAAACACACACAATCCATCTTCTTCCAGCGCAGGCAGTGCGTGCAAGTTATTTATCTCGTGCTTTAAATCGTGTCCCTTGTCCCATTGCTTTAAAATGAGAGCTTATGACAATTTCTAGGCGCAGGAAATTTCGCTATTTCACTGCAAATTGGAATGAAAACTGCAAGTATTTTAAGAAATCGTGAAAATAATTGGTAAAGCCACTTTGTTGCAGCCACAGTTGGGTTCCAATGCAGCCCAAGATTTGATAATGGTGAAAACTGACAGAAAGCAAAAGCTTAACAGAAACAACAGATATAATGACCATATCCTATCAAAACAAAACGTTCTGCAGACACAGAAGTGATAGAACCATCTGTTCCCATAGAAAAGCATATTTGCAGATATTTTTTGTTAAAAGTAGATGTGAAAATGTATTTATTTACTTAACTTGGGACTCCTGACCTCATGGGTTAGGTGACAGTGCACTGTGATCTTAATAGAAAATGAAAAGCAGGAGTCACCCAGGCAACGTATTGCTGGAGCCAACATCTTCAGAACCAGAGCATGCCAGTGTTCTCTTTCCTCCCATCAGGTTTGCAACCCAAAAAGAAAGGGGTTGGCACTTGCCTGGCAAATTGTTCAGCTCCCTCAGCCTTTCCCCATAAGAGAGGTGCTTCAGTGCCCTAACAACTGGAACATAAATCCAAATGTCACTATTTCAGCTCAGTGATGTTGTGTATTGGATCACCAGTTACCCGTAATTATTCCTCTCATTAGCAACTATTACAGTGCATTTTCCTTCCCATTTTTTTTCCAGCTATGTTTCCACTTGCATTAACTCAAAAAACTCTAGGGCTAAATCTGGTCTTGGAGAGTTGTAAATCAGGCCAGAGTTGTAAATCAGGTGTCCACACTGGTGTAACAGCCACGTAAATGAGATTGGAAGAGACTTGCAATTTTGTTCTGTGGAGAGAAAGCTCTTTGCTTTTTCAGCAAGTTAACTTAGCCTTCCTTCTGAGAGATGACCACACTTAAATACGAATCTGTGAGGAAGCGGAATGAGCCCAACACACAGCAAGCTCTGAATGCAAAGCAGCCATAAGCAGCTGTCCCAGCAAGCCAAAAATCTGAGGAACTGCACTAGCAATAGTTAATGTTCTATTGAACACCTTTGAACTGTGATGAAGCAAGCCTTGGGAAGACTATAGCTTTGGATAAAATCACAAATTAAAATGAAAAATTGTGGCATAGGTTCACAGCTGTGTTTCATGTCTGTGCTCATTTGAAGGAAGCAGATTCGAAGGCAGTGGTGGAAAGCAATTTATTTACTAGATGTACTCTGGCTTTCCACCCAAAGGCATCAGGAAGGCACACAGGTAGTTCATTAGGGTTGACGATATATGGTGATGCCTTTTCCTGGTCTTAAAAATTAAGAGCCAGACATGGTTAAAGGAAAAAGGGTTTTTACCTCAGTATTTAATAAGGATCCTTACGGTGCACCACTTCGCCAAGGTGGCATGCGCCGAAATGCACCCACACGATAGATCACGTTTACCATTTTGTAGACCTTGCACATTAGCATATCTGACACAGATTCCCCAATGAGAGGCTTGAATGGATAGCGTGATATCCCCCCATCCTGAGGAATTCCCCCTGGATGGGCCTATCTTAGTTTACAGGGTGTGTTCTAGAAAGGACCTTGGTTTCTCAGGATAGCTTCGGGCTTTCCGGCCTCCAGCTGCGAGGCCCCCAGGATGTTTGGTCTCCTGGCTTAACAGAATATTAGGACTATGCTAGGTTATCAGACTTAAGGAATTACAAGTATGCATGCTAAGGGCACTGAGGATACATAAAAGCTATATAAAAGGCATATATTAAATGTATATAAAAGAAGAGGCAAAAAATTGTCATGGCATCAATGGCAACTCAGTTGCAGACATTTACCTTACAACTTCTCATACCAAATTCTTGCCAAAATTTCTTATCAACACATACAGTCAATTAATGGAGATGGAGAGCAGGAAATGCCGTCCAGAGTTCTCCCTGCAATGATCAAACACAACCAAGTGTCGCTCCACACAATTCCCCCTTTCCAAGCAAAACTCCATTAGAATTTCAGAACTGGGTATGCCCAAAAGCCACATAAATCACCCTGGGATGGTACAGCACAGACCTCCAGTGTGCTGAAACTGATGCCTCACCAGGGGCTAATCAAAGGATCTCTTGGCTGTGTCTACATTGACATGGCAGTGCAAAAAGGAAAACTAAAATAAATAGCTAACTCAAGTTCTACATCAGAGATAGGATCCTGAGCCTTATAAAACCAGGTTCCCTGTAACTGCCTCCCGTCTCTGTAGCTCAAGAGGTGACCTGCACAATATTCATCGTATGGCACACGTGGAGGGGTCATGTGTTAAAGCTCTGAAAGAATGGATGGACCAGAGGATGCTGTGATGTTCTGTACACCTGACAGTGGGAGGTCTGTCATCCTTGAGCCAAGAGTCCTTCCATCCTCAGAGTGACACTGCTCCCCACAAATTGTTCTGGGCTGAGGTACACCCTTACTAAAATCTCTTTATAATCAAGAATTTTGGACCATAAATCCCTCCACTCTGACAAACACAGGAAGTGACACCCAGAAATCAGCCCTGGAAGGAGGTAGCTTTTGGGAGGAGAAGTATGCAAGTAGTGGTTTCCCTTTTCACTTGTCAGAATCTGATTTCTGTGTTGATTATGTGTTTGACACAGAGACAGGTCTCAGTAATTAATATCTTGTGTCAAGCTCATCTTACAGGGCTGAAATAAATAACGTGAGTGCCACTGTGGTTCATTTGAACTACTGAACTCTGCATCATTTTCAGAAGGAGAATGCAGGCTGACTGTATTTACAGGGCAGAAAGCACTGGAAACCACCTATTTGTTTTCCTGAGAGCTTTCCTAGGGCACACATCTGCACAGATTCGATTTACAAAGGATTTTTGAAAGCCAGGATACCACTCTAAAGTGCACTGTGAAGCACTATGAAGATATCAGACCTGCTATTTTGTAAAAGGAATACATATTCTTCCTGGTCCCTCTGGAGACAATCTGCTTTGTACCTGCTTTGCTCCTCACCTTTTCAGTGCTCCTCTTCTTGGACTCCAAATACTTCTCAGATTTCCTTGACTTGTTTAATACCCACAGGACCACGTGTGGGCTACATATTTGTCCCTAAAAAACACTTGACTGATCATTTCCTCAGGCCTTTCATGAGCTGCAACATCTGCAGTGCAAGAACAGTAAAGGTAGTGAGAAACCATGCAAAAATCTGTTCCTTTCCTTTCAAGAATATCTGAGCCAAGGAAGCCTCATGCTCAGAATATGGCTGTTCCCCATATGAGGAACTCAAGTTGCCTTAAAAGGCATAAAGCAAGTGTAAAATCCTGCAGTGAATCAGAAGAGGGAAGAGCGAGGGCAGCGGACACCACAGACTAAAAAGTCAGGCCTCCTGCCCTTCAGAAGTCATAGAAAATGGGGATGAAAGCAATGGGAGAGGAGAGGTGCTTGACAAACTAAGGAGATCAGTGCTTTCCTGACTCCTTGCTCTCTGTTGGTCGGCAAAGCTCAGCAGGATGAGGTCAGTCCACAGTATCCCCATTTTCAGCCAGACACAAAGGGAATTTTCTGGTTTTACCACAACTTTCTAAGGAGTTTGCTGGCTGCAGCTGTCTCTCTTTGGCCGCAATAGTTTCATTATTATGTTTTCTCATGACTTGGTACATTAGTTCCTGAATATTTCATCTTTTTGCCACATGGTGTGTCCATCCCTAAATACGCAGAAACTGAGTGAGACTTGCAGACAAACTCTTCCCAGACCCAACAGAGGGCACTTGATCCTGAAGGTGCTGGGGACGGATGGGGAGCACACTTCTTTTGTGTCCTTGTGACAGGTGACATCCAGGCGGCCTAAATTCTGCTCAAGTCCCAGAACTGCTGCAGCCTGTCTGCTTCCCAGCACTGCTTAACCCTTGAATCTCAGCATGCTCTGAGGTGGGCAGAAGGTTCCTTGTATGTCCACAAGAAAAGGCAACGCTTCCTTGACTAAACTATTGTGCTTGGGCCTCCAGAGCCCCAAAATGTTATGTTTGGTGAAAGACACACTCAGTAGGGCAGTTGCCTCAACCAACAGTCAGAGGAGGAAATAACCTCAGCTGCAGGTCTTTGCTTGAAGGGGCTCCATTCCATCTCAGCTGGCTCTGTAAGAGCACCAGAGCCACCTGGCTACTGTGGGATGGGGCTGCCTGGTGGGTGAGGATGGGGACTTGCCTGCTGCCTTTCCTGGGACATGGAGTAGCCAGGAGAACAGCAATTACAGGGCAGTGGAGGGGCAACTTGGAGAGAAAGCGACCTTGACTCCCAAATTTGGACACTTAGATGCCTGTGTGGGGTCTGGAGCTGATCCAGCTGGATTTTCTCCTGGCTGTGAGGGCCTCGTGTCAGATGCTGACAGCTGAGCTACTTCTGTGGTTGGTGCAAGGACAAACTTCAGCACTGCTCAGGAGAGATGAGCCCAATGAACCAGCTGAGGGCAAAACACTTGCATGGACCTGACATTTACTTTTCAGAAAGTATTTTAATAGATGTTTTATATTTCTGCAGTTTACTTCTGACTAATGATTTGCTTCATGCCCCCAGAATTGGGGCAGAAGTCAGACAGGCAGAAACTAATGCAATGAAATTGGTTTAATGTCCTCCACAGCATTGGAATAAAATTTGAACAGTGTGCAACAGAACTACAGATAGTACATTTATACTGAAGTGGAAGAAAGAAAATTCTTCACTCATCAGGAGTGCCCTAAAATAAGCACAGCAATATCAAAGCCAATTAGGGAGACAGTGATGTAATTCAAAGACAAAATAAGGAGCATTCTGTGATGTGGTTTATGAACAATTTATCACCACATTTTGGCTCCATCAGGAATAGAGTCCAATAAGCTACTGGCTTCAACTTACCTTTAGATCTCTATATCTGATTCAAAATGATAGAGCCGGGACCTGACAGTGGTGATAAAATGAACTGTTTCTAATTATTCAAGCTCAACAAAGGGTTTTCTAACAAACACATTGAATATATTAAACTGAATTCATTTTCTTTGATGGATTCCCAGCACTACAAAAATCAGTAGATCAGTGGAGTGAAAAAAAAGAGAAAAATCTGTGTGTTGAAGTGACAGCATAAATCCATAACCAGATACAGAATTGAAGACCCCCAGCAGCATGGGAAGGGAGCACATTAAGAAAAACAGAGGATGACCGCTGCCGGAGGAAGGAAAGGAGTGTGGATATTGTGCACCCTTTGCCTAGGGCACCAAATTAAAACAAAATCCCATGTTTACTCGAAAAGATCATTGCAGCAGTAGAGGACTTTGAAAACCCTGTTTCAGACAAGAGAAACCATGGTGAGTGTGCTGGAGATGCTCAAACTCATCAAATACAAAACGAAGGGGCACTTGAGGAAGGCTTTAGCACGGAATAAACAGGCAAGTGCACACATAAAATTTCCCTCATCTTTCCTTCTACAAATCAAGAAGATACAGCAGGACAGATTACAAGCCTGGGCCTGGTTTTGAGTGAGCTGGAGGCCAAGGCCAAGGATTTGTTTGATTTCTGATTCCAGACTCACATTCCCGACTCTTAGGAGTGAGGCTTCTCAGGGAGACATTTAAGAGCAGGACACAGCAGCCAGACCAGGTATTTCTCGCTGCAGGATTACAGAAAGTGAAACATCATCAGTGAAATGGAACTGCATCAAGGTCAAGTCACCCTTTCCTATTGCAAAGATGCTTTGAGGATTGAGACTCTTTGATGTTACTGTTGGAAAAACCCACAGGCAGGTGGTCCCAATCTGTCATCCAGTGATTTGGACACCGGTCCACCAAATCCCTGCTTCCCACCAAAATTTTTCTCATGAATGAACCTGAGCACCAGCAACATGCTAAGGGACACTTTGATCCAGGTCTTTCCATCAGTTGTCACTATGTCTTGCTTGTCCCAAACATGGTGGGACACACAGGCTAATAGGCTGCACGATCACCAAGTAATCTTTTAAACTTCTAAACTTTGGTGCAAAGCCTGAAGCTTGCTCTGTAGAAAGCCAACCTTGGTATTCTGCAACTTAGCCAGAAACGTTCTGCAATTGCAGCACATGAAGCAATCCCCACTCCAATGACACAAGGAAGAAATGCAGACTCTGATTTCCACTGCACAGGCTGGAAAGAGAAGCACTGGGGGATACTGATTGGGCTACAACACACAAGGAGCTGCAGGCAACCATCACACGGGATGGGGACAAATTCCTCACACCATGATAAACGAAGAAAGCAAACAACTACATTTGTTTGGAACCTTCAACATCTCTCTGTGTTCAGAGGATCCTCAACTTCTGAGTCCCATTTCCTTTTGTTGAACTGCTCAGCTTCTCCATTCCTTCCTTTTTTAGGAAGACTGATTCCTTTTTTCACATGCACTCCTGGTTATAAACCAAGCAATTGTAACTAAACTTGCTGCAACATGGTTCATTCATTCTTTTGAGTTTCTTAGCTGCAGAGCCACCACAAAAAACCCCCAAAACTCAAAGTTGAAGAAGTAATAATTTTAGTTACATCATCAAGGTGAAGGGCTGATACATTCCCTACTGAGTGACAAATTAAAATAAGCCTAAAGCAACAAGAAATTTCTGACTTTTCCATGTGTGTTTTTACTTCCATGTCTCTGGTGGCTACCTACAAGGTAGGTATGTCAAAAGCTTCCCTTAACTCTGAATTTCAAGTCTGAATTACATTATTAGTGTCAGCAGATGCTCCACCATGCTTGTTTAACTCATGCATCATGGATCCTGCCTGCCAGGCTTCCTGGGATGCTTGTCTGAACTTGGACAGGAGAATATTCCATCTCGAGGAACCCTGTGGGAACTGGGGAGTCCTTGGTCAGCATGAAGGGATTCAGCCTCAGTTGTGTGAGTGTGTCTGAAAATAAAAACCTTCCTGCTGCAGTCCCTTCTGAGGTCACACCACCAAGTCTCACATCGCCTGTGTCTCCTGCTCCCTCATTAGGCCCGTTCCCATCATACTGCATCAAATTTTCACTGGGCAGTCAAGCTAAACGAAGAGAATAATTAGCTCAGATGATCTTCCAGAAATGAAGAATAATCAGGAAGGATGGGAAGACTTACAGACTGCGCTGTGGCGTTTCCCCACTGCCACCATCCTTGTGTCACTGGTGCCGACAGGACGTGCAGTCCTGCCTTCCCAAACTGCAGGGCCATTACAGCAGTGAATCGATCTGTACACCTCTACCTGCCTTCAAGCCTGTGAGTAAATCCTGCTGCTGGCTTTGGAGTAAAAACTGTTCCCAGTTTTCTGCCTGCCACTCCACAGACAGTCAGACCCCAGCATCTGTAGCACTCAGCCAGCAGCAATCAAAGCCACGCACTATTCTTTGCCACTTCACTCCTCCATCACAGCCCCAGCCAGGCTTGTTCTCCACTCCTGTGAGTCACAAAAGGGACAGAGAGCACAAGTTCAACTTGGGGAATGTTTCTCAGATAAGTTCTGCATTGTAAGCCTGCTTGACTTTGTTCACTGCCATCTGAACTGCCTGAAAAGGAATCAAACGCAGCCTTTCCTAGCAACAGGGTGTTAGAAGAGGATCAGACTTACAATACCTGCAGTGCCTAAAAATTGAGTATTGTAATGACTACAGTCAGTCAGTTAAACCTAAAAATCCTAAAATTAGAGCCTACAATGCTAGCATTTAAAGGCATGATTTTCCACTTGAAGATTTTTAGATTTGAACACCTTTCTCCAAGCTTGTTGAGGGAGCAGCTTGTCTTATGAAGAAAGCTGTGCTGCTCCCCAATTTCTCCTTCTGGGGGCTGAAACCTGGATTTGCCTGACCCCTCACCTTGCACTGCTTTTCTGTGTACAGTGACCCTGTTGTAAATGCAATGAATAGCATATGGTTGTTTTTCTCCAGCAACAGAAATTGTATTCTACAAGGATAAGATTAGCAATGGTTAAACTGTAGTAAACTATGGCCAAAGCCTTCAAAAACAACTGCACCATATCTTTTTGTGGGTTTGGGAAAATCTAACAGCTTCCTTTTTCATTATTATTATTATTATTATTTCTAAACATTTTCTGTGTTCAGCCTTCACCAGGAGTGCTGAGGCTACAAATGCTTCTTGGCATCTGTAGACAGCAATATCCCTCATTGTCTGATGGCAATGTACTTTTCAAGCCTCATATTCCTAAATCTCCTAAATGCCCTGGAGATAATCAAGTACCACTGTGTACCACTGTGATAACCCAAGGCATAAAGAGAGTAAGAAATGTTTCATGCATTACCAACTGAATCAGAGCTGGCTGTGGAACCTCCAAGGCCTGATCCCTCATTTTGCTTCCAGCCACTCACCAGCCACCCCTCTCCCAGGAACAAAACGGTTTGGCAAGATTTCCAAACTTTAGCTGCTGGTTCTTTTTGCTACCTTCAGTGAAATCGTTCACTGACAAGACTTAATCCATTGCTTATGTAAATGGAAAAGGCGTTTAAAAATCTTAGCGTGGAGAACTTGGATTTTCATTAAGATCCACCTCTGAGTGAGAGAGAGATGGGGCCAATTCCTGCACCATTCAGTTGCTCTCTTCCCTTCTACAGATCCACCTTGCAAGCAAATGTCTGATCCAGCAGCCACCCTGCTGCCTTGCAGCCACTTTTGGAGCCTCAGCCTGGTGCCAAATGTACATTATGACACCAGTGAGACAGTGGGAGGAGGCGAGATCTCACGGCAAGGTGTAGGGAGAGGAGGGGAGAAAGAAGGAAAGGCAGTGGAGTAGGAGCACCACTGAAAGGCTGTATCTCCTCAGAGGAAAGTAGTTTGAATGTCCCTGGTGCAGCACCAGCCCCTTTTGAGCCCTCTTGCACAAAATGAGGAGGACAGGCATTTTATATCGCCTTGGCTCTCTGCCGGTGGTGGGCACACGGTCAGGCTGGACACTGATGAATTTGGCCAGAGTCCTCCAAATTGAATCCAGGCCTTTTCCAAAGCAATTTCTATAAGGTGACACCAGCAGATGTATTTTTCATTTTAAAACAAGCAGGCTATTTTAACAGGGAATAATCCCAGACTGGAAGAAAAAAAAAATCCGAGGAATAAGTTCTAGATATTGAATTTTTGAAATCAATGTGTGTAAAGGTCACCATCCACTGCATCACTTTGGGCCGTGCCCTACAGCCACTCACACACCTGGGGCTATCCTGCACATGCCCCAGAAGGCAGGGTACCCACGGGCTGTCTCCTCAGCTGAAGACTCCTCCAGAGTACAATCCAGGCTCCCCTGGGCTGGAGGGCAGAGGACAAGCCTGTTTAGTGGGGAGCTGCTTCACTTTGCTAAATGAAGTAAATAACTGCACAGCCCTCCTGGTAGAGGTGGCAGGAAAGAGGGTCCTGAAGACTTGTAACCCTCCGTGAGTCCAGTTGCTGCTCTGATAAGATGGGTCCTCAGCCTGTCAGCTGCAGCCTGTGACATGGGAAGAGCTGGGGCTACACAAATGGGATGGTTTGTTCCCATTTTTGCTCCATTCTTACAAGCAAAGTTGACAGAAGTGATGTTTTCCTTCACAGGGCTCAGCAGCAGGGGCTCCTGTCGGGAAACAAGCAGAGAGAGGTGCTAAGGAAGCTCCCTTGAAAAATTACCTGTGGGGCTCTGGAGAGGCCACAGAAAGAACTGCAATACTGGAGACACATGCTCTGCCAGGTTCCTTAGTTCTACACGATGCCCTTTGGTCACTTTTTACCCCATTTGCCCCAAAACATGCCTTACTTGACGGAAACATTAGTCACCTCAGATGCCCAACACAAAACACGTAGCCACAGCTGCCCGCCAAAAATGGCTTCAGACAGGTTTGTTACAGATGGGAAGACCAGAAGAAAGTGGGGATTGTTGTTATCCATCCCCAAATGCAAGGACCAGCTGATACAGCGCCTGCCAAGCTACCTGAGAATTTGGAAGCTGGGCAGATGCAGCCCCTGGTCTGCCTGAAGCTGCTAAAGGAGCAGGAGCTTTGTTCACGGACCTTATGACCAAGGGAGTGAAAACAGGACAGCAGTGAGAAAATGAAGCCATTCCCTGTGGAGTGGCTGCTGGAGGAGTGGGAGAACCTGGCTCAAAGAGAAGCCCTGCGCCTGTTTTATTACTCCAGTGCAAAAGTGAAATTGTGTGTCCGAGGGACACATGCTGCAGTGCTGTTTTCCACATTTAACCTCACTCTTTTGTTTATAAGAAACAAAGAAGAAGCACTTCTTGCAGTGCAGCTAAAGGGAGACATCCTCTCCAGGGAATCTGACTAGATTTTTACAGCATTTGTTGGCCAAAGCTGTCAGTGTCTGTTTAAAATCCTATGCTCGGATTAAAATCAACTCTAAGCAGTTACTTGAAGGCTTCCACTCCATCTGAGGGATTTTTTTTTGGAAGTTCTTATTGACCATCACCAATATTTCACTAATTATTTTTGAAAAGAATAGGTCCAGCAAAGAATTTTTTTGGATATGCAGAAAAATAAAAAAAGAAAGACCTAGACGAATTCCTCTAAAACAAAGAAAGCACAAATCAGCCTAAAAAAGACAGACAATCCCAGTCAGGCAGCATAACAACTACATAACTACAGATGCACTGAGGGAGTCAAGGTGTTGGCAAAACTAAAAGCAATTAAGACAATTACCTGATCGTCTTAGAGAGCAAAACCAGCAACCATTTGCAGAGTATTGTGGAAATACTGACCAGAATGTCTCTGCCTTACACCCCCTCCTACTCTCTCATGCTCTACTCTCATCATCCTAGATTTTCACTGAGAATAAAGCACTTTTTGTGGTCTGTTATACGCCCAGGCAGGTTTGTCAGGAGAGACAGTAGCCAGTGACTTCTTTTTTTAACCACATGGTACAAGGCTCAGACTTCAGGGCTGCTGCTGGTGCGTGCAGCAGACAGTAAGAATTTCACATTTCTCTCTTACCTTGTTGCATAATTTAATTTCTGTCTGATTTAATTTTTTTTTTTTTTTTTTTTTTACTTTCTTTGGACACCAAAGAGCAGCCAAATTTCAACGTGAGAGAAAGGCTGATTTTGTGGGGCACTCAATGATATTCTGTTCTCTGAAGTGTGCAGGGCTTGCACTCCAGCTCCAAGTTTGGGGCTAGGAGTGAATTTTTCCCCTAGATAAGATAAGCAGGGATTTTGAGGCATTTCTGGCTTGCCCCCTTCGTGTGCCTTTTCTCTCTTCCATAATCTCAAGGAAAATCTGTTTATTGAGTTCTCTGGTATCACAGGAGTGTAAAGACACTGGTGATTCCCTCAATCTTTTCTGTTCTCTTTCTGTCATACACTTAAGGCATTTGCTTACATACCACAGGCCCAAATGGGACATGATTTCAGTGCTTCTTGGTGTGAGGATAAGCCTGGGGACTTTTTCTGAGTACTTCTTGGTGTCCTGCTCTTACAAAGGACTGAATCCAAAGCCCTGGGGTCCCTCTTCCAAGCCTGTGTTTTTATATTTCATTTACCTTTCATTAAATGCAAAACATCCAACAAGCCACATGAATGAGATGAAATATTACCAGGCTGCTGAGATTGTACTAAAGCTATACATGAACCTATCAGTCTGAGACTATCACCTGACCCTACCTAAAAACTGGATTCTGCATGTTACAATGTGCTCCACAATATCTATGCTTTCCTACAATCATTCTATTCTGACGGTGTCACGAACCCAAAGGCTTGAAAAAGGAGGAGGAGGGCCAGACTTTTGCTAAAAATATCCAGATATTGGTTGCTTCAGGCTATGCTGGCAACACTAGGCTTCCCCCGGTACAGCGGCACTTTCAAGCAGCATTTTCACCATGCAGTTAAAAAGGCCAGTCTTAGGAGCCCCAGCCTTTCATGAGGATTTTATTTGCCACTCGTCCTGATTGCCACCTCCCACCTTGCAGATTCTCTAGAGCAATGGCTAATGTTACAGTGCCAGTTTATGTAACACACTTTAGAGGCAATTCAGTTTCAGTCTCTGAAAATAACAATTGCCTGGAAAAACATCTTGCTTGTTTTTCCCTAAGAGACACAGTAGCGAGCGTGCTGGCTTTCTATTCTGATTGTTTTTATTTGCTTCCGTTTCATATTTGAATGATATGGCACCCACAAGGGCAGGACATGAATATTCACAGAATCGCAGAGTCACCAAGGTTAGAAGAGACCTTCAAGATCATCTAGTCCAGCTGTCAGCCTAATCACCCCTAAACCATATCCCCAAGGGCCACATCTGGATTGCTCTTGAACACTTCCAGAGATGATGACTCCACCATCTCCCTGGGCAAATTATTCCGATTCCTAACCAGTCTTTCAGTGAATTTTTTTTCTAATATCTAATCTGAACCTCCCCTGGACATTCCTGAAGGCCATTTCATCTTGTCCTTTTACTTGGACCGTTCTTACCAGCCACTGTGTCTCGCTGGGCCCTCCTCTGCCTTTGCTTTCTCCAGCGTCTGCCTTTCTGATCTACAGTACCAAGCTCTGTGGAAAGGAAAAACCAAATAATACAACTGAAAATAGTCACAACAGCATGTGCAGGCTGTGCCCCGCAAGCAGACAGTCCAATTTGACAAGAGTCTGTTATGTGCTCCTTTAAAAAATGGCAGAAAATTTTGACCCAAGCTGAGAAGCTGTGAAGCACTCCAGAAATCACTGCAACCATCTGGCCCTGTGGTCAGCAAGGAGCTTGTTTGCCTCACACCAGGTGACAAATCTGACATGTTTTCAACGATTACCAGTCTCAAAGACAGAGTGAGCAAGAAATACGGTATTTGAGCACCAGTCTTTGGAAATACTCTGTGGCAAGGCACTACTTGGACTTCTGCTTCCTTTAGATATGGGCTACCAGCCTGATGGATTGAAGTGCTCTGAGCAACTGCACTGACAATGACACATCCATTCTGTCCTTGGGGTCACCACTGACTGCACTGTCCCAGCCAAGTTCATTCAAAGCAACATTTGTCTTGCTCGTATCTGCCAGTGCTGCAGGGCTGCAAGCGAAGAACAGCCTTGACAGTCTGTTAATCACAGGCCAGGAGAAAAGAAATTAAGAAACTTCAGCATCCCTGACCAGCAGACTCCTACCTCTGTGTGTTGGGGTGAGCTTGTTGCTTGTGAAATGATATCTGCAGAATTTTTTAATTTCGCCACAGGCATAAAATCAGTGATGGCCTCAGCACCAAACCAAGTGTGGTTTCCTCTAGCAAACCCCTAGTTTCTCTCAGTGTATCCCAGTGCTATAAATTCCCAGGATCTAAAGATCTTAAAGCTTAGTGATTAAATCATTATGCTCTACATCCAGGCATTTTAGTGTCTGGGTAGTATAATACAAAACCTTTCTGAAACCGAGCCCACTTTAAACAGGCACCAATTTATTTGAATTGCAAAGTTTATAGTCTGAACGAACACCACTACACTTTGTGGGTGTTTTGTACATTCCTGGATTTGATCACTGCCTCAATGTAAGTGTCCTATCACAACGAGTGGTTGAGGTCCAACCAAACCAAGGACCTTGATATGATGTCTATGATTAATATTTAGATCCTTCTGAAAGACCACTAAAATGTTGCCAAGTAGAGAGGGTCCTATTAGACAAAAGTCATGCATTTTCTGAACAAATTCTATTCTTACAATAGAAGCATAGATGCCCTTTCCCCCCTAAAAAAGAGCTTTTCCACCATTGCACATCTGTGATTTTGCTGAAGGAGAAGAGCATTTGTTAGCTGTCCATGGAGAGAGCCTGAGTGGGCAGTCAGCCCCAGCTGTTTTCTTTTCATCAGGATATGAACCAAGGCATGACTAACAATTTAACAAGTAGATCAAAGCTCCTGGTTTTGTACCTTCTTGTTCAAAACGCAGCACATACCAGTTGAAAGTGTGCAGATTATTTTTTATTAAATTGCTAAATCTCCACCAGCATGCAGCTGTCCATTTCAGAGTAAAACTCTGTATTTCAAACACTACAGACTCAGGCGAAGATGCAGCATTACTGCATAGTACTCAATCTTGATTAAAACAGTATAAATTGGAGGCCAATTGTCTCATATGGTCAATTACCCCAGACAGACACTAAAACAACTGAGAGCCCAAAAGCCATGGAATGTCTTTATAATGCTACTTTAATTATGATGGTCTTTGTTGTCTTAAAAGACTCATTGTGTAATTCCATATAATAGCAACATGTAAATTTATTGTGGTATTATTTCTTAGTGTTTTCATTTGCAATCTCCCAAGACACGAATAGTGAAAGAAAACGTCAGTCCCTAATGGCTAGAGACACAAACAGAAGATCTGCTCTCTGGTTTCAGAGCAATACAAGTCATGCTTTTCTTTGCCAGCTGCACAAGGATGGCCAAGCCTCCTCTGTTCAGCACTGTGGAACCCACCTACCTGTGTTATCAGAGAAACACAGAATCACAGAATGGCCTGGGTTGGAAGGAACCTTAAAGATCATCTATTCTCAATCCCCTGCCATGGGCAGGGACACCTTCCACCATCCCAGGCTGCTCCAAGCCCCATCCAACCTGGCCTGGAACACTGCCAGGGATGGGGCAGCCACAGCTTCTCTGGGCAGCCTGTGCCAGAACCTCACCACCCTCACAGCAAAGAATCTTTTCTTAATATCTCGCCTAAATCTACTCTGAGTTCAAAGCCATTCTCCCTTGTCCTGACATAACAGGCTTTTGTAACAAGTCCCTCTCCATTTTCCTTGTAGGCTGACTTCAGGTACTGGAAGGCTGCATTATTAAGGATAAGCAACAGGAATTAAAATGCATTTCACTGAAGACTTGATGAAGAGGTTGTGTATGACCTGAATTTCTCCTCAGTTATCTGATAATCCATCATTAGAATGCCTGCCTTACCTCACCTAGCCAGCCTCTCCCAAAGTTAATACCTATGCTCAAATGGCAAATTTTCTTTTCATCCTTTTTCTCATTTCCTGAACTGTCTTTTCCCTTCCAGCACTTTCAATTTCTGATCATGGTGTTTAAATCCATCAGTAAATTCATCGAGGCATTTCATTTTATTATTCATTTCCTTTCTCATTAATGTAGATGATGCACCAAACCTCCATGCTAACCCCAACTTGCTGTGCCACCCCTTGAAGAGATCAGAAGGTCTTGCAAAAACTCACTCTATCATTTCTGATTTGACATATTTAGGTGAATTTAACTACTGACTTGTGTAACAAAAGCAAAAATACTCCTTTGACACAAGCAGAGTTAGAGGCTGTTCTGGCATTTCTGAGGCATGGTCTGGCAGAGAGTTTGCATAATATTAAGTGCTATAAAAGCACAAATACTTAATGGCTGTGGAGCTTATGTTACAATATCCCTACAGGGTACATAAAACGTGGGTGCCTGACAACCTGGGTGAGTGACTCCCACAGGAGGAATGAGTGTCTACTTTTGGAGACATTACTCTCTATTTCAGTTTGGAGAGAGTGTTGCTGGTTTTTGTTGTTGTTGCCATAGCTGACTGATCCTATACTCTGGTGATATATTATTTTCCCTGTCCTGCCTTCACCAATCACTGCATGCCTGTCAAAAATGTTAGAATCGTTTGGCACAGTTGCATCATGAGTGGGAACAAGCCAGGTCTTTTGGAAATCCTATGAATTTTCATAGAGGGAACCAGTTAGCTACAGCACCTGGCTGAAATTTTAGTGCCCTTTAAGGCATTGAAAAAAATCAGCCAGCACTTAACAGGTCTGACTTATTGAGGCTGGATTAAAAAAAAAAAACAAACTCAATAAAAAAACCCCAGTCAGTCACAGAGGACAATTGTGAATTCTGAGAAAGCAATTGGAAAATTTAATAGACTTTTTAAAAGCCCTGAATGAAGTAATGAAGCCCTCAGACACTGAATTAAGATATCCACAATAGGCTCTTCCAGAGTGGAGCCTGGGATGTTTCAGAAGTAGAATAAATTTCAGGCTTCGTACACAGTGCCAAGACTTCAGTTCCAACTTTTAGTTGCTTCACTTCAATATTGTCTAAACTTACTTTTTTTTCCTGTGTGTTGAGATTCAGAATTGGTGCTGTGCTGGCAGAAACTGTTATTAGGTGCTGAAAAATTCAATCATGCAGAAGGGAGTGGGGTGGGGGGAACGAGCACCAGGTTATTTATTATCCCTCTATAGGTGCCCTGCATTTTGTCCGGGCAGCATCCTTAGGAAAATTTCACTTTGCTCATAAAGACAAGGCAACAGTGGAAAATCTAGTTAAAAGTCTGGAAATTCTGATAGTAGCTCTGCATTCAGTCTGGTTTAACTCAGCTAGATATCTTCAATATATGCTGATCTAATTAAGAACTGGTGAGCAGCTATTAAGAGACACGTATCTTGGATGCTAATATTGTGGGCTTTCTGCTCCTGCCTAGCAAAGCTGAGATGTTAGAGGTAATAGGAGCATTAGTGTTGGAGAGCTGTCACACCTGCAAAGGCGGGTGAATGGCTCCCTGTGGGAAGGATCTCCTCCTCCAAGAGCCCCTGTGAGCACTCACGGTGCCCCTCTGCCTACCTGATGCAAAAACTCAACATTTATAATTCCCAAGTGGTTCCAACGATTGGCTGGTGTTCGAAAAGTGCAGATGAGAAGGAGGTTAAGTGGCAAGAGAAGCACTTTGTGAAGCAGCCTCTAACAGCTCTCACCTCCTCCACCCCTGCACACGACCCTGTCTGGCTGTTACAGCCCTCTGAGATGGGTTCCATAAGAAATAATTGAAGTCACAGCCTCCATCAGGAAAAGCCGAGCATACCCAGAGTGGGACTGGAGGCATCCTGTGCAAAGGAAGGCTCTAAGGGACTGCCAAAAAACGTTGAGTTTAGCAGACAGGGCTACCAGTCCAGTCAGGACGGAGAGAGAAAATCTTCTCAGGTCTGGTGCCTGCCTGGTGCTGCAGAAGCTCCATGTTAGAAGGAAGGTGATCATCACAAAGCTTTGGTGGGTTTTCCTGTCACCATGGACTAGACTTTCATGCCCATGCTAAGACAGATACTGGAAGGGATGAAGGGAACTCTGAGATTAAATTGTTAGGTCAACTGAACAGAAAATCAGATGGAAAAGAGACCTAAATCTCTGCCACGCCTGTCTCCATGCTGGTTATCCAAATCTGCCTCTCTGTCCATTGGCACTGTTTTTACACAAAATATCACAGATGACAATGGAAAAAGAAGCCCAAAAGGGCTGCTTGATCAAGTTTTACAACAATAAATGCTTTTTTGACAAAACTGGGAAATGCTGCAGGAAGGTATCAAATTCCAACAGTGCTTTCACCGGAAACTACATTTCACTATGATAGATTCAATCATTTTGTTTCAATAGAATAATTTTAGCTACCATTGTGACAAGCAGAAATAAGAGCAAAATGTTCTAAATTACCATTATGAAGCATTTCAATCAATCTATTTCAATGATTCAGGAACAAAAAATTCCCGAACTTCACTTGGTATTTAATTTTGACTTTTAGCGCTTGTTTGAAAATAAAATTGTAAGTTTCCTGCAGAATGAATATTTCATTTTCTGACCTGTCACGTTCAGTAAAGATATTTCAAGTGTAATTCAGAGGCATACAATGGGTCTGTTTCCACATGCTGCTATGGGACACTGGTCCAGTTTTCTCTTGGTCTGCCAAGAACCTCCTCCTCTTCTCACAGGGCATCAAATAATATTTCATGTACAACAGCAATGAGCTGCACACAGTCCATCAGCCTGCAAAACTAGCCAGGAGGGGTCTTCATCACTTTAAAATATCACAAAGCCAAATTCAGACAAATCTAATAAACCAAGGGAAAGGAAACCCATTTCAGAGAGCGCTAGAAGGGAAGGAGAAGAAATAGAGTTAAAAGAACCCATTTACCCATTGCAGGATTGACAGTGGGTCTCTCACATAATTTGCAGAGATAGAATGGGGTGCAAATGGTTGGCCTCTGGGTTTGATAAATAACTCAGAGTCAGACCTTCCACTATTTTATTTTTTTACAGTTATTTGTATCTGAGAAAGAGTGGAGGGAGTTTGTTTGCATTTCCTTTGCCCACGTACTTGGTGTGCACTTCCCTGCTTTTCTAGGATGGTGAATGCCTTATGAAAAGGCCCTTTGGAAAGGCTTTTTTTCTGTGGAGAACAGACCAGAAAGGTGTTTCTGTGGTTCCTTCTGTCCTGCACACTCTCAAGCCCCACACCTGGATGGGGAGGGGCAGTGGAGATGAAGCACCCTGGAGGAATCACACAGAGGAGTTAAATTGAAGAATCTCTTCCCATCCAACACGCTCAAGGATTTGCAAAGTCTGAAGGCATTTAAATGTTCTCATTTTTTTTTCTTTCGCTTACTGATATATTTCACATCTTAAAATAGTGCTTCCTCAGCTGAGGGATAACATGGAGGGTTACAGAAATGAGCACTGTGTTCTGCAGAAGTCTTGAGCACATGTGCCCAAGAGAAAGGGGAGAAGGCAGCAGGTACATGCAGGGGCTGTGATGCACATTTCTGCACCGGGGCAGCACTACAGCATGTTGTTCCACCCCAGCCAGCTGGCATCATGGACAAACCAGCCTGGATTCAATTGGGCTGGGACCCACGTGGGTGCTCTCAGTGTCACACACAGCCCCGAGCGGGGAGAGATGTACAGAATGGATGTCCAGGCTGCTACTCCTGTTTTTCTGCTTCCACATGGTGTAAAGGCCAAGAACTACTGTTGGGTCACGTTTGCCACTCTGGAGAGACCCCTCAATCTGGCGTCTGCCAGTCTACCCCCTCAAGTGGGCTGTATGCCATGAAGTGAAAACACTAAAACTGGGGGCAACCAGAGAGGTTGTTAGCAGCCAAGGGGCTGCTAATGGGACTCTTACCAGCACACACACTGTCCTTCTGTGCCCACTCTGCCTCCATATCAAACCATCCCTTCCATCCACCAAGGAGCCAGCCGCTTCAGCTTGATCTTCTGGAGATCCTTGCACTGGGAGCAAGTTCTGTGGGGTTGTCTAAAGCATCCCCTCTTTCCTGTGCTTTCCATCTCCTTCCTGAGCCACAACTGAGCTAAAACAGGTAGGCAAAGGAGGGCGTGTAAAGTTAAAGGGGGTGAAAGAGGCCACAAGCATGAACCTGGGGGTACCAGAAACCAGCAGGCAGCCCAGTGCCTTTATGGAGAGGTTGCAGAGACGGCTGCACTGCACCAAACTCCGCTTTCAGCACAGGGGCACATTGCCAGGACGTGGTCGGGACAGACGCCGCTGAGCAGTTCTAAGTCCTGTCTGTGCCTTTCCTGGTGTGAAAGACACACTCCTTCTGCAGGCTGTGCGGTAGGGATGGATTTCATTTGCTTTTCATGGGCAGCTGTCCTGAGTATCTGCCAGCACGCAGAGATATGACGCTGACAAGCCAGCCATCAGCAGGGTTTTGTTTCCTAGCCTCTCTTTAATTGCAGTGTTAACTTGTCGAATACCACAACGCTGCTTTCCCATGACCTTTGCTGCTAGCCAGAGACTTCAGAGCAAGTTGGATCGCTTCTCATCCTCAGCAGCAGCTGTGGGGAGCAGCCGATTGCATTTAGGCAATCTGCAACCAGAGGGACTGACTCAAAAGCATTAATTGAAGTGTGAAATTTGCCTTCCCCTCTCCTCTTAATCAGTCCTTCACATTTTAAACCCCTGTAACTACTTTGATGCCACCATAGAGGGGGAAGGAATAGCTGCCTGAATACAAATTATGGTTTGTTCATTAATGATGAATACTCATTAAGTGGGCCAGCTAGTGCTAGTGTGCTCCTGCTCGGGAGGGTCTCAGCAGCGTGACAGAAGGCTCTATAAAATCAGTATTACTTTTAGGGGACAGGGTGTCTAGGAGGAATGAACAGTTGTCCAAAAGGCCAGAACATGTAATACACATCCACAGCCTGCTGGGAGAATTTCTTGCAGGGAATATGTGTATCTTCCATGTCCATTAGGTCAAACTCTGCTCTGTTTGCAATCCCTGCTGATGCTTCGTGTCTGAAGCATGCAAGCACACACAAAGCATGTGTTGCTCCAGGTCATGCAACAGACCTGATTCAAAGGAAATCTTTTCTGTGGTCACATCACAGCTTTGCTGGCTTTTATGTGCGTTCCTGTTCTGAGGATGGGTGGTCCAGTTCACAAAATGAAAATACCATTCCAAAGGAAATTTAAATTTTCCACCTGAGATGCAGTCAGTTGAAATTATTTTACCCAACACTACCAATATGGTTTACAAGAAAAGAAACCTTACACATTGGAAATACTAACAATGCAGAATGATAATAAAAATATAGAAAAAACCCAGATAAATTAATGGCTTCAAAATTTCCAAAGGGCTTCAAAGATTCCAAAATCACTTTTTCGTGACAGACGGACATGGCTACCCTCCTCACACACTCCTCAAGAAGAGGCTGCCAGAGCAAGACATAGCTTGTGTCTGGTACACCACCTCTTGTCATCTCTCTGCAGCCTTCATGGCCAGCATAGGAGAAAATAGTTACACTTTCCACAAATACGATGAAATGTTCTGAGTTCAGACCACTCCACATGCAAACTGATCTGTATTGCCCACGCTGCATTAATAGGGTAACACAGACAGAAAGAGAGGGCCCCGTGACAGCAGTAACATGATCAGTTGGTGATGGGACTGGAGAATGACACACAACCCTCCAAGCCTATGCTGCCATCAGCTTTCTGGGGCCAGTGTCCCCAGACTGTCCCTGCACTGGGACCATGGGGGAGTGATGACTTGTGTTGCCATTTCTTTTTCAAGCTCTGGACCAGCTCACAAATGAGAAGTACAGCCAAGCCAAGCCAAAATGTCTTGGCAGAAGAACAGTGAATAGTATTTTAGCACTAACAAATTGCAACATTTTCAAAGTATTTCCCTTGGAGACTTTTCATATGCTGTGAGAAGCGCTGTCTGTTGGAGATCTGGGGTTGATTTGGGGGCAGGACAGGTTTCTTCTAAAAAAAGCAAGAGGCAGGTAAAGAACTGCCATGGTTGTGCAAACATGAGATCCTTCTTTCAGTTACATCAGGATGCACACAGCAAAACACCTGGTGTCGTTATAACACCTCGTCTGAAGTGAAGCAATGACTTTCAGGCAGAACTTCAAACCCTGGCACAGTCCATTCAGCACTTCAGGATTCTCAGATGCAGACGTGTTTAACCAGCCTCGGTCCTTCAGGTGAGACCTAAATCCTCCGTGTGCTATATAGTTATTCAGAAGCTCGCAGAACATCATGTCCTCAGGGTGTGATTTCATTCATAATTTGGTACCTCTCCTACAAAGACAGAGGGATCTGGGGCAGTTCAGCCTGGGGAAACCTTAGAACACCTTCCAGTACCTGAAGGGGCTGCAGGAGAAGTGGAGAGAGGCTTTTGACAAAGGCATGGAGTGACTGGACAAGGAGGAGTGGCCTCAAAATGAAAGAGGGTAGATTTAGACAAGATATTAGGAAAAAATTCTTCCCTGTGAGGGTGGTGGGCCCTGGCACAGGTTGCCCAGAGAAGCTGTGGCTGCTCCATCTTGGAAAGTATTCAAGGTCAGGTTAGAGGGACTTTGGAGCAAGCTGGTCTGGTGGAAGATGTCCCTGCCCATGGCAGGAGGAGTGGAACAAGATGATCTTTAAGGTCCCTTCCCACCCAGATCATTCTGTGATTCTATGATACTTATCCATGTACCCACAGCTACACTTCATGTGTCACTACTGAAAATGGTGGCATTTCATCGGTGTAGGGTATTTACAATGAAAGAAAGACAGAGGATCCTGAGGCTTCTGCCTTCACTGCTCTTTGAACCAGCTTGTGCACACATAGCAAACACAGGGTAATCTTCAAATATTTCTATCTCAGGGCCACACAAGTGGGATAAGTTTGTGCAACAAGATCAGTAAAATATACCCAACCGATCTGAAAACTTTGGTTTAATTAGAGGGAGATGAACTCTCCCGATTCAGTCTTTGATAAAAAGCAGGCTCCTCTGTAACCTTCCCTGAGTGTTTTGATAACCAGCACCACAGCTCAGCTGTTAGTCTGTGATCAGGAGCTGTTTGGGATGGGAACAGCAGAGGATGCTTCACTCCAAGGGATCAACACATCTATCTGGGGCAGTCGCAACACAGCCCACAGCCCTATGTCTGGCTCATCTCCATGCTACTCATCCCTTGCTCCCATAAGAGCTGAGCTCCATCTGCAAGCTTAAAAATGGAAAAAAAAAACCAAGCAAACTTTTTTTCTCCCCCCATCAAATTCTGTCTGAGCAGACAGCTTTCAGAAGGCTCAGCATTTTCTGAGTTGCAGGTTCCCTTTGGATTTCTCACAAAGTGGTTGCCCACAGTCATCAGATCTGCTTGAAAACCTTTGCCTTCACCAGTAGGAAATTAGATGCACAATTGCATTTCCCTGGGGTTTTGGAATGGTCTCCGTGGCTCACAAAACAGAGCGTGAAAGAGGCAGTTTTATGTCAGAAATGCAGACAATAAATGGTAGCTCTCAGTGTGAAGATTTATTTATTTAGCAAGGTCTCAGAATGAAAAAGAACAACTTGAAAGGAAAGGGCAAATGTGATTCTTATTTTGTCCACCACACGGAACTTCTTTTCCTAATCCTTCACCATTTGAATACGACTGCTCCTGGAGGCTGCCAGGATCAGAGACATGAAAGGGCAATCCTTCGTGTAAGCACCAGCCCTCCACTTTAAAAGCTCCCCATGCACTCGTTCAACTTTCAACTGCCCCCAATTATATGTTTTCAACATTTGAAAATGCTTTAGGACAGCAGGTGCCTCTGTCACTCGTGTATTGTTCACATGTCATCACCCTCTGCCTGCCCTCTCCCACTTTAAAACCTCTCCTTTTATGAAAATTAGCATAATAGTCACGTCTCCCAAAGGGGGAAAGGTGGGAAGACAGAGGAGGTGCAATCCTCTGGTACCTGCTGCCTGTTTCACAGCCTGATCTCTGTGCTCTGAGGTGCTCTGTCTAATTACAACTCTCCTGCTACAGGAGAAGGAGCCAAGCTGAGTACACACCTGTGTTACCAGGGCTGTGACTGCAAACCACTGGTCCCTCACTGCTGAGGCTCTGCTGGCTGCAGCCAGGCCAAAAGCTGCTGCTGGGCTTGATGATTTGAGCTCCAGGTGGAGCTGGCAGAGCTGGAGGGAGGAGAGGGTGAGGTCCACACGACCCCCAACCCACTGTGGGGTGGAGACTGAAGATGGGGCAGTGAATCTCATCTGAGAGGATGAAGGAGTGGTAGCAAACCGTTCAGGGCAGGTGGTTTGTTTCTTTTCAGGGTGGGAACACGCAAGGCCGCATTCTTTCTGTGTGAAACGTGTGGACAGCTGATGCTGGCACCCCACCTTCTCAGCTACTCTGAAGAAGATGATGCTGCGAGGTCTGTTCCACCTGTCAAGGAGACCCTGTGCTTAACTCGACTGATGAATCCCACACAAGGGGATTCCTGGGGCTACAACAGAGTGGGACAAAGGCTGAGCTTTTAAGTCCCTCTGTTGCATTTCACACTCACAAAAACTCAGCTGAAGGTTCATCTAGTCCCACATCCGTCCTCCTTGCTGTTTGAAGCTAATAAGCCAAGTCCACCAAAACAGCCAGGCAGCATCTTCTGATGAAGGCTGGATAGCCCATAAAAGACCCAGGGAGTGAGCTCCTGTACCTTGGGCTACTCAACAGTGGAGTCTGTGTAGGAAACCAGAAGGTAATAAAAACACCCCATTTAAAAATTCATATCTGCATAATGAGTCCTGCAACTGCCTTCTGTACCCAGAATGAGTCAGGCCCACATGGCTGGGGAGAGCTTTCAGAGCAATAAGGCAGCACTGCTTGCTCCAGGTTGCTCGCACAGACATGAACACTGCAGAGAGAGTTTGGAAATCACGGGGCCCTGCTGCAGAGCAGCCAGCACAGCACAGCACAGCACAGCACAGTGTGTTACGTGGGCTGCCATCTTGGTCTTTCTTATTAAAAAATAAATCATGTACAGAAAGGGAGGGGTGTCTTTGTGCTGCTCTGTAAGGGCTCCTGATTAAGCACACTGCTGCTTTTAATGACCCTCGAATCTGACCTTTTAGTGCCTGGCAGGGGTGCGGTGCTTTGATTTTACAGCATCAAGGGCACAGGAAAAACAGATTCAGACGATTAAGTTAATCAATAAAACCTTTTGGTTCCCATTTCTTTGTGGAAAACTGGATGGCTTAAGGCAACAAGAAGAGACAAAAGTGTCCTGATGTGTCCTCATTACCTTGAGCCTCATCACAGATATTACACTCATGGCCTAGACACAACCAGTGACTGTCAAATACCCGTCTTTACCTGTGGATGAAGCCTGGGGAGGACTAACGAAAACACTGAAGTGGGAAGGAGAAAGTGTAATACCTGTGCAATTTCTATGCCATTCCCCTGGCCTTTGTTTCTCCCTAGCTGTCTGGAAGAATTTTACTGGTACATCCTGACTTGCTACCTGCTAGAAACCACGAGAAAGTGAAAAGAATTAATGCTTACTGCTTTCAATGCTCACGCTCCTTCCACCCGAACAAAATGCCACGTCTAAGCTCCATCTGGATATGAGGAAAGGGAGGTGAGGGGAATAGCTTTTCCAGTGTCTCTCATCCCCCTCAGCTAAGCCTTCAGGAGATGCCGCTGCAGGATGCCTTTAGAGAACCTTCCCACTCAGGGGTGGCCCCTTGAGGCACATGGGGAGAGCAGGAGAAATGTGTAGGGCCTTTCTCTTAGCAGGAGAGCTGCAGTAAAGACAGAGGGAATCTCTCTGATTGCAGATTCCTAGCAGTGAAAATCTCTAAATTCCCGCTGCCCCACAGCCTTTCCCCTCTGGTGGCACAGCCGAGCCAGGGGGTGTAGAATATATCTTCAGATTGCAAGGTCAGGAGAAAATGCTGCTGTTACCTAGTCTGACTTTCCGTGTAATATATACCTGAGAACTTCCAGGCAGTTTTCCCCATTTCAAGTCGAGCTCCATTTTGAAAAACACCTAATCGCACTTTAAGTCATGCCAGCAACAGACAGCTGACAAGAATGCTCCACATTTGCTCCAGTGATTACCTGCCACTGCCATGAAAAACACAGTCTGGTTCTAGTCCAGTTCTGGCTTGTCTGGAAATCCCAGTGCCTGCATGCAAGGCTCTGAAAAGGAAGTGCAGGTTCAGCAAAGATGCACAAAATGTGATAACCTTTTAGAATATCTACAGCATGAGGAAAAGCTCTTTCACTGGGCTCGTAACCCATTTTTCTCAAAGACCACAAGCACCAGCCCTTCACCAAGAAATTAGACCCAAGTGGCATTTCCTACTCTTCATTTAGGTCTGTCACTGCAGCAAAGATTCCCTTTAAAGACCTTGATCACAGAAGTTATTGCAGACACCTGTATTTCCAATACCCTGACCTACCCATTAAAATGATAACCTCAGTGTATGTTCAATAAGTGCTAACAGCGCTTTGAGTTCAGTGAAGTCCCCCCAGCTTTTCTCATTTTATCCCGTTTTTCAAAAACTGAGTCTAGGCATTCTGCTCATATTCTTTTTTTTTTTTTTTAAACTTGAAACCAGCTTGTTTTACATAAGAATATTAAAAATACAGCTTTGTGATACTTTTCTCTCACCTTCCAACCTGTGTTAGCAACTCAGGTTGCAGTGAACCCAAAGTGTCAGTTTTGGACTGCCTCGGAAGATGGAGTAGATGAAATTACTTGCATTCTTTAAAACATGATTGATCTAATGCTGTCACAGGAGAATTCACACCGGATTCTGATGGCACAGACACTGCTGAAATGAACCTAAAGTCTCAGTCTGTGACTGAGATACATAACGAAAGGCAGAATAATGTTTTTTTGAGCTTGGGTCAAAGATCCCTGATGCCTCATGGAAAATTCTGAAACATGCTTGGAGATGATTTTGCTGACAGATAATTTTCTATATTTTTCTGTTTATTTTAGGCACTATCTTGTGCTCTCTTTGTCATCAATAGCCTACATACTTATGCAATATCCTGGGCTATGCATCCTGATACCTGGATGAACAGGGGATCTTTGGAAGAGTCACACCTCACCTGCTAAAACTGGGTCTTAAACCAGCTTTTGCAATCTTTTGTTAGATGTGTATTTAGGAAACATATCAGGAATTTTTTGAAGGAAGGAAATAAAATTACTGTTATTGGTCATCAAAAACTGCTGGCTGACTGAAACCAAACCCTTTCAGGGAAATATACTGATTTTGTTGGTAGCCTTAGTCAAGCAAGGTTTGTTAACATCAGTGCAGAATTCAAGCGGGATACAAAATTTTGCTCAACCCAAACACACAATTATTTTTCCTCAATGTGAGTGTGCCAGTTACAGGTGCATAAGGTAAAAGTAAAGAGTCAGAACCTGCAGACCTCCTGCAATCTAGGGAAAAGCCCTTGCGTCCAAGCACTTGGCTGGTTGTGGCTCTTTTCCACGATTTTCCTGTTGGATCTGTTCTCCTCTATATAGTACATAAAATGTAGCGGGGAAAGCAGCAATTCTGGAGACTCAGATTTAGGACACCCTCTCCCCACAAACAGAGAGGAGTTTATGTGTCAGCAAAACAGCAGACATGCAATAGAAACCAGCAATCATGCTGAAGTAGGCATTTGTCACTTAGAAACTGGACAAAGTCATCCTGGGGATAAAACTAGAGAGAGAAATACATTCTGGAGCTGGAAACACACTTGGGCTGAATCTCATGTCATGGACATGGCTTTATCCGGAATATCTCAGGTCCTTTCCCCTTTGATCAGACATTTCACAGTTCTCATCTGCCACGGCAGATCAAAAGCTTCTGATCTCCTAAGAATGGAGTTTCCCCACCAGATAGACCTCACTCCTGTCTGGGATGAAAACCATCAGGGAACAAGGATCCTAGACTAAGTAGGGCAGCACAGTCCCAGCCTTAAGACCCTGGTCCTGAGTTATAAATACAAAAATAAAATAAAACATGACAATCATAAGAAATTTTAACATTTTTCCACCAAAGATGCCAGAGTAGAACCTGTGTATAGGGCGAATGTGGCTGTGGGAACTCGACAGGAAGACCCCAGTGACCCGGTCTGCACCTCAGCTTCCCAAGGCTGTGCATTGGCCCCATCTTCCCTCACATCCACACCTCATAAGGGATCCCATTCCCACTGGGCTTCTCGAGCCACATAAGAGGCTTATCACTGAGGTAGCCACAAAATAAACGCATTCCTGGACACTTTTAGGATGGAGCCACTGCTAAAGCCAGACTAATAGAAAAGAAAGTGTACGAAATTTGGAGGAGAAATTGTCTGGGACCAGATTTTCAGCAGCTCTGTGCTGGGTGGAGCTCATCCACAACGACATCCATGGATTTATACGAGTGTTGACAATCAGCCGCGTACCAAGAGATAAGCGTAGAAAAGCACTCGTGAAAATACGCAGAGACCAAGGATACACAGATGTCTACAATTTGCAGAAGAAATGAGAATTGTTAACCAGGCAACAGTAATTTGGATCCCAAGAGGGTCACGCTATGAAGCTGAAGGCAACAAGTGGCTGTGGGGTGGTTTGTTGGTTAATAAAATCGCTGACAATGAAACCACTAAGCTGAATTTATGAAAGATGGGTTAACATCGCATTTGGCAGAATAAGTGGCAGAAAGACTCAAAGCAAGGTGGCATGGCAAGTCTAATCAAGTCAAACTATGCACAGCAATGACACGAGCAGACAGCAAATTACTTCCTCAGCAATTCATTTGTGTAATTGACCAAGAAAATACGGAAAACTATTGAAAAAGAAGCTGTTGCAAGAAAATTAGCTAAGCGGAACAAAATGTAAAGAGCTCCTAAAAGGTCTTTGTATCTATAAAGGGGTGTCATCGACTCTGTTTATGTCTTCATATATGGAACAATAAAGCCATTGAGGGAAAATCTTCTAAAAGGATGCTGAGAAACTGCACTATCTTAAAGATATATCTTGAAAGAAAAGAGAAGAAGCCCGAGCAAAGCAGTAATTTACCAGCATGATCTCACATCTGAAGCTATCTTTTCATAAGAGAAATTTTCAATACAAAAGTCATCTGTTTAAATGAAATTCGCCTCAGAAACACACTGACTGAAATATTTGAGTCACATTAAAACATTGCAGGGTAAGGTTGCTCCAACAGGTAACCTGCACTTTGCAGCAGTTTAATAGAAGTTGTGCTCTGACCTAATTAATGTAAATACCCCAACTCATTATCTTTCATGGGACAGAACTTCTGATTTCCATTTATGCCATTTTCTTTATCAGAGAGAAACTTAAGATGTGATTTAAACGAAGGAAAGAGACAGGAAGAGTGAAAACCTGCCCCATAAAAAAGACACTTTAAACCAGGAAATGTGGCAATCCTTGGGCACTTAAATGTGCAAAATCCAAATATAGAATAAGACATTTTGAATGGTGAAAATAACTAAGCATTGGAGCAGAATGTTTCACTGTAATACAGTACACCATCATGTAACCTTTGCAAGTGAAGATAAGATATTTTAATAAAATGTAGGCTCCATTTCAACCTTGAAGGAGCTGGCTCCAAGAAAAATAAACTCCTCTGTGCAGGAGACCAAACCAGGCAATTACAATGGCTTGAGCTCAATTAAATGTCTTAGCAGGATGATACCTGTTGGTAGTAGCATCTCTTTGCTGGGCCACTTTGGCATGCTGGAGAGGATGAGACTTTCATCTGGATGAAGAAGGGATTGAATTTCATACTGTGAGTGGGAAATTGCTTCTGAGTTCACAAATGAGTAGGTACAAAAAGTTTTGGAAGGTTTGCTTTGAACCAGACTCACTGCAAAGATCAGTCCCACACAGCAGCTTACAAATCCTGCTAAAGTGGTTTTGCAGCTGGAATGGTGCCTTCTCACTCTCACCATGCAGATGTGCCAGCTGTGTGTCATCCCAGCTCAGTGGGCACTGCAAAGGGCAAGTTTGAATGTATTTATTTGATCAAACTGCTTCCCCCTAAAGTCGTTTCAATGTGTTCATAAGCATTTTTTTGGAGAGGGTTACTACACTGTAAAAAACCTGGACAAACAAACAGGTTATAGGAGTGACAGCAGCTCTGGGAAACTCTCATGGCATGGCTTTGAACTGCTTCTGGTGCTATAATCCAGTTCTGGATTATCTGAATAAAAAACCCTTTTGCCCTGGTACCTCCAGCACTAGAGACTCTTAGTGTGAAACGGAGATTGTGCTGTCCTTGGGACTGACCAGAAATGTGTTTCCACATGGAGTTTGCCAGGGGTGTGCTTTGTAACCAGGTATGACATCTGTCTGTGCTGGAAAAGTGCTTAAATAGTTCACTTTCTAAAAAATGGTGGACAAAAGAATAAAGGGACATGGGGTGCAATCACCATCACCACCCCAATTTAAACTGTAAGGAGATACTGCAGAGTTTCTGGTGTAGTCTCAGACCCCATTCTTGTACCCAAAAGCTTTTCAGCTGTGATCACACTAACAGTCTTGTAGGGTACATCTTAATTGTGCGAGCAATTCCCAGAAGTGAGGTCAGGAGTTCATAACAATTAAATTAATTCAAGTGGAAAGATCCTTGCAGGTACCAACACCACATTCCTGGATGGAATCCTGCCTGTGCTCCAGTCCTCTGCTGTCAGGGGGACACAGCTCTGCCCCTGCTCACAGTGAACAGCTTGGAGTCACCTCACAGAGGAGCTTATGGTGAAGCTCTAGTCATGGAAATGAAATGCAGCAATGACTCCACTACAGAGGTGTCAATAATCTCTCAAAAAGAACAATTACCCTGGTTTCTCTGGCTCTGAGAGACATGTTTGTGCAGAAATTTCCTAATTTCCCTCTACGCCTTTTCTTCTGTTCGCTTACATGGCTCAAACACTTCTGAGGTTTTGCACCTGCCTCGTGCCACAGCCCCGTGGAGCTTAGAACTTCAGCCCTGAGAGAGAAAGACATCTGAGATTGATTCGATTGCTGGATACCCTGAGGAATACAGGACTTCCTTATTATGTATACCAACACAGTGTATTTTGAGAAAATTGTCCAAGGAATAGTTTTCCCCAAATTTTCGAGTCAACCATTGTTTGCTGAACAGCTGTCTCCAAATGGCTGCTATAGATGCATAAATATTGTAGAATCACAGAAAGATGTGGGTTGGAAGGGACCTTAAAGACCTTCTCATTCCAACCTCCCTGCCATGGGCAGGGACACCTTACACCAGATCAGGTTGCTCAGGTATTCTCGAAGTCCAGCCCTCATCTGGGTCTCACCCAGATCTCAGGCTGCATTAGAAAAAAAAAAAAAAGGAATGTTCAAATGGCATTTTACAAACTACTGACATGAGAGAACAGAACTCACATGCTGCTGGTCAATGATACAGGAAAAACATTGGATTTGCCAACAATTGCATGGGCAATAAGTGCTGCAAGACAAAGGCATCATCCATCAGGATTTTGTCTTTTGAGGTTGGTTTTTGTTTTTTGCCTGACTGGCATCTGCATGCTGGGACTGCACGTTATCGAATGAGATTAAATTAGTAAATATGATTAATTAACAACATTGATACCAGTAACATATTTGCATTACTGTAAAGGCTAAAGTCTACAAGAATAACCTTAAGATAGTGGAGCAATTACAGAATTTCTTAGCTACCTGAGGGAAGGGTGAAACGAAATGGTCTTACAGGGCCTGCCAGGTCTGCTGCTGACATCAAGACACGTTTTACCAGAAGAAGAATTGTAAGATTAAGCTCCAAATAATGATCAAATCTATCTAAAAAATATTTCATACAGGATTTTAAAGTTCTAGTTTATACTAGAATAGTCTGAAGCCTATTCTCCCACTCAGGGGCTTGTTCAGATTAAAAAGTTTATCAAGGGAAGTTGCAAATTCTGCACCTCATAGTGTTGTTAAAACATGAGTAAATCTCTGTTTCTGAGAGGTCTGTTCTAGCTGAAACAGAAGCTGGGCTGCAATGCACAGGGCAGCAATTGCTGGGAGGAATTCTCTGGCCAATGTTAGGCAGAGGTTTAGAATGAAGTACTATAAACAGCCTCTTGTGGATTTAAATTATGGCTTTCTGGTGCAGAGAAGTACAAAACTCATCGCCCTGAGGATATGAGGGCTCTCAAGGGCTGCAGCCCGTGGGGAGGACACACAGGATGCGATCCTTTACCCTGCTGTGTGGTGGTCTGCTGCAGCCACAGCTCTAGCCCACACCAAAGGAAGCATTAAATAAACTTCCTCAGCATTGCTGCTTTCACACCCATCCTGGCTATCACTCCCACCTGGGGCTCTGTGCAGCAGAAGATTTCTGGAGAAGAGGGAAGTGTTGGTGTTTCTTTCCATTGCAGCCTCCCTCGAGGGCAGGCTTGGCTATAGTTAATGCTCAAAAAAGAACAACCAAGTATAGTCCCTGAGTTAAGGGAAGCCATCCTTCCCCTCTGTTCAGTGCCTGTGAGACTACATCTGGAGTGCTCTGCCTGCTTTGGACTAGAAGACCTCCTGATATCCCTTGTGACACAAATTATTCATTTATTACCAAGGTGCTACCATACTGACCCCATGTAAACCCATTTCATCACACATGGGTAACAGTTGTCTCCCCTGGAGTTTCACAATGTATTTCATTGTGGAAGAGGGTTCCAGGCAGGAAACAGTGGAACATGCCCTAGAACTGACAGCAGAATCATGCTCAGTCTTTAGGGATGCAGAGAGAGGAGCAAGTGGGGTAAAAGCAGCAATTCAGGAGAATGTGAAGATGGAAAATACTGGATAGTGGGAAAAAATTTAGGTCTTCATATAGAGAAGGGTATATTAATGATGTCCTAATTAAGCAAAAAACCCACAAAAATCCTATTTTCAATAACTTCCCATTATGCCCTTAGGGCAAAATACACTGCCATGTGACATTAGATTTTAACGTGGGTAAGCAAAACTAGCAATGAATAAGGACAACTGCAAACAGATGGAAAAGTGAGAGACCTCATGCCTTTTGCAAGTCCAGAACACATCTCAAGCTAAAAGTTTGTCATAAAGGAGATACAGAAGCCGCAGAAATCCTTCCATTCCTGGACTAAATTCACTCCTCCTCAGAAACAAGCAGGGGCACTGAGTGTACAGTTGCAGTTCAGTTTAGGTGTTGCCTTGAACAGATGATATTGCACGAAGCTTGACTTCGAGATATTTTTAAATCAGATGCTAGACAGAATTATTTAAGAGTAGTCTTGAGGCAAATATCCCTGAGACCTGATCCAAGACGGGAAATAAGACAGGGAGGTTCTCTCTTGTACTTCTCGACCCATGGGTTTGGTCTGTGACGGGGAAAGGGTGATAAAGCCGGGATATAAAGTGGAGTACAACGTGTTGGGAGCCACACTCCATGCAGATTCTGAGCACAGCGTTGTCTCTTGGCAGACTTAAGCAGATCTGACTTAAGACAGACACTGCTGGGGACAGAGCTGTCAGTTCACTGTCTGGACTGTGTCTGATGTCTCCACGTGGCACGAAGGAGTCTGAGTGCAGGCTGAGGCTTTTCCCTCAGATAAATCTCATGGTGCCTGACTGGTGCCTACAAGGGTGCCCTGGGCCACCAGCCTGGCCCCAGGAAAGGGCCTGGACCTGCACTTGCAGCATGGACATGGTCTGCTCAGTGCCAATCAGTGCTCAAAATATCCACAGGAACAGGGATAGAACCTGGGAACACAACCGGGAAGAGGAATCACATGAAAATGTGAGAAATAACACAGCCTATACAAGACTCTTCTCTCACCCAGAGCAGTTTTATGCAGCATTAAATGCCTTAGCATTAAATGCCTGGCGTGGATAGTATTTTCACATTGGATGGAAAAAAGAGCCTGTTTTAATCTACTCAAAACCCACACCACCACTCAGCCTGCATTCTCTTTCACTTAGCCCTGTTCACTCCTATTAGCTTGGGGGTTTTTTGATACAAACCTTAGTAATATTTTTAAATGGTAGAAATTACAATCTCAAACAGAATCTTTCTTAATAGTGGTGTTCCTTCTTCAAAAGCAGCTCAGCTAAAAGTTTCTTACTTCAGGTAACCCAGGGAAAAATATAGAGACAAAACCTCAGAAGAAATTCAAGTTAATAAAAGGAAACCACATACCAGGAAAATAAATTTCAAGAAATCTTTCACAGGCAAAGCTGCTTCTTCAGGAGACTGCTACAAAGATCACTTCATTTTATTTATCCCAAGTGAAGGTTTCTCCTATGGGGTGTTTGAGTTAGACAGAAGGTGGCTGCAGGAAAGGGTTGAACTGGGAATTTCTGATTCCTCTAAAGCACAAACTGATATAATGATATACCACATACTGAGCATGGATTTAAAAAAAAAAATATATATATATATATATATATATATATATATATATATTCTGACCAGTGAAAATTTTGGGAAAGCCCAGGTGATCCCGCCATACCTTGGGGATAAAATTAAGGCTCAATGTTTTTTGTTTTGGCAAAGAGATAAGTCCACAGCTGATTGCATGAAGGATGCTCAGCCGGACTCTGGCAAGCTGAAGGACAGGCACTGCTCTGCTAGCAAGTGTTAATCCTGGCTCTTCTGTCATCTCTAATTGCTCTGAGGATTGAGATGAGGAGCTGTTCCAGCTCTTGGAGGAGACATTCCACTTTTTAATCAGACTTTGGGCGGAAGAAACCGGCAGGCTGATCCTCTGGGCTGCCAAGCAGCACCTCTGTGCTCCAGTGCCTGGTGTTTGGTGGCCAGCTGGGCAGCAGCAGAGCTCACCTGACTTTCTGCAAGGTGAGCTAACACAGCTGCTCACAGCACTGTGCCTCAGGGAAGAAGCTGGGCCAAGTTAATTCTGGTTTCTTTTGTCCAGGGGCAGATTAGGGCGATCACAAGACCTGTTACTTACACAGGTAGAGTATGTTCTTTAAAAGGATCATGTTCTTTATAGTCCCTAAATATAGGGCAAGATGTGTTATTCACAGTGCATCTTCTGACAAAAACTGTGCCAGATATTGGGGCCAATACAGTTGCTGCTGCCTGTTTTCAGTGCAACTAAGAACACTCCAAAAATAGAAACCAGTCAAAGAACCAAAACAAAACCCAACAGCAGCCTGCGTCACTGCTGTGTATCTTCAAACCATAGCAATATGAGATGATAAATAAAAAAGAGAGAGAAAACCTCCAGGCCATAAAAACAGAGAAAAAGCATAAGTTTCTAAGGGGAAAAAAAACCCTCTCAGATGTTGCAGCTTTAAATGAAAAACAACAGAACACTAAGATTAGCTTTTTATTCATTCCAGGACAGAGAGAAATACCCCAAGTGTGTAAAGGAAAAAGTGTTGTGGCCTACAACGTCTTTCCTATAAAGAAGTGCACAGAATTGTTTGGAGCCTTGTACCATCTTACAGCTTGGGGACCAAAGATCCTCCACCCCAAAACCACCATCGAACCCAGATTCTTTGGAGTTCTAGCCCATGTTTTAGAAGGCTGTTCAATCAAGCCTAGGATGGTGATGTTCCTATATATTTCCTCATAACATAAGCAGTTTCAGTACTGAATAATCCTTGTTATCAAAATCACATTCTCTATTTTCAGCACCAATTAGCCTGAGTTTCCTGTTCCACTTCTTTGACCACATTCTGTCTTCATTAATTTGAAGACCGTTCCCCAGTCTCAGAGGCCATCCATCTGCAGAGATGGAAAACTAACTCACCTTCAAGCTCAGTCTCTCCAGGGCACAGTCCCTTGTGCAGACATTTTTGTAGCTCTTTTCTGAGTTTTCCAATCTCTGTTTTCAGGATGGCTACCAGAACTCAACATGTTCCAGCAACGGGCTCGCTGATGCCACCTCTCCTCTCCTCCTAACCAGGAGCACCAGGTCTGTGATACCCAAGGGTCACATCCTGAAATCAGGTGAATGGAGGATGACATTTGGGCCATGGGAGTGTGCCAGCTGGTGAGCAGAGCAGGCAGAGCTCCCTCTTGAAATAAGTGACCTAGGATGGGTGACTGGATACACCAGTTCCCTGAAGAGCTGCTGAGTGGGTGTTTGGGTGGGGCTGAAGGGGATCATAGGCGGCAATCGTGTCTGACATGGACTCCAAATATTGGCTCCCAGACTGGCCTCCTTCTTTCTCAATGGAAAAATAATGAATATTCTGCCTGCTCCCTCTCCCACCCTTGCTGTTTGTCACACTCAGGCAGTCAGCAGGGTTGCTGCCCCAGCCAGCACAAAGTGATTCTTTTTCTCCCTTTTTATGCTAACCTAACTGCTGAAAAAAATGAGCAGTTATTAATTCACCAAACATTTATTTAGCAACGAGGGGGCAAGCAGGGTGTTGTTTTCCTTTCCTTTCCTGGTTACTACCCATGGTACCATGAGCAGAATCTTTATTGACTTCACGCCAGCATGGAAACGGGGGCCCTGCTGCACAGGGACAACCATTTCCTTGTCCTGCAATAGGAATGCTAAATTTAAATGTCATTAAAATTACAACATGGAGTCTGAAGCTTTCTAAACAAAGCTGGTTAGATAGAATCCCAGAAAAAGCTGTTTCTGGAAGATAGTGTTTACTTATTCACTTTATTTTTAATAGCATTATCACTTAACTCTTCAGAAAAGAGCTTTAGGAAAGCTAGACCCTGATCACAGCTCCAAATTTATCATTCTACATTTTCTTCTGCATTTTACATCTATGTTAAGAATGTGACATTTTTTTATGTAAAACTTACAGAGGACAGCTTTATGCCCCTTCAGGAAGCTGAAATACAAAATATAAACAGTTGTGCTTGGTAAGGTTTATCAAGTCCTGTAAATTAAAATTTCTTCTCAATTCCCACTGCTATTTCTAGGCTGCTGCATAGTAACAAAAAAATATTGTGTGGCTAAAAATAGGTCAATGAAAATTATATTATCCAAGCTGAAACAAAAAGCAGAATTAATGGTAAAAACCACTGGAAATCAGTAACATATTATAAAAGCTTCCAGGGCAAATTAGACAAAAGCAAAAATATCAAGACCTTTCATGCATGTCCCTCCTCAAGAGCTTTAGTAATTTTAGAGAAAATGGAAACCCAGCCTGGCTGATCATTGTTTCAGTTTTGGGGAAACAGCAACGTTGTCTCCCTGACTCACTTCTCACTTTTGGGGTTTTGCCTGTCTCAGCTTTAGCACCAAATGTTGTACAGGAGGGGATTTTTTACTTAAATTGCTGAAGAACAAAAGTCTCACTGATTTTCAGTGTATCAACAGTCACCCAAGACACGAGGCTGCCTTTGAAAGTCACAAACTCCTTGTTTATGGTTTTTATGATGGGATTTTACAGCTCTATAGGCTCTGATAACAGCTCAGTGTCTCAGAAGAAAGCAGCTCATTCAGTGGTCTGCCAGTGGCCACTTCTAATCACAGAGCCACAGAACGGTTTGGGTTGAAAGGATCCTTAAAAATCACCCAGTTCCAACCCTGCTGCCAAGGGCAGGGACACCTTCCACTAGGGCAGGTTGCTCCAAGCCCCATCTAACCTGGCCTCTGTTTGGCTTATAAATGGAATTAGTGAGGTTTTCAAATGCTAGCAGTTTCAACCATGAAAAGTTAAGCTCGCATTTCTCTTTGATAACTCCGTGGACATCAAAGTAAAGGAAAATGAAAACCCAAAGAACAGCTGTCCCCTGCCCCAGATGCCACAAGACCAAGGAATGCAGCATGAATGCACCACTCTACATTTACTGGCACGCTTTCAAGGTACAGATAAATATCTATTAATGTGATAATATATATGTATATTGCATGGTGACAAATTACACTGGTTTTTTCCTAGATTTCTTATGCTTCCTTACCTCGGGTTTTGTCTTCTGAAATATAAAACATCAAGCATAGAGAAATCCTGAAGAGTTTCTCCAAAAGTACTTTAGAACCATCTGCAGTACTAGCACTATTCTGTTGACAGAGCTTCCATATTGAGGTATTAAAAAAGTAAGGAAAACGAGAACTGCTTCTTAAACCTGCCTTCTCCAGTATCACTAAGCCAAATACAACTGAGAAATCACATTGCTGTAGGACTGGGGGATGGAAAATACACTAAACAAACAAGAGATCAATGAAGAGAAAGGATGAAATGCTGCCTAACAGATCTCTGGAAGCCCAATGTGCCAGTGGGAGGCAATGGATTAAGTGTAGTTTATAGCCATGAGTTTAAAGACAGAAGCAGTTCCAAATTGTTCCTTGGACTAGAAAGGGATGTGTCTAACTTCAGATGTGAAATCTTTTATGAGGACACTTTATTGAAGATTATATTGTGATCCTGATTATAAATTCCCCAGATTCTCCTGGGGCCAATTTGCAAAGGTTTATGTGCAAGTCTAATGCTGGGAGACGAGAACATGACATTGTTTAATGCACAAAGAAAACTTGACCAGGGTGCTGTGACTGGGGGACTTCAGGAGTACCAAAGACAAAAAAAAACCTATTGAGCTTGGAGTCAGCAGATCTTAGAGAGACGTCTCAAGAAAAGTCCCTTTTAAGGCTACCTTACACATTTCAGAAATCAGTTTGTTGCTAAAGTTGATCAAAACATTTTGAAGAGAAATTTAGGGAATGAAAATGTCTTGTCTTTTGTTGGCATTTTTTTTGCCCATAAAAAGAGGGATTCTGCTGTTGTTAAAAAATTTCAATGTACTAAAGAAAATGGAAAACCAAAGCATTTGTATCCTGAAAAGTTCTCAGATTTAAGCCAAAAAACCTGACACGTGACTGGCTTGATGTTGAAAAGCCGCATGCTCTTTCCATCTCTCTGGTCTGTGTTTCCTATGGAAAGCATGGAGATGGGATTCAGGAGGCTTGGCAAGGTGCTCTGGTGGGGGGGTGGTCAGGAAGCCTTGTGAGAGAATGGATGCACCAAGTGTTGAACTACATCACCCACGTTGTTCTTCAGCATTTCTAACCAGACTGGGAGCAGGAAGTGAGGGCGTGTTTGCTTTCTTTTTCTTTTCTTTTTTGAACAGGAAGGAAGAAATACCCTAAAAATGTCAGTTATGTTGGCTGAAAAGTCAAAAAACTTCTGTAGGAAAGCCTTGCACCCCCTCTCTGATCCCCATCCCCATTTGTTTGACCAGGTTTCCTGGGTACTGGTGTGCTGGTGCAGTGTTTCTTTTTGGAGAGAAAGAGGAGACTGTAGTCTGTCATATCTGAGGGAACTGGGTTAGAGACAAGAGGCAGATGACAGGGGTGGTTGGGCATGGTGTTGGCAGGGTGTCAAGGGGAGCTGGGAGGGGGTGGGAGCCATCTGCCTGGAGAAGAAGGTTGCTGAAACGGAGGTGAAGGGGGTGGCAGAAGGAGAACAAGTCTGTACCGAGCTTCAGAAATACTTTTGGGTTGAGTTTGAGAGTGGAGTAAATGTGGATGCATCCCCACATGCAGGCAAGTTATTAATGGTGCTCGATATGAGCTTATTTTCCTTGAAGAAAAGGTGGGTGAAATCACCCTGGGGAAGCTGACAAGGCTATGGCAATATTGAATCAACCTGCAGGAAAGTCGATTTCAGCTACAGAAAAGCTTCAAGTGGGTGATTCATGCTCCTTCTAAGTATATAAGCCAGAGGGTCTAATCACAGGAACCTGAATGGCAACCCAAGATTCCTTCCCAGGTTTAAGTTATCCTTTCCCTGCACGCATCATTCATCCCCATGCAAGCAGCTTCAGACAGAATAGCTTCAGGTGTGCCTGTGTCTATAACCCTAAATGGGAAAGTCAGCAGAAACCCAATCCTTACAAGTTTTCTGGCCTTACAGAACAGTGGGGATGCTCATGAAAATGGTTGTGCATTCCTAGTTCATACCAGCCTGGATAAATGATAAGGGAGGACCTCCAGCCAGGCAGCACTGAAAGAATACAGCTATGACATAAACTTGAGGAAAGCAGAGCTATGGACCATGTGGGAACAAGAGCAGCTTGAAGAGGAAAGTGAATTCAAGCAATAATTGATGAGGAAAGTTGCATTTTCTGTGACTGTTCAAAATACTAAAGTGTATACTAGTGTTCTGATCTGAAACTGAGAATTCAGTGTCAGGAAAAGCAACCAAAACATCACAGAGCTGCAGGACACTCAGCACTATAAAAAAATTACAAGCCTTGGTCAGCAGGTTTGTGGTGGTGTGAGATGAACCCAGAGGTCTCAGCTGGGTTTATGTGAGTCTTTCCCACCTGATGTAAGAAAAAAAATAAGGAAAAGGAAAAACTTAAAAATGTCAAGTTTTATAAGAACCTGAAGCAGAATACTTCAAATCTTACAGGAAGAATATTCGAAAATCCCCAAGAAAGCTAGAAAGGTAGAAGACAAAAAGGATTTTAGGGAAATTTTCTGAGTGGAAACGTAGCCACAGAAACAGAGATTTGATTTCTTCTCCTGTGGAAAAATGGATGGGGAGGATGGGAAATGTTGAGGGTCAACACCCTGAGCCTGTCTGGTTCACAGACAAGCTCCTCATACATCAGGTCTCTGACACAGGCAGGGTACAGACCTGGAGAGTTTCCTCCTGCCAGCCCAGCCAGACTCCTGAATACTGGCAGTGGAGTCTCCAACCCTTCTCCCCTCATCTCCTCTCTAAAGAAAATATCATTATAAACAGCTCACCCCTATAAAAAACTGTAGTTGTGAATGCACTCTTTCATCAAAATGATCAAAATTAACTACATTTGTGATCTCAGAATCAGCATAACATTCAAGCATATGCTAAAATCCCATTGAGGTCAAACTATTCGGTACAGTTCCATTAAGTACTTCCATTAAATAAAATTAGACTAAGGGTGGCAAGCTTGCATATTTGGCAGCTCATTGCTCCTGTTGCTGGAATCCATAAAACCCCTCCCTATGTGGAATTCAGGATTCACTCTTTTAAACAGGCCTGACTGTATCACATTCATCTCAAGGGAAACACTGATATGCAGCCTCTCCTCAGTAATAATTTTTGTATGGTGTGAGTCCTAATGTACAGGGGTTTACACATTAAATTGAATTGCAAACATTTGAATTACCTCGATTTTAAAAGAATGGTTCTACCATGGTTTTACCATTCAGTGAAAACACTGAAGGCAGAGAAATAGCTGGAAATCTTATCAAATTCTCAAACCCCAAATAAATTTAAGACAAAATCCATGAAAAGTTATCTTTGCTCTGCTGAGAACTCACAGTGCTGGATAAACCTGTCTTGGACAAGAGGTCTACGTGGAAAAGAGGAAATAGTTGCTGCTGCAAAGGCAAATATAAAATTTCATTTGGGGATTAATCCAAGGACCCGGTGCAGAACCAACCTTCCTGCAGTCAGAGTGAGTAGAAAATGAAAGAATCCATGTCTCATGTCCTGAAAATATTTTGGAATTCTATAGCAGAGTGGCCTGTTTGAACCACAACCAGCAAAGCCACTGAAGAGCAAGAAAGGCCAAAGGACCCCAGGGGACATAAGGGCACATCCGTGAGCGACATGAGGGCTCCAGAATGTGGTCAGGTAAATCATTTGATCAATACTTGCAGAAATGAACACTTCCTCTCACATAAGGGAAAGCAATCAAAACAAGAACAAATTAAATATGTGAGGCAACTTGTTCTCAATGATTAATTCAGCTAGGTCTAATCAATTCCACTATTTAGTCTTCCCATGTCCCACTGATCTGAGCCTCTTTCCCCCACCTCCCAAGAAATCCTATGAAAAAAAAGCAGAGGAATGATTAATTTTTTAGTATAAGCCTGACCTTGTACTCCATTAGGCAGACTGTTTCCATAGTTTCCATGTAATTTGTCATGGATGAGTTCACCTATGTACTAAACAAACTCTATATTACCAGAATTGTGCGGAAAATAAAATCTGGATTGCTGCTGTTTGATGAAAATATCAAGCCCAAAGCGAAACTTCAAAAAACAAACATTCACATTGTCTGTAGATGGCCAAAACCCACGGTAGTTTTTTGTTCTGTCTCCTTGTGAATTTGGAAGGCTCTTCAGCAAATGAACAGACACTGTGACATCCTGAGCATTTCTGAGGGTGTGAGTGCAGGAGAAAGCCTGGATCCACTGTAATCAACAGGATTTGGGCCATTGGTTTCAAAGGATCATAAGACTACGTGGCAACTTGTTAGAATTTAATTTCAGTCCTTTTATTAAAGGTTTAGCACCAGAGGTCCCATTTATGCTGCCTTCCAAGCAGCTTTAAATGTTGTCGCTCATCTGGGGATTTACAATTGTGTTTGCAGGTCTCCTCTCCGGGGAAGGGAAAGGGGACACAGCCTGGAAAATTCCAGCATCCCATCCCATCCCATCCCATCCCGTCCCATCCCGTCTCATCCCATCCCATCCTGTCCCGATGGCTGGAGCAAACCAGCAGAGGAACAAGGCACAAGAAAAGGCAGCAGCCCAGCATGAGCTGGCTCAGGTGAGAATGCCAGTGTCCACACTTTAAAAGGAATGTTGGGGTTTTCTCCCCTAAATTTGCCGAAGGAGAATAATTTGTAGTGAAATACAGCAACCACAGGCAGAGATAAATTTTCTGTGCGAAGTTTCACGTGGCCAGATGTGTTCATCCCACATCTCTCCGTGCAAAACACATGAGGCTGGCTGAGCACTCTCTCAGAAGGTATCCAGGAGCACTGAGTGCATGTGGACTCCCAATTTTGGGAGTTTCAAAGAAAAGACTGGATCTTTTTTATAAAGATAACAGGAGAACATCTGTTATGCCCCCATTTCTTAATGTATTGGAAGCTGATTTAAAAGATAAAAGTACATTGCAGCCTTCAAACTCACCTCCAAGCTAGATGAAAATGCCAGCTGACAGAAAAGGAAGTATTTCTACATTAGAACAGATCCTCGGGCAATGTAAAATGACTTAATTCCATCAATTTCAAAAGGGCAGCATCAGTTTAATCAGACAAGGATTGATACAGGGAATAATACTGCAGAACACAGATGCTGAGCTGGAAATGCCCAGCCAGGGAGTCAACACCTTTTGGAAAAGGGATAAACAAGAAATCGCCTTTGCTAGGCTCAGGAAATTTTCTGCTGTCTTTGAGAAATCAGTGATTCCTGTACTAACTCATAGGCAAAAGCCACTGCACCACAGATGTTTATTGGCACTCGTGAAAAACAAAACAAAACAATGCAAAACCATCTGTAAAGCAATAACTGTACAAAGTCATATTAATGGGGAGAAAATTTCCCCACCTGCAAACTTGTCATGAGTTTTGATATGATAAAGTTACACTGGTGAAATGTATCTGCACTGTGAGTGTGTGCATGTGCACCCCTCTCTAACTTCATTGTGGTTTTAGGTTCTGTGAACCGTGGTAGGGAAATGATTGATATCAGTGATGGTAACTCAATTCTACATCAGCATCAAGTCGTCAATCTTGTGGCACTCTTAAAAAAAAAAGAGCCTGAATAATGTTCTATTGATGCTCTGTAGAGCTTCTCCTTTCTGATGTTATGTATTATTGCTGCAGTTTCTTCCAAAATTGTAAAGATCTTTATTGTTTACAAAGTGAATTATGCCTTCATATCTTCTGCCTTATTGTTTTCCCAATTGCTTAGCAACAATTCTCCATAAAGAACAAGAAAAACCCAGAGCACTCTTTCTTTTATGTTGTACATCAGCAGCATTGCTGGAACAACAGTGACCTCAGACAGCTGAACACCCAGCACACATTTGGTCCATTATCATAATCCTGATGTTCTGTAAAGGGTCTATACATGTTAATATTGAAATATTGCCTTTCTGAATCTGTAACTGCTCTAGTCCTGGGGCTACAGCTTTATGAGCACTACCTTCCACATTCAACATTTTAAAAACTGCTATTTGTTTCCAGTTCTTATTTTTCAAGAGAAACCAGCCCAGTTCCAGAACTTGAGGTAAGTCAGACTCGTGCTAGGTTGAAAAATCCTGTAGTTACTGATCCAACAAATTCATACACGTAACACTGGGAACATACCTCTGTAGCTGTAACTAACATATAATACCTACAAAATTAGCATTATTGTTGTTATTTTAGACCCAAAGAGCCGTAGTGATGCTCATCATGAAAGAAATGGTTTTTTGTACCTTGACAACTGCATCCCCTTTCTTCTTTTTGTCCTACAGCAAGTCCACTGTTCTCTACTGACAATTGTTCAGACTAAATGAGAGGCCAATAGCTGTAAAACTCTTCTATTTAGATATTCTGTCCTCCAAAAAATAACTGAATGGGGAAAGACAAACGGGGTGAAGGTGATGCACGAGTCATATAGGGAGCAATGAGAGAAAATATCCAAAATAACATGAAAATAAATTACATCTTCTCAAAACAAAACAAAGGGTCAAACTGGAACATCAAAGAGGTGCCAGCCCTACATTGCCAAGGGAAAAGCACCACACTATCTAATATTATTTGCTGTCTTTAATTTTAATGAACATCAAGCTGCCATCTTCAACGAAATGCATTCCCAGATGGGAAGGTTAAATAGGTTTACAGGCTTATATTGGTTTTAGAGTGAACCGAGTCAGATGACTGCCGAGATAGGCTGGTGCAGCTCAATCGGTCCTTAATACAACTGAGGAGATACACAACAGATACACAGCGTGTACACACAGGCCACAACACCTCAGCACTGCTTTGATGAGTTTGCCAGCGGCTGGAACTTTTAGCAACAGCCTGCTGTGACATTTTGCTTTGGTGGAGGGTTTCTGCTATTCAGGTGACAAATGCCCCACATTTCCATGCTGCAACCCCCTGCCCACACTGCCCTGACCCCTGAGCATCTGTGTGCAACCCTGCTCTGGTACAGCCCCACACCAGGTAAAACCCCAAGTGGAGTTCCCTTATTGTGGAAAAACGAAGACATTTCACTGAAAACCCACAACCGTGTTCAAAGCAGAAGTCCTAGAAAGTTGCGTCTCCTACTGAAGACCAAACATCTCCAGTTTATAAAGTCCTTTTCTTTGGCATTTGGGAGACAGCCATCTCATCCCTGCTAAATTAGCATAACGGTGCTTTTCCAGCTTCTGACAGGCAGCATTGAAAGGGCTTTTGGGAATGAGAGCATTTTCTGGATTTTAATGAAAATATATTTTCGGCTATATATGTAAATATATACGTGACTATATAAATACATATGAATATAAATAAGAAAATGTAAAAATACAAAACTGTTCCTGGCTCCCGTTGTCCATTCCCATGGTTCTCATTTAGCGTTTCCAGGTCCATTTAATTTTTTCATGCAAAGTAGATCTTCCCAAGAGAAAGGGAATGCCCAGATATGCTGGCAGAGTTGGGCATCCTTGCAGAGAGGTCTCTGAATATTGTATGTGCAGGATGGATGCTGAGGACATAAAACAATAAAGTTCTGTAAACCCAAGGGAAGAGTTTTCAGATCCCTGGAGGCTTTAACTCTAAAGAGCAAAACCCGTATTTCTTTACCTTGAAATGTGAGCCCATCTCCTCTGAACTAATTCAATGCAGTCAGTGCTTTTAGAACACAGTACATGCATTGACAAAAGGTAGGTGAGCAATATTTGTAAGGGGTTCTGGTAAAGACAGGATGCACAGCAAGACTCCAGGACATAATTATTTGCCAATAATCAGCCCTAATAGCATTGCTCCAGTACAGGGACTGAAATCTCCTCCTGCCTTTTTGACAAGAGTTGTTATTCACAGGCTAACACAAGCTGCAGTTTTGCTAAGGGGAACAGCTGTCAAGACACACCATTCCATAGAGTTCAACTCCAGAACACTTGAAAAAACTTTGGGCAGCGGAGTGGCTCTGGGATATCCTGCAATTTGGGCACAAGCCCTGTATAAGGAATGACCTCAGGTTCCATCTCTCCAAAAATGGGACAGAAAACACATTGTTTCTGGGAGTCACCATCAGACTCCAAGTTTTTCCCTTGTTCATTCACTGAGCATCACTGATGGCCACACTGACAAAGAGCAGCCAGGAACTGACCTGGCTCTGCCCGAGGCTCACCCATGCACAAGCAGGGAGAGCAGAGAACAGAGGTGGCAGACAGAAGCTGTGCTCCATATTCCTACAGAAACAGACCATGCACACCTGGAAACAGATGTGGGTAGTCCTGGAGAAAGAGTCTTCAGCATGGTAGCTCTGCTCTGTGCATTAGAAATTCTCCTGACAAGAATGGTGGGAGACCTTCATTTGTGTCAAGAGAACCAGACACTGCTGGAAACTAGTTCAAGTCACAGTTCAGCTGTGTATGGGCTGTACAGCCTCACAGAAATTACCTGGGTCTGACAGGGGTCTCAGCTTCCTCAGCTGTAAATGGAAATAATCTTTTTTCCTTGTAGAACTTAGAAAGGCTCAATTCCAGTGATGACTGCAAGGTGTTGCCATTCAAACAAAGACCACAGAACATTAACCCCTTACTCAGCAAGCAAAAGTGTTTACCATGTACTCAGTGCAGTTCACTGCTGCCCATTCTGCCTATTCCTGTGTCTGGAAAGGTGTCTACATATCTTTGGGAAGGAATGTGACTCTCAAGGATACCTTCCAGAAGTGCACTAGAGCAAGGCTGGGTGCGAATAGCTCTGTCCAATAGCAAAGGCATTTCTAAACTAAAGCAGATAACCTCACTCAACTCATGTGCAAGACAGCATCCTATGCAAACAGTTCATATTCTCTAACCCTTTTCCACATCTGCCAGTGCAGGTAAGGGCCAGAAGGGCTTATTCCAATAGTGCTACACTGCTCTTTCAGACTAAAAGCGGAATGAACCACCACCCCAGGCACATACTCATAGCAGCGTTTAAGCAGATATGTGAAAGCAAATATCCTTATTTGCAAAGCAATCACAGCTAAGGAAAGTATACCTGAAGGGTATGGGCAAGGCAGTATGGCAAGACAAATTATTCCCTAGGGGAACGTTGCATTCCACGCACATTACCTTTACACAGAGTTGATTACTTCCAGCACCATTCAAAAAGGCTGGCAAAGAGTACTCCAGCGGCTCTCATTAGTGCTGATTTACAAGAAATCTATAGTAATTTTTTAAGTATTGCAGGTTGGGAGAAGACATTATAGTGCAGCAACCTGCACACAAAGACAGACTTAAAAAACCCCACGCTGAGTTTCTCGCTGCATCTCCCCTTGAATTGATTCACCTGATACACAGCTTGGTGTTTGCTGCTTTCAGTGATTCTGCCCTGCTTTTGTTCACTTCTCTAAGTGTGATGAGTCTGTGTTGACTCCTTCCAGACAAACCGATCAGCCATTGCATATATATTAGGTTAGGATCATGTCTAGTTATTTCTTATACAACCCAAGAGGTCTTCACCTTCTTTGATGTTTCTTCAGCAAAACAAACAAACCTCGGCTTATTAGAGTAAGGCTTCCTAGCCTGAAAGATCAAAGGACCCTTAGGAGAAGAGCAAGCACAGAGAAAAATCTCACACCCGCACGTATCTCAAGTACCTGAGAATCATTCATTCACATCGAAAGGCAGAGGCCTTCAGAACCTGCCAAGATCCCCATGTGCAACACCCCACAGGTTTGGGAGAGACAGGGATGTCTGTATTCAACAGAAGGCTCAAGGGGATCTGAGCAACGCTGAAAGCGTGTTGAGACAGCAGAACACTGTGTGTCACCAGCAAGATCCCCTCATCCTTTCAGCCACTGGGCCGCAGGGCAGCTCTAGGCTGGAAACAGTGTACAGGCTGTAGCAGATGACTGCAGGGGCACTAATAAGTTGTGTATTTTGTCTGGTCTACCTACTCCAGGCAGGACTCCACAGAGTCCAACTTCCTCTATGCAGAGACCAAGTTCCTGCCAGTCCTGAAGGCGAGGAGAGACTCGATTGCACCTGGGTATAGTTACAGGCTGTTGGTTACCAAAAATGGGTCATCTAAAGTCTGTTTGAGACGCGTCTAGAGGAGGATTTTTGTCATCCTGGTTCTACCACCTCCTTTGGTCCATGGCCAAAGGTCCCCGTCCCTGGAGGTGTTTAAGGAAAGACTGGATGTGGCGCTCAGTGCTGTTTTCTGCTTGGCAAGCTGGTGATCAGTCAAAGGTTGGACTTGATGACCCCAGAGGTCTTTTCCAACCTACTTCATGTTTGATGGCATCTTCAGAAACCTGCTGGCCACAGGGTTACCACCCCCAGAACTCTGACCCAGCAAGGAGAGACACTGCCTGTTTCACAGAGCTTTGCAGGGTAACCACAATTCCTCACACGAGGCTTTCACCACTGCGGGGATCAAACCTGGCTCTGCTCAGGTAGGGAAAACTGAGAACAGGAAGGAACAGAAAAGGTGTTGCTAACCTGAAGAGCTGCCACTAGATTTTGGAGGACTGAAGAGAGGATGGACAAATTTAGGAGAGGATATCAGACGCACCCCATCCAAGCAGTACTTGGGATAGTTTGAATTTTAGGCCAATGTGAGCGAAAAAGTAAAGAAATCCACGGTTATTGTCCCAATTCCTTCTTGCTGACTGCACACTACTATAAGTACTATGGCTGGGTGAGTCATTCAGAAGAAATTGGTAATTTGACATTGTTGACCCATTTCCGTTTCACAAATCACTTCCACCATCATATTTTAATTTACTTTTTTTTTTTTACAGTTATATTTCTGCAAAGTCTTTCTCAACTTCTGTCAGGGTGCTGACTGCTCATGCATTATTTATTGTTCAGTAAATAGAGTGTACTGATTTGTCACCAAATCTTGAAGGTGCTGTGGAGGTTCATGGGTCAGCTTCAAAATGAAGAGCAAGTAAAACTTGTTTTGTTAATTTTTACCCAGGTAGTTTCAGAGACTCTCAGATACTTAACTGATTTAATTAAAAATATTTTTAACCAAAAGTTTGGGCTATCAGTAAATGTAGAAAAATAATTTAAAAATTGTAGAAACCACAAGAGAAGGCTCTAAGAATTTTGTTGAAATGTCTTTGTGTGGATTTTTATTCTGCATATAGTTGGTGGTCTTCTCAATCAGCATTTTTTACATATTCTTAGAAATAAAAACGCATGGTGATAATTCTACATCTAATTTTATAATATTTGCCATCAAAATACCCGAGTAATTTACCAACAACACTAAAAATACATCTCCCAAGCCTTTATTCTTCATAACCTATAAAAGCTACAGCCATCAATTTCAACACTTATTTGGTACATTACCTCTTTGCCACATTGCTATCATCGTCATAAAACATGATTGATGTACCTCCAACCACTGTGTCTTTTAGACAGGTTTATTGACTAAGCCACAAATGCTCCAACTCAAAGGCTATGTTCCTTTTGCAGAGGAATATTTTATCAGCACATGTTTCAAAATGAAAAATCTATTGGAATTCTGTCTCTAATCTGAATAGGACCTAAGAGTCAGCCTTCAGACAAAACTCCCACAGCTATGTATTGGGTGAAGTGTTACAACTCAAACTTGTTTCATACCTATCCCTTCTAATAATCTATCATCTAGGCATTTATTTATTTATCAAAGCTCTGCCCAAAAGTCAGGGATAATCTCTCACAAACCGTTTTGTTTATTTTACTGTTGACAAGACAATAAATCATGTGCCCAGTTTTATTGCATATGTAAATATAACTGTATGAGATAATTTGCAGATTCAAAGCAGAACAGCAAATAATTATGATGATGAAATAACGGTGGGAAAGGAATTTATCAAAGCCAGTTTACTGCTCAAATTATCAGCAAGCAATTTGAATTTGGATGAAAGCAATGGGGGTTTAACTATTTATGCTGATGGTGATGACCTGAATTTATTGTCCTTCATGTAAATTGCAAAATTTCCATAAAGAGCAGCATGGAGCTGAAATAAATCTGACCTTAGATTCTAAAGACATGGGTCTCACCATGTACAGAAGATTTCCACCAGGAAACCACAAAAAATGTTGGTTTTGATGTTTTGAGGTTTTTTTCTTAAGAAGAGCAGGGAAAGATTTTAATTAACCTGATGGAAATCTGGAATTATCTTTTCCCTTCTCACAGAGGCTCAGACAAATGTCCCCTAAGCCTTTGTGGTAATATTGAGAAAGTCAAGGCTAACACACAGCAAATCAACACAAGATGGGTTACAAACGATCTTATTTTTCCCTTTCAGCAAAGACAACATGAAGTTTAGCATGAAATTAGCCCATGGAAGTACAATTTCAGTCCAGAGCAGCCACCAGTGTCAGTCTTCAGCCTGAGAAGGTCAGCTGCCATTGATCCAGCTCAGCTGGGAGACAAGCTGGAGCAGCACAACTCATGGTGTCAGGCAGTTGAAGAGGTCATGATGTGATGTGGGCATGAGAATTTCACCAAGTCTCACATGGAGGGTGAAAGAAGGAATTTTCCATGGGACGGGAACTGGGAGGAAAAGCCAAAGTGGCACTGCGTGCACTGACATTTCTGCAGCTCGGGGGGGACTGGGGACAAATCACACTTCACCTGTGATCACGTGGAACTGGGATGCAAGATGCACAACCTCAAATTCCCTATTTTAAACCACTGTCAAACTCCCTGGAAAGTATGAGCCAGTCTAGGAGTTAAAACTTCAGCGTGGCTGAGTCAGCCCCACCCCTACCACGGAGTTCAGCTGCGTCACCAGAAAAATCCAGTGTCACTGCAGGGATTGCAGGAGCACCTTCTGGTTTTGCTCTAGCTGGGAATTTGAATGCCAACACCTTTTAGATTCTGCCAAAGAAACCCAAGCTAGTCTGCTGATCAAAGCTTTGCAGGCTTGAGCTCAATTTAAATCTCAGCTTCATATTCTGAGTGGCCAATACATGCCAGCAAAAGGATCAGAAGAGTCCAGGGGAGAATTAACCACTGATTATTAAATTAGAGAGAATACTCAAACATTTCAGTCTCTCAAGTTAATGCTGAGCAGAAAGATGTGGGCAAAGGCACATCCTTTATTAAAAACACCACACCAAAGTGAAGCTTGATCTATTATTCAGTCAATGCTCTTTTGAAGCAAATGGTCATTTTACATCAAACCCTTTTTCTTCTTTTGTTTTCTTTTTAATGCCATGTCTACTGAGGGGGTGGAGGGCACTAAATATCCCTGGACAGTATTCATTCAGCTGCCCTGAGCAAGCAGGGAAAGGAAAGGAACAGTCTATTTATAAAGCTATAGAAGAGAGAGTAGTAGAGTGGTTTTGCACTTTCTGTGGGTGCAGACAGATAAAAGGGCTTTGTTTAAATTTATTTTTTTTTATAAGATCACAAGAAAGCTATTTATACTTCTGGCCACAGTGGAAGTCCATTTTTGCTGACAATAGAGGCCTCGCAGGTATATCTGCCTTCACCTTTATGTGAGGAGAGAAAAACTGCAGGAAGTAAACAGAGCCAGAGACCTGACAGTGTGGAGACTGAGCGGAGAGAGCTGGCAAGACAAATCAATAAACAGCTTGCAGGTGCCTGTAAGACAAAGGCTGCAGCAAAGTGAGTTTCTGTTGGAAAATAAAAAGACATATGGCACATGGTTATGCATTTAAAAAAATAGTCTGGCAATGATAAACTGGAAATCTGTCCTTCGACATGAAAAGGCTAAGAGTTCTGAGGGCACTGCCCATGATGGTGAAGATGGTGGAGTGGGATGAAAATCAAAGCAACTTTACGTGGGGGAAGCGCTCCCTGCCCATGAAAGGGAGGGATGGCATCAGTGAGAGACGTGTGTGAGAAAGGCAAGAAAGCAGGAGACAAAACAGAAGGCAGCTTTGCAAAAATAGCTGCCAGTCAGAGAGGATGGACTGGCAGGGAAGTGTGTGCGCACACACACACAGGGAGGGCTCCATGGAGTGACGGCGTAGCAGTAGTTTCTGCAGACAAATCACTTTGGAGGGTGATTAATGTGTGTATCCCAAGCAAGACCATCAACTGCCTCAAAACTGAGGCTTTTTCTCAAGTTTTTTTCCTTTAGAGAGATCCAGAACAGCAGTTTCCATCAGATCCTGTCTTAGAATGGCCAGGCAGCAGCATGAGACTCAGTCATTAAGGAGGAAAATGCCTCCTCTTTACAATCCGGGTTTGCCACCAGCAGAGAACAAAGCTAGATCAGGAACTGAATCCCTGTTTGCCAAAATCAGAAGAAAACAACATAGAAACTTCACCTGGCTTTGGAGTGGGCCATTGTAAATGATGGAACATACTGAGATATTGGGAAGTAGGACTCAAGGTTGAATAGCGATAGCTAAAGGACAGACAAAGGAGTATTCAGCAGAATGAAATGTTTAATATATATATATATAAATGTTTAATACATATAATTTTGCAGGTTATCTGTGCATGCTGTGTTTGGCTCATTCCACCTTTTCTCAAACACAGGGCATCAGACTGCTAACAGCACACAGAGCAGACTGGCCATTCCTGGTCTGGGAGTTTCTGATCACAGCATGGCAGGGGCTGGAAGGAACCTCTGGAGATGGTCTAGTCGAAATCCCCTGCTCAAAACATGGCCAGGGAGAGCAGGTTGCTCGCACTGTGCCTAGTATGGTTTTGAATAGTTCCAAAGATGGAGATTTCACAATCCTTGTGGGCAATCTGCTTCACTCTCTGATCACATTCATAGTAAAAATATTTTCATATGTTTAAATAGAATTTCCTTCCCATTTGTGCCCATAATGCAAGGTCTAAACATTCATTCATATAAGCATGGCCCATCTTGGCCTGTGCTGCACTGACCCTTTTCCCTTCTTCAGGATTTCAGAAGGAACAGTTCACCAAATCATTTCTATGTGCTCCCATTAGGAAAGGCTCAGTTCTCAGCCAAGCAATCAGAAAAACATCATTAGGAACAAACTACACTGTTGATTTTGCAAATAACATGAGATAAGAGACATCAGTCCATCTCTCTTGAGGGAGGATCAGCTGTCCACAGCCACCCATAATCAACTAACTGTCCCTCATCTTCTGTCATGAGGGTGATAACCATTCTGTTTTTTATAAAAACATATCCCACCCCAGAGCCTTCCTCGTGGGAGAGACCAGGGAGATAAGGCCACTGCACTACATACACCATATTTAATTATAGCAGCATTCTCAGATTCTTTTGACTGTCCAGACTTCCAGAGGAAAACGGAGAAAGATGGAGGGAAACAAGACTTTACTAACCCAAACCTGTATGAGAACTGAAAAGTATCATTTCTGTCAATCTAAGGGTTATTTAGCACAATTATGGGAACAAAATATTGAAGACATACCAAAATACTTAATTTCTATCACACATTATATCTAATTCTGTCCCCCATACTTCAGCTTTGGATTGCTTGACTTCCATATTGAGGTATATTAAATGTGATATAGATTTCTGAGCCTAAATAAGTGGAATATTCTTCATGGGATAGGAAATGCTTCAAAGCACCATGGAACCTTGTCTCCCAATACTCCCTCACTCTCCAGCTGAGCTTTCTCTTTTTCACATCCATTATGGTCTGAATTACTGCAGTCAAACAACCAAATTGATTTATATATTTACTTAGAAGAGAAGTAACCTTTGCAGAAAGCTGGTGTTTTAAAGCTTGCAGAATCAGGTCCCACGAGAAAGCCTTTTCCCCTCACTTTTGCTAAAGCCTGCCCCATTCTGCTTGTGATTTTTGGGACAGGGACACAGAAGAAGAGGAGAAGGGAAAGATCTGTACAGCTCTGCTAAAGCAATTCTACTGAGGACAATCCACCCAAAGAAAGAACTGTAGCCTTTTCCCACATGCTGTGAAAGCCCCTTAACAGTCTGTTTCAGCTTGTTCCAGATACATAAGCAAGCAGATAAACAACTCTTGCTGATTTTATTCCCCTAACTTTAATAATGCTTTAATACAGCGTTGACAAGCTTGTGCCTAGTAACTATTTAGAAGCTGCCTCATGGTCAGGTTTTGTACGTTATTGCTGCTGTGTGTTTTTCAATCATCGACAACTGAAAAAGGGCCATTATTAAAATACCTCACCTAAAGTGTCTTTTCTTATCATGCCTTGTGATATAAAAATAACCGGGGGAAAAAAAATCATTGCATATTTATGCTTTTCAAATTCTCATATTATTAAAGAACAGGAATGGAGGAACAAAACGACATCCTCATTGTGCCAGGTCCTCTTATCATCAGGAAGTTTCAAATCAGGCAGTGAGATGCATATGTACATAACTATTTTTTTTTTTTTAATAAATGGCTGCTCATTGTGTTTTACCACATTACGTAGTGTCTGCTTTAGAGACTGGCATTTTGCACCTATTCTGATGCTTCTAGGGGAAAGATTTCAGATACAGCTGAGTGCCTGATAGATGAGCATAACAAGATTCAAAGACTGGAAGCTGGAGTTTGAAGCTTGAAGAGAAATGAGCAAAATGTATGGTGAGTTTAGCCACAGCCCAAGGTGAAATATGCCAAGGCTTACTCTCTTTCATTTGAGTTCTTTCAGTCAAGGTTGGGTATCTTTCACCTAAGATGTTTTTCTTGAGAGCTCTACCAGTAAAAGACAAAAGAATATTTGAGAGAGAACCCAAATCACATTTTTCAAAGCCTCAGCAATGCCCCCATTGAACTCAAACATTGCACCAGACACAGATCCAGCATTTTGAGGCCAGAAGCTAAAGGGACATGGGCGTGATGGCAAGATCTGCAAGTGCATAAAAATGCTGTTCAAAGGATAAAATTCACACTGCTTAGTTACACATTGCGCAAGGGTTTGCACTTTGATGCGCTGAATAAGTGACGCTGAAAGTCACCCATTGCTGAAGTCAAGAGGACACGTATCAAACTCTCACACTCTTGGACACACGTCTGTATCCTGGGATTGCAGTAAAGAGCATTAGGGAAATCAGAATTCAGGCTGAAGCGTTCTGCAATTAGCAGCTGACATGTCTATCCTGATTTCTGCCTTCTGTACAGCAGCGCACGAATTAAAAACCCAAAGTCCTTCTCTAGCCAATGACCCAAGAGTTGTAAGGTCAGAGGAAGAGCAATGAGGACAGAGACTCATTTGTTTGGTGCCAGGAAGTCAAGAGACAGCAGGCAGATGTGCATACCAATTCCTACCTCCATGGGGGAGTGTTATTGCTTCAAAGTTATGCCTGACTGGATCATAAGAGACATAGTTCAATGTTTTTCTCAGTGTGCTCTCAAAGAGATTTCACAAAGACCGTTCTTTCGTATTCAGTTCTCCTCTGAATTATGGCGGCAAGATGAAAATCTGATGAGGGCCTGACCTCCTGAGCCTAAGTCCAGCCTCCTTGTTGTCAATGCACCATTTTTCTCCAGTTGAAACATCTTCTCATTGGAAGAAAAAAAGACAACAAACTCAAAGAGAAAAAAAACTCCCTAACACTTGCCTAATCTCCTTACTAGTTCTTAAAGTCATGTTATCCTGCAGTCTTCCCGGATTAGAACTGCTTTGATGTTTCTCCTCCCTCTTTTTAGGGTGTTTCTTCTCCATGCCCTTCATATTTCCCCTCACTGCTTTTTTCATTTATTGGAGCTCATTTGTGATGCTTTCTGGTACCATACCAAGCAACCTGACCAACTTTGTCAATAGTTTATTCTCACCTCTTCCTGTCTGGAAAGATATGATGCAAGGAGCATCTCATGATTTAAATAAACAACCACAAAAACAAAATCCTTGCTCTTGAAATAGAGGGAGTGCTAAAAATGAAAACAGCTTTGGCTGACAGTAACCTTCCTGTTACTGCTCTTTGGTCTCCAGCCACATCAGTGGTAGTGGGGGTCACCTCCCACCCCCATTCCTCAGTGTTCCCACAACCCAGAGAGCAGCTGCACATTTCTTGTGCCATTACAGGAAACACACAACTCTATTTTATAGCTACTTTTCCACTGGAAATTCACCAACCATTACAAGAATTGAAGCCAAGCACTGGACTAATCTATCACCCTGATTTTGGAAGCTTCATTGCTCTCCAATTTCTACTCCTATTCCAACCCCCAAATTTAACATTGATTTCCCCCACTGCTAAGCAGAACGGAGAGCGACTCTCCCACTTCAAACGCCACAAGTAACACTTCCACATACCCAAACACGTTACACTTCAATTTTCCATCTAAACCACTTTTTGTCAGCAATGAGCCGTTAGTATCCATTTTCTCCAAGGAGTTCAAGCTTATAATCAGCACATTTAGCACCTGCACAGCTTTTGTTGCTGCAGCAACCTCTCTTCTCTCATTCCCTACCCCATACTTACTTTAATCACAAGTTTTACTAATTAGTACAGCCTTCTCTCACAGTTCTTTCTTAGATGTCAAAATCCTTCCCCGTAACTCACCACTTCCGTTCGTTACAGACTTCACTAGCCCAGCAGGGTACAAGCCCAAGGAGGATTTGTACCATGGACCAGGATTCAGATCTGGGAAGTCAAGTGGCTACAAAACATGGATGAAAGAAAGGAAGGAAGAAGTTAAGTTTCTAATGTCTGAGTTCCCCATGAGTGTTTGCAGAGGTTTTAGGGTCAATGCAGGTGAGCTGGGATGGGGAAGTGATAACTTAAACAGGAAAAACTGAAGACTTTCTGGTTTTAATTAGGAAAAAAATCCCACCAGTTCTTATTTTTGTCTCTCGTTAACCTGATCTCCACCCACTAACATGTCTAGAGGTCATTGGTTTTTTGTACTGATCCCAGCGGGCCAGACCACAGACACACACCAGAATAAAAAGGCGGTGAAGGAAGAAGCCGGTCCCTCACCAAGTGAAGGCTGTGAACACACAGCCCCAGTACACTTCCAGTCAGAACCACGTAAGCTCTGACCTACAAAAAGCTGCATGAAATAGGATCTGAGTGCCTGAGATCTTGCCTCTTTCCCCAAGAACAACAGGGCTGGCTGGGGTTGCCCTGCCAAACCCAGCATATTGCTGGCAAAAGTCTCTGGAAGGGCCCCACTTCCTTCCCTGGTGTGAGAAACAGGTCCTGCACCACGTCTGGCTGCCTGCAGGGAGCAAATCCAACCTTTCCCAGCAGGAATTCATTCAAGGCTTGAACCTGACATGTCTTTGGGGAAACAAAGATCTGAGAAGGTTTTGCAGTAACACGAAGGTGTCAAAGAGCTTTCTAACGCAGGAGAGCCAACGCTTCTATTTCTGTCTTGTAGCTTTAGATGGTAGCCAAGATTTTTCCTAGGCTGAGCAGGGATTTGGGATGCCTCTGCTTTGGGGGACCTCTTAAAGAAATTCAATCTTGGAAATGAAAAGCACTCCTTCACAGGTAGGCAGCAGCATTTATCTCAATGCACCTGGGAGGGATCCCAGAAGCCAGGGTCCTTCAATTTGTATTGTGACAGAAGGCAAAACTTGGATATATAGACCTATCTCCTGAATGAATATATTCCAAGAACATTATTTCATCTTTCCATCACTTTAAAGGGTTAATTTTCTAGGAAGAACACTGCTATATTTGATAGAAAAGGGCAATTACTTCACAATACTTTGCTGATGTTTTATGGTGAATATCCCCTCAACCCAACTGCTCCAGATACAAGCATAACTGCAAGGGAAATTTACTCGAATATTAATTGAGTGCTTCATGCAACACACTGATGAGTTAAACATCCCTCATGTTTTTTAAACATATTTTCAGAGATGTGTAGTCTTAGCAGACTACAATTAGCTTAATGAGATTTAAATTGCACTAATGGACCTCATTAGGAGGAAAGAAGTTATGAAGTCTTCAGCAGTTATTCAAAGGCTCATGTCAGCACAAGAAGAAAAGGTTCCCGAGCTTCATCTATACTCAGTGAAGAGAAACAGATTCCTGCCGAGAGAAAGAGACAGGCCTAGTTCAAATGTCCTCATGCAGCCTCAGAGGATCACATCTCTTACCATCAGCTCTGAATTAAGCTTAAAAAGGCCACCTTCCACAAAAGGGAATTTGTGGTCGTCCACAACCCTCCAAATCTACTTATATTTGAGCATCTCCACTGTTATTTCAAAACCTGGTATGGAAAGAGGCATTGTGATAAACTGGATGAAATTCATTGATATACTTATTTTCTACAGAACAGTAGTGACCAAAGCAATTAAAAAGTTAACTTCCCATATTTCATAAGTAGACTGAGAGATCCAATAATGGAACGCCTGGTAAAACAAAAGACTGTCCTGAGCCAGTCTGCTGTTTGAATTTATTTGGATAAAATATCAAGTGAATCCATTACACCCAGTCAATAACAGGATCACTGAAAGTAAGGCAGAGCAGGGACTGCGTTACTGAACTCAAAGACTTCTCCTACAATCCAAGTTATTTTAAGAAAGTAAAGACTTTTTTTTCTATTTTTTTCTTCTTTATAGTCACTATTGAACATTTCTGAAGTCAGTAGGGAATTATTTTGATGATTGAAAGGTTTGATAAACTGTTGTACAAACAGAAATTTACTACTGTGTAGGGAACAAAGCATGGAAAAGACTGTAAATAGGTGTGGTTTTGTACATAAACCTCTAAAATCATATTATTGCATGTCTGTAAGAGCCTAAAGTTTCTTAAATATAGTTTCTTATGGCTATAAATGGCAGCTATGAAGAATTAAACATTCCCATGTTTCTTTCTCAGTGGCAGCCTTTCACTCCCTTCTGAACCCCATCCAATGACCAGGAGGTCTCTGTGAATTAAGTACCACTGTTTTAACCTCCTCTTTGGGATGCAGCACTTTTGGACCTTTTTTAATATTTTTTTTCTGAATAAAAAAAGGCTCTGGGGAAACCTTAGAGCACGTGCCAATACCTAAAGGGGATACAAGAGCTGGAGAGGGACTTTTGGGAAGGGCATGCAGTGACAGCATGAGGGGAAACAGCTTCAAACTCAAAGAGGACAGGGTTAGATTGGAGATTAGGAAGAAATTCTTGAGTGTGAGGGTGGTGAAGTACTGGAAGAGGTTGCACAGAGAAGCTGTGAATGCCCCATCTCTGTGTTCCAGGCCAGGTCAGATGAGGCTTAGAGCAACCTGGTGTAGTGAAAGGTGTCCCTTCCCACGGCAGGGGTGTAGAACAAGAAGGTCTTTAGGGTCGCTTCCAACACAAGCTCTTCTATGGTTCTGTGACTTCCAGGAAAATAGCCAATATCCCATTAAAAAGGCTAAAATGTCACCCTTCCCTATCTAGCAATAAGCAAATTGGTAACACTTTGATACTGCTTAGACCTTTCCAACCCACTTTGTACTCAACTCTGATCACACCAAGGTGGCCAGGACCCTTCCTGTCCCCTCCTCTACAGGCAGTGCTGCCTCTGGACTTTCCTGTGGCCCCCTCCCAGCCGATGTCCTCTTGTGAACTCGGCACACCCACATCCAGCACCAATGCAAATGTCTTTCTGCTGCTATTCTAGTGGTTTGCACGTTTTCTCAACCAGTCCATATTCTCCTCCTTGCCTTCCAACACCAGACCTAGTTCCTAAACACGATGAGCTTAAACAGCTTAGCTTTTGAAGGCAGCTTTCATAACCCTGAAATCTTCTTTTTTTCCTTTTTTTTTTTTTCCTTAACAACATGCCAGTTTTCTGTCTGGCTTGGTACTTAGGATCCCACTAACAGCTTTATCAGGCTTTACAACATGGTAAAAATGTTGCTACAGTAAAGATTGTCTATAGAGGAAAAAACCCAAGATTTATACCATGATCTGTTTTGTTTGGGGTTTTTTAGTTATCATTTTTAGGTTTGTTTTTGTATTTTTTTTTAATTATCAGATGAAACAATCTAATTGTAAAAATAGAGAAGCTTGTTGGCATTCTCAGTATCAAAGGACATGACCCTGCCATCTGTCTGCTTAGAAAGATCTAATTATTTCTTCAGTTTATTAGTTTATTTCTCAGGCTGATAACCCCTTGCCTGTTAAATAGGACCAAAGCTGTTAGAGAAGTGTGCTCACATAAACCAAACAAACCAAGTTAATCAGCCTCACAAGAATTTGTTTAAACTAACTCCAGCCTAAACCCCATTGTGTTAGAAACATGATTAGCAGCAGGCAAGATGCCACATCGTCTTCAGCAACAGCTCCAAAACCCCTTTTCATCTTCATGTTTACTTATTAACCATGTATTTTTCATATAATCTGACAGATATGGAGTAGTCAATTGGTTAGGATAAGTGCATTAGTTTGTGTCACAGTAATATTAAAATATGTTTACTTAATTGCAGCAATATTCCGTAATTTAAAAATATTGCACAATATCTTGTCTATTACCAAGATCCTTCATTTAGTCTGAAAAGATCCCACACTAAACAAGCTAGTCCTTTGGAAAAAACTGCCTGAATTCCAGACCTGTCACTTCATATGCTCTCTTATTCTGTTCTCTAATTACTCAATCTGACATTAATTAATTTATCGGACATTAGCCACCTCAAGGGGGACTTTCACCATGTATTTCATGTCATACCAATGTTAAGCCCCTGCTTATCTTTACCTCTTAAAGAGTTTTGGGTAAAATAGTAAGCTATGAACAACTTCTTGTTTTTCCCTGTAAATCCATCTCTTTCCTGAGAGAAACAGCTATAGTTTGTTCATCTAACATTTTGCCAGTTTTAAATTACAAATCCTAACCTCCAGTGAGTAAGATTAACCTTGTGAAATTTCAGGAAACAATCCCTTCTTCACGTATTTCCCCGCATTAAGCCAAAGCTACAACTGGAATATCAGCTTTTGGTTTCTTCTTCGTAAGAAGAAAAGCTACATGCACCCAAGTTTCAACACTCTTGTGGTTAAAACATCGCTATCAGTACCTATCATTTGTGTATCTTTTGCATATCACAAAGGATGGTAAGGGAGAACTCTCAACAAATACACACAGACAACAGTGCCAATGGAGACATCTCCAGGATGTGGGAAATCTGAAGCGTTCTCCTGATCCAAGGTGCAGCCAGAGATGCCCAGCTGAAAGAACATGGAAGAGATTTTATCTGGAAATGGCCTGTATGAGTTTGGAAAGGGTGACTTTAGAGCACAGATCTAAAGCTTCAATAGGAGGTGAGGAACCTTTGCAGCACTTGCACAATATTTGGTAAATGTAGTTGCAATGCGGCATTGCTATGTATACAAAGTCTGTTAAAAGAACACAGGAAATGCAGAATAAGTATATGGAAGACAAAATGTAACCTATGCAGGACCCATCTGAAAAGCTTTTCCAGTTTTTAAAACAGATTTATAGAGCAGAAGAGCATTCGCAACAGATACAGCATTATCTTTCCAACTGAAGAAATGGAAGTTTTCAAAGTGCTATTTCTAGCTTGAATCACAACATTTTTATTGGCAGCACTCTGAAGCTGTGAAAAAGGGAGCATTTTACCCATGTCAGAAGTTGCACAGGTGTGAAGAATAAAAAGATACAGTCCATGTCAAGCTTGCAGTGCCACAACTTAGTCAAGAGATTCCTGTACACAGGAAAGAAAACAGCTTTGAGTCCCAACATGCATCACTTTATCCGGAAGTTTATCAAGACCTGGACCAGAAAGCAAGAAAATAGATGCAAATTGCCTCAGGAAATCAGCGTTGTATTTAAAACAGGCTGTGAAGGAAGTACAAAGAAAGATTGAGAAACATGAGAGATTTTGTTGTTTTTAGTGAGAACTTTGAACCTCAGGCCACCACAACAGGGGTGCAGACATTAGTTACAGAGCCACTGCAGAAGGAATTAATGCTTCCACAGCGGATGCAGTGCTTCAGAAATGTTTTGTTTTCTAGCTGTTTGGAGGATGAACAGTTCTTGAACTAGATCCAGTTCCTACCGATAACTCTGAGAGGGGGAATTTTGTCTGTATAGCACCAAGAAAAAGAAGGTTCCAGAAGGAATATACCCAACTAAGCACCGAAGAGTACAGCAATAAAAGAGCACCTGAGCACAGGCAAAACCATCCTCTGTAGAGGTTTGTTTGAACAGACATCTTCAGAAAATGATTCGAGCACAATTAAGTGTCCAGAGGGTCTTGACAGCTCTAGAGTTTCAATTCATTGGATATGAAGTCAGTGTTAAATGGTTGTTGCCGTCTTGTTCTTTCTTTCCCAAGGATCACAATACCAATTTCTCAGGCCGTGCTTATTTTCCTCTACAGGACTAGGCCCCAGAAGACTTCTTCCTAATGCAGAGTCAAGCCTGCAAAATGTTGAATTTCAGTTTGAGGGTCAGGGGTTGCTCTGTGCCTACAGGGTCTAAGAGGAGAGGGAAGAGAAGGAGAGCTGACAGAGGAGAGGTGATCTTCGCTTGAGATGAGACCCAAGAAAAGGATGTGAGACTCCAACCGTCCAGTTTGAGAGACTCTTCACTCATTTTCTTTTAGCACTAAGATACTCCAAAGACATTCCAGGAACACGAAGCCTCCTTGGCTAACCAAGATAGCAATCAAACACAAACACTCACATGAAGGGAGCGTAAGTGACAGAGCTGCTAACTGGCAGTTCCCCGTAGCCTGCTATGCTAACAGGAGTTCAGCTATTGCTATAACGAGGATAGCATTACTGACAGATCCCCCGCACGCAGGATACTGAAATCTTGACCCCTGTGAAATGGGTGGGTGTCTGTCATTAAGTTAAGTGGGGACGTGACTCCGTCAGAAGGCGCCAATGTTTCTTTTTTTATTCCCCACACACACACATGCACACGCACCCCTTCTTGCAGAAACACTCAAGTCTCAACAAAACCTCCCTTTTCTGGATCAGCCACACAGAGAGTAGCGAGAGGAGGAGACGTCCTTCAGCAACCTGCTTTCTATATAGGGCTTACAGAAATGGGGCAGCCTGGTCTCCTCGGATAGCAGCGCATACATCCCCAAGGTTTGCTGGAGGGCTTTCAGCTGGCCCAAGGAAACTCCTAAACAATCTGCAGTCTCCTCTGCCAGCTGGGGCAGGTAATGTGTGCAGAGATAAAGCAGGACTCTGGTGGGGAGGTTGACAGGACTGAGCCATTTTGCAGGAGAGAAACCTTTGAGTCAGGCTCTGTTAACCCAAAGGTCTGCGGTGCATCTCTGCTGGCAGCACCACTCTTGCTGCTCCTCAGAGCACTTGGGCAGAGCAGCCCAAGTGATGATAATCATGCCTGACTGCCAATGGGAGACAAGCTGCAGTTCTGGACACAAAGCTGAGACAGGGAAATGCTGAGTATCTGGAGGACTCTGGAGTTAGGTTTGTGGCCTGACACATCCCTTTGGATGCTCCAAGTGGTGCCCAATTTCGTTGCTCTTCCTCCTCTTCTGAAGCCACCTATGCATTGGCTCTCCCTACTTAACTGTGGCTTACTCCAGGAGCTGCAGCTCCTCCCAGCAACACCTGGCATGTCCTTTTGCCACCACTGCTGACTCTCGGGGACCCTCTGGGCAGGAGCACAATGCAGAGGGCAAAGTAAAACTCACTGCACTTTGCTGACCCACGTTTTTTGCACTGCTGGCTCTGTCAGGACCATATTAGGAACCAGTCAAATATAACGCAAGTGTACCTGCCCACCACGGCAGAGAAACAGGGCCAGACTTCTGCTCTTTGTACTTGTGTAAGCTACTGTCTGCACTTTGCACTTCAAACTTAAACCTTGCACAGAAGCAACATGCAGAAAATATGTCTGCTATCCAGGCTGTGCTGCAATCAGCAGGTCTGAGGCATTTGAAATCTGTGGGGGATGAAAAAAAGGATGTTTTTACTTCTGTCAATCCCATGCTGAGGCATGCCAGAAAGGCCATTCCAGAAGTGTAGTCAAGTTAAAGTGGACTATAAATTTTTTAAAAAGCTCTGGATCCAGCACTCTAAAGCAGAGCTGGAGACAGCAGTCCTCTCAAACTACTTTTCAGATGTATAAACCATCATTTATAACACAGAAAGTTCCTACAAAAAAAGTATAGCATATTTGTTTGGCAGTTTCCAGAGGGAATTGATTATTGACATGGTGGTTGCTATTATGTGAACCATACAAAGTGGCTTAAATATTACACAATTCCAACATTAAGGCAACAAGTGAACCAAAGAGCCTATTGTGAGCTCACATCAGATACTGAGGAGCTTTCTTGTAAAACTCTAATCTTTGATTTTGAAAGCTGAATTTAAGCCCAGATCCTCCCATGCTCAGGAAAAAATAATAGGTTAATCTGTTTCACCCCCTCCCCAACCCTGCAAGGGACCTGTTTGCAGAGCATTGTATTCCTTCCTAAATCTGATCCTCTGCCTTTGGAGGTCGAATGGAAGCTTTGTGTTACTTATAGACTCTGTATTGTATCAGTTCTAATAACAGCAGATCCAGGCAGTTCAACATCTGATTTCATCACTCTGCACCTGCCCAACACTGTGGCACAGACAGCACAGAACTCGAGGTTATCACCAGATGCGTCAGATAACAAGAAGGGAGGAAATTTCTCACCTACAGAATTTAAACTTATTACATCTCCAAATGCAGCGCACAACTATTTTTATAATTCACTAGGTTTCTAATAAAAAAATATAAATCATTTTACTTTTTGCTTGCCAGAAAACCAATTTAAGAATATTGCAGCACTCACATTGTCTGCCTGTGAGTGGACCAGGATCCTGTGCTGCTCCTTCTCTGGTCTCAAGGAGTTTTTTATCTTTCACAAAGCACATCTTGTAAAGGAGTTCAATCCAACTATAATAGACTGGCTTTGTTAACACAAACCAGGGATTCACAAAACCTGCCAATTTTTCTCTAGACATGGTCCCAAAGCTTATGCTTTTGACAGCAATGTCTTCTTTAGTCCAGCAGTGATTTAATGTTCCTATTTCAAATTCAAACCTCATTCAATCTCTTTTGGAAGAAAAGCATCTTTCTGTCACCATTGCCATTCTTGCCTTCATTTCCAAACAGAATTAAACTTGCACAACAGATGCCACTTGGCAGTGTGTGTACATACATAACTCCTCCAAAAGTTTTGAGCCCCTCAGTTGATTTGTCGCAGGAGTACAATATCTCAAAACATGTTGAGTCCCACTGTTTTAATAATTACATGTTTCAGTAACAGAGAGGAAAGATTCCAAAACAGTACTGCCTTAACATGAGCTCCCTTCTTATTAGACAGCAGGAGACTGGGAGGGACACACTGATTTTGGGGAACATAAGAAATATTTCCTAAAACATGGAAAACTTCGCCTGCTGTTTCTATAGGACAACAGGCCTGAGGGTGCAGTCATAAGGAGCAAGGGAGAAGCTATCTATCCATCCATCTATTCATGCTTCCACTGGAAGTCAATTCCTTCCTTTCATTACTATTTTTCATCTTTACCTGTGATACTTTATCCACCCAGAAACACACAGAGTGGAATTGATAAAATCACCCTGCATCCATTTGAACCATCACTGTATTTGGAGATGATCACAGGAAGAAAATTCAGCTTCAGGAAGACAGAGGTATTCTCATCACACTGTGCACATTAACCAGCTCATGTCCAGATGGGTGAAGCCCTGACACAGGACCATTCTAAAATCCAGAGCTTCTCCACTACTAGATCACAATCCAAATGAGGAGGAAGCTGGTTCTCTGCCTGCTGTGGATCTCTGATATTTTCTCAGTTCTGATGCCACCCAGAAGGCAGCAAGGTGTGCAGGGAGAGTAAACTGTGTAAGGTAAAACCTGACATGAACTATGGCACAGACCCAAATCCAGAGATCTTCCTCTGTTCCACCAGTGCCCAGACTTCCTTCTGAAACCACAGGCTAGTTTGTGACTTGCAAAATGGGTGTTTAATCCTTCTGCACAAACAGGAATAATTTCACCATAAGTCAGGAAGAAGCCTGTCACAAAATATCCCTTTAGCTCTATATTTCCCTTTCATTCAATTTTGAAGAAATAGGTGTAAATTTCGCTTTGGCAGGAGAGGTAAGGAGAGCAAAGGTGAGACCTCCCGAACTCCAGTGCTAATTACACAGACCTGCTTAAATGCACTACAGATACAGAAGGAGAATGCTTTTGTTCCTACTGACACTCACACTACATTCAACATTCTGGCTCCTGAACAGTGACTGGCATCTCTTTGATGTCCAGAGTAAAGCCCCAACCTTCCTGAGGGCTGTGAGGTATTTGCTGGTAGGAAAGACTAAGGAGGGGGATGTGCTTTGCTTTAGACCACTTTCTGTAGGACTACAAGAAGCACAGAGAAGGCAAACTCTGCTCACCACTGCTCTCAGTCCAAGAGCCAAAGGCCATCACAAGAACCTTGCTGGCATCAGGCAAGGAAATAAATGGAAGCAGTTCTCAGAACAGCTCCAAGTTAAGGTGTGTAATGCTCTGCCACAGGAGCTATAGACACCGGAAGGAGGCACAGAATTCAAGGAGCTGCTAGAAAATTTAATGGAAGGAAAATCCACCATGGACTACTAAAAACGAAGACATTGTGGGTGGTTAAGGAACACAACTTCCCCCCGAGCACCAGCTGCCAGAGGCAGCATGGCAAGCTGGACAGGCCTTTGGCCCAGCTCAGCCAACCTCCTCCTCTTTCTTCGGTTTTCCATTTTAAAGTTTCTGACTCCTTTCCTAGCCACATATGGAGGATGTGGGAATGTGGGCTCAGGTACCTCTCTCAGCTACTGACCAGGCACTTTAACTGAGCTACCACACTGATGACCTCAAGCCCTTGAGGGGGAAATTTAGGGCTGGGTTTTAAAGGTCACCCTCCCTTATAAAGCAATCTGAAGAAATTATGTGCCTAAAGTCCTTTCCACAAGCTGTTTCCAGCCACTGGTCCTGCTATTTGCTGGTAGTGTTTGCAGACCACAGTGACCTCCTCTAGCATAAGTAAGTAGCTTGATGGGTGCCTGTTGTCAAAGAAAGGTATTTTGGGCCCACCTAGGCTCATAAGCTGCTTTGTAGTATTCCATCAGCAGGCTGAATAAAAATTAAAATTGCTCCTGTCTCCCGCTGGATTAATTGCTACTCTGGCTGTAAGTCAGTGAAATAGAACATCAGAGCTGAAATACGCAGTGTTCACAGCTAAAACATGCAGGCAGGAGTGGGGAAAGGCAGTGAATTTACCCTGAAAAAGCAAGTAAAGACCCCAGAAAGTGCCAGGACAGAGAAAAACAGGCAGCCTGGCTGCAACAGGCTGTCACTGGCACAGTCTGCTGTGACATTAAAGCCATACTCCCTCCTCTTGGCAGCACAAATGCCAAGGCACAGCCAAAACGTTCACTGGAAGGCACCGGTTCCCAGAGGATGCTCTGCTACAGTCTCATTTCATGTCAGGAATAACACACTCACATGGACACACCTGTAGCAGAGTCCCTAGAGAGGTTCTTGTTACCTCACATCCAAGGTCTGTCAGGAGGCAGGATGCTTTTTTTGCAGGGCCCAGCTGTATTAACATGAGCCAGGAGGGCACTGGGATTCTCACTGTTTCTGTTTCAACACGAAGCTCTGCCTTGCTTTCACTGTGATAACATCCTGGCTTTTCAAATAAACAGCCTGCCCCTCTCAGTAGCTGGAATAAATACAAATCTAATCAGGAATGAGGGCAAACAATGAAATGTCTGTGATTTCAGGCGTTGTCTGTCAGTTGGACCCAGGCACTACAATTCACCAAACTACTGCCTCTCCTCCACAGCACCAAGCTCAGCTCTCAAAAACACAACTGGAAAACAATTGCAAAGTGTAGAAATTATACCAGATGTAGAGCTTCAAAAAACCTTATCAGGCTTAAAAATACAGCACCTAAAACTCAAAGCAAAACCTTTACATCTCAATTGCTGCCCAGTGTTTCCATGTCTGATCACTGGACTGAACAGACCTTGCATAAGGACTTAGAAGTGCCGTCCTCTGGTTTCCCCCTCTTGCAGATGCTCACTTCTTCCCCAGCCAGAAGAGAGGATATGGGAGGGCATCTAGAGGGAAAACACCCTAAGTTCAGTACTCTTAAGTTTCTGTACTCAAAGGCGTGGTTTCTGTAACAGAACATCCCAGGCTAAATGCCAGCAGCACTGGGCTTTGTCTGTCGCTGGCCCATATTCACTGGATATGGCTCCGTTTTTTCCTTCTGAAGATTAAATGACTAAAAAAGTGCTCTTTTGCTGTTTGTTTGGCCGTGCACAAGTATTCACACCATTCCTGAGGAAAACCTCTCACCAATAGTGAGGTTTGTATCTGCTACTTAGATTTCCACGGAGAAGAGAACTTCAGATGCAGGAAATGTCTTTTGTATCTAGGGCCTTTTTTCCCTCCTCCAGTACAAAAACAGTGTTTTCAAGTCCTCTCCCTTAATGTTATTATTATGTAGGGTGTTTCAGGACGGATGTGAAATAAATTATTTAATTGCACTTCTTCCAAAATGTTATATCTGGGTATCCAAAAGCTGAAGTAGTTAATAATGCTCTCAGCAGATAAATTTTTATGCTGTTATGAAATAAAAGCAAATTGATCTAGGATTAAAGTACTAGACTACATTTCTTTTTAAGTCTTAATTAGAAGTTCATTGATTTTTCTATACTGCTGTAGAGACGTAAAATGAAATGGTTTTGTGAGCAATGAACTCCTGGTACTTGGAGCACCAATAAGAAATGCAAGTGCTATGCACAGTCCATTATGCTAAATGGAAAGTCATATATGAGGTATTTTTGACATAAAACTTTTAAAATAAAGGTGAGTGAAAGGGGGGCAAGGGCAAAAAAGTACCATCATGCCTGTTTTGTGAGAAAAAACATGACACAAAAAGTTTAGGTGCAGGTCAGGTTTTCAGTCTCACCAAATCTAAATCATCTCTCCTCAGTTTCAAAGGCACTCAATTTATTACTCTCAGATTAATCAAAAGCCCTGAACTACCCAGGATTCAGGTTATGATTTCAAACCCAGCACCTCTTTCATCCTCCACCATGCTTCCTCCCACAAAGAGAAGTCCCCTAAGACCTTCCAGAGAGCAACTTCGGGTCTCTCCCCCCTTTCCCCGTGCTGCATCACCTAGTGAGGGCTACAGGAAGCAGCCACAAGAATTTACAAGCTGCCTTTCTGCAGCCAGCTTAGTCCACAGAGGATCTGAGGTAGAAATGCTCTTTTTGTGTCGTGTCACAGCAGTAAGTGATTCACTTCATCAAGTTTAGCATCTATCCACAGCTGGTAGCGAGCCTTCGCCCCTGCTCCCCGTGCAGTAAAGCAACACAAAGGAATTTATGTTTGCAGACAGATTTCCTTCTCCAATTTGCAGCAGGTTTAGCAGGAGAGGTTAGATATGCATTGTACCTTTCTGCTCCGTACATCAGCTGGTGACTCAGCCTGGCAGCCCCACAAAAAGCATCTGGGAGGAAGAGTTAGTGCTCCAGCAGAGAGCAGTGCTCAAGCTTGCAATTTACACTGTTTGTGACGTGAACTTGCCAAAGTTCTGCCTCTCAGGGATTCTCCAGGAGTACATTCACATTACCACGAGTCAATATTGGTTCCTCACAGAGATGTTGTGTAACCAAAAAAGTAGTGGCTCAGAGACTGCACTGGCTTCTCTTGCTCTTTTGTACACTTTACAAGCCTAGAGATTTCTTAGAACTTCAGGTTTTAAGAGTGAAACTTGCACAGTTTTACATCCAGAATTGGGATAGGTTTAGGGGTGACCTAGCAAATGCTGAGGCTTTTCTTAATAACATATGGGAATATTTATTCTCCTGACTCAGAAGGATCATACATAGCCTACACAGCAGGCAATTTTTAAAAGAAAGACACTTCTTTTAGAAGAGAATCTCTTCTCAGAGAATCTTAGACTCATTTGGGTAGGAAAAGACCTTTAAGGTCATCAACAGCTGGCTCAGCACTGCCAAGGCCACCACTTAACCATATCCCCAAATGCCACATCTACACTATTTTAAATACCTTCAGGTGTGGTGACTCCACCACTGCCCTGGGCAGCCTGTGGCAGTGCTTGACACCCCTTCAGTGAAGAAATTCTTCCTAATACCCCATCTAAACCTCTCCTAGCACAAATTGAGCACTCTTCCCACTGCCTGTGGTGGTACCTGGGGTTGTTGTGATCCAAATGCAGGACCTGGTGCATGGTCTTGTTGAATCTCATGCAAGTGGCCTCACTCCATTGATCCAGCCTGTCCAGATCCCTTTGTAGAGCCTTCCTACCCTCCAGCAGATCAACACTCCTGCCAGCCTTGGGGATTTGTATGGAATGGAATAGAAATCTGAATCATAAACCAAGATCGAGGGGCTACTGTTGAATAAACAAACAAAACAAGCCTCTGGGTTTATTTCCAGCTTTTTATCTTTTAACTCAAACCTAGGTGAGCTTAGAAGAGATATTTGAGCTATTTGATATCTTAATTTATACAGACAAGCTCATTGGCTCACACCATCCTGAAATGCTTGTGCTGTTTAAAAATAGCAAGAAGTTTCCAATTTGAGAAAACATCAAACTGAGCAGGGCACTGGTCTGCCCTCAGTGATTTTGAGGAATACACACATTGTGGCAACAGCTCTTTTGTTGGAGCCTTTTAGTTTCTTCTCCTGGTCACAGTGCAAGTGGCATTCATTGCTGCTGTTCTAGGTTCCACAGCACTGCATGTTCCAAAATCAATTCAACCCTTGAGCCAGGGTCAGCTAAACTGTTCCCCAAATTTGCTTTCAGTCCAAGCCCAGTTACAAACTGGAAAGATGGAGGAATGAGGTGAAGTCAGATGCCTCCAGATGAAGACAGAGAAGAGCAGGAAGCAGGCACTTTCTGATGGAGAAGTGTTTAAGAATAGACACTGAGGAGGATTTAGGATGGCTTCAGGCAGTGAAAAGCAAGTGAGAAGGGAATTGTCCAACAGAGTGTGTTTCCAAATCTTGCGCACTGGTAACTGTGCAAAGATTACAATCTCATAAATAAAAGTCACAAATCATTCCAGCACTGAAGAAAAAAAATCCAATACCAAAGAATTATGACCGAAGGAAATGTGCCCACCTCTGCAGACTGGCACAGCCAGGACAGACAGCAGGCACAGAGTCAGCAGCACTTCACAACACAAGTGCATAAATCACTCAGTCCACAATGGGCAGCTGAACCCTGCCAAAGCTCCTGGCAGCTGTCCAGGAATGTGCTAGTGGCCAGACACTGCCCTGCTGCCAGGAGAGGTGAATACTGGGTCTGTAATACTTCCAAGAACATATCAAATTAGGCCTATCCTGACTGTCTCCTAACTGCTATGGGAACATCAGAATTACAGACAGAATCATGTTATTTGTTTGAACACAAGCTGTTGGTGTGGGTGCCAACAGGAGCGTGTTCCACACGCAGCCCATGGAGGACGTGAGGTTGGCATCTGTCCATCCCTGTTTAGCCACAGCTCACCAGAGAGACCTCACAGCATCCACAAAGGTGAATGAGCACAGTTCCTCAACAGCTTTATTTCTGCCTCCCACATCAGCTTTTGCAAGACTCTTGCCTTCATTTCTGATGATTCTCTGTTTGCCAGTGAGGGGAGGAAGATCATAAATCTGCTAGTTCTCATCAACACTGGCACCCCTGTGATAGCCTCAGGTTTGGAAACCCTCCTGCCATTAGGAGATGAACCCTTCATGAAATATTAACATGTTTGCTTTTTTCACGCACAGTCCTCCCACGCAAAGTGAAAGTGCCTTCACCATTCATATCCCAGAAATTTTCAAAGAACACATGCAGGGGGGAAATACACATTGAAGGGCACTACTGAGCATACATTTGGCTTCATTTTCGGAAACTCCTTTCTGTTCCAGGTCCCATGAGTAGAAACCGATTTGGGACAGACAGAATTACATCAGTCTCACCTCCTTGAGGAATGTTAGTCTTGCAGGGAAGGAACAAATGAGTTGAGGGGAGATTCAGAGGGCAGGAGTCCGACTGCTGTCACACAGGGAAAGAAGGTGTCTTCAGCCATCACTCACTGGACATTAGGGCATTCCTTGGGATAGGTACATCCCTAGTGCTGACCAGCATCTTGCTAATCCAGCCAGGAAACGAACAGTCCCTCTCCATCACAAGTCTCTCAGCCCCATGTGGCTGCAGGTCAATTTAAATTGCCATTTACACCAGAGTAAACATCTGAGCTCTCTTGATTTTGCCAGCGTAAGAACATAATTTAAATTTGCATTTTTCTTCTTCTGCCCATGACCAGCAGAGAAGCACAACCACCTCTGAGATGTTGGCTGCAGCAGTGTGCTGTGCCCTCCCCAGGACAACCAAGTGACACTGCAATGCCCATGTGCCTCAGCTGTCCACGGCACAAGAGCATCCTCTCACGCGAGGGCACACACAGCCCAGCTCTTTATGTCTGCTCTTAGAAGTTTTAAACCTGAGCATGAAAAGTATGACTAGAAAGACACATGAAAAGAACCTAAAAAAACAGAGCTTAAAAAAATGGGAGGGATGGAGAATGCAGATAGTCTCAGAGCTGATTTGGAGACAGCCTTTGGGCGTACAGGGGAGGCCTGTGCTATGACTGGGTCAATACATTTTTTGTTTCTTCAGCTGTAGCAGATAGCTGACAGCTACACCTTGGAAAATATTCACTCTAGGGCAGAAAAATTAAAAAAAACCCTGTCAGCTTTTGTCTAGGAAAATACAGTTGAGCAGCAATCCAGCTGATCTTTGCAAATATTCACAAGTAAGTCCACATGTCTGTATCACTAGCAAGGTTAAGGACAATTCACTCAGGGCAAGAATCTGTGGCCAGAAAATTTGTCACAAAAGCAACAAGCAGTGAACAGCTTATCCTCTGTTAGATGTTAGCCTCCTTTGACTGGAATACTGCTTAGATAAATAATACAACTTGCAAGGTTTGGCCTTAACTGAGCAAAACATAAACAGACAAAGAAAGTTATTTGTCCAGACTCCTTTCTCACCAACGAAGGAAGAGAAACTTCTAAGGTTCAATATGTCTGACTGATTTTGGATAGCTGTCACAGTATGAAATAAATCGCTTCTTAAATACATCCCTTTCTCTCCATCAGCTTTGAAGGGAGTCTCTACAGCAAGTCAGATTGAAGTGCAGATGTCTACCAGCCAAAGCTGATGAATCCCAGCTCCAAATGTCACCCAACCCCAGGCATTTCTCTACATTCCTGGAGGTGAAAGCTGCACTAATAAAGATGGGAGAGCGTCTGCCACACTTGCAATCTGCAGACAAAGGAAGCTTCCAGTCAACTGTAGTTGTAATTCCCAGTAGCAAACTGCAGGAAAAGCAAATCTCCTGGTTGTCATCTTGTTTCTCTGTGGAGCTTCAGAGTTTTGGTTTTGCAGACAGGATATAGGGTGTAACTTTTACTCTGCTTCAGCACTGCTGATGTTTTGTTCTCTCAACAGACACAGCTCTCTATTGCTACTTCCAGAAGAACCCCACAATTATTTTAAATCTCTCTGTGGCTGCAAAATTATTGCTCACACCAGAGAAACCCCCACGCAAGTGAGGCACAGTCTGTGGCACACAGAGACACAGCAAAACCCACTGAGCAGCAGCTGTTTATTACCCTTTTGCCAAACCAAGGAAGGATGTGGAGGTAGCTGAGGGATGAGATCCTCACCCAGCTGAGTGCATCGTGTGGCCCTAACCAGCAGCTCAGACCAGATCATCAAAGACATACAAGCCTCAAAGCCACTGTCTCATGCTGCTTGTGTGGTCAGCATAGCTCTCACAGCCTCTCTCTTTTGTGGAAGGACTTCCTGATAATCCCAGGCACCCCACCCAAACCTCTGTCTTCTGTCCCTCCTCTCATTCCCTAACGTACCTCACCCCTCACACACTTGCAGTGGAGCCCTCTGGAAGGATGAGCTGGACAAAGAGAAGCATGCAGCTGGGAGCAGATGAAGGCATGTTCCCTACAAGGAGCCTCTCTCAGGAATCCTGACTGATCACAAGCCCAGGAGCACGAGCCCAGGTGCTCCAGCAGCTGTCTGGCAGCCTTTCCCACCAGAGGTCCACTGATTCTTGGAACCGGTGCAGAATGAGACAGGCACAAGTAAAATCAGAAAAACCTCTTGCCTCCCTGGCTCCACGGCAGTGAAACCTCAGGTTTTTCACTCCTCATATTGACTCCAGGTCAATTAAAATCAGCTGTGCAATAGTTGCTTTCAAATTTTTCTTGAGGTAGATTTTGTTCCTCAACATTACATTTTCAATGCAAAATATGAAAGCTGAAAAATTACAAGAATTCCTCCAGCACTGGCCTCATGGAAAGCAAGAGGTATGCTTAAAACACTATTGATTTAATCTCTGAGGGAGCCATACATCAAAGAGAGCTGACAGTCCCCACAAACTGCCAAATTGAAATGAAAGTCAGCAAGCCACACAATCATAGAAGGACAAGGGCAATAAACTCCAGAGAAGTTCCTCAGCTGCTCACAAAGTATCCATTAAGACATGTCCCTGGAGAAAAAAAAAAAAAAAAAGAAAACCCTTAAAAGTCCCCACTCATTAGAGAAATAGAAATACTTTAACCTGAAAACTTGTGATTTTGGTTGTTTAATTTTTATAATTGCCCCAAAATAAAGCAGATACCATAGAATGGTTTGGTTGGAAGGGACCATAAAGATCATCCCCATGGGCAGGGAAACTTTCCACTGGAGCAAGTTGCTCAGTACCCCATCCAACATGGCTTTGAACACTTCCAGGGATGGGGCAGACAGTTTTGGATGTTGGGATCCCTCCATGTGTGGGAGATCAGAAGTTTTGATACTTCAGCAGTTTCCTAAAAAAAGTCCACGCTGAAATACAGTTAATATTCATTTGAAAATGTGGTTGGTGTTCATCAAAATAGATAAATAAAAGGTTTCTCACTGAATGCAATTTAAAGCCATCAGGAGGGAGGCATTCACTGCCTGTAGTAGTTTAAGCAGCACAGACAAGTGTATCCAGCTCTAAGGATCTTGGGCACTGTGATTCCAGCAAGATACAGCTGCACAGATTTACAGATTTCTCCAAAGCATTCACTTTTACACAAACATTTTCCAAAAGAGATGATTAGAAGAAAAATCTCACTTTGAACTGCTATTTACTATACCCATTAAATAGGCACTGAACAGATGGTAAGTATAGGACAACAGCAACAACATTATCAGCAGCAGAAATATAGAAGCAAATATCAACAGCACTTATACTTCAAAGCCCTGTCCAGGAACATACGTAGTCAATTTTTTAAATAATGTATTAACCATACAGACTCACAAGTGTTCCCAACCATTTACGTGCTTCAATCCTTTGTCTGCATGATTTTTTTTTTTTTTAATCAAAGTTACTATTGGATCTTGGGATGTGCATTCTAATTGCTATAAATAAATCATGAATGATTGGCTCAACGTATTTTTCCATGGCAACTCCTGCGTCACACACAGCGTTACATTTTTGAAAGAGAGCTCTGCTCTTTGAGAGAGAGACAAAGATTCACACTTAGGATGGGCCTCAGATCAATTTTATGGTTTCTTCTTGAGCAGAACATGTGTGAGCAATGAAACACAACCGTTTTCAACTAATTGTAAATTACTTAGGCACCAAAGTCTATATAGTGCCCTGCACCAGAGCAGGGAGCTGCATGGCGACTGCCCATACAAAATGCAAGACTTCTGGGTTCTTCAGGCACAGATTATCTTTGACTTCCTCAAACACGAAGCATCCCACTCCAGCAAAATCCTGTTCCATTTCTGTCTCCCACCAGAGTCCTGAGGAACCTGCCTCCTGAAGATGCCAGCGAGGATGGGGAAGAAATTACTTTCCTGAGTTCTACGGTCTGGTCAAAAGCAGGAAGGTGGCATCTGTGCATAGTAGGTTAGGCCAAGAAAACCAGAAGGAACTCTTTGCAACACAGAATTTGGCCCTGGTAAGATAAACCAAGAAAACCTTAGATGCGAGTATATTTCCTCTACCTCCAAAAAAAAAGGACAGTTCTACGTTACTTAAAGTCACTCATCTGTGTTAGAGAGGAACATTCCCAAAGTGCATATTTCCATCTGTTTTCTGAAAGGGACACATGAAATATTTAGTAATTTACAGAACTAAAATCAGTTTTCCACTTATGAGGTAAAATTTTTATACCAGTTTAGAAGTTTCAGTATCTAAAGCCAAGAAACCTTGTACTATTAACTAAGAGAAATCAAGTTTAAAGACTCGGTTGTTTAAAACTTCCAAAAGCCTCCCAAAGTCCCATTTATAGCATCAAGCAAGTTCTGTAGCTCAGATGATACAATTCAGATGCACTTCCTGAGAGAAAAAGCTGAACAATTTTAAGTCCAAAACTTTCCAAAAGCAATTCCAGTTCCAGGGCAGGATGAAGACTTCAAGAGGAACCGTCCTCATCAGACTGTATCTGACCAGATGTTCACGAACATACCTGGTTCCAGACGCCTTTCCACTTCTTAAGCTTCACCAGAGCCTGCCAAGCACCTGAGATTTCATCCTGATTGCAAACCAAACCATGACTTGGCCTTAGTTTCGATTTACGCAGATTCAGATGCAGACACCTTGGAGCATCTCTAGAGGCTTACATTAAACAGAATCCACAGAAACCTGTTTAGAAAATTAATTGGCAAAACTCTCTCAATCAAGAAGCTCAAGGTCTTCCTGTTTCATGGTTTTCACACTGTTTGCCTCTGAACAAAGATTTTGGCATCAGTTTATTCTTCATTTTCTAAGAGAATATTGATAAGAAGTGTATATTTATGACATCCACTGCCCACATTACACAGTTTAATTTCAATTTATTCAGAGGAATTTTTGTTTATATTAAGTAACCTGCAGGAGATGACACACTGTCACTGGTTTCCCCACGGACGAGTAGAGAAACGACACAAAGTCCAGGCTCAGGGATAATGGAAGCGCTTTAATGAATTCTCAGAAGGCTTTTATATGTTAGTTCGCAAAGTGTATTAAATGGCATAAGGTAATTGTTTTTTTGCCATCCACCCCCTAAGGGGATTGGTCAAGTCCTAAGACACCCGTCTCTGAATGTTTTTCTAGTTAGAACCATAACAATTCTGCAAAACAACCTGCAGCTGCAAGAAGTTTACGAAACTGTAGCATTGTTTTGAGTTACTTGCATGGGAAAGACAGAACTCTCACAAAAATGCTGCAGAGAGCTGAAGAAATTCTCTGCTAGAGCTTTTTCAGCATCCATAACACACCTTTTGTTAAACAGCCATCTGAGAAGTAAAATTTACAATGATGTGCAAACAAGCTCACTTATTTCCAGTTCATGGAGAGCATCAGGAGCACAGAGTGAATTATCCATGCTGGTAAAAATTCTGCCTTAAATTTTTCCTAGGAGGAAGCTGAGTTTTTACAGCTTCTCTTCTTGTCTGATTTCCAGGGAAGATGTTGACCTGGTTTTGAATATTTTAATCAAAACTTTAGTTTTAAATTTTTTCACTTGCTCAATGAAGAAATCTGAACTTTCCATGCACATTTGTTTTCAAAAAGAAAAAACCAAGATAAATATATACCTCCGAAAATCTGCACTGGACAGCATGTTCCTTGGTGTTATCAGAAAAAAAAAGGAAAGGATTTCATTTGACAGGAGAGATTTTTCATTATAACCAGCTACATGATTCCAAGAATCATGAACAGAAACATTGCAATCTCTTAACCATTCAGTCTAAACCGAGACAAACTTACCATGAGGTTCCAGCGACAGGTAAACGTGAGATTTTTGCATGAATTATGTAAAGTGTCTTGATAATTACAAACGATTGTTAACGGCAACAAAGCTATCCCAATAATAACAATCTGGCTCATGCTAATTATTACAGCTCTCCTGCTAAGGTACCTTACTGTCTCAGAGCTTCTAGACACAAGGCCAAACGAGAGTGCCTCACACTTCATCACACCAGTAAATCAAAATCACTTTAATTATTCTCCAGTGAAACTCCAAAGGCTTCAAGTCAGCATGGCACGAGCCATATGTTTCTTTCTGTTTGGGCAACGCTGCTAATTAGCAAAGTTGGGAAAATCTTATTTCAAAGTGATAAAGCACAAACCTCAGCATATGTTTACTTGAGAAGAAGGAGATTTAATCGCAACGAGCGCATTTGCTGCTGTGTTAACAAGGAGGCTTTGAGGTTAGGCTTTGGAAGAACTTGGTTACATCCTCAGCTGGCGCAGGTCAGTGCTGCTACACCAAACAGCTCTGCTGGGTGAGATCACCCCAGCTGGCTGTGCTGCTCGCCATTAGGTGCTTATGACCACGTGAAAACTCGCTCACGTGGGACAGCACAGAGAAAGGGCTTGTGAGAGGAATAGTGTCCCCTTCCAAGGCCTGAGGATGACTGCAGTCTTAGACCTGGAAGTTCCCTTCTCCTGAAGGCAAAACAAGATGTTTTACAAACTGGAAGATTCCTGTCACAGGCACTAGTGGAGGAGCCATCCCCCATCGCAAACTGGAGGACAAAATGTGTTGTAAGCCAGCTGGCTGGGGATGGCTGCAAAAGGGCCAAAGAGCAAAGTGTTGACACCAAATCTTCTCATTTCATGCTGGTTCAAAAAGCACTGAACCTTCCTGGGTACACTCATCTTGTGATTACTACAACTTTAACCAACAAGGAAATAAATATCTATTTCGAACTGGATTGTGTTTGGATTTTTCAACCAGTTGCAACACGTTGAACAAACTCAAGAAATTCAGTTTCAAGATTGTGCTTATGGAGCACTAAGAGAGTAGCTGAACCTCGCTGAAGTCTGGAAGCTGAACATGCATACTGCAAACCAGAGTCAACTGTGCAAAGCATGGGGAAAGCAAGTAGGAAAACACACCAGCAGTGGAGATACCTGACACTCTCTTGCCTGGTTTATTTTCTTAATCCCAGCCTCATCCCTCACTTACCACAGAAGAGTCTTTGAAAATCCATTTCCTTTGTTCCTTCATAAGAATAAAACCGGAATGGATTAAATAAATGATGGTGAAAATAAATAAATAATAATAAAAAAGCTTTGCTAATAGCACTGTTGCTTCAGCAGCTTGAGAAAGAAGGGTACTGATGATGGCTGTCATCAGGAACACAGAGTGATTGCCTTAATTTCTTATCTTTGCAGTCAATTCCACTGTGAATGCATCCAGATAGATACAATTTCCCACACAGACGCTATTTCTCTGCCTTAAGCTCCCTCCAATATCTCCCTGTAATTGTTCACCCGCAATCTTTCTTGAGATTTTTCCAAATATGTATCCCATGTCCCACATCTTCCCCAGAATTTGGCTGCAAATGCCACATTTTTATCAAGCTTCACTTATAAAAAAGTAGAATGGAAGGAAAAATTGATTTTAGAGTAAGAAAAAGAGAAAATCCTTCAGTTGTTTCAAGACACTAATTACAAGCTAGAATGCAATTTTAAGAAAAAAAATATTTCTGCATTTAGAGCTTAGCAGGTCTAAATTATGTAGCTATGAATATTATGTAATTAAGAACTTACTCTTAAGAGCACACTGAAGTGATGTACCGGTGTCTAGTGGATATTGTACATAGGTACCCTCTTGCTCAAAAGGATTTTGATGGATTTAAAATTGAAATGCTTTAAATCCGGAAAATACTGGACTATTTGGCAAGCCTAAGAGGGACTTGAAATAGAATAAAATCCTGATGTCTCAGCTGCCACTGTTGAGGGAAGTAAAAATGAATTTGAAAGGCCGCATTTCCGTACATATTTTACCCTTGCTTTGTTATTGTGGAATAACCTGGTTTCTATCAGCATTCAGAGGGCATTTTTCTAACCCAAGTCCTCGAGGTATAACACAATTTAACTGTGATACCAAATACTGTGAAAGAGAAATAAACCAAGGAGAAGTTGTCACTGCCACAACTGCCTGGTCATGACCAGACTTCTAGGTGTTTCCACACTTAAAATCGCAGGTGACCTCAACGAGGTCTCCAGTTCCTCACTATGAAAATGTTCAGCAACACAAACATCTTGTTCAATTACTAACAAGATTTACAGACAGGTATTTCTCGAAGGCGCACAGAGATAGGACAAGAAAAAATGAACAGTATGGTAATTCCAGCTAGAGATCGGGGGCATAAACAACAACCACCTCCTCCTCAAAAAAAAAAAAAAAGAAAAAAAGAAAAAAAAAAAGAACATATTTTCTCCATTAGTTTACTGAAACTCTGAAATGAGCTGCCCCAAGCTGAAGTCTCCATGCTCACAGATGTTTGGAACTGTATTTGACAAGGTCTTGAGCAACCTGAAGTAACCTCTCCTTGATTAGAGGAGGGAGTTGGACTTCCAGAGGTCCTTTCAAGAATACATCACAGATCACCTCGTGAAATATTTCATGAAGAACCTACAAGTTCTGGTGACCATTAAAATCTCGTCTAAGGTTCTTTTGAAATCCACTCCACAGCCCCCAAATATTGTTTGGTACAGTAAAACAACAAAACACTACAATATTCATGGAGGACACACCCTCCTTTCAGACACCTTTGGAGAAGACATAGTCACAAGCTTGTTGATCAAAACTAAAGCTGAAGCACCCCCAACAGAATCACATTGTGGCAAACACCAAAATCAAAGAGGAAACACAATGAAGAAAAATCACAAAGGAAAAGAGAGAAAGATACAAGATGCTTCAGAGGAACCCCGAAGTTTAACTGTACCTTGTTAGTGCCAAAGATTGTTGGAGATGTGATGTAAAGCCCTTGTAGTTTGGTGGCAAATCTTCAGCACCACATAAAAGCATTTTCCATGTACTTAGATGATGGCATGATGTGAATGTACAATCATTTTCCCAGGGTCCTTGCAGTCTACTCCAAATAAGTGAGACAAAAAAATCAGGCTTTCCCTGTGCCTTTGTTTCAAAGACTCCTCAGCAAGTATGCTTGTAACAAACACATTTCAATCCATATTTAAATATGCAGTAACCAATCCACATACCACCCCTTCTCACCAGCTTTTCCAGAGTACAAAATGATTTTTTAACTGATTTTATGGACTTTATGTAAAATTTTCTCTTTTTCTCCCTCTTTTAAGTCACTTTTGTGTCTCTGACCAATCTCCATGTAACTCTCCCAGTGCCTTTATGAGCCTTGCTTTCTTTCATAGTTTGCATGCATAATTTCTTTATTAGACAGAGTCATTCCAGCCCCTCTAAATATTTATTTCCAGAAAGAACAGGTTCTGCTGAGCCATTAGCAGCTGCAGTCTTACCTTCATGCTGACCTCCCCGCCTCCACCATGACCCTGCAGTAGCATCATCCAATTATATACGCCCATCAATTCCCTCATTCTGGGGAAACTGGGTCTATTTAAATTCAGAAGCCTAGCTCTTGCCTTCACCTCCACAGCTTAATATACAAGGTCAAACCTAACAGTTATGTGATTTCTGTTCCCGAAAGTCTATGGCCTTTGCTGCTTCTTTTCCCCAGTACCTGCCATCTCCAGGATTGCCTCATAACCAGTTGTTTCTTTTGCAACTTCCATTCAGATTCTAGAATCCCCAGTTTACCAAAACCCTCAATTTTCTCTCCAGTTATAACCTGATAAAGCAGCATACTGGTTCTCTCAATTTATTCACTGCTACAAGAAAAAAACATGTATTTAAATACTTTGCTCAGAAAGGGCGTATTTCAGGGTAAGTAAAATTCTCTCTTTGAAGCTGTGGTAATTCACTAATTAATAGTACAGACTCATTCAGATCAAGACAAAGAGCACAAAAAGATGCTGCTCTTCCAAGTGCATCAGTCTCCCTGCAGGTAAACAAGCTGCAGTGGTAACCACAGGTGGAGCCTGTTGTTGTTGTAGCTTAGCTTCCCACACAAGCCTGAGCCAAGCAGGGAGGGATGAGTGCAGTGCTCTGGTGGCAGCTATTTTCGTGCCTTGACATATTTCCTGTGATACACAGAGAAATTGGTAAAGCGCTGTTCCAAATTTTCCCCAAAAAAATATTTTCTTGTACGCACACATAATGGTTTGCAAGAAAAATAATCATCAGCTGGCAGCCAGACAGCTCTGCAGGTAATGGGCTCTGAAGACGATACCTTCAGACTCTGAACTGCCACAGTCGCTGCTGCAAGGTCAGCATTTAAACAATTAAAACAATATTAATTAAAACTGGGTTTTTTTCACTTTGATAATAATTAACTGTCATAATATTGTTGCTTAGCTGCCACTCTCAGAGACCACCTGATTTATTGCTTTGCCAGCAAAGTTTCTTCCTTAACAGATTGCTCTTCAATTCTTTGGAAAGTCCCAGATTTATACATCACAAGAAGTCACACAGCCTGGACTGGCATGGCAGGATGACTGTCTTCTGTTCCCAGCTCTCTTCTTGATCTCCTCTGTGATTCCAGACAAGTTGCTTCACTCTGCACTGGTTCTGTCTGCTCTATTTGTAATCAGGGCATAGACCATGTCCCTGGGAGGTGTCTGTGAGTGCCTACCACAAACAAGGCTGTAAGTCTTAGTATCCATAAAAGCAGGTGACAAAATGGTGCGACATCTCAAATGAAATGTCATATACCACTGCTTTGTAGACTGTAAAAACTTCCTCCACTTAGTGTAGGGGAAAATAATGGCAATAAATGTAAGTCTTACAGAAAAAAATAGGGTAAAGCTTTCTCCTGGAGAATTAGAACTAACATATTTGAAATGTGCACTAGATGTTACAATTAAAATACAAATTTAAAAAAAAGTGTAAGTAGTGCATCTATAAATCATCTTACATATATGAACAAGATATGAATCTGTATTTGTTTTCAGCAAGGAAGACTATTATTCCAGTTCAGGACAAACTACAACACATTTAGTGTGGGAATCAGACCCGAACTTAACAAAACAACATGTGTTGATTCTCAGTCTCCATAAACAAGACAACTGAATACCAACCTCAGCGTTTCACGGCAAAGAAAAGGAGTAGATTCATTTTTCTATAGAAAGAGAAAATCTGAAGAGCTTTAACATTTTTGACAATTACATTCACTCTGCAATGCATCTACATCAATCACCACCCACGCATGCTTTGAAGACTGAAAGTAGATAGTAAGTCTAGCAGAACTTCGTGGTGGGAGTTGTGAGGCTTTTTTTGTCGAACCTTGAAAGTAGGCTTGTAAAAAGTAGCTTTAAAAACCTGTTTAAATCCCAAAGATATTTAAATTTTGGACTGACTACTCATTTCCAAGCTTTAAACCAGTGGATTCACCATTTTAGGTAATTCTTAATTGAAGAGAGGATTGTTTAATTTTATTTTTTAAAATAATGGTTTACCTTAGTTCATATAAGTGTTTTGATTGGGAAACATTATTAACTTTTTTGAAGAGGAGGTCAGAATAAATGGCCAGTAATTCTCCTTCTGGTCCTGCAGATTTACAAATCCACCACTGAAATCAGAGCAGGGAGATAGGATGAAAAAAAATTCTCATTACAGCTTGGAAAGGCCCCAGGATAAAGCAAAGTTTGGCCTTTCAGCCTGCCCTAAACTTGTAACCACACGGGTGACACTTCATAGCAGTTCACCATATGATAACCACAAGGCTTCTGACTGTTCCAACACACAGCTTCCAGAAAAACTCCCAGTCCTGATGCTTCAGCTTCAAATGATAGAGAGCTCAACATATGCAGTCACTCATTCTGCTCATTTGCACCTGAATAGAAAGAAGCCATATGAGAAATTAATCCTCTAAGTCCTTCCAATAGAGCTAGGGAAAAAGAAAACAAAACAGAAGAATACTGCAGGGGCTTAATTTTTATTGATCTGAATTTTAAAGAAGGATGAGAATCAGTTCTTTTTCTGTATGGGCCAGTGCACTAATGCCAGATGCAAAAGCTTGTGTGGCTAAAAAAGCTTAGCTCTAACTAAACTGTCACCACACATTTACCCTTGGGACAGGAAAAAAGTCAAGGCTCTTTTGTACCCGAGCACCCAAGCCTGTAAAACAGAGCTTTTAGCAATCAACCCAATGGCCACCTATGCAATATTTTCATTTCTTGGTTACATATTTCCTTCTCAGAGCAGCATTGCTAGAAGTCTTTACTCTGGGCTCTGACTTTCACAGCTAAGGAAGGAAACCAGCTTCCCTGTGCAGGAGTCCAAGACAGTAAATTCACCCATATTAATGTAACCTGGCTCCAGGACTGCTACAGACCACAGAAAAAGCTCACAGCTGCTGGCTCCTCATGGGGCTTTTCTGCCTGGGGACGCCTCTAAAGAAGATTCTCCACGTTCACAGTCAGTGGTTGGGCGCTGCCAAAGAGCAAATAACTCTAATCCCCAAAAGTGGTGGGTTGGGAGGCCACAAATTGGGCCCTCTCCTCTACCTTGAAGCAGCTCTGCAACAGCAACACGTCCCTGCAGTCCCTCAGCCCTGGCCTTGTTGCTGTCAGGAGCACTGGAAGGCTGGTCTGCAGATTCACCAGGAGGGGCTCTCAGGGCTGATGTGGTCACTGCCAGCCTTCTCCCCAACTCATGGTTGACATGGAGGATTCAAGAGGAGGTCCTCTGCCCACATTGCACTGAGGGTTACCGGCCTGGGGCTTGAGCATGTGGTGGCACCACATCATCATCATCATCATCATCATCATCATCATCATCATCATCATCACAATAAAAATAATAATAATAAATAATAATAATAACAATAATAACAATAACAATTTTGTAATAATATGAATTTATATATAATAATATTACAATTTATAATACATACATTTATAATACATAAAGAATATATATATTACATATATTTATATAATATGTATAATATATATTATACATATAATTACATATATATAATATATAGCTATTATATAATTATGTAATTATATATCATATATTATATTATAATATATTCTATATTATAATATATAAAATATACAATATATAATATAATATATATTATGTAATATATATTTTATATGAATATATAAATATATAATTTATTATAATAATGATAATGAATAATAATTATTATTATTACTTTTATTATTATTACTACTATTATTATTTCTTCTGGTTGTAGATGTGATTCAAAGGCCAGAAGCTTTTTTTTATAAAAGACCTGCCAGAGTGGTACTCAGTGGCAGCAAGGGTCAAGACACACAGCTTGGTACAATACCTGTGACCAGACCAAGACTGAAGGAAAGAAAATCCTACAGAACATAGGTGTGACCTTTCTAAGATGCTCTGAATATCCTGAACTTCCCAGGGGAAGCACCTAGGAGGGTGTGCCAAAGGATTCATGACAGAGACAGCCCAAGATCTTGGTTGTTAGGACACAGATGGGCCCTTCTGACAGAGCAGCACGAACACAACCAGCAAGTGTACAGCAACTCGCTTGTGCTACGCATTACTGCTGCTTTCTCAGAGCTTTTAAAAGCACAGAGTTCTGCAAGAAGCATGTTGCAACTATTCCTAGCAGTAACTCCTCCTCCTAGCGTGAAGCAGGGGCAGATTCTCACTGCACTGTGGTCTCCTCCTTCCCGACACCTTCTTTGGCCCTACCCAGGTGGAGGTGACTGCTCCAAGGGACGTCGTTGTCACGCTGCCCTCCAAGCAGTGCTCCACTGTTTCTCTTCCCACCACAGGCCCAGCAGGGAATTTAGGTTAGATTTAACAAGTGCCTGGAGTTTTAGATTCTGTTTTTAGTTTTGGTTTTGTTGGTGCTTTCAATTCAAGGTGCATATATACATATACAGAAATACTGCCAGGGTATTGTCATAATAATCTTGAGGGAAATAATGCCTGAGAAACTGGAAGGTATTCTTCCTGCACTTCCACATGCTCTGCTTTCAAAGGCAAAGGAAGAAAGAAGGAAATAAAATACCAGTCACATCCTCTAGATAATCTATTCCTAGATTTTCTAGAAGTCACAGAGCAAACTGAATAAAATGCCTGGTTATAAACTCTTTTTTTTTTTTGAGAACTTTATCATAATGAACTTCAAATAGCCCTTCCTATTGTTGAATTTACCCATGTTTTTGAACAAATTAAATTAATCCAAGGTGATTAGGTATTGCTTAGTTTTCACTTCTTTATGTCCCACAGAAAGTGTGAGAGTATATTCCAGCCTGCTGCAGGCTTTGCAGAGCAGTATAATGCTGTTTTCCCTTTCTAATCTCCAATGTATTTCTCTGAAACTGCAGATGCACTGAATCATCAAGCTTTGTGTTTGTTTGCAGGGGATAAGAAAAAAAAAAAAAAAAAATTCAAGCACCAGTAACTTCCTGGTGCTTTTCCTTTTATTTTCAGTGTTTCTGGATTATACAGTTTCAGTCGACCTCATTGACTTCACATGGAATTAACAGGTAACATTTCTAGTCCTAAATTCCTTCCTTATCCAAAACATGCAGGACTGTTAGAAGCAGGAGTAAGCAAGACAAACTGCTTCTCATCTCTGATATTAGCATGTGAAGGAATGACTCTGCTCTCACACCTCTCCCTCCTAAAAAGTTTTTGTAAGGAATGGCTCCATTTCCAGCTCTGAGCCAGGGAGCTCACTGATGAGCTTCAAGACACTAATAAAAATTATCAACAACCTTCTGCAGCTTGTATCACACCCAGTAACATGTTCAGAGAACCAAGATGAAATACCAGTAACTTATTCAGTGGAGTCTTGACTCAGTGGAGAGAAGAGGAGCAGTGGGGTGAGAAAATCATACCAAAGAACATTAGAAAGAGAAGAAAGTGAATTTCTGTTTTTAAAACCTTAATCTAACAGAATATTTCAAAATGGAAGACACTTTTTATAGCAGTCATACTGCTAGAGGAAAGCTTGCACACCACACTAAAACCCTGACAGGTATTAAAAGCTGTGAAGTTTATCTGCTGCAGAACAGAAGGACAAAGACAAGGTCATTCACTGTGTGCAAGTGAAAGAACAAGGCTCTGAAATCCCCAAACAAATAGGGGCAGAAAATAATCTCCTTGGCAAAGTTTTGCGGTATTTGAGCATCAGGAGAAAGTCAGAAGCAATATTGTTGACTAACCAAGCTGACATTTGGCTACTGTTTAATTCTTATAGTTCCTTTTAGATGAAAGGATTCCACTTCCATCTCCAAGTGGTGGTTTGGCACAGTCAACAGAATGTAGAATATCAACTTTTTTTTGTCTTAGTGGGTTGAGGAAGGGAGGACCATCCTGAAAACTTCTCATTTGCCTATTGTCCTTTATCTTGCTTGACTGGTTGATTTTCAGCAGCACTTGAGGTCTAATTCTCCTAATTAACCATTCTCATCTGTCTTCAGTCTTTCCCGTGGGGAGGTTGGTGCAGAGAAGATATCCCAGGAAGATAGGTGTGTTGGGTACTACCACCAGCTGGATCAAGCCATGGCATCCACAGGAAAGGAACTGATTAGATGGATGGAAAACCCCTTGCTGAGGAAAAGAGCCCGCGTGGCAGAGTGCATGGAGCGGGAGGCTGCAATGGTGACTGAACACAGCTTGGAAGGTGATACACCCAACCCCTGGAAAGGGCTCAAGCCAGCTCAGCTCTTCTGATCTGGAATAAAGATCTGGCTGGTGAGGGGCTTGGAACACAAGCCCTATGAAGAATGGCTGAGGGAGCTGGGGTTGTTTAGCCTGGAGAAAAGGAGACTCAGAGGTGACCTTATCACTCTCTACAACATCCTGAAAGGTGTTTGCAGTCAGGTGGGGGTCGGTCTCTTTCTCCAGGCAACCACTGACAGAATGAGAGGACACAGTCTTAAGCTGTGCCAGGGGAAATATAGGTTGGATATTAGGAAAAAGTTTTTCATGGAAAGAGTGGTGAAGTACTGGAATTGTCTGCCTGGGGAGGTGGTGGAATCACCATCCCTGGAAGTGTTTAAAAAAAGATTGGATGTGGCACTCGGTGCCATGGTTTAGTTGAGGTGTTAGGGCATGGGTTGGCCTTGATGATCCTAGAGGTCTCTTCCAACCTGGCGATTCTGTGATTCTGTGAAAATCATTCAGCACGTCCCAGGCTCACGGCAGAAGCTGCTGAGAGAACAGCAGGTAAGTGTGAGTCCCTTACAGAACAGTAACATAGATCACCTGGCACCTAATAATTGTGGGATGTCTTTGTTGACATGATCAATGTCCAAAGACTACAGAATCTAAATAATCATATCTGTTTTCTGAGAAAGCTCCAGCTGGGCAGCAATTCCACTATCAGTATTTTATTGGCAGAGCTGCAGCAGCACTTTATGATGTTCAGCCACAGATGACAAACTACATCCCAGTAGATACTTCATAGTAAATCGCTCCAGTCATTCTCCACCCCCCAGCTCTTCTTGTTTGCCAGCTACGTACAAGCAGAGTACAGGATTTTTTTCTTAGCTGTTTGCTAAGATTTCCATGCACAATCTTTGATCTGTGGATTGCTGCACATATTTGAAATTCAACATTTGATCTGCATCAATTGCTGACAGGGGAATTTCAGCCACAGGACTAAAAATGCAACTCTCAGGATCAGATTTATGGTGCAAATATTGAAATATACATTTAAGAAACAGTACTAACTTTGGAAATTCATGGCATAAAAGTCCCTAGGTTTACTTCACAGACTCACTTATCATCAACATATGTGGGAGAATTCATTCCAGTTCTCATCTTTTTATTCATTAGCTTACTGCTCCACCTAGTATTTTCCTGGTTTTGAAATTAAGGAAATGGCAAACATTGGTCAATTTTCTTATGATTTAAGACTTTGTGCCGCCATGTCGTGTTCTCTTTTCTTAAAAAAACCCTTTCTTCCCTGCACTGAACAGACTCCCTTCAGGCCATCATTTCCCAAAGGAACACCAAGGGTTCTGGTCTGAAGCTCAGGACCATCCTGTCCAGGCTGTGACTCAGGCAGAGAGGACACGTACACGACACCAGCCTTGTCCCCTCTGGTCTTCTGCACTCACTGGACAGCAGTCCCTGCTCTGTCAGGCTCTGCACCTTTCAGGAAAACTAAATTTATATCCACACACTCCCCCTACGCCTTCCTTTAGACATTATTAAAAACCTTCATTTCCTGATGATTCACCAACACCTGGGAGCAAGTTCTGCTTTTTGTTCCTCTCTGACTCCGATCTTTGCTTCCCCTTAGCAACAGAGTAGCAAAGCCTTCAAGATTTAAAAGAAACAGGAATGAGTGTGTAAGTGTATGCTCGCTTCCTTGGAGTGCATGAAAGGCTAATTATAGAAATTAAATGCTAATTTCTTCAAGATTAATATAGGCAAGTGAAAGGCTTTTGCATTATTTGCATAAGAGGCTACTTGAAAAGCTTTCATCCTTTTGCTCCTCACCTGTAATTTCTACCCTTCCTGCCCATGCTGGGTTACACTGGGTCAGGTTCTTAATTGGTGCTCGTTAGCCAAGCTGTGGATGCTCATCTCTGGCCAGTCCCTGTGCCCACTGGCGAGTGCTGCCTGCATCTCTGTAGCGGGAGAGGAAAGCAGAGCCCCCTCCCAGCAACAGCAGCACTTTGATCTCTGTCACCAGCGCCTTTCCTGACACCCTGGGGAGAACTGTAAAGGGAAAAAAAATACATACAACAGAAACGCTTTTGCAGTCCAGCTCCTTCGTGTGCCAGTAGGACACAAAAATACAAACACATGCATCCCCAAAATCTGCATTGTTTTGTGCTTTTTAATGGACTTCTGCAATTTAATATCCTGTTTGACCATGCTCAGAATGCTCCAGTTCAACATATCCCATAAGCTGTCCCTTAAAGCACTGCAAATACCTCCTTGAATTGAGGGCCTAATAATATATATTTATACACAGCTTGGTCTAGCAGAAGGTGTCCCTGCCCAAGACAGAGGAGCTGGAACTAAGTGGTCTTTGAGGTCCCTTTCAGCTCAAACCATTCCATCATTCTATGATACATATTTTACTACATTTTTTATTACACGTCTGTTTTTATCTCTAAAAGATCTCTCCAACACCATGAAGGGTCTTGGCATATCATACCCTGAATACATGTGAGTGAACATAACTTACATTGCAAGAAAAATATAGTTGAAAAGTTATTATTTCCCTTTGATTCTCTAAGCCAGCTTTTGGCAGAACAGCATCTCATTGCAACCTGCCATCCAACCATGCTGACCAGGGCTCTCTAACTGGGGTGGTGACCCTACCAAAAAGCAGCAAACCCTCCTCACAGCACAAGCTCTCTCTTAAGCAAGAATGGAGAGGCCCCAAACACATCAGGGCCTCACCCCATCCAGTCCCAGTGGGAAAACAAGAAGTGGGAGGAATGTGTGCTGCACTGTTTCTAAAGCACCTCAGTTTTCGAGGCACCAAGCAGAAAGGTCAGAATTAGGTTTATGTTGATGGTTCTTGGCCTGTAAGAGCTACACAACTACTCCCAGGAACTTCATCAAAGAAAGAAAAACAAAACTGCCCCTATTGCAGAGCTATAATAAGGCGAGGAAAGAGAAGGAATTAATTTGCTATACCTACGTGCACATATTAATTAAAGATAACAAGAATAATTATACACTTGGGAAAGGCGAAGACAGGTCCTCAGAATATCAAGAGATCTATAAAAGTTCTGGTGAAAGGCACCAAAACCTAAATAAAAAGGGGTACAATTATTCCCCACCACCCACCTCTGCTGAGAGTGGGAGGGGACAAGAATCACAGCAAGAGAAAGTAAATGTCACAGATGGGTAATAGGGACAACAATTGAAAGACACTCTACAAGGTCTCTGCAACAGAGAACAGCTGAACTGAGACGATCCAGCAACAGGATTTACTCGAAGGACTCAGGCAAAGCTAAGGGACGTTTCACACCTCTCCCTCAGTGGTGGGAAAGGAACGGACAACTCTTCAAATGGAAAGGGTTAAGGTAAGCAAAAAACTGAAATGGGGTTTTAGCAGGATGATGGTGTTTTCCTTTCACCTCTTTCAAGATTAGGACGTGAAAATAGAGTGAAACTTCTACATTCCCTACCTGGTTAAAAAGCTCATTTCCTCTTCCCTGCAATATTTCTGCTGCAAACATCGTGTTTGGATTAGACAACAGAACAGGAAAACACTTACATAGTAAGAAGACTGCAGGCAAACATCATTTGCCTCCAGAATAAATGCATGAGTCTAAGTACATCCTAGCTGATAAGCAACACAGCAAAAGTGGGTTTATTGAGCTGATACCTACACATGCCTTTCCACAATAATTGTCCAGGAGCTGCAGCTGACTCCACAGGGATGATGAAGAAGCTGACATCATCAAGAAAGGAGAAAGAAGAGGTTTATAAGATATCCTTTGAGCACCAGGTACAGAAACGTTTCAGCAGTGATTTTAAACTCAACCAGATGCTGGTATTGGGTAATTAACACAACAACAACATACACTGATGTAAAAGTAGAACCCCTCATTTGATGCACACGTTACACAGCTGCTCAAAATGCTTCAGAGAGCACAGAGAGGTGACACAGCTCAAATGAGAGTCTTAGGGACTCCTGTTGTTGCAGAACAGACATTGTAGTACAGAAGTTTTAAAGCACAATGAACAATTTAAGCTCTTGCTAAAATGTACATCTACTCTTACACACTTCCACCTCTGGCATAAGCAAAAGGCAACCAACACTTAGGATACAAACCTGGGATGCCCCTAGGCTCTAATCAAATTTCAGAATACTAATTATATTTATTCTTGATGTCAAATCCATATACAAGGATTTCATATATATATATACATATGTGTGTGTGTGTGTGTAAATATATCTGATACGGTCCTGCACGACATCCTTGTCTCCAAATTGAAGAGACAGGACTTTGATGGATGGACTACTTGGTGGATAAAGAACTGGCTGGGACACTCTGGTGTCCCCAACATGAGAAAGACATGAAACTGTTGGAGAAAGTCCAGAGGAGGCCAAAAATTGATAAGACAACTGGAGCACCTCCCCTACGAAGGCTCTCCCTGAGAAAGTTGGAGCTGTTCAGCCTGGAGAAGAGAAGGTTGTGTGGAGACCTGACAGCACCTTCCAGTATCTGAGGGGACTACAGGGAAGCCAGAGAGGGACTCTTTGTCAGGAACTTTAGTGATAGGATAAGGAGTATTGGGCACAACTTGAAAGAGAAGAAATTTGGGTTAGATATTAGGAAGAAATTTTTTACTCTGAGGGCGGTGAGGCCCTGGCACAGGTTGCCCAGAGAAGCTGTGGCTGCCCCATCCCTGGAAGCATCCAAGGCCAGGCTGGAGGAGGCTCTGAGCAACCTGGTCTGGTGGGAAGTATCCCTGCCATGGGACTAGATGGTCTTTAAGGCGCATTCCCACCCTTTAAGATTCTATAATTCCCTGTCTCTCTTTCTCTCTTTCTCTCTTTTTCTCTGCCATTTAAATCTAGCAGAAATACCAGAATATAGTTTATAAATCATACTTAATATAGTTAATAAATTACAGTTTAATTGGAGAACATCCTAAACCAAACCTCACTTCCCCAAAAGTTGCAGGGAAAGTCTGAATCCAGTATGAAAACTGTAGCTCTAGCAACAAAACAGCCTCAGTATATATTTCTGCTGTTATTTAATCTCTAGGTAGTAACCAAGAGAGTTTCACTGCAGCCTTTGGATTATGCTAGCAAGAGCAGAGAAATGAAAAATCCATTGGTGAAGGGTCTTGGTGGAACAGGTACAGATCAGTTGGAGGATTGTGAATAACCTCTTGTTCAAGAGTGTCTTGGGCTAAGCCAGCACACCACTAATGATTCCCTCACGCTCCAACACTACTTCAAAACAAAGGGCAGAATGTGACACTGGGGTCTAATTGCTCAGAGATTACGAAAGACAGAGCTCTAGAAAGGGTTTTTGCCAGATTACTGAGTAGCTTTGCTTTAGATAGTAACTTAGAATCCTTTTTGGCAGCAATTGTACGGCATAACGTACAGATGAGATGTGGCACACATTCCACCATATGGGCTAGAAAAAAGCAGATGTCTGGGGAATATCTTCAACTAAAAATATTGTGTCTTATCTGGCTAAGAGAATTGTAAATATTTTAAATGATACTCAGAATATTTAATTGCACTCTTTGAAATACTGGAATTTACATGCAAAATAAACTGACAATTAGATACAACACCTTGAAAACGTACTTTTCTGTGATTGCATTACAATAAGGATATATTCAATGTGTGGGGGAAAAAAAAGAATGAACCGAGATCTTCCGGAAAATCTTCCAGTAAGAACAGAGGTGAAGGGAAATTCTAACTTCATCCAAGACAGATTTTGGTTGCCTTCTGGGAGACAGTAAGAAAGACCTGATGAACCAGGAGACCTCTTCTGAGTCTTCAGAAATGTCTGAGCTAAAATTAGTTTTTCTTGGAAGCCAGTTGCAGAGTCTTTGAGACACCATGACTTAACGAACATTACCCATGTCCTAATTTAGCAGACAAGAAAGATTGTCATGGAGGATACCAGAGTGAGTCACACTAGAATCTAAAAATGTCTTTCTACGTGGTGGTGCTTCTCAGGATCTGATTTCTTCCACTTGAGTGCCTGAGGAGAAAAGGCTCAGTTGTACATTTTACAACTCTAAATTTTTTCACATGTCAAGTGGTACTCGTGCAAACAATAGACTTTGGACTTTCAGCCATTATTTGCTCAGGCAGTGATCTGATTCATGCGTGAAAGCCAATGTTTGTAGATAAAGGCATAGGACCAAAGATAGTTGTAGACTTCAAATAACCAAAAGCAATTGTAAATATTTCTGTTATTTCAACAACTACGTTGGTTGAGAGGGACTTTAAGTACCTCTGCATCATATCTGGGGAGCAAAAGAGCCACGGTGGCAGCTTTCTCTGTGAATAGATACACTCCTAATTAATCAAAGTACTATGGTATCAAAGCATCCAGATCTCAGCCACACCCCACTGTGAGTTATGGCTGCAGCAAGACAATTCCCAGCCATGGGGATGTAACTGATCACCACAAACCCTTAGCATTTACAGACAGCAATTTGTAAATCCGTTTTCTCCACCCCAAACTCGTGTCCGTGGCTCAGATGGTGCTCAGGGAAAAAAGTTTGGCAGAAGGACCTTTTAAAACAGCTACTGCCCTCTTAAATATAGGGTTCATTTACCAGAGTAAGAAGCCAGATGGAGAGTAGGCTCCATGGTGTTATTCTAGCCAGACAGTTTTGTCCATGTGGAGCTCCCTAACAAAGAGCTCACTGTTGAGTATCTTGTACCTGGCTTGGGCATATCCAGGATGAGAAGAATCCTTCCAGTCTCACTTCACTTCTCTTCAAAGCAGGCTCCTCATCAGGGAATGCCAGCTACGACCTTCATATTTTTGAGTTTAGAAGTTTCAGACAGGTGAAGCTACTGCTGCTTCAACATGCTATAAAAGTACTCTATAAAATGAAAATATAAATATATTGGCTAGAAGAATTTAACAGCTCAGGACTGCAGTTTAAGACATGCTGTCACAAAAATGCAGCAGCAGTGAAAAATATCGAATTAGTAGCACAACTTCAGGACAGTAAAAAACAGGATTTAGTATGAAACTTACAGTCTCTGAGGGAGAGATGCCTGCATTAGCTATGCTTTCTGTCCATCCACTAGAATATTTCTGGTTTGTTTGATTGAAGAAACAGAGACAAATTTAACATCGGATGATTCGTAAGGTAATACTTACACCTTCTTGAGCTCTACAGGTTCAGCTGGTCGAGCCTTAAAGGAGGACTTTGTGAACAATTTTCTTCCCCTCTTCCTCACCCTCAGACACAAGCGTTTACCCCATTGGGCAAACATCCAAAGTTTGGGGAACCAAAGAACATTTTTACTCCTAAACTTTCTGGAAAATTCTGCAGATCATCACCAGAAAATGTGCAGAGAAAGGCACAGGAAATCCATTTTAGTCGCTATCACTTTCTCCTCTATTCCATGATAACGGAATTGGTGAACACTCATATTTTCCTCACCAAAATACATGGAAACACAGACTTCAACACTTAGAGATGACCCCACAATTTCATCTTAAGATCCAGAGCAAGCTGTCAGGACTGTGTGGAGACAGCCCACCCCAGACAGAGCTGCAAGAAAGTAGGAAAAGCACAACCGACATTAACCCGTCCAATAAACGAAACCCTGGGACTCAGCAGCATCTGCTCCTGCAGGCTCCCAGCATCACTGTGGCCCTGCTTGTGCATCTCAATGGCCCAGGGATGCTTGGGGATGGAGGATGGGATGGCATCCCCAAGCATCTGTTCATCCCCTCTTGGTGCTCTAAAGGATGATGTGCCTTGCTGGTGTGTTCAGCATGTTCAGTGGTGCACGAGATCATTTCCTCAGGGGTAGCATCCAGTCGGGTCAATAATACCAATAAATCCAAGGCCAACGCCCAGCAATTGAAAATTTGAATCCAGTGGTTGGTATGCAAATCCCCAGCGACACCTCATGATACTCTGGATAACACGGAGGCACAGACAGAAAAACAAATTCAACGCTGCCAAAAAAAAAAATCACAACTAAGGAGTGTCTTTCCACCCTAATCTATGGAGCAGAGACCACTTCTAAAGAAAGAGCAGGAAGACACAGAAGTTGCAAATAAGAGGTTTTTGCTCAAAACAGAATCTTTCCATCAGGTTTAATGGGATAGGAACATACAAAGTACTTGGAGAACAAAAGCATAAGACAGAAACTAGAGAAAACTAACAGAAATAATAAATCTATCCCAGAAAAATCTGAAATACAAACAAAATAGATTCCAAAACTCTTAGAAATCTAGAGCAGGAAAATTATTTCATAAACTATTCCGGTTTTCAGGAAATCATTTCTTACTTGAAAACTCTTTGTTATTAAAAACATGGGCTGTTACAGAGGTTTTTCAGCCACTAAGATTAAGACTCGACCTCTCTATACCTCTCTTACACGTTAATTTCACTGTGTACAACACCAAATTCAAGAAGCACCTCTGATCCATTTTTGTGTTGTGTGATGCAACAGGCAATGTCATCCTGTACAGCAAAAGAGGGAATTTAATCTCTTTTGAGTTCCACTGCAGATCACTGAGTCATTACTGTTCCATTATGTTTTCAGGACAGTAAATTAATACAGTTTAAAGCCATTTTATACAAAGTCCACGAAGAGCAATCTGCTGCCTTTGCAATTTCTTACTGTATTAAAAAGTCTCAAAAGGTAACTGAAAGAAAGACCAGCTCAGACTGAAGAAAAGAAAATAGATCAAGTGGTTTGCTTAGTCCTGAGTTTTCAGTGCCCTTGTCACTTCAAGGCACATGAAGAAAATGTGATCTTGGAGCATCACTGGTGCTGGCTTTCCTTACCCACAGGAAGATGAGCTTTAGCATCTGTAACTTCTCATCCAGAATGGAGAATATTTCTCCCGTGAAAAACCATTTTCATATCTTTCTGGTTTACCCAAACCTTTCTGCTCCAGTATTTTGAGGTAAACTAAGAGGCCTATGTTGACTCATCAATTTCATTGCAACTTCAGATTTTTTAGAAAGAAATAAGTGCATTAACTCTCTTGGAAATGGATTAGGCAGACCTTGAATAAATTGCTAACACTCCTTAAGCAACTCTTTATCATTGGTAAGAAGCCAAACAGTTAGAAGAACCTTTACCTAGACCACTTTTTGCACTAACTAAGAAGTGATACACACCATTAGCTTTCATTTCAATTATTTGGCAATAGGAAAACTTCATTTAAAATCCACCTGCTCAGGAAGCTCCTATCAGAAGCACGGCACTGTATATGAATAAAAAAGGAGTGAAGGAAAATAAAAATACTGAAGGATGGATCATACTATGCCTATCCAGGAGCATCCTGTACCACTATTCTGCTCCGTGTCACCTACACAGCATCCATGTGCTGGCCATCAATGAAGTGAAAAATCACCACAGGTCTGTCTGCCATGAGCAACCCTTTTGTAAACACAGGTCTGGCTCCTTTTCCCTGCATGCTGGGTCATAGAGTTAGACCAAAAATCTGCACCCAGAATTGAGACACTGCAGGTCTTTTTGAGGCTGGCAGTCAGCTTCTCCTTCTTCACTGGAAGGAGCTGTTTTTCAGATGCAGAATAGTTGATGTATGTCAGTGCTTAACTTCAGGTGCACCTGAAACTTGAGGGTATTCAGAGCCAAAGCAATGGCTTTGTTTGCAGGTGAACTGCTACCCTGGCATCTGTGGAGGTCTGATTGATGGAACACAGCGCACACACGCAGTCACTTTCTGCTGGCTCCAAGTTCTGAATTACTGGCACCACATTTCCATGCCTGACACATTCCAGCTGTAGACACGAAGGATGTGGCCACCAGGCTGGAGGGAAAGAAAGAGGCTTTGATCCCTTTACCATCCAGTTATCTGCCTTCAACAGGGATCCTTGTTTCAAAATTCCTGATGGGAATCAGGCCAGGAAAGTTCTTACTGCTTCCCAATTCCTAAATCACCAGGTGCCTTAAGCGAGGTGTACAAAGTCCTTCCCATCCATCTGCTGTGAAATCTGTGTTACACCACCACAGCCACCACTTCCCTGGTGCTTTGTACCAACTGTATCCCACAAAACAGTGTCCATTTTGACCCAGCTCTGGCCCCAGCACAGTACAGATTAACAGAATCGAGAGAAGGGCTGAGGAACTCTGCTTTTCCCATGGTCATCCAGTTTTTCCCTGCAGTTCTCATTGCAGCAACAAAGGTACAAAGAGCTTTAATCACTACATCTCAAAACACACAAGTTAGTACTTTCCCTGCTTCCAGACAGTAGATTAGTGCAGCCTGGCTGCCAAACATGATTAATAACTCTGCAAAGGCCTTTGTACTGTATGCAGTGTTTGCCAAAAATGGCAGGAATCAGGAGAGAAGGGTGTACTGCAATGACAGTTATTTCAGAACCAAATGACTGTTTTTGTGATTAAAGAACAAACTCAATTACATGAAGAAAACTTAGTGACATAAGCTCTCCTCTAGTCCCCTCCTCCCCAGGCCCCATCATCCCTCCTCCTTTAAAGTGCTGCTTGGCATTCTTGAGATTAATTTCAGGGTTTTAAAATAAACACTTCCAAAAATAGTAAGAGGAAATGGTAATCTTGCAAAGTGGAGTTTGTTAGCTTATTTTCCAGAAACCAGAAGCCCTGCCTGCTTGAAACCCTTATTGCTCTGCACAGCAAGACACAAGAAGATAAATGACTTTCTGTATCAGCAAAGACCGAGAGCTGCTGTTCTGGTGCAGAGGCTCAGGATCCAGGGGATGTGGAAAGCAAGGGAGCAACAGAGGGCTCAGGGCCTGGGGCAAACTCCAACACAGAAGACAATTTCTAATCCATCCCAGTTCTGCTTGATGAACAGGTTGGCTACTGCAAGCCCAAGCTGTTCCTCAGAGCCATAGGTGTTCCTGTCAGCATCAGCACCAGCTTCACCAGAAACATGCCCAAGAAATTGTTCAGCTCAGTCTGTGAACACCAGTTATAGAGCTGAATACCCTCCACAGTCACATCCACATCCTCATTCCCAGCCACTTTTGACCATTTAAGCTCTGCCCCTCCCTGTTATCCCGATCTCAGCTCTGCCTGTCACACTGAGTAGGAGCTCATTATTCCTGAAGTGGGAAAAGGGCTGTGATGCCAGTCACTCCCTCCTCCAGGTTATCCAGCAAGAAGGCAGCAATCACTGCTACAAATGAGACAGGTGGCACTGAAAAATGTGTGGTGACACTCCCTGGGCAAAGAGCAGCTTCCCCGCTCCTGTAGTCAGCTGCCAAGGCCACGATGCACCACACAATTCCTTCAGGCAGAATAATGGGAGTCAAAAACAAACACATGAAAAGGCAAGGGTTTCTTCAGATTGCAATTTCTAAATTGTCCTGTTTCTGCCTCACACAGTACACACACAACAGAGCTCAGATAATCTGGGATGTTACTTGATAAGCATCAGAGTCTTTGGGATGGGGACTTGCATCTCTGTCTGAAGTCTAAATAAGTGCACAATTAACTCTTTGTCACATTCTGAGGCAGCAGAGAGGATCTGTTCTGTCAATGGAGCATCCCAATCTACTGTTGGAGAGGGGAAAGGGAGCAGCACAGCCCCCAGAAGGAAGCAAGGTGCAGGAGAGGGATCTGCCACCCAGAAGGATTGTCAGGAGCCCCTGCCCAAAGGTTGAGAGAGCAACTGGGACTTACAGAGAAACTTTGGGTTCCTAATCTACTGTGGCCTTCACTGGAGCCCTAGTCCAGTATCTATTATGAAAACAAATTTCTAGGTGCCATAGTTTTAAAAAAGCAAAATTTTAGGAACAAGTTTGCATGTGAGCCAAGAAAAAGCACTGCTTTCCTAGTTTTGCAGAGAATTTCAAATGATTGCCTAAGGAAATTCAAAGTCTCCGGGTGGGATAGCTGATGGTGACAGCTTAGATGCTAAAACATTTAAATCTTTCACTGCTGCTGATGACACTAAACATGCAATAGCAAATAAATTTTAACCATTTTTTCATAATATTCATCAAGATTCAGACATTTTTAAAATAAAAAAAAATTAAATCTCCTGTTACTTAAGTTTCAAAGGGATTCCAAAGTGTATCTAAACAGAGATGAAGGATTTTAACTTTTTCACGCTTCTGAAGTTTACTGAATTCACACTCCTATCTTTGGTCATCTCCTAACTGACCAGGAGAACATAACAAATGATCATACTCAGTACTGCATAGCAAGGCACAGATTTAGTAAGGGGCAAATGCAAAACTGAAATTAAGACACTAATAAACGTGCCTGTCAGAGAAGATGCAGAATGATTCCAGGCTAAAAACTTCAACACAGCTTTCTAATTACAGATTATTCCTCATCACAGCAGCATGATGAAAACAATCTTGATAAAGTTTCCTATTCATCAGCTAACTGTCATTTCCCTGTAATAATCATAATCCTGCTTTTACATAGAAAGCAGGATCTCCATATCTACCACTGGTACAAAAATGAACAGCTCCAGAAACTCGAGGGATGGATTTGGAGAAAATAAGTTATTCATCACTTTTCTATGGCCCATTTTCACCGTGTGTGTGTGATGTAGAAGTGGGCTAAAAATTAATGAGACAAGACTTCTCCCATGCTGCAGAAGTTAAACACCCACTTTAAACAGCATCCAAAGAAGAAAGAGAATTGCTTGCACACTTGAAAAAACCCTCTCACTTCAAGGTTTTAATGCTGAGGGATGACTGAAAGCAGCCCCAGAAGATGCCATATTTTCATGATAAATTTAATTCAGAAAATAATAGTTTAATCTTTGAAGTGATCCACTGTGATTCTGAGGCTGCGATAGCTGTGCATGTGTACACAGCCACAGCTTGCAAAGGCATGAGAAAGAAAAACCCAAACACTGTTTTTAATTCATACACAGCACTTAGATTCTTCCAAACCCATTTTGGAGGTTTGTGTTTGGATTTACATTTTCTTTCTCCTCTGCCTTATCATGCGCTCCTGTCATCAGAGATAAAAAAAAAGAAAAAAAAAAAAGAAAGCCAACCTAAATAATCCACATAAAGCTAACATTTCAAGGTCAGAAGATGACAAAGACACATGGGTCAGATTTTTCCCTCCATGCTCCCGTCTCTCAAGGATGAAGGGTTTAACCAGCTTCCTCCAAGTGCTCAGGCAACTTGCTTGTCACTCCTATAGTAAACCACAAAACAAATGGGATCTCCCTTCCATGTGTAAAAAGGGAAATTGTAACTTTTCAGCAGAGGGTTGGAACTGGATGGTCTTTAAGGTCCCTTCCAACCCAAACCATTCTGCCATTCTATGACTCTACATCATTCTATGATTCTATGATCTGTCAAGCATCATGTCCTGAGCAGGAGTTTCCTGCAGCAGAACTCCTCACACATTCCTCCCGCTCTCGTAAATTATTGGTCATTAACTCTGGGCCAGAGGAGCACAGAAGCCCCGTGTTCCCAGGTGAGCCAGCAGATCCACCCCTGCTCCTCAGGGAACACAAGACAGAGTCTCTTCAGGTGTCTGTCCTGCAGCACACCTTAAACAGAGCCTCTCCTTAAAGACATTACTAGATGACCCCATAGCAGAGAGGATTTGCATGAAAGGAAGGACTCAGCATCAGAAAGGCTTTGATTCCTCAAAAGCTTACACAGGGACAGTCCCAGTGAAATTAATTTGTAAGATTAAACACACGCATAGATGCTCACAGAATTTAGGCCTGAGAGACAGCAGGCACTCACACAGCCTGGGAAAAGCATATCCAGCAAAAGGATATCCTACTTTTGAATCAAAATAGGTTTCAATAAACTTAACAACTCCATATAAACATTCTCACAAGACCGTATCCACTTACTGCTGGAAGGATATAAAAGGATCAAAATAGAATTGAAAATTATTATTATACCCCTGTGCTGTAAAAATGATTGTTGAGGGCATCCAAGAAGTTGAGAAAATATTAAGTTTTATTAAACCCTGGGGAAAGTCAGGAGACCAGAAAAGGCCAGAACAATTGCACAAAGGCAGTGACAAATTCCTAGAAATAGAGGCACTGGAAATCCAAATGAGGGGGTGTTGGGCTAAAATAATCTAACAATCTCTCTCCACTGGCAAATAACAAAGGGCAAGGGGAAAGTGTTCAAGGTTTCCTGAAAACTGAAACCTTTTTCTCCTTTTCTTTTGGAAAAAACAAAAAAACAACAACGTTTCTCTAGATGGGGAATATGGGCCTTTACTATAGGAGTGGCACATCTCCAGCAGTGACAAATTTAAAAAATAACAGAGATGGTGAAACCTCAGAAATCTTTCACTCGGAAAAGGAAGGGAAAGAGAGAGGACCCTGAAATTTATGTATCGTGGACTATACATAAATTTAGAGAGAGAGAGAGGGTCAGCAAGTAGCAACCATCTAGGTTCCTGCAAGGGGACTGCAAACTCACAGAAACTATCTCGGAGTGCTTAGTGTTGCTTTGCCAAGTGAATGATTCCACTTTAGCAAGAGACAGGCCATGGTGAAAGCAGGGACCAGAGATGAGGGCTCCAGGCATAAGGCTGTGTACAGGGGTGTTATGAAAAATATCATTAAAACCAGACAGCAGATGCTTCCAGCACCGTGGGAGGTGCCTTATGCAGCACAAAAGTCTCAGCAAGGAGGAGTTGCTATAAATGCCACACAAAACAAAGCCCTGAGCTCTTGAATATTACCCAGTACCAGGTGCCTCTGTGTTGTGAGCGCACATGACCAGCAAAGCAGAAAGGAGACTTTGTTCTGTGCAGAAAACTACCTCGTAGGCCGTTTAAAACACAAGATATCAGAAAAGAACTCGGAGCAGCTGGGACACAATTACCTCCAGATAACTGCAGAAAGCTGCAGGCAGACAGGTGAGGATCTCCTGACGGCAGCAATTTGGCAGCTTGTTTAACCCAGGGTGCTCCTGCGATAACTCCGCGCATTAATCCAGACCGCAAACGCTTCCCGAATCTAAGCAGTTTTGCTAATGAATAATGGATTAATTCTCATCTCGTTCTGAGTATTCTTAGGGGAATTCTTAATAAATCTGTAATTTATTAGACACACACTGCATTTCTTGATGAGAAACTCAGTCTTTTAAGGAAAAAAGTGATGGTCCTACTCTCCCTTAAGCCTGATTCAGATTGTAAGCCAGCCCCACCATGCCTATCCTCACCCCAACTAATTTACATGTGAATTCTAGTCTGGGACACAGATAACAGAATTTCTTTTGTTCCAGCAGCAGATTTATTTGACAAAATCTAACACTTTGATGAAAGCAATTTCCTTTTAGAAGAGGATACTTTGCTGTGTTAGGTAGTCTTCCCCCATCACCTAAGAGGTGGAGAAGGACAGTCAGAGCAATTAGAAGTATGGAGATGCCAGCATGAATTAAGTCACCATCAATAAGACTTAACATGTTTGGTTTATACATTTTCATCTAACTTGGACTGGGCTTCTCACCTAAAAAACAGAGCTACTGCTACACAAGGTTCATATAGGAGAATAATGGCAAAAACAGAGCACATTTATTCCAGGGTAGAGAGTGCTTTTAGGAATGAGAGAAAATTGGATCAAAACTAGGGGATTATTTTTTACAGCATCCTGTCGCTACCAACAGCAGGTACCAGCTGTTTCCACAGATGATACAACAGTGCTAAAGTCACAGAATAGCCTAACTACAGCAAAAAAAATTACTGTTTGATATGTAAACAAGTTCCATTCTATTATTTTTTTGCCCTGTCTGCTGTAATTCTGGTGGTCTCTACCAGTGATATAACTGTCCTGCGTGACTCAGAAAAAAGATTTAAAAATTAAGTTGTCTGCATCCAGGCATACATGGAGTTTGATGTATTAGGTGCACTGTGTAATATAACTATTGTTCTCAATATCTACAGCATTGTGTCAAACATGATTTCTCTGCAGGTAACGAAAGCCTTGAAACCAACATCTACAGCAGCAGAGCAAGATTGGTTTTCTAAATCACCACAAAGAGAAGGTTTTAGGTTGTTATGGATTCTGTGGGGTCATTCACCTTTAGGGAGCTCTGCTGAGCACATTAAACTTCACAAACCACACAACCTGGGGCATTGCAAACATTAGTATTTATTGCTGCAAAAGCAGCATCAATACTCATATTTAATGCAGTGATAGTGACCACTGTGACCTCTAATAATTTCCACTGGCATTAGTGGGAGTTGCAGCTTTTCTTCCCCACATCAAAATAGGACCAATACAAATTTCCCCATTATTTTCATGGGGGAAAACTTTTGTCACTTATGCTGTGGGCAACGGGGAAGCTGGAACAAAACCTAGAGAGGTTCCCACTCACGGCATTTAAGCCACAATGTTATTTTGCCAGCCAAAGCAATACCTGCTTCTCCCTCGTCCACCCAGCACCTCACATTCCACCTCAGTGTTCATGGCAGGGAGGACAGTTCTGGTGTAGCCTGATGGAAGAAGCCATTCTGGAAGGGGACATGGGCTTCTTTAGGGCAATATATTCATTACAGATTTATTTCCACGGATGGAATCATCAAATAATTTTATACCAATTTGGTCCCATAACTTCTTATTTAATGCAGAGCCTGCTTTAACATCTGGAAAATTTTTCTGAGCATATATTAAAAGTTCCTTTTAAATCTTTGCTTGGGACCTCATAATCATTACATATTAATAAATATTTTAGATGTTCATAAATTTGCCTCTGCTCTTTCGACATATTGTTTCCCATCTGGATTGCTTCAAGGGGCACTTACTTGTCCCCCACAGGCAAGTTCACGCTCCCTCCAACTCGTCCAGCGAGATGAGCTTTATGCTTTCGTTTCAGAATCCAACTGGAGACCACGTCATCTTTACGTTTCAAGGTCCACTTAGTTCCCAGGATATTCCTGTTTCTTCTCCCCATTACTTCTTAATTTCAAGCGGTTTTCAGCAGAGTGAGTTCACAATGTTCAGCAGCTCAGTTTCAGAATATTTGGTTTATTTAGTGTGTTTTCACGGATGCATCAAAACACAGGCACACTACCAACATATTTTCACCCCAGCTGATGGACGGTTTTTTCTCTTGCCTGATCAGATCATCTTCCTTTTTTAAAAAAGACATCATTCCTCAACAGTGAAAGGCCAACTCCAACAATCCCTATTTTGTCCCTTCTATCCCTATCTCTCTTTCTTTCTTTTCCAAGACAGTTATGCATTCCCGATGAGATTTTAAGGAGCCTGCAGACATTCTTCCACAAAATTTTGATCAGTCCAACTTGTTCTACTCAAGAGGTTTAAAAACAAAGTTTCACCTCCCAGGTAAAATTCACATTCCCTTTAAAGACATGGTAACATCACACCAAGATCGGCAAATGTTCCTTAAACCCCTTGGGGATTGTCACTTGATACCAGCTGAGGAACTGACTCCCTTCACCTACAAACCTGAACTCAAAACCAAAGTATTTTTTCATTTCTTCCATTCAGGGATCTCAATGCACCTTTTAACTTGGAGCTCACCCCAGGTGAGGCCCTTTCTATGACCAAAACACAGCTCAGATGTTCAACCACTCTGATGTCCCTTCCCTCCCAGCAGCCTCCATCCCTGAGCCCCTGCAGGGCTGATATATTCACCCTTACAAACCAATGCATGTTGTCATTCATGCAGGGTTTTAAAGCACATCCTACAGACAACACTGATTTTTCATGAGTATTCACCTGCAAGGAACATACTGAGATGGAGTTGCTTTTAGTGCTCTCCTCCCTCATTTCCTCTCTAGATTCTGCTCAGTATTTTGAGATTTTCAATCACTAATTAAAATTTCTTGCAAAATAGAAACACCCCCCAGCTGCTTTTCATTAGCTCTGTTTCACAGGTTTATTATCCTGTACCAACAAAAACAACTGACCATGTGCTGTATTAATGCTCATATACAGGAAACATCTCTGGGTAGATTTTTTCTAGTGCCTGGCAATAAGTACATGTGAAGAGTGGGTCAGTTTGAAAATATTTTTAAGATGTGGTTGACCATCGGAAGTATTTTCCTTATATGGCAAATCCAAGCTACATTTGCACTGTAATCAGAAAAAGAACAGGGGGTAAATTTTGTAGAAAAAAAAAGATAAGAAGAAAACTCAAATTTGCAAGTGCTCAATAAGTTGCCTAGTGGGGCAGAGTTTGTGGGCAAGTCCACAGGGAGGTTGCCCTGCAAGCAGACAGGAACTGCTGGTGGAATGGGATGTTCCTCACTACATACCTCACATTTCCCTGGCCTCCCTTTTCCTGGGTTGGTTGGGACTCCCTTCGTCAGTGTCTGCCACTGCTGTCTGATGTGGTAACTTTGCATCTATCAGAAAATGACATGGGAAGGGGGAAAAACTTCAGAGAAATGATCCAAATGACTGACCCGTGCCTAATTCTTAGTGAACAGCTCCTTCAGAGAGCAGACGGACCCAGGCAGCCACCATTTCTCATTGAAATATTTGGCCCTTCCTCTAAGGTGTAGGAATAAGGAATCCATGGAGATGGTCTGACAACCAAATACATCTAATTAACAAGCCAATTTCCAAGTGTTTTGCTGTGTCTGCTTTTCCTGTATTAAGTAGAAGACTATGGGGAAAGACAATACAGGAATGCAAACCAAGGTATTTCTGCACATGCACATCCATTAAACTCAGGATCATAATGGGTGAAAAGAGTCAGATCTGTCAGCAACCATTCCCACCACATCTAGGAACTGCACTGTCATTAAATGCACATTTCAGCAGACAATAATGGTGGGGTTTTTTTCCTTTTGGGCAGACATAAGCAAATCAATGCAGTTATTCATGAACAGTACAGCACATTCATATACTTGAGAATTTAATGGTAAATGCTGTAACATCAAAGTTTCCTAAGTGTCAGGTTTGGGTTTGGCTTTATTTTTTGTTCCCAGAAAGTTGAGAACACAGATATTATTTTATTTCAGTGAATGTTGATAAAAGGTAATCCTCATTTGGTCATACCTCCAGGAATATTGGAATGACTATGCTTTTCTTCCTCCAACAAGGTCAGTTCAGTACTTGCTGGAGATGTAACAAGAGTTTGAGAAACTGGAGCATTAGATGGTATCTCATAATCTTAAAATTTTTCACTGCCTGTTGTCTCCATAGGTGACAAGGTTTCTTGTGCTCTCTTTGCTACATGCTCTTCCACTCTCGCAGACGTGCCCTTTTCAACACTTTCCTCTTGAAATTCTATTTCTGGATCTTCTCTAGCACTTTTTACATCCCTTTTCACTCCTGAAATGTCTACCATTACATCTCCCAGCTTTGCTGCAATGTAAGCAGCATCTTCTGATCCCTTTCTTGTCGACCATTCACACACAGGCCTTTTATACCAAATTTTTTGACTATTTTCTCCTGTAATTTTCATTTCACCCGCAAACTTTCCTGTTTTAATTGATTCTTCCTGACTTTAAATGTCCAGTTCTTCCTTTGGAAGACAAAAATCTATATATTTTGTTTTTCGCCTGCATTAATTTCAGCTAATGATCATTTAAATTTTACTCCCGAATTGTCTAACTCAGTAATGTTTCTGCTTTGGAGATCTCTATATCCAGTGGTTTGACTTTGTGCTCTTGCAGAGTCAGAGAACATGTAGGAAATCTTTTGGATAAACTGCTCTTTTTTTGTCAATTTTTGAAGCACGTATTTCTGGTTTCTACAGCTCTGCTGAGAACACAGTGAATCGTGAATTATGCAGTTTTGTCCTTCAGCACCAAGATGAACTTTATCTTTACATATGAGTATATCTGGTTTTGGAATATTCACTCTAATCCCTGCTCTCCTTGCAGGTAATGAAACATCTTCTCCCATCTCTGGCAAGCTAACACCAGAACTCTTTACATAATCTCCTCAATTTGGAATGCCTCCTTTTCCAACTGTAATTGTGGTCGCTGCATAGGGAAGGTATTTTAAGGACTATTTATTCCAATTCGTATTTTGGCACAAGGAATACCTACCTGAAGCTTTTCCAAGACTTCTTTCAATATCAGCATCACCTTTTTTTTTTCTGCCTTTAAGGATGTCCAGGCTAATGCAGGTATTTCGTATTTTGGCATTTAAAAACTTCTCCGGATTGCCTTGGTCTCAACTTCAACAGCTTTCATCTCCTATTCTACTTTTAATGTGATTTCCTTCTCCTTGGGGTTCTCAACACCTCCCTCTCCTCCTAGGAGAGGCACTGACGTATGAAATTTAAGTTCTGATGTTGGAACTTGCACAGAAATGTCAGCAATTTCCAACGACATTTTTAGCTGGGCTTGCTCCACTTCTGGAGAGCAGAACTCTGGCTCTTTCCTTTTTCTTAGGGAGATTCCAGACTTTTGCAAATTTCAATTTCATCTTTATTCCAGCCATAAAAAGATGATCATGATTCCTATTTCAGAATTCCTCAGTTCAGCTGAAGCATCTCTTTTGGCTTTTGAATGATGTCTTCATCAGCAAAACTTGATTTTTTTTTCTCTAGGAAGTTTCAGATTCTGCTTTAAAACTGATGTCACTTTCTGACAGTTTTCTCTTACAGCAAGAAATTCTAAATTTTTGGTTTAGGTTTAATGTATTTTAACCATACATTCTGTGTCACCCACAGATATTTCAGGAGATGGTGTTTTCCCTTCTGGCTTCAGACTCCTTTGCTCCAAAGATCCGTCTTCATTTAAAATTTCAAAATCTGTTGCAAATTTGTATCAGGAAGAGATGACATTTTTGATTCAGAGTCTGAAATTTTCATTTGATGTTTAGTGTTGCATTCTCTTTTGGTAATGCAGATTGCTGTTCAATTCTGGAAAAATTAATATCAGTGTGGGACAAACCCAAACCAGAAATTCTAAATACAGTATTTGTAGAAGCTTTATCTCCCTTGCAGATGGAAAGAATTTTAGATCCAACACTCCTTGAAAGATTAGCAGGCATTTCCTCTGTTTCTGCATGAGAAAGATGGTCTGAGTGAAAAACTTCAGTTCCCAAGATACCCTTAGGCATCTTGGAAGGAGATGTGAGAGGATGTTCCAGCAATCTAAAATGTCCAGCATTTTCAGTTTCCTTAGCAGAGCCATTGTCTGATATGCAAGCAGGTTTCATGTCTTCTAGAACTTCCCCTAAAAATTTCTTCCTAAGTTTTCATAGTTCCACAGACATTTTCCCCAACCTGATCATCCCAAATTTTGTTTTTTGCTTGTTTTTGTCTTGTTTCCAGTGTGTCAGGAGACATGTGTAACGCTGTTTTATCAGTGCCAATTCCAGACTTCCACCTGTATGGATCCTCTTGCTGTGTGGTCCATTACATCTACATGGATTCCACCTTATCATTTTCTTTTATTTTTAGTTCATTTCTCTTTCTTTTGGGGGAATTTTGACGAGATCTGTGGTGTTTGTTTTTCCAGGCTCTCTTTCAGATTGGGTATTTCTAAACTGACCTTTGATATCTGTTGTTATAGATGCCACTTCTGGTGTAGTAAACTTCGACGTTTTTCAATGCTTTTTTCAGCTTCTGGATGTTTTTTGCGGGGATGGGAATGCCATTTTTAATTTCTTTAAAGTCTTTTGTTAAAGTTTCCTAACAGGGCTTGGGCTGCTGGGGTGTTCATTTTTCCATGCAGTACTTCAAGGCTAATTACAGCAGGCATCCTTGGTAGCTGGCACTAGTTCTGCAGCTGGAAGGGATGAAGAAAGGAATACCTGGGAGGATTTTTGGGTTGTTTTGCTGCTGATTCTCTTGTTTTGTTTTTCAGCAGAGTTGTTCAGATCTGAAGCAATGCAATGTGGAGTTGAATGGCTCTGCGTGGTTTGTGTGGTTGATTCACCATCCAGTGGGGCACAGCCACTGAGTCTAGAATAGTGCAGCTGTTCAACATGCTGCAAGAGAGGAAAAACTTTATGAACCAGATGCTTTAATCAAGGAATCGTTATATGCATCAGCATACCAAATTACCATAATCTGTATGCTTCAAAATCAAATTAGGAATAGATCAGAAAATGGAGTTGCTGTTAAAAAAAACCCCCAAACCTATAACCTCTTTTCTTAACCTGTTTCCCTTGCTTACAAACTATATCCTTCTCTCTACACTCCTTACATTTGGGCTTTTGGCCTTCCAGAATGCAATACTGAAGCTGCATATGAAGGTAGAGGATTTAAGTAGCCTGTCTTGTCTTTAAGAATGCAAGTTTTCATTCCATTACCACGCATCATCCTTCCTGCTGAAAGTTGCTCTGTTTAATAATTTTTTTCATTTTTGAGGGAGAGAACTGAAATGCTGCTGTTGTCTTGTTTTCCCTACAATTTTGATGTAGATCAGTTTAAATTGACAAGAGAAGCAATGGTTACACTGCACATATTTTTGACACAGATGCAAGTTAAACATAGATCACTCTCAGAGAGAATCTCTTCTCACCAGAAGAGGTTTCCTCTTGCCTTGTACTGGCTGGCATGAACTATTAGGTTCACTTCAGCAGCTGGTTTCTCTTAATGGACAGAAATTTGAGCTGTGATAGACCCATGTGCAAACTTGTGTGTTTGCTCACACATTTATTATGGTTTGTTGATGATATCAAGGCTACAAATCATGGTTTTGCTTTACAAGGCTTTTGGTGTTTGATACTTACCTTTTCTTAGCTATGATAATCATGGAATAATAAAATGATAGAATAATTTGGGTTGGAAGGGACCCTAAAGCTCATCCAGTTCCAACCCCCTGCCGTGGGTAGGACACCTTCCACTAGACCAGGTTGCTCCAAGCCCCATCCAGCCTGGCCTGGAACACTCCCAGGGATGGGGACATCGTTGTCATTGTTGGCATTGTGTTGGACATGACAAACAATTTCCACATGCAGGTCAGGACTTCTCACAGGCCTCCCCCACGTTCTTAGAATTATGCATTTATCTTATTTAAAATAAGGATCTGCATCTCTGCCATCACCTGACTCAATGAAATTATGGTATAAATGGGAAAGTCAACCCTCACGTAGCCCAGAGTGAGCCCCACCTCAGGATCTGCTAACTGAAAAATGAGTCCTTTAACACTTCTACACTTGGATAAATCTGTCACGTAAAGTAGATAAACGCATCTAAGTATTCAGCTTTATCAAAACATCCGTCCCATGTAAAGTAGGAGAGGTGTGAAGGGGAGAAGTAACGCAGGTCAAGTTTAGTAAGAGATTATTTCATACAATTTCAAACCATTAAGAACAGAGTATGACAGTTCCAAGTGCACAGCCCGTGATGAGAACCACAGGAATTTTACAGTCTGTGTGCAAGGAATGATGCAGTGACAGTTAATGCTGTAGTATGTAAAATTACCCTTCATTAAAAAAATATATAAATAAACTGCTGGGAGGAATTAATTCCATGCATTGCTTGTTGAACAGAACTCTAGGAATGGAAATGAGAAAACAAATGTATCAATCTCTGCTCGGTTCCTGACAGCCATCGCCACATTTATTTTTCACTCTCCTATTAGAATCCCTCAGAAATGGGAAAGTGAGAGGGATCTTCCATTTCAGTCATTCTCCCCAGCAAGGCAAACCAGCAAGTAGCCCCAGCTTTCAGCCAGCTTGGAACTTGCAGTTTCAAAGAACTTGAAGAGAATTTGTTTCTCACCCTTTGAAGAGATATGCAGCAAATTTGTGCTTAAGCACCTTCTTAAGCACAGTCCATTTTTCAGGCTAAGGCAAGCACCAGGAGAAATGTTAAATGCTTAAATGTGTTTTGTATTCGGAGCATCTGATATTCTGAATGGTGGAGGCTTCAGAGAGAGCCCCAGATGATTCCCAGGTTTGACTGGGAAAGCTGGTTAAAAGCAAGTATTGCATGCTTGACTCAGAGCAAATCCCAAGGGTTTGCTCATCAAGGATCTTGTTTCTCCTCTTATTTTCCTTTAACAAGTCCTGTTCTGACACTCATTTGCTTTTATTCCTTTGCTTCTGATGGTACACAGTCTTCTTGAGACTTTTTTTATTGGTAGCACACTGTGCAACAGAGAATTAAGTACATTAGTGATTTTTCTTTCTTTTTCTAAATGCAGAAACCCATATCAGTTGCTGGGTTTTACCCCTCATAATATCCAAACCCTGCATTCTGTTCCCTTATTCACAATGGGCAGATGCACACAGCTCTGCCACAGCCTCTGAGGATTCACTTTTATGAAAGTTCAGGGCTGCAGCTCATAGAGATTTGTCTAAACTTGGAGACTGAAATGAAGAAAGAAGTCACCTAGCTTTTTTTTGGCCCTGGGCAGCAGATCAGCAAAGCCCAGCAATGTGTACACAGCAATGTGCACTAAGCGAGGATGCAGATCGAACAGAGCACTGCAAAATGAATGTTTTCTAATTAGCTACTTTGCCGTTGCAAGCAACTTCCAGCTGGTCAGGTGATTATTTCATTTATACAACTGACATGGGACTAATTATCAAACAGAATTCAACCAACCTGCAAAAAAGGCAATTGCCTAGCCAGGAGCAATTGGAAAACCTTTCTGAGCGACACTGGAATCCCAAATATTACACAAATCTGGAAGACAAGCATGGACAGAAAGACTAACTGCAGAGATAGACCCTGAAGTGAATTGAAATATGCATTTAAAATAAAATGTATATTTGAATCTTGTTCCCTGTGCAAAGCAAGGAACTTTCTCTGTTAATGTCTTTGTCAGACAAACTGATTTCTCGTAGTGTCCAAACTGTCTGACGATGTGAGAACATCTCACGGTTGGGTCTACCTGCACAACCTCCTGTGTGTGACACTTCCTCTGCTGTGGGAATACCCCTCCCACGGTGACAGGAATGCACACAGTGCTGCAGGACAATTTATCTGGTGTTAACGTGAATACAGAAGATACAATCAGATCTTAATACACGAGAAAAGCAGAGCTCCAGTGCCAGCATAATCATTCCATGTCCATGCCTCCCATGGCCCTGCTGATCCTGCATCCATATCCCCTCTAGGGCTGGTGACTCGGCCTTGGCTTGTCGTTCCCATCCTCACCATTGGGTGCCCAGTGCTCCACTCCCTGGTGAGGTGGTGGGACATGTTCTGTCTGTGAAAGCCTGTCCTGCCATCCTGGAGAGCCCCCAGACCTCCCTGTGTCCTGATGTTTGCAACACTAATCTGCAAGGCAGTTTAAACAACCTGACGTTCAAGGTCAAATCCAAACTGAAGATAAGCATCCCCACCAAAAGAAACAGAAATTAATATGTAGCCTTCTAGGCTGTTTTTTGCTCTTTGATGGCAACTTCCACCTAGACTGGAAGTTTCATCTTTTTTTTCTTTTTTTTTTTTTTTTTTGTTTATCACAGAACAATAGAATGGTTTGGGGCCTTTAAGATCATCCTATTCCAAACTCCTCCCAAGGGCATAAAATCTTCCACTAGACCAGGCTGCTCAGAGCTCCATCTAACCTGGCCATGAACACTTCCAGGGATGGGGCAGATGGTTTGGGTTATATGTATGGCTTTGTATATATTTATTTACTTGTTTGTTTTATATTAGGGTCATATAATTGGTTTTATACCAGTCTGGGGCTTTTTTAAGTCCCTGTTTACAGGAGTAGCTATCCAGACCTGCCCCAAACTCTCCATTCCCCATCAGGAATTTAGAATAATCTGTTAATTACTGAAGCTCTATCATTTGCAGTTATGGTCATCTCAGATCTTCTTCAATTTGACTGCAGACATGAAGTGACCTTTAGGAAGCTGGGAATTTACCCCACTGTATCTTACTCTTTTACACCCCACTTTCTACACAGATCTGTTTCAGAGGAGCCATCCTACAATCTCCCAGGTTACATTTCTGCAAAAGTCAGCAGAACAACTTAAAACAAAAAAAACTTGGCAACTCTTACAGTTATAAATTGCATTTTTGCCAAGTGCTTCCCTGCTGCACAGAGCAGATTGTCGCTTCTCACTTCAGTTCCTTGTGCTCTGTCCCGCAGCTTGATAAGCGTTTTTGCAAGTGTTACAAGATGGGATCTCATCCCTTCAGACAGACACACACCTCTGTCACGTGCAGAGCAGGATGTGAAATGGAGAGCTCTCCACACAGGGGACTACCAGACCAAGAGCAGATGTTGAATGAAATCTGGGGTTTTGGATACCACGAGAAACCACAAGTGCTCTTAGACCCTTGCTCAGCACAAAAAATCAGGGATCAGAGGGAAAAGACACTAAGTTATCAAACTTCATGCCTTTTGCTGTTGCTGCTATCATGGCATCCAAAAGTTTTCCATGCACTAAGAGCTAGACGGTCAAACTGCTGCACTATACAGGTCCCTTGCCTCTTCTTCCTTTATCCCTGGCAAAGCTTTCAGTGCCTTGAAAGGGTACCTGATAGCAAGAGCATTCAAGCAGAACAGCTTTAAATCAAAGGTTTTGCATCTTCTCTTATGGTTATTATACCAGTGCCTCAGCTGCTCTCTTCTTGAAGCTGGTTCCACAGGCAAATCCAGTAATGCTTCAGTCCTTGACTCTTCTGCTCCTCTTTGAATCCTGTCTCAGAAAGCATCATTGTCTCTGCACAGTCCCACTGAAATGTGATCATTCCCCAAAGAGGTCTCACCTTGAACGTGCCTGCCCTCCATGCAAAATCTCACTTCTCTGTTATTGTCACTGCCAGGCGGATTTTTCCTCCCCTGCAGCAGGAGAGTGTTTTTTTTTTAGTTTCCTGCTTTAAACAGGTGAAGGCAGACGTGCCATCTTCTAATGGGTCCAGAGAAAAGTCCTGGGGTTTTCTTGGTGATGGGGAAGAGATTGGAAAAAAAGAGTCTTGGGGTTTTGAATTCCGAAAGGAAAAAATTGTTTATAAGCTTATAGAAATGTCACAGGATTTCATGGACTTGCACAATGACAGACCAACTAAGAACAGAAATACTTCAGTGCTTGTCTGTAGGGGCTCAGCCCATCCTGCTTTCTGCATTTTCCCCATCTCAGCTTCCTCACTGCTCAAGCTTCAGTGCCAGGGAAAACAGATGCTAACACCATGCACAAACTGACACTACAAAGTCAGGATCGGACCAACACTTCTCCAGGCTAAAAAGCTGTTCCCAATGCCACTTTCCAAGACATGGAGAATTTTGAATCAAGCCTAATGAGCGTGTGTTTTAAAAGGTGTCTTCTACTTCAGTATCTGAAAGCCCCTGGCACAGCGTGTCCCCGGGGCTCTTTTGGTACTTAGCTAAAAAAATAATTATCATCCTGTAGAACTCCCAGCTCCTAGCAAAGGAATCTACTGGCTCTCAGGTAGAGAGGTGATGGAGTATGTCCAGAGAAGGGAAGGGAGCTGGGGCAGGGTCTGGAGTACAGGTCTGATGAGGAGCAGCTGAGGGAGCTGGGGGTCTTTAGCCTGGAGAAAAGGAGGCTCAGGGGGGACCTCAGTCTTCTCTACCACTACCTGAAATGAGGTTGCAGCAAGATGGGAGTCAGTCTCTTCTCCCAGGTAACAAGTGATGGGACAAGAGAAGATGGCCTCAAGTCGTGCCAGGGGAGGTTTAGATTGGATATTGGGAAAAATTTCTTCATTGAAAGGGTGGTCAGGCATTGGAACAGACTGCCCAGGGGACAGTTTGGGTCACTGTCCCTGGAAGTGTTCAAAGGATGTGCAGATGGGGTGTTTGGAACATTGGTTACTGGTGGAAATGGTGGTGTTAGGTTGTTGGCTGGACTCGATGATCTCGGAAGTCCTTTCCAGCTTTGATGATTCTATGATTCTATATAAAGGAAGGGAATGACAGAAATTCAAGTGCAAAAATTGCCATCTTCAGCACAGATTAGCAGAACTTGACTGTACTGGTCAATGTATAAACCCCATCAGGCAGCAGCTCTGTAGCTCCAGCCCAGCATTCAGCTGCCTGCCTGTGCTCATTTACAGCTGTGTAAAACTGGTTCTTCTTCCCTGGAAAATTGTTGGTGAGCTCCAATAGTCCACATGCTAATGGTGTGCATGGAAAGGACAGGAGAGGAACACAGAAATCAAGTTGCTGTGATTATAGCAGTAACTCAAGCAAGCAAAAAATACCCATGTGAGAAGGTGCAAAACCCGAGGGACCACATCAGGAGAAATTGAGCAAGATTGGGACTCTGCCATTCCAAAAAGAAGTACATTCCCACCTGAGTGCAGACTGCCTGGCCAGCAGAGACTCCTCAGGGGCCTGCACATCTCCCTAGAACACCACAGGTATGTTGTCTGCAGAGTAAACAGAGCCATTTCACAGCATGGGCATGACCAGAGACAGTTCTGGTGTGCCCAAGAGCAATGTTTATGAGGAAACATGCGTGAGGAACCAGGTAGAAACCATTTCTCAAGGGAAGAGAAGTCAAAAATTTTAGGGTGGCAATAAAGATAAACATTGTCTTGTTCTCTGAGCCTAAAGAACTACTTTCTTCCTTGTAAAAACCTCAGGCATTATAAAACTGCTGTTTTGCACAAGTGCAACCTGCTGCAGCACATAACTCCCTGCAGTGGTGTCATGTCCCATTCAGGGGACTGAGCTTCCCAAAAGCAAACAGCTGCTAATGACCCCCAACAGCTGCTAATGACTCCAGAGCTCAGCACTGCACGACCAGCAGGTACCGTGTGGCACCAAAATGCCTGAGAAGGTCTCAGCAGCACACACCTGTCCTGGAGACACAGAGCCTTGGGCTGAGCACGTCTGTCTGTGTTAGTAGTGAGCGCTCTTCTCTTTTTTTCTGAACTCCTTAAACACCTTATTACAGGGTTTCGTCGAGGAAGTGTTGTCTGTGAGCTTTTTGTATTTGTGTGACATCGGTGATCTCAGATTTTGACAAAGGAAGATTAGTGCCTATTGCATTCGCAGGGAGATTTAAGGTGTGACTCCACATAGTAGGGGCACCACAGAGAAGAAATAGTCCTTGCCACTAAGAAAGCACAATCGGCTCTTTTCTCTGAAGGACAGAGATTACAGTCCTCACCTGGGTATTCTGGGGTGTATTAGAGAGTTGCCCAAGGTAACACACGAAGACTGTCACAGAATTGAGAACAATATAGGGTATTTTTTTTTCCTCTTCTTCTGAGGGAATATGTAGACACTGGTTGCCAAGAATCAAAGGAGAACTCCCAAATTTACAGTTTCGTCCTAAATAAATAAATCCTTTGCTCAGTTGAAGGCTGTCATTTCAGATCATGACCCCACCTAAACAGAGATGATTTGAGGAAGAATAAAGTAGCAGAGCTGAAACTCACTCTTAAAGAGGAAAGAGAAAATAGATATAAATACCTTGTTGCTCCCCTGCCAGCCCCCATCAAAAAATAAGGCTGAGAAAAAAAATATTAAAAATCTAACTCTGCCTCAGCCGTCCTTGACTGATTTTGTTTGAAGAATTTAGGGACAGGTTGAATAACAGAGGCTCCACCTCCTATTCCAGTTTTTTTTTTGCTATACTTAGAGACAAAATTCTTATGCTAATTTAAACCTCCCTTGTTTTAATTTAAATTCATTATTACTGATTCTTCCCACCATGTACTTGAACAGATTATTCCCCCCCGCTCTTTGAAGCCACTTACACACTTAACACAATTGAGGACTGTTTTCCTTCTCCTTCGGCTTTCTGTTTTCAGGAGACCCCATTCTTTCCATCTTCCCACACAAAAAGTTCACTTCCTACGTCCACCATCAGCACCACACTTCCCACCTAGACCATGTCTCACTGGTCACATTCCTCTCGGATTGCAGTGCCCACCGGGCTTGTGGGGCTTCCCTGCTTCCTACCTGCTTTTCCTCCCCTTGTATTCATGGAGCTGAAGGGTCCTGATCTGAGCCTTTGCCTTGGAGTGTGCTGTGCTGGTGTGCCCCACAGAACATCAGAACCATGTTTTTGATGCCTGTAGTTCTTATCACACCTTGCTAGCCCTGACAATCCATGTGTCCTTTAATGACCCCCACCCAGGTACCTCTTGCACTACTGTGCCTCCTCTACGTATTAACTGAGAGTGACAAGCAAAGTTACACAACCCTCCAGTCCCCGTGCCAGCCCGGGTGGGCGACATCCCCAGGGAAGGAGATGTGAACATTTCAGGCTCTGGATTGGTGGTTTAGGTGAAAACTGGTTTTGATTTCCAAACGTTGGCATACACAGGGCTGCTGCTGATGCCCTCCACCTGTCAGCACCCTGGCAGGGGCCCTGCCTGGCTCTCGGTGCCAATCTGTCTTTAGACATCACATTCTGTAAACCTGAAGATGGAGTTTTCCACAAGCAGAAGCTGACATGTCAAAAGCTTGACGCTGGGATCCGCTGGCCACGATCCAGCAGCAGTGTCCCTCCCTCTCAGCGGGATGCAGGCTGAGCAAACAGGCAGCTGAAGCCACACTCCCGGAGGGTCTGGGCACACCCCAGCCATCCCTTGTTCCCTCTTCTCCAAGGGAGGAAATGTGGCACACATTTACTGGTGCCATAGACAAGCAGCTACCAAGATTACATCCTAGTCCCCAGAATCATTCCAGCCTGTTGCTTCACCACACTAGCTACTAAACCCAAGTGTCCTGGTTTCAGCTGGGATAGAATTCACTTTCTCCCTAGTAGCTGGAATTTGGATTTAGTAGGGCAATGATGCTGACAGCACACTGATGTTTTCAGTTGTTGTTGAGCAGTGCTTTCCCTGAGTCAAGGACTCCTCAGTTTCCCACGCTGTGCCAGTGAGGAGATGCACGGGAAGCCAGGAGGGGACAGAGCCAGGACAGCTGACCTGAACTGACCAAAGGGATATTCCAAACCACAGAGCATCACACCCAGTGTGTAAACTGGGGGAGTTGGCCAGGAGGTGTTGAGTGGTGGCTGGAGACAGACTGGGCATTGGTCAGCGGGTGGTGAGCAACTGCAGTGTGAATCACTTGTCTGTCTTGGGTTAATTTATTTTCTTTTTTTCATTACAATTATTTTTATTGCTATTATTATCATTAGTATTATTGTATTTTACTGTGTTTCAATTATTAAACTGTTTTTATCTCAATCCAAGAGTTTGGGATTTTTTTTAGATATTTCTCCTGATTTTCCTCCCCATCCCATCAGGGCAGGTGGGAGTCAACAGCAGTTGTGTGGTATTTCGTTGCCATTTAGGGTTAAACCACACCCAGGAAAGCCAAGGCATTGAGACCTATCCTGAAAACTGACAACAGGTCAGGGACAGAGCAACACATTTACCTCTGCTCTCCCAGACTGCCTAATTTTGAGGCCAAGCTTAGTGCAGACCAAGCTGTAAAAGGAATGGCTGAGGGATATATCAATGTTCTTCCAGCCTGCAAGAAAATTATTTTAGAAAATGCTTACAGGCATTCCCTTAGGAGTGCCTTATCCATTTGACTTTTTGAAAATAAGTCAGATGTGTTTAAACTACTATATTGCAGCCAACAAATAAAAACATCTAATAAGTATGACTACAGTAATAGCATTTTGGAGCATGTATTTATAGCTCTTCTTTCTAGTTACCAAATATACACTCGTTTCTAAATATTCAGCAGATAATTTGATGTTTCTGGATATGACACTGTGAACAATATTCTTCTCAAAGTGGTGGGAATACATTATGAGTCACACATGACATCTGCCATAAGCCTAAGGAGTTATTTAAACTGGAGTATTTTATCAGGGGATTATTAATTTTGGAACCTAAATTAATGAGCATTAACCTGGGCAAATATCTAGAAAATATTACGAATGAGTGGGAGGGGAGAAAACCTACCTGGTGACTCAGAGCAAAGTTTAAAATATCACTTAAGTGGGTATAATGAGTACAGTTATAATAATTTGAAAACTTGAGTCAGATTACGTCTGAGGTAAAATCTATTAAGGGTAGCAGCAGTGCCCCCCATCACCACAACAGGCCTTGTGCCAAAACACCACAAGGAAGGAACAAAAGCACCTATTTTCCATCAGCCCAAGTTTGTTATGATCTGAAAGAGAGGTTTTCACTTTTAAGGATTTGTGAGTTTCAGAGCTTGATTCCACCAAAATGATTTCTTAACACATGGGCAGGATTGCATTCCTACTCATACCAAAACAATTTTATTTGGCAGCATGAAGGGACCTAAAAGAGGACCTGGGGTTAAAAATCAAGAATTCAGCTTCGCAGGTGGTAAGAGGTAGTGACGATTTTCCACCAATTTTTAGAGAATGTATGAAGTACTCCATCAGAGGATGGTTGTCTCTCTCACATACAGGAATATGTCTAATTAGAACTGCTTAACTTTTTCATCTTACACTTGGAATAGGCCACCCAGGGCTCAGAACATAAGCACCACCTGACAAGATTTTAATGGGAACCCAGCAAGCCCTCAGTTGTTTATAAGCATGACTACTAAACTAAACTTCCCAACTGTATTTCTTGTCCTTTATGAAAAAATAATGAATTTTTTCTTGGCGAGTATTTATAGTGCTTCATGAATTTGGGATGAGTACTAGCAAATAGTTTAACAGCCAGTGAAACAGTAGCAAATAAATGCATAAAGACTTGGACTTAAACTTCTGGTGCAATGGCTTCTCGTCCCTTGGCTCTAATTAACAAAGGGTAACTCACACGTCAGGCCTTGAAATGCGTGGTCTTTTACACGACACAATCATTAACTTTTCGGGGACTAAAAATAAGCTCCTTTTCAGTGTTTTGACTGCCTTGGTACTCACTGACTTATAAAGCATTAGAAACTACGTTGGTCATCCCATCTGACCTTCTGCTTAATGCATCTGGCACCAGGAACCACAACATTTGGGAGCACTAGAGCTTAGACTGAGAGGGCCCTAAGCAAGGGCATGATCTCAAGGGATTTTAGGTTTTCTGCCAAGTGAGAACTGTGGTGATTTAAACCCGGAAGAGAGAAACCTAGGAGGGGAAGGAAAATTCCTATTGGATCTACAGAAATGTCAGTGTCACTGGAATTTTCTCCCATACAGAGCTGCAGAGAGGAATACGTCCTGAGGAATGAGCACTCACTCTTGTCCAAGCCTTCCTCAGCAGCCTTGGTCTGACTTCCCCCACGGAAGGAGAACGGTAGCCCTGGAATGAACAGTGTATGAGCCTGATCTGCACAGCCCCAGTCCAAAGTCTGTCCAGATCTCCACTGTATGAAGAACATCACTCACAGGACTACTCTGTATAAACACTTTGAGAATTGAAATTCAGCGCTTCAGCTGCAGTGTGCAAGACACTGATTTAGACTCCAAAATAGCCCATCTCAGGTAGGAGCAGAGGCAGGTGGTGCTTGCTGTGCCCTGTCCTCCCAAGTGCCTCCTTTACCGGCACAGAAACAACTGCAGCTTATTGGATTATTATAAACAAGGTTTGTTTGCAGTATCAGTGGTGATGCCAAGCTTCCACACAGCCTTGTTTCATTTATGAAAAAATATTGGTTTGATTTGGGTTTATGATTTTTTTTTGCTCTGAGTCATATATTTGCAGCATGAGGAACAGCAAAGCTTTCTTAAAGCAGGAAGAGGAGGTGAATTGAAGTGTGAGGCTGTGGAGTAAAGGCTGTTTTGATATGATGCTGCTTTGTTAAACACAATTATTTTTTAAGATGACGAGGCCTAAGAAAACCTATTTTTAAAAAAATAATACCCAAGCACTTTCATGGCAGAAGCGGTAAGTGCACTAAGATAAAACACACACAAAATCTCTCCCCTGCACTTGCAAGTTTGTCAGAGCTCCAGAGGGGAAATTGTTACTTATCCAATGACCTCCCTCCAAAACCACCCAGAGTTATTTGCAATATGACAGTGTGATAACCAAAACCAAGATGGGGCAGGATCCTCAAAACTACCTGCTGTACAGGTCTGGACTCTGGTTTCAAAGTGTTTATAGTGGCAGGAAGGACAGCTGGCAGAGCTTTTCCTTGCTGAGAAGGGCTGGGTGTTGGTAAAGTTCTAACTCTCCTCTTTGCGTAGCCGTGGTTGGATGCTTTTACTGATAATTTTCAACCACTCATAAATATTTTATCTGAAAGCTGTACAGCAAGCTCTTCTTAGTGTGCAAGCAGGCATTTGACAGCTTGCAAAATAAGACGTGAGTGTGCAAGATGGGCTGAGTGCCAAGATTTGCAGAGAGCTTGTGGGCAATGCCCTTTATTACCCCGAAAATCCAGGCAGCCTCAGGAGGAGGCTATGGAAACCCTATAGACAGGTCAAATGTGTTTTCACAGCTTACAGATCTAAAAAAACTCTTCCATCTCCCCGTTGGCCTGAGAAAAATCCATAATTAGCAGGGCCTGAATTTGGGCATCTATCATACAGTTTCAGATCCTGAGAGTTTTGACAGAAAACGCAGGAAGACTTGACACAACAGCTCCAGCTCAGGCTCAAAATGCAGTATTAGCACACACCCACTTGCTAGGTTGTCTAGTCCTAAATAATTCCTGAAAACTGAGGAGTTGAAGTAATAGGAGAAGTGTGGGGGGAAAAAAAGATGCTGTTATAGAAAAGTGACTTTTCCCCAGGCACAACATGCCACCAGTCCAGTACTTCTGCCACATCCAAGTCCCATTACTTTAAAGGAATAGTCCAGGCAAATTAGGACAAGCAAAGCCAAGCTAAGCAAAGCAAATGGAGCTGGCAGAGCTGCTGACAGAGGCAGGTGAGTCCCAGCACTGTCAGCGCAATGCTGTGCTGCAGTTCTTGCTGCAAGAGCAAGCGCTAAGCTTGCACTAATTTTCACACTCCTTATTTTCCTTCCCTTCTCCTCGCCTGGCATGATTTGTTAAGCAGTGCCCCGTCCAGAAGGAAGGGGAATTAATAAGGCATCAGGTTTTCCAGACTCCTATTTTGAGGAAATCTAATTTCCAAGCTCAGCCAAAGCCCTCCAACGTGCCCAGCTCTCCCCCTCCCCATCTGACCCAGCTTTTGAAAGCAGAGATGCCTGGCTTCAGCCATTAGGCTGTTAAGATCCTGGCACAACACTATAAATATCCCACACTCAAACATTATCATTGAGCTCCCAGAGAAGAAACTACCTTGACTGAAGAATGGACTCATTAAGGGAGCTAAGTGACAGCTTTGAGAGGCTCCGTTTGCAGTTTCTAAGTGCATCTGCTCTGATGGGATTAAAGATTCCTTCCCCACCGGGAGGGAAGAATGGCCTTCGTGTCAGGTCTGCCTCTGGCTACATCATTAAGCAATAAGACATGACAGGCAGTGTGATTCCAGGGGATTTTTTGCATACTCAGGTATGCAGTGTCATAATGGTCATAGCAAAGCAATCTTGGCCCCCCAAGAGCTGTGCTCGCAGCACTGGTACACATTAAACACAGCTCTCAGCCTGCCAAACGTTGTGGATCTTCAATGCAATACTACCAGGACCAGAGAGCACCATTTTTTGCATGCCAGACCATTTTCGGGTGCAATTCATCCCAGCTGCCTAAACCCCAAGCAAACAGAGTTTTGATTAAACACACGTAAGTCACTGTGTCTATTAAAAAGGATTTGTGAGCAATCATCATTTTAGAACGGTTAATAACAGGCCAAATCCTGGAGAATTCCCTGAGCAAGTGCCATGCCAAAATACTCACAGATGGGTGTAGAGAGCCAGCACTGATCACACAGGGTTTTGACATATCACTGAGCACAACTGCAGCAAACCAAGATGTATCCCCACGTGTATTACTCTTTAAGAGGCCTGAAAGAGTGGTACCTACACTGGCAGGGGACTCTGCATCATCTACTGCCACCTTGATGTAGGTTTGCTCTCAGTTAACACCATTTCTGTGTGACAGTGCCACCCATCATCACCAAAGCAAATAAAACTGTTTTAGAGCGGTTCACCTTCTACTACTGCATACATGGGGAAAAAACATCATTTTTGTCCATGCAGGAGGTGCAAGTGCAACTCCTACAGCCAGGGAATGCCTCCATCTGACACAGCCATGACTGCCAAAGAGAGCAGGACAGATCCTGGTGACTGCCTTAAGGGTGATAAATCCACCTTAGAAAGAACGGGGTGGTCTTGAACCTCTCAGATCCCAAATGGTGGTGAAGAAATTAATGTGGCAGGGTCCACTTATAACTGCTTCCAATGTGTCAGTCCTTCTCCACACATCAGGTCTGGCAGCTCTCCTTGCCTCTGGACTCTGAATTGCTGAACTCACTACTGACTGCAGCTGCTTGAATGTATTCATAGCCTATTGCTTACTCCAATAAATTTTTCAGAGCAGAATTTCTCCAAAATCCCTCAAGCCAGACACCTGAAAATGAAGATGCTGAAAAACACCTTTAAGATGCTTTCCAAAAAGCATGTACACTTTCTTTTGGACTGCTATGACTGCAAAATGCAAGCTACATATTTCATATCTTCACAAACCCAAAAGCAAGTCTGCTCCACATGCAGTTTGGCTGTGTGATTTACATGCACTATGTGAGCAATTTAGGAAAGAAAACTATATAAAAAAAGATAGTCAATGGGGAAATTATTTCTTAGCTCACAAAGGGCCAATCATATGATCAGACACCACATACTGAAAGAGCCAGGTGCTCACAGCTGCTAAAATATTCTGACCACAGCAATTGTTCTCGTCAAGCAAGCACCCTTACTTCAAATTTTGAGGGCTTATACCATCCCAGCGAGCTATGAAATACGTAGGGGTTCTCTTACAAGCCTGGGGATTTTTCTAAGTTGCTTAAATGAATGCACATGGATGGGCTTAGGGCTGGCCAGGCCAGCACAACCAGCAATGGGCAGCTTTAGACTCATTTAATACAGGAAAAGACCACCTGAACTATCTGAGGGCTTAGTGCTTCATTCCTGAGAGAGGCTTAGCCAGAACACATAAAGGATATTTCTCTGCTGGGTCTGAGATTTGTAACCAAAGTATTTCCTAACAGTAAGAAATCACATAAACAGGGAAAGAAAAACAAATATGACTGATTAGCCGCTTTTTTTTTTTTTTGATGGAGTGAGAAAAGCTTAGACCACCACCATCATCTCATTGCTCTGCTCAAACAGAAATCTTCACTCCAATATTTTAGTCAAGAGGCTTCTGTTTCTACCTGGAAAGGACATTTCCATCCACACAGATGATGAACTCAAATTACACCCTGGGAAGCCTCCTACCCTATCCCTCCTGCATGTTTTTATCAATCACCCAGGTTGGTGCGCAAGCTCCCAGTCTAATCCCCTGCTGTAGTGCAGCCACAGCCTCACATTAAAGCATGAAAATTTAAACTCCTCGTGTTTTGCAATATTTACAAATCTATGAAAGTAATGCAAGCAAATGGCAGTTGTCTGGGGCTGAGAGAAACTGCTGAGCTGGGACGCTTTCCACCAGCAAATCTGTTCCCATCTTTTATTTACAGGAATTTAAGAGATTTCATTAGTCAAGGAACAATTCACGTTTCAAGACAAGTGAGGCCACACAATTGTACTACACTCAGTAACTCCCCAAATGCTCCCACATTTTTGCAGGAAGTGCAGAGGCTGAAACTTTTCAGGCTAGAAAGTCCCAGCGATGAAACCCAGCAAGCAACCTTGCTGCAGAGGGCCTCACACAAACCTCTCCAAGTGGAGGGGGTCCTGCTGTGGAACCAGCAGCTGGCCCTGCAAAGGAATCTGCCTGTGCACTGTCATCCTCCAAAAATTTTGACAGTCCCTTCTCTGCTACATATTTCCTACTGGCCTATTCCCAGAGAGGTACAGCCTGGCACAGGAACTTCTTTGCTAAATTCATATGTGTCCAACTTTTTCGAGCTTATGCAATATTGGATAATCTTTCAATTTTAAATTGAGGTGGATTTTTAAAAAGCTGTTTAAATTCTGTGCCACTCAAAGCCTTTTTACACATTTGCTGTCATGTTCCTAGAAGCAGAAGGGACACGTTGCAAGAATATTCCCATTTCTTTTATTCGCAGGCAGCTTTGTGGTACAGGTTCCTTTGGCAAGAAATACCAGTAATATGCTTCCATCCCTGGAAATACTCATCTAGTGGGAGATGTCCCTGCTCATTGCAGTGGGGTTGGGCTAAATGATCTTTAAATGTCCTTTCAACACAAATTATTCTATCATTTTATGCTGGGACAGATTCTCTGCCACCAAATGGAAAAGTGGTTTCCATGATAGCCATCACAACCCACCCCACCATCACCTTCTGAAAATATGTACCCTTTAGGGACCAGGCAATGGAGAGAACTTGATTCATGCCACAGGCAACTTACCTTCCTGAAAATGCCCTGCTCCTCTGGGTGCCATTTGCTGTCAGATAGGATAAAGCACCCTTTGAGAAGAGAATGCTGATGAACAGAGCTACATAAGCAGTGACAAAAGTGTGTATTTACCAACAGTGTATGATTTATATAGGATGAGACCCTCTTCAAAAACATGAAGCTGAGAAACATTTGAAGCTTTCCAGTTACAGAGAACAAGAGGACTCATAGCATTTGAAACGGATTGGTTTTTTAACAAGAACGTTTGTAAATCCAGAATATATAGATAAGGCAGACTGTGGGAACTCAGAAACCTCCTTAACTTCAGTTGACTTTAGCTTTCTTTCCAGAATTATCCAGGCTAGTTTTCTTCCTCCTTGCCTTCTACATCCTTTCTCTCTTCTGGACTCTTCAGAAACATTTTGAGAGCCCAACACACAGTCTATGCAACACATAGCACCATGTGCCCTCTTCTTGATTCACCCATAGATGTTACCGGAAGGAAACAAAATACAGCCTCCCCATCAGTATATGAGTTATTCCTGGAAGGCTCAGAGACTTTCCCATCAAGCTCAGACTGTTCTGGTTTAAAAGGTTTCAGCAATGTTCTTCTGCCAGCTTTTCTCCAGCCCAGTCATAACTCATTAAATGAAACTGCAAATCTACTTTAATCACTGTTCCTTCCCTTCATCTCCTCCTCCTTAAGGGGTTTCAGAATAATCATAAATCTGCTTTATTCTTGCTTAAGGCCTTAGAGCTGTTCTCTGCCTTCCTGACATCAGAAATCCAGGCAAGCACAGCCAGCCTTCGGGAAGCCATCTAAGACAGACACAACTCTGCTGGCTCATCTTGGAGGATGCACAGAACAGAGCAGGCAAGCTACCTCCACAGGACAGGAACTGCCCTCGGTGTACAGCCTACAGGTCCCTGGCATGTTGACCTGAACAGATGCCAAGCACTTGCTCTTGGCTTCACCTTTAAAGAATATCACCTCATTTACCAAGGAGACGCCTCGCAGGCCCTGTGGTATGGAGCAGAGCTGGCTGAAACCTTCCTCCCCCATCAAACAAAGATCAGTCCTGTAACAGGGTGCACACAGGCCATAGGTCTGCTGAGAGTCCCGTAACGGAGCTTGAAGAACAATTATCGTGCAAGAGGAAATAGTTGGCTTGCTCTGGGAATATCCTGCAGCTGTGAACACAGCAGCAGTCCTGACAGCCTGGGGAAGTGTTGCCACTGCTGCCTATCTCAGTGCTATGGAAGAGTTCCTGCCAAAACACACTCTGGTTGTGTGCTTGATGTGAAAGGACACCCAAGGACACAGCTGCTTGTGACCGTCACTGCCACTACACTGGGGAGGTGTCAGCCTCCAAATCAGGCTGGAAATTTCAGAAGATGGGATTATTTTGAGACCTGCTATCTGTCTGGACTGTCCTAGAAGAAAGACAGCCTTCTCCCTTCACTCCTGTGTGCGCTGGTGGACTTCCACATGAAGGTCTCATTCTATCTCTGGATTCTTGGTGTTCAGGAAAATTCGGTGTTTCTGCAGCTGGAGCTGGGCTGGAGCTCATTTGGCTCCAGCCAAACCTGGTTGTTAGAAACCACATAAAGAAGAGTTCTGGCCAGTGCCACTGTGCTTGACAACACACACACAGAGCCAAATTCTGGCACTCATACAAGTCTGAAATTTAGAAGACTGGCAAACCTGGACTTGAAAACAATCATGGCTAATTAAAAATGAAGACACACTCCTGAGCCAAGTACTGAGGTGGGGAGACATTTCTGTTGGGTGTCATGTCCCTTCCTGCACCCAAAATGATTCCTCATTATTGGTTGTAAAAGAAAAAAAAATACCATCCCTTTTCTCTAAGTTTACCATTAATTCTTCAATTTGTTTACAAGGCAGCAAGTGAAAGACTCTTTCTACAAGGAGCTAAAATGCTTACAGATCACTGTGAGTTCAAAGGATGTGTCATGGAAATACATTGGGGAGAATTACTATTTCTCATCAGTGGGATAATTGCAGGCAATCCATCTGAAGGTTAGAACACAATATTTGGAAGAAGTTATTGCTTCCACATTTCTTTATAGTCTGACATGAAAGATCTGAAACTTCTTCTGCATGTGACTCAAATATGAATAAAGCTCATAACAAAACATAATAGAGGAAAATGAAAAATTCCTGGCTGATATAGAGGCATCTGTGCTGTGGTTAAATTATATTTCGATTTTCAGCTCATTTGTTTATTCCTCCAGACAGCTACTGACCATGTTCTAGAGGATCTTAACTTTGTTGAGGACCTCTCGACTTTGCTGATTTTTGATCGTGCATCAGGGAGACTTTAAATAAATCAGCCACTGATATTGGTCAGTAATGAAAAAACAGAAGATGCAAGCAGTATCTACGGATTGCTGAGGATACATACAGAGCTGTATTCCCTATCCATGGGGCAGAGAATTCCTCTGCAAAGTCAAAGCCTACCCAGGGGTCCTGGGCTGCTTAAACCAGGTTTGCCAGAAGCTCTCACAACTTCCTCTGTGTGGGAGCTCCTGTGGTGGCTGAACCAGCAGAGACATGAGCAGATTGTTGTTTTGCCAGACTCATCATAAAAAAGGACCACAAACTGAACTTACCTGAGAAGAAGAGTAAGACAGTTTTCCTTCTCACGCCAACAGTTCACCTCTTACAGTTCAGGTCTAAAAGGCCCTCTCTGGAATCCATTAAAAATATCTAAAGTCCACTAAAAATCTGACACTCATCTGAGCTTTCCATCCTTCCTACTTCAAGCACGTGTAAGAGGCCTCCTCATCTTCAAGCCCAGAGTGGTTTCTTTGCTCAGACCTGGTCTCTGAGCACAGGAGTCCTCAAGGTGCCTAGGAGTCAAATTGCCAGGCCATGGAGAAAGGCCCAGAAGAGCTCTTTTTCACTGTCCCATGTCATGCCAAAGCCAGGGTGGCAAAGAACAGTCAATCACCTCAGAAATGCTGACCAAGGTTTTGGAGATCTCGAGAAATGCATGTCCAACACAACTGTGTTGGAAGACACTTAAGCAATCTGACATCCTCCCCAGTCTTCACTCCTCAGCATTTATTGCTTGAAATTGGTGCAGATTCTTGCCTTCAGCAATTTCTCACCCAAGCAGTGCAACTAAAGATACTGACTCCCACCGTGCTGGGGGAGCACGCAACAGCCTTGGGCACTAAACACTTCCCAAGAACATCCCCGAGCAGACGGCATAAATTTAGTGAACCGTGGATGGGAAAGGGAATCCCCAGGAGATGCAGTGACAGCACAGACACTGCAGAGATCTTATTTCTGTGTCCTCACAATCCATTTCCGCACAGTTCTCAACTTTCCTCCACACAGTGTTTGGGACTTGATCATCTCTAAGGAACCACGCTTATTTGAGGCAGGGATGAGAAAGAGAGGAATAAACACCATTTCCTGCTCGTGAAGAGAGATCACTGAGACACCAAAGGCCTCTCTCTACCATATGGGGTGAGAGATGCTGCTTTGTGTCAGCATGTAGATGCACCAGCAGGATTATATTAGCAGAAGGAGTAAAATGCCCTGACTTCTGCTGCCTCCAGGCCTCAGTTGTTCCCTTGCTTAGCTCCAAGCTCTGAAACAGATGTACAGCTGTCCCTGAACTCCTCTGGGCTCTGCACACTGTGCTGCTCCAAGGGCTGAGACACCTCCAGCAACCGTCATGAAGTACCTCTCAAGTACAAGATCAGATAGCAGGATCATAACCATGGAATAAAACAGCTTTCTGGGCCCAGCTGGACTACGTCAAACAACCTAGCTACATTTAAAAGACATTTTCTGCCCCTTTTCTGAAAGCCACCTTCTCATACCTCCATGCACACGGGCACAAAAAGCCCCAGGACATGAGACACGCAGCTCACCTGCTGGACAGCAGAGCTGGGCTGGCTCCAGTGCTCCAAGGTCTGAAAAGCTCTGCCCATCCTGGAGATGTGCACAGCACCAGCACACCTCGGGTTATCACATAACACACCTGGGCAGGTGTGACAAAGCAGGAGGCAACCTAACAGAACACAATGCAGCCCTCAGGATTAAGAAGAGGAATTCTTTCTCCTGTTGGAAATGTTCATGGTTTGGTTACCAGACCACCTTGGCCACTCATGCCTTTAGGGAGCCTTTCACCTTAACCAAATGCTCAAGCATCCCACAGCACCAATAACCCCATCCAGAGTGAAACCTGGATAAATGACCAAAAGAGTGCTGGCACTAAAACTGGCACACTGAAGTGAGTCACTCAATTAGCAACCTCTGTGCAATGTTTAGTAGCCAGAGAAGGGCTGTCCTGTCTCATAAGTGACTCACAACATGAAAGAACGTAACACAGTAGTGATCAATCACAAAGGTGAATAAGCAGCAGCAGTTTAGTCCAGAGGCTGAGTACCAAACTCAGCTCCACATCAGTACGATCCATGGCCCCGCTTCTCTCCACTTGGTTAAATGAGCACTGCTGAGTGTAAGCCGACTGTATCACACAGTGTCTTATCTAAAGGGTGGAGATCAAAGAGCAGCAGAGGGAGAGGTTTTCACACACTCCACATGGCTTTACTATTGCCAAACCCCTATTGCAACAGTTGTCTGACTCCAGATACACTTCAGAAGATCACAGGAAAGGAACTGCGCAAATTCTACCGGGACAGAGACTTGGATCTACTGGGAAAAATATAATTTTAATTCAATATAGAATTTTTTACCATCTTTTCTGAAGATAAAGCCTGTTCTTTCTCCTACCCCTTTATGTTCAATCCTGTTATAGAATGATAGGACTGTTTGGGTTAGAACAGACCTTGAACACCATCTAAGCCCCCTGCCATGGACATGTTTGGGTTAGAACAGACCTTGAACACCATCTAAGCCCCCTGCCATGGACAAAGTGTCTTTTCACCAGGCCAGGTTGCCCAGGCAATGTTAATACTGGACTTGAGCATTTCCAGGGATGGAGCATCCACAACTTCTCTGGTCAACCTGTGCCAGTGCCTCACCACCCTCACAATCAAGAATTTCTACTTAATATCTCACATAAATCTACCCACCTTCAGTTTAAAGCCATTACCCTTTGCCTATCAACACATGTCCGTGTCAAATTCCCCCTCCAGATGTCTCCTCACTACCTCCTACTGACTGCCTCCTACCTCCTACTAACTCAAGAGCTGAGCAGCAACAGGAACTTCAGAACAGCATAACCAGGGTGAGCAAGGAAAGTAGCAGAGTTTGCTCTCTTAAAAAGATAAAGCTGTCACCCACACTGCAGTTCTCTCAGTGGTCCCGAAAGCTGAGGACAGCTGGTGGCTACTTGGGAAGAGCTGGGTTTTGCACAGCATCAGATAGGAATTCACCAGAGAGATGGAAAGTTTGTGCTATCAAGGCAGCCTCCAGCTAAGCCATAAAATCCTCCTCTTCCTCTCATTATGAAGAGCAGAATGGCTTTAAGAAACGCACAGCATAATGGAAAGGAGAGGGGTGTCTGGGCAGGTGGGCACTGCCTTGAGCAGATACAAGCTCCTTCCATGGTGCTACATGTGTTTGATGACTCCATGCAATGCAGGAAGACAGGTATGGACTCAGTGTAATGTTGCCAGATCTCTTTGCTTCCTTAGTAAAAGGAATATTCAGCATTTCATACCACAGGCAATCAACTTCAAAAAAAAAAAGGCAAAAAAAGCAGAACCCGGAGCCAAGTTCTTTAAGGCTGAAAGGTTGATTCTACAACCTTAGTACCTTTACTTCTTCCTGTTAAGACATGCAAATATGGATAAAAATACTCCAGTGATGCTGATAAAACCTTTACAATGCTGTATCTGGGGTGATCACATTATTCATAGGTTAGCAAGCTTTCCATGAATAGTGCAGCTCATTTGGTTGATTTTTTATTCAACTTTCATACAGTGGTAGATAATGGCACAGCATGCCATAAACCCATTAGATTCTATTTTAATGTCTTCCCCAAATATTTCTAACTTAGCATTACAAGAGTTGCTTTCAACTCCGGAGACAAATTCTTTGGAATGCATGAAGGCAAATGGACAGAACTCAGAAACAGCCTCAAGATAAACTAAGAAGCAAGAAAAATCCTTTTTCACACTTAAAGACTTTGCATTCACTCAGAATTTCCAAGGATAATGGTGTTTTCTCCCCTTCAACAGCATACAAGGGCCAGATCCATCTGCAGAGATGCTATAATCCAAACCAGCTGATGTTGCATTCTGGTGTTCAGGGGGAGACACCTCGAGGCCTCTTTTCCACTCCCCCATCCCCATCTTATAAATCCATTCAGATGTGAAGGCACAAGATAAGGGCTTATTAGGCTTTTTTAATCAACACTAGAGGCAAATGAGAGTCTGTAAATCCCATCGTTTTGTTATTAATGCAGAAGTATTTTCACATCCAGCACTACATTAGATTGGAATTTAGCCTGAACTCTTCCATTCCACATCAGTGCCTTCCATCTCTTAACCAGACAGGAGAAACCCTAACTACTCTCCTTTATCCAGACAAGCTCTCACTTTGATAGATTTCTGAGCTAACTTTAAAGAGCTGCACAAAAGGCAGCTCCAAGGGAGGCTTCCTGTCTATCTCACAAGCAGTGCCCAGCAGGTTCTCCAAACAACACCTCACACAAAAATGTAGTCAAAATTCCAAAAGAGTTGCCATGACCTAGTTTCATGTCAACCTTCAAGAGACCCCAATGTGTGCATTATTTCTACATTTTTATTTGATCCAGGGAAATCCAACACTTCCTGTCTAACCCCAGCTGAGAGGCCAAGGCAGTTTTGGGTTACTACAATATAATCCCCCTATTAAGTGTTGGTATGAGTTCAAAAGACATTGGCTTTAGGGCAGTCCTTCCTTTGGCTGAGTGCAAAAGGAATCATGTCTACAACACTAAAAACTCTTCTGTGCCTGTTCTGCTCAAACCCAGATTAACACTCAGCCTTTGGAAAAACCAAGTTCTCTTCTAACCTTTCTCAGTGTAATGGAATCAAGCCCCAGAGATTTTCAGGAGACCATGCCTGAAGACCACTTGTGTCAGCTCAGGATCTCCAGAGTCAAACCATTCAAATTGTGTTTTGTCAATTCTTATGCAGCAGCACCACGTCAGCTCTTCTGCTCAACAAAACACAGGAGCACTTTTCATACTGCAGGATAACAAGGCAGGTTAACAGAAATTATATTTAAGCAGATTTTCCTCAGATAGGAAGAGTTGCCTGTATTCAGGTTTTGTTGGCAAAAGCAACACTCTGTACAGTTATGAAGCACACTCTTCCAATTCTTTCAACCAGAAACAAGACCATTTGGATCCCATAGACCGTTAGTCTGAGTAGCAACAATCCCAAAAGAAGTCAAGGGGAGTATAATACTTGTGGAACAGCAGTTAGGCCCATAATGTACCAATTGCTCATTCAGTGTTTGAGTCTTTAATGCTTTGCTTATGTTAATTCTGCCTTCAAAAGATCCTTAAGCTACAGGCAGGAACACAGGGTACTCACATAATGCTGTAGCTTGAGTCTTTTAATCTCTTACTTAACATAGGCAACACATTTACCAAAATGCAGTGCCACATCCAAAAAAATAAAAAATTGTTTTGAGAACAACCTTTCCAGAAAATGTTAGCGACCTTACCATAAATATATACATTTCATAGGAAAAGCTTTGATTAAATAATTTTTTGTTTAGCCAGTCCCAAATATCCCAAATTTACACTTCCACTTAAACAACAACTTCGGTCCTTATATCCTGATATCTCAGATCTAACAGTAACCTTTCAGAACTGCTTTTCCTTTTTTAAAGATTCAAATAGGGAAAACAAGTGTCAGAGCCTGAAGACCAGTTCGAATGTATTTTTTGCAGTGCTATAGGAGGATGAAGTACAGAGAGGACCATGAGTTTGCACATCCCAGAAATAACCCGCCTGTTTAAAAGCCTTCATTACCTTGACCACAGACCTTTTGAAGCTTCCACCATATTTTGAGTCGTCGTTTGCCAGTGTTCATTAATTAGGAGGAGATCTCTGAGTCAGCTGAGAAAGAAAGAAAGAAAGAAGGAAAACGTGAGTTTCAGCTTTCTGCAAATCTGATTGTTGAACATTTTCAGCTGATTGCTTTATCCCCTGCCCTAAGCCGACTAATTGCTTTGGTTCAATTGAACGATAATTGGATTGTTCCCTATAGTTGTGGTTCAATGCCACAGCATTGTGCTATTGATAATACAGTAAAAGCCTATTAAATCCATGGCCTTACTGTGGAGAATGGTACCTTTAAAACAGACATTTGCTTCTATTGTGCATATTAATGCTAATTTTCTTCTTACTTAAGTCATAGTGCAAGGGCATTACAAATATATAGCAAGCTGCAGCAGAGTGAAAGAGCAGAAACTGTGCCCAAGTTTCCTTCCAGGAAACAACGCTAGAAGACCCTTTTCTAAGGTTTCAAAAGGTCTCAAAATTCCAAAGAGTTTCATAATTGTATTTTAGACCCTTTGCCTGGAAAACTTGTATTTAAGGAATTGCATCCCAACATTTTTCATGTTTCGTGTGGCAGCAGTCAAAAATTCAAAACACAAAGGTCTCCACAGCTTTAACTCCAGCTCTCTCTTTTAATATTTACCAAAAAAACGTGGATTTCCCTGAGTGCCCTGCAGAATGCAGCACATCCAGAGGGTAAACTGTGCTCTAGGTGAATGTTGTTAATGGAGACTTTTCCATAACAAAGGAGGAGAAACTGACTTTTTTCATATGACAGTGATTCCAGCCATTGCAGAGCCCAGGTCCTCACCAAGGTGTGGTGAGCAGGAGAGCTCTCAGGTGGGTGAGGGTGAAGCACCCCTTGAGAAGACAAGCTGTAGCTCAAGTTGAAGAGCCACAACTCTGGATGGCAATTCACAGCCCAGATTCCTCAGAAAACCCACCTGTGGCCTTCCCATCCTCCTCCCACAGGCTGCTTCTCCTTATCAAGATACTCAAAAATGGGGCTGAAGCACATGTTCGGCTCACAGCACCCTGTCCTGACAAGGCAATATTAATTCTGGCAAAAGAGTTCTCAAGTACAGATAATTTGGATCAGAAAGAGTTATAGATATCTGTGAGACAGCAGGCGGCCTGGGACAGCCTTTGTCATAAAGTTTAATACAAGTTCACCTCAAAAAACTCTCTGATGTTTTACCATTTTCAAGAATCATCTCAAGGCAAACATGCCTGGGTCCATTTCATGGTTGAGAAGTGTTTGCCTCTGTAATAAACGAGAACTTCAAACTCTCCTGCACCACCTGAGATGAAAACTACCTCCTCTCTGAATTTCTCTTGACTCCTGTTAGCATGCTGTGGCACAACTGTGCTCAAACCTACACCTTTTCCAAGAGCAGAGACTGAAGGTCTCTAAAGCCCCTGCATGAGGTGATTAATTAGATGATTATTCACACACAGAGCTTAATCCCAAATCCAGGGAGACCTGTGGGAGTTTACTGACTAACGACCCGCAAGTTGCTACCCGGAGACTCCCCAAAGATTAATTATGTGCCGGATCTTCTCAGATTATAGGCCTGATTTACAACACTGTTTGGTATTAAGCTTGCCCAACTCTCTGTTTTTCAGTTTAACAGTGTTTGTGCTGAAGTGCTCACATGGTTGCTTCAAGGAGCACTTTTGGAGAACATTCAAAGCCAACCAGCTTAGTGACTTCCAAGTAGAAAAAAAAAGATCAAAACAAGAAAATGACATAAAGATGCTGGCTTGGTCCCTGATGACAGACCTGGGGGAGAGGAAGAGATTTTTAGGCTTTTATTTTAGAGCTTAGAGCACACTCCTGCTGCAGGATGTCAGGAAATAAAAGGGGCTAAGAGACACCAACAGCTGTTCTTTCCCTCTCTTCATCAACATCCACATTTGTGATTTTTGGTATTTTGACTCCTAAATAACCAAAAGACCCTGTTCTCAGCTCCCATGGAAGATGACACTTTCCCTGCCACTCCAAGTGGACATCACTGTGGGCAGTTCCTGGTTTGGATGGGAGTGATGGACCTCTCAATCAACAACCCACATCAGTATTTCCCTTCTGCCTGCACAGTGTGGCAGGAAAGGAGGTACAGTTACCTCTGAAGGCCAAGGTAACTCACCAGGTCGGTGGCACCTGGTGTCACACAGACATGGAAAGGACACAGAGAGATGGCCTGGAGCAGCAAACCTCCTCTGCATGCGTCATCTTCTGGGTGCACAAACCACTGGGAGAGCTTTCATTAGAACATTTCTGAAGGAGTTTAGTGCCCTGACTAGCCTCAATTGGGTTGGTACACCAGGAGCAGGACCAAGGCACTTGCTCATTTGTAACAGAATGGGTTCATGGCCCGGTGGTTTCTGTTTCAGCCTGTGCCTGGCTTCAGTCCACCAGCTGGACCATAAAATACTTGCAGAGGGAGGATCCTGTTACAGCAATCCATTGGGTTGGAACTTTTAAGTGAAGGTTGCCATGAGACTATTGGGAAAGGTAAAAGAGCATCTCTAGAACAGAGCCTGCTTCACAGCTGGCATGGATTACAGCCTGTGAGGCAGTCCTTCATGCCTTAGGAGTTTGCTGTAGGGAGAAGTCTGGAAAGCCAGAAATAAATGTCAGGGATTTCCCTAATAATAGGGTTACTCATCAAAACAGCACAAAGGGACCAGGCTGGCTTCTTCTCCCAGGCAGGAAAAGAGAAAAAGTGAGAAGGAGGCAGTGAGCACACATAAGTACAAAACTGGGGCTTCACCAAAGCTGCTCTTTCCAGTTTCTGGGGGACTGGGATTTCATCAAGCCTCCACTTGCACTCTTTAACCACAGAATCCATGTCTGCAGAGCTAAGGGAGGCAAGGGGAGAACATCCAGGAGACAGATCTGTCCTTATCCCTGAATAAATCATTGTCCGCCGCTGGTTCAGGCAGAGGTAAAGGCCTTCCTATAGATGACCATTTAGTCTGTGAACAGGATTCCTTTTGCTGTACAAGGCAGTAGTATTGTATCTACATCATTCCACCAGCCCCAGAAGGCACGAGACAAAATACTGAAATTATTAAATAGAAGATGCTAGAGCTGTATGGTTCACGTCAGATACAGCAGGCAGATACAAGGATCTGAGTGTCCTTGCTCTTCCTTTGCTCTTCAGCCTAAATTGTCCACAAACCCCTTTGGTGAGGAAGGACTGTTTCCCAGAAATATGCTGCAGCATTACTCACTCAAGGGCTTTACATTTTCTCACACTGTTTTTCAGCCTCTGTTGAGGGCAGGTCACAGGGCTGGGCAGACTGTCCTCACCGAAGAAACAGGCATCAAGTCCTGCACAGCCTTCAAGTCCACAAATTAGAAACTGAACTGGGGAAAAGTGTCTTTCCTAGATTGTCTTGCTGATAATCTCCCCGACTTCAAAGCTCACATCTGTCTCGTGAGGTGAGGACGGTTTCTAACTTTAGTCGACCCAAATTACTTCCAGCCTTCCTCTGCAGCACACAGCAACACTGAGTCTTTGTGTCGTGCCTTTGATCACTGCATCTGTGAAATAAACTGGTCTGGTGTCTCTGCAAAGAAAGCTTTACAGGCAAAGGCGTTGAGGCGAAGCCCATCATTGAATCAGCTGTCATTAACACAATGATTTTGCTTTGGAGAGGCAGCAAGGGGAACCTGAGCACATGTAGTGGTTTGGTTCAAAATATCCATTATTTACTTATTTACCTTCTGTGAGATAAGAATTAGGAGAAGGCAAAGCAGGCACAAAACTTAAAAGAACTCCTCCTGGCACCCCGACTACCGGTGCTGGGGTAGATGTTCAAAGCAAGGTTCTCTCTACCCATGATGCCACCAATGACACCTGGAGCAAATGGATTGCTCTCATCACACAGTGCACCCATATCAGAAAACTGAATCGCCCTGGGATTTTGGAAATAATCACAAATCGGCCTGAAGGTGAAAACTTTGGTCTCAGTGACAAGGAGGAACAAGAAAAAGTGACATGTGCTGATGGAGCCCCTCCTTGACTAGAAACCCAAACTATGCTAAACCATGACAGCACAAAACACACTTTACCTGGAAGGTGTTGAGCTTTTGGGCACTCCTATTCTAAGGGCAGTTCCTCACTTAAGGGGAAGAGTCATCGTCTGGTTTTCCATAAGGTGGTCCTGCAGGTAGCAGAGACAAGCTTTCCTGAAGTTTTAATTAGTTAAAAATGATGAAAAGACCTACAGCCTTCCTCATTCCTGGAATAACTCGTAACTTCATCAGGGATGGGAGGCTGGGACATCCTTCCTTTGTATCCTGAAATCTTTCCCATCCCTTCTTGTCTCAATCCCCTCAATGAACACACACACTCTGTAAATGCTGAATTAACATACATTTCATACCTATGAAAAAGATGTTTAGAATTAGAGAATTTATGACAGGATTTTTATTATTCATATTTTTCTTCTCAAATTAATTTCTAGTGTATTTTGCAGTCGTATTCCTGCTGAGCAGGGTGATTGTGGTGGCTGTCCTTCAGTACCAGGATGATTTTTGGTCATCCTCTACACTTACAACTTTGCTGACTTAGCCACAATAGCAAGAAAGTAGCTAAAATTCTCAGGGATACTTGTGACTTTCACTTCTGTTATTTCAAAGAAAAATTAAACTCAAGCAAAAAAACACAACATCTCAGAAAAGGGCAAGGCCATTTTCAAGCACCACAAATGAGCCGAGCATAGCACAATTCAAGCTTTTGCCTATTCATAGATGTGACCCTTCTAAAAAGTGAGAAAAGGAAGAAGAGGATTTTTTGGTTTTAAAAAAAGGTTTAAACACTTAAACAGCAGGATGTTATGTACCTGCTATTAAGCTCCATCTGGCACTAACCATGCAGGCAAGTGACAAGCCAAGACAACTATTTTTTTGGGGGGTGTGAGGGGTGGGTAGTGGGGGGAAAGACTGATTTTAGCAAAAGCTGTAGAACAAAAATTTGTTTGAACTGTTTCTGCACAGCTTTTCATCACGCACTTGCAATTTTTAAAACTATTTTAAGATATGGTGGTAAATGTGTTAAATAGGTCACTGTCTGTGTCCAGCACAGAGATAAGAGGCTGTTTTTAACTCCAGCTGCAGAACTTTGGCTTTTGAGCTCAACTGGTAACTGCTTACATGGCAGGTCCCCAGTGCTTGCCCAGAAGGCAAAAGTTACAGTCAGAGAAAATAAATAAATCTGACTGCTCTCATGTTCAGCCTCGCTCCAGCTCACCAATATTTCTATATAAGGCAGCCCTGGAGCTCTGGTGCACAGATACCACTGAGGAGCACATGATGAGTGGGAAAAGCGGTCCAAAAATGTTAAAGCATTAGGCAAGGAGGCAAATTGGATGGTTTACCAAGAAGAAGATGAGAGAAAGCAGGTGACATTTCTGCCAAAGAGGACTTGAGTTCTGCAGCTGCTCCCAGAAGTGACATGCAGTGACACTGTTTGTTTGGTTCAAACAGAAGCTGCAGGAGGGGGCCTGAAGGAGAGAGACACCCAAGAGACACACAAAGCAGCATCAGCATTGATCCAGCACCGCCTAGGCCAGGACAAAACCAAGGCAAGAGCTATGTGGCTCATAGAACAGTATATCGGGGTAGGCGCAGCCTTGGTATCCACCAAGGAAAGTATTCTGGCCAATGCACGTGATGGAGGAGCTGGCAGAGAGTGTAAATGTGCTGAATGGGGGTCGCTGTTCTCACCGCGGACGAGTAGAGAAATGACACGAAGTCCAGGCTCAGCGATAAATGGAAGCGATTTAATAATCTTCAGAAGGCTTTTTTATGCTAGTTCACAAAAGTGTGTTAAATGGCATAAGGTAATTTCTTTTTTGCCATCCACCCCTTAAGGGGATTGGTCAAGGTCTAAGACACCCATTTCTAGATGTTTTTCTAGTTAGAGCCATAACAATTCTGCAAAACAACCTGCAGCTGCAAGAAGTTTACAAAACTGTAACATTGTTCTGAGTTACTTGCACAGGAAAGACATAACTCTCACAAAAATGCTGCAGAGAGCTGAAGAAATTCTCTGCTGGAGCTTTTTCAGCATCCATAAATGGGCCACTCCCTTTGCCCAGCACAGCGATAAGAGGCTGATTATAACCCCAGCTGCAGAACTCTAGAGCCCAGAACCACATTTCAGAGGGTCTACTGTCCTGCATAAGTGCTTTTACATCCCAATGAGATTACTCCTATCTCTAAGCTGGACTAAAGCCTCACAAAGCCTACAGGTGATTGAGACCTGTAGAGAGAGGATTATAAAACAAGGTCTCTGCTTTCTCTCCCTTTGTGCCTCCCAGAGGAATTATTTAAAACAGGAGCCCTAAGTCCTGGTCTGGCCATGAAGAATCCATGGTTCTCAAGGCTTTACAAACTTGCAAGACTTCATCATAGTTGGTACCATTTTGTAGTGGACCAGTAGTGCATCAGCCCATCTTTGGGCTACACTGCACCTCGTTTGCCATTTAAGAGAAGGGGTTTAATCACCTCTCTGATTGCCCAGGAATCAGCTAAACCACTACCTACCTCCTGTGTGGGCCAGTTGTACCCACAAAGAGAAAGGAATCCAGGAGGTTGTGTTGCACCAAATTTCTGAAAGCAACGCGGTGTCTGGTCCAGAAATACCTCGTTTAACAAATAAATCCTGTGGGAGTTATCAGGGAGCATGGGCAGAAATACTGCAGACACTGAAACTGTAAAGTTGCAGCTGATGACTGAAATAAGCTTGTGAGATGTTTTGGAGAAGCAGGAGACCAAAGGATGTGGTGACTATGCAGGAACAAGGAATTAGAGCCATAAATCCTCTCGTCACATGCAGCCCTCCCTGACATAAAAATATTATGAAAAATCCCCAAAAGTAAGGCCTGTGGGTGGTGAATGCTGTTCTGGGTCTTCACATTTCTGCTGCTCCTCTGCCCTTTTGTTCCTGCTTTTGGGCACAGCAAAAGAACTGTGGAAACAAATCAAGAATCAGTCATACACAGGAGGAGAAAAATCTCAGACAGCAGCTAACAGGAAGCAGAACATATGTTTACTGTCATCTTCCTCCCCACATTTGAAAAGCCACCTCACTTCCAAGGGGGAGAAAAATCCTTTTGCTGAGTCCCTTGGAAGTGAGGAGAGCACCTCATCAGCTGGCTGCTGGCTCAGCTCTCAGCGGTGGCTCATTTTCCTTCTGTGCCACCCTCCCCAGCGCTCTGGTGGAGCCTGTGATTAATTCAGCTCTTTACTCGAGTTTAATGCTGTTCCACAGTCATTTTGTGGAAGTCGTTTCTCTCCCGTGGCAGAAAGCATCACATTTTCATGCATGCCTGTGGGTTGTTGTTTCAGATTGATGGCTCGCTCTGCTGCCACTCGCTGAAACATTCCCTGCACAATCCACATCCTGCCGCTGGGCAGGGGATGGCTCAGTCAGTCCCTGTTGCACAGGAGGGCCAGGAGCCCATCGGAGGGGTGGGACTGATCCAGGCTCTGCAGGGATATGGGACAACACAGCACCCTAAACCCAGACCCCACAAACCAGAGCACAGCTTGCAAACACAAACGCACCCGCACATTGCTGCCTGGGGAGGGAGAGGGAGGAAAAGGAGGAATGAAGAGCAGAAGTAACAGTTTTCACTTCTGACACTCTCATTTAAGCACAGACTGCTATATAATCTCTTTATTCCGCAATCAAACATTATCAACAGCCCTCAATTTATCCCATGGGGGTGACCTCTCCTACCCAAGTGCAGGGCATGCATCTAGGTCATTTGCACAACCAGCTCACTGGGAGGCTATGAGGTTGTTCATATGTGGAATTGGACCCCTCTGGAATTCATTACAGGCTGGAGGACCAGGAGGATTCAAACCGGACCAGGCACAAGCTATGAGAAAATGACAAATTGCAGTTCTGGGGCTCTTGTGTATAACACAGCACTAGACACACACACAAAGCAAGGAGCACTTTTAGGTACTTAATTCCTTCACCAAAAGTATAATAAAGAGACCATGTACGTTTCCACCATTTGATTCCCTGGTTTGTTTCATTTTTTTCCCATAAAGTTCCCTTGGTCGCAGGATGAAGTGATCTGTGGAATTAATTACCTTGGGTCTGACAGCAGCACTGAGAAACAGAAGTGTAAAGCCCTAAAGTGCTTCAAAAATAGGCAGATATCAAGTCAATTTAAAAAATAATATCAAACTCATAATATTACACAGTAAGAGGAGGGTTACCCTGCTCACTGTCACACACTAGTCACCTCAGAGAAGGACTTACTCCCACGAATGAAAGGAGACAATCTTTCCAAGGAGCCAATCTTTCCCAAATATAGTCCATCCATGTTTTCTCCTGTCTGCTCCAAAGAGAATGAAAGTTTCAGTTTTCAGATGAGTAGTTTTTACTTCGTGTTCTGGAGACTGTTGTCTCCTGGACAGTCCCATTTAGCAGCTCCACAGCACTGCCACGGTCATTTCTGTGTGAAATCAGAGCAGAAAGTACAAGGAACATTTGGCATCATCAGGATTACACAAACATTCACACCGGGAAATTTATCTCAGCTGGGATATGAGCAGCAGGGTCATCGGGACACCTTTTTGTTGTTGCAGGAAGATTTCATGGCACAACTTTCTTTTAGTGTAAGCTCAAATTGAACAGGTGCTTAAAAGATATTCAGAGAGAGCAAGAATATAGGATTAAAGGCAAAAAAACCCACCTTGAGCTGGCAAATTAATGAGAGTATATGAAACAGAAAGAAAAACAATACTTAATGAGTTGTTATGGAACATTGTGTTTTGCAAAACATTCATGGCCACATGGTAACCGTGACGTGTCACAGACAACTGATTCACTTGTTACGGATTTTTGGCTTCAGCTGCTCACCAGAAAGGTGGAAGGTGTTCTCATTAGAAGGACCATTTCTAGGAAATAAAAGCTTGCTAATTATTACAACTCACCAAGAGAGACAATTCAGTAGTGTAAAGTGGTATTTACACATTTATTTCTGAACTATTCACTTTCATCTCATAATTTCTACTATTTTCATGGTATCCAGAAGGAAATCTCTCTATTTTATTGATTCTTTCAGAGACGGGAAGCATGCCTGACTTTCTACTAACAAATATGCAACCATACATGTTCCTTTTCCTCTCAAAAAAGCAATCACAGTGGCCAGGACTGCAGATCTGCCTTTGGCTTCATATGTAGTCTTCATATTTCTGAGTTTTGTTATTCAGTCCTTGACCTCTCCTTAATTTGGGCTTTGGCAGCCACAGTTTGTTTGATGGCTTTTCTCTCCCACACAAGTTTAGAGAATTTATCTCCTTTTTTTTTTTTTTTTTTTTTCAGTGGAAGGCAGGGGAGTTACCAGGGGAAAAAAAAAAAAAAGAAAAAGGCTTGGCCTGTTTTTTATATAGTTATTAAAAATCTTGAAGCTTTATTCTTACCATATTTGATAAAAGATAAATGGAAGTATAAGCCAGTAACCATCAGGAATGAAAAGAACCCTACTGGTTCTGAGAGGGAACATGATATCCTTCCTTGTGTCCTTAGGTACTGCCAAGAGCATCACTAGACACACACCACATCTGTATCTGTGTTATGTGCCACCATGATTCTTACTAGACAGAGCAATATTTTGCTTTTTCTCCCTCCCTGCATTTCTTCTTCATCCCCAGGAACGAATCAGCCGGCTGCAAACCCATCTGCACAAACTCATTCATGTGACAAGTCACCCTTAAAGTGGTTTCTGGCCTTCCCCTTGCTCCTGCATTCCCACTGCACATCCCAGTCCCCATCCCACCACTTGCACTGTAAGTCTGCACTGCATCAGTGGAAGTTTGCCTCACAAAAAGGATCCAGCACGCCTCGACAGCTGCTTGAAGTCATCTGAGTTTTACACACAGCAGGTTTTCAATGCAGGCGTGGTCTGGACAGCATTAGTGCAATAAAGGGCATTCCAGGGGAAGCAGAACCAGCTCCTGAAGCAGGAATCAGGATAAATTTTTAGTATCAGTGTGAAGGCAGATTATCTACCCATCAGTCACAGCACTATAAATATTAATCTAATGTTGATTTAACAGGAATTTCTCCTGTTCTTGATCTGCAGCAGCAGCTCCTAGCATTGACTACAGAACCACTCCAGAGTTTCTGAAGTTCATATTACAGGGACAGGGTATGATTTCCCAGGCTTGGGATTTCCTGATTAACACTGATCTGTAACACCTGGGTGGGCTCAGAGAGCTCTGCACTGACTGTGAGGATGAGGCTTTTGGGACTTGCATGGTCCCCTGAGCTCCAACACTCACGGATTACAGACAACAGCTTGAGCAACACACAAGGGGGCAACACAAATTACTACACCTGCCTCTTTTTTTTCCTGTGTTGTCCATGTTTTTGAACAATTTTGTTCCTTTTTCTTTTAATATGCGGCATTTTTTTAAAATACCTTTGTGGTAGAGGGAAAAACAGAGCTCTTATCCCTGAAGAATTTAATGTCAGAAATTCTGTGCTAGGAAAGAATCACGTAAGGCAATGAGGAGCTGTTATGAACCCCAATAATGGACCAGTATAACCTTAATACCTCCTTGCCTGTAGCCATCACACTGGCACTTGCAGCAGCCAGAAGGAGCATGAGGCTTTCCTGAGTCCAAAGCTGCACTCTCTGTCTCCCTGTCCCCTTCCAGCAGGTGTGTGTCCTTTCACCTTCCCTCCCCAGTATGACCTGGAATTGATGAGAACAGGAAATGGCTTGGGTTTGACAAAGGGATCTGCTCCCCAAGCCAACAACCTGTCTCCTGGCACTGTAGGGTGATATATCCAGAACCAATTTTGCATCACAGAGTCCAAAACACTGAAACAAACATAAAAAGGCAAAAGTCAAGAAACCAGATTAAAAAAAGACTACATTCCATATAGGCCAAGAAATCCTTAGTGCTTCATGTTATGCTTCAGAAAATCACTTTAGCCCAAGACTCACTTAGTGATTAGAGCCCCATGTCAGGCCCAGATACCCAAGTGACGCTCTGATGGAATGTTTAGAAAAGGCCTTTCAGCCACAGACAGGGAGATCAATCTGTTTAGTCTCAAAAGGGAAAGAGTGGGAGGCAACCTGATTACTCTGTCTTCACATGGAGAAGACAACGGTCACTTAAACAGGATTCTTAATCTAGGAGAGCAGCTTAACAAAATGCTCCTGGCTAGAAGCTGAGTCCAGACCCGTTCCAATTAGAAATGAGACACTTTAAAAAAGGAATTAAAAAAAAAAATAGTCACCTTTTTAAGTGGTTGTGACCACTGGGACAGTCTGCTTGGAAAGGACAGAGTCTCCAAACCAAGACTGGACACTTTCTGGCAGTTGTCCTTCTGTCAAGCCTTTTTGGGCTTAAGGAGCCCAAAAAGAAAAGCTAGCTAGAATTTACCAAAATTTCACCTACCAGCTCCTTCTGAGCTTATCTAAGGCCCCAGAATAGCTCAATAATAATTAAAAAAAAGATTAAGTACTCCTTGCTAACAATGACAGTACAGTGCTATTTTGGTCCACATTTACCTGGGCTTTAGCAGCATTTATGCCTCTATCAAAACTATGCTTGAAGTGAAGAGACCACCCAAAACAGCCAGTCCAATGCCTGTTTCACTGTGTTAATATCTTATCCCAGCTGCTTCCTGTTTGCTGTCATCCCTTTCGGTGTATGTTTGAACTGGAAGAGAAGCTGCCTTTCATAAAAAAACAATACATTTACAGCCTGCTGCAATTCTGTCCTGCTCCCACCACGCCATAGGCAGGAAGGGCAAAAAGGGGATTAACTAAATGCATGCACAATGGACAGACTCGTATTTCACTCCATTTATGCCCATTCATAGAATCATAGATTTTCTAAGCTTGGAGAAGACATCTAAGATCATCGAGTCCAACCACCAACCTAACATTGACGTGTTCACCACTAAACCTTGACCCTAAGCGCCACACCCACACAGTTTTTGAACACTTGCAGGGATGCTGATTCCTTGAACAGTCTGTTCCAATGCCTGACTAGCCTTTCAGTGAAGAAATCTTTCCTAATGTCCAGTCTAAATCTGCCCTGGCATAACTTGGGGCCGTTTCCTCTTGTCCTGTCACTTGTTACCCGGGAGTAGAGACCGACCACCACCCTGGCTACAACCTCATTTCAGGGAGTTGTAGGGAGTGATGAGGTCTCTTCTCAGCCTCCTTTTCTCCAGGCTGAACACCCCCAGTTCTCTCAGCTGCTCCTCACAGGACTTGTGCTCCAGAACCTTCACCACTCATTCCTTCTGTTCAGTAGTGAGCACTGCTGGCATTCCTCATACCAGCACCCAGCATTACTCAGTATAGAGAGAGGTGCTGCCACCACTCACAGGTCTGTAAAATCTCTGTGTGACCCAGAAGGGGTTCAGCAGGAACCCACAGAGCTACATGGCTGTTTCTCCTGGCACGTTCCTTCTGTATGCTGAAAAGAAAATTATGCCATGGGTTCCCAGGGAAGTGAAATATCTCAAAGAATCACAGAATTATTTCAGCTGTAAGGGAATTTAAAGACCACCTAGTTCCAACCCCTCTGCCATCAACAGGGACACCTTCCAACAGACCAGGTTGCTCAGAGCTCCATCCATCCTGGCCTTGAACACTTCCAGGGATGGGGCATCCACAACTTCTCTGGGCAACCTAGGCAGGCAACTAGGTAAACAACTCCAAAAATGTGAATGACAGGAGGACACAGGATATCTAATACAACAGGTTCCCTTTCTGCAAGGGTTTCAAAGGGAGCAGTTTGGTAGCTGACCGGTGTCAGATCCCCTTAGTGACCCTGAAGCACAATGCTGTTTTATTGATCAAAGCTGTTAGTTTCAAAGGGGTTTAAAGGGAACCCGGTCATCTGGGAGGGGAGGGAGAGGGACACAGAAAGGTGCAGCACAAAGAGCTCTCATATAAAAAGGCCTTTTCAAAATCTGAAGTTCCATGAAAGATTTCTTTAAGAAATCCCTGAAAGCTTTCGTTGAAGCAGTTACACACTTCCCTGCCCAGCTCCTAGCAAGAAGCACAAACACCAGGGTGCAGAGGGGTTTGTGTGCACATGCAACACCTGCAAGCAATGCAGACTTTATCCATGGAGCACTTTCCTGTGGTTTTAACCCGGTAGCCCTTCCTTGCTTGCTCCTCTGTCTTCTCAAGGGAGAGCACAAACCTAAGTGGGGGAAAAAACAACTTTAAATATCACACCATAGTCTGGAAAACACAAAGCACAATTTTCCACCCCAGGTAGCATCTACTGGCAAACACATTTCCTCAGGAGTTTGTGGAGAAGAGCCACAGGTTACAGCAGCCACCCTCAGTGAGGAAGGTGGCCCTGCTATCACTGGGGCCCCATTCCTCTTCTCGGCTGCAGGGAACTTCTCCAACAGAGCTGCAGCTGCTAAAACAAGCATGGGATGTAAGCCTTTGGATTCTGAACGATTTGCTGCCCTCTGTAGTCCAAGCAGAGCTTTATTCAATCCATGGCAGGAACACTACTGCTCTTATCTGAATTCCTCCAGCAACCCTTGGAGGTGAGAGCCCAAGGTGGCATGAGGACAGGTGACAGGTCCAAAATGGACGAGCAACAAAGTCACTCTGCCGAGTGTGAGTCTTCACCGGGGCACTCATCCCAAGGGTCTCCCATCCCCAAGGAAGCACTGCCTGAGAGTCAATCATCAAACTTCACGGGCACCCCCCTGCAGTTAAAAAGGGACAGGCATGGCTTTAGGCTGCCTTGCTGTTCCGGGTGGCTCTGCTGTGTCTCCAAGCTGTAGGAATTCCAAGCTGGAATAGAAATCTGCAAAGTCTGTGTGAAGCTGAAAAAAAAGCCCCACAACAGTCTGAGCAGAGAGCCCTGGTGAGGCACAACTCTCCAGCACACTGTAAGGCATCTGCAGGTGAAACATTCCACTTGTCGAGCTCCTGCTGCCCAACCACACCTTTCACTCCTGTGAGTAACGCAGGAAAAGGGAGCTCAGCCCATTGCCAGACTCTGCAGAAACCTGATCCCAAGGGGTCAGGGTTGGGTTTGGAGACCAGAGGGGCTGAGCCTCAGGGAACCACTGCCCAGCTCAGGCACAACACAGAAATAGATGTCTGGGAGGATATTCAGGAGATCAAGGACTTCTTCATCTTGCGTGGCCCTAGTATTTAATTACAAAAGAGGGAACACAGCTCAAAACAAACTAAAGCTCCTATTTTCACAGCTCTGCTATCCTGAAAAAAATTTCCCCCTCTTCCCTCCCAACCCACTGCTTTTATTAGAACTAACCACAAAGCTTCCAACAGGGGAAAAAAGCGCTTTCACTGCAAACCAATGAAGTTTACAGCCAGACTTTTCCCAAAAGAAAACAGTTTCTGCTTTTCAGCCTCCCCCAATTACACTGGCACAACACATCTCTCAAGGTGACAGGTGCTCTGGGTTTAGTGTAACCTAAATAGAGTCTGCAGGTAGATGCAGCCCTCCAGTGGTGAAGAGAAAGACACACAGACACCCATTTTTATTGTGTGTGCATAGAGACAGAGTTGCCATAATGGGCAAAGAATTCTTCTCTCTCTTGGTGGCCTTTGGGGGTGCCAATGCACAGAAAACTGTAAATCCAGACCCAGCTCCAAGTGGGCAAATGGGCTCCATCCCACAAGGTCCATGGCTTGGGGGCTGAGGACAGACAGAACTCACAAAATCTGAGCCACACAAAACTTTCAGAGGGGCAATTGCATCCGTGTCTGACCTGGGATGGCGTCCTTCTGCCAAGGAGCCCTTCAAACCAGACACATGGTGTGCCCCAGGGCACCCTCCCATCCCAATTCAGGAAGTCCTGCCTGCTAGGTCTCTTGGCATTCAGGTAATACCCAAACCACCAAGCTCAGGCTGGACACTGCCTTTGGGCTATTTCATGCTCTGTCATGAGCCCTAGAATGCATCACTGCTACTTCACGCTGATTGCAGTCAGTCTCCCATCACCTTTGCGACGAAACAGAGCCGAAGTTGACGGTCAGACAACAGACCTGGGACACCGTGGTCATCTGGGGGCCAGGGAGGGCCATCATTCCTTCCCTTCAGGGTCTAATTCTTACCTGCACAATGTAGGGATCATTTGCTGCTTCTTCAGGTCCTTCAAGAAGTGAAGGAGGAGCAGGACATGAGCCCAGGAAAGACAACTTTATTCACACATTGTGGCTCTGGCCAATGATATTTTACTTCACGTGAGCACTTGGGCAGAGGCTGGGTCACACTCCCATCCAACTTCTAACCACCAGAGCAAGAAGGGAATTGTCCCTTGTAAATAAAGCAAGCAGCTCCTTGCGTTTCGTCCTGCTCACACCAGACCTCTGCAGAGCTCAGCAACCAACACACACCGTACAGCTTCTTAAGAGAGCAGAGGAGAGAGTTTACACCAAACTAGCAAGATTCGGACACTCTCTGGGGCTAAGGAAAAACTCAGGGTGATGTTGCAAACAGGTACAGAGTGAGCCCTGTCTGGGAGCTGTCTGTCCATGGGCAACAGGGTCCTTCGAGCCCCGACCCAGCCAGCAGCCACCGCTGCACCCACACCTGCGCTCCCCTCAGCAGCTCCGCCCGCCTGCTTTGCCAAGCAGCTCCATGGCTGCAATTTTCCAGCAATCCTTCGATTTGAAGATATCTTCAAAATGAAGATAGCAGTGCCATCTTCAGGCACAAAGCCTGCCCTGCACCTCGGAGGGAATAGGGGCCTGCCCGGGGAGGAAGGGACAAGGTGTCCTACAGGGCAAGCTCAGTCCCCAGGGTACCAGCATTTGACCTACTATAGCCCCGTGTTAGCTGCAGCTTGCCCTCACTTTCCAGGTGATCCCAGCCTTGAGAACTGCAAATGCAGATCCATGTGGTCTTTTTCAGCCTCGTGACAAGGCTCCCTCCCAGCACTTGCATCATTGATTTTTTATCCCAAGTGGAACCAGAGCCGGCACCATTGAGCCAGTCCATCAGCCCCTGGTCATGGCTTCAGTCAGACTCATCTCCCAGAATACAAATTACCAGGTCAAACAATCCCAGGAGATGAGTAACTCCTTAGTAGCAAGTGCAAGGCCCCTGAGACCTTCCGCCACTTCCAGATCAGGTTTTTTTTCCTTATTCAGGTACTCCCACAACAGCCTTTTCATTCTGCAGCCCACCTGCCTAAGCAGCAATCAGATGCAGTCTCTGGCTCTCCTCCAGAGCAGCCACATCTTCACCTCAGCTGTCTGCATATGGACCTGTGCCCCCAGTTGGTACCAGGATGTTCTTTGGCCTTAGACCCAAAATTTTGCAGAAAAGAGCTATTTGCACTACTGCTGTAAGCAAGGGCCCCATTTCATTGGGATCATCAGGAACAGTTTTAGCAGGGTATCACCCTCTACACCTGGCCATGCAGGACATACCTGCTCACCCAGTGCAGCTCCTTTTGGCACTGTCACGGTGAGTGCATTCACAGAGTCCCACCCTGCAGTTCCATGTACCTACAGAATCCCAATGTTTCCCTGGATAACACCACCTCAAGACATCACCCTGCCTGCACTAGAGAGCTTTGGGAGAGACCCTGTCTGCCTGGGACATGGTACATCCAGCCTTTTGGAATGCTCTCTGTGTATGGGACTGATGATTCCATGAGTGTGCAGAAACAGGTTAAAAAACTCCTTTGGATCCCCCCAGCATCCCATCAAGGGCTGTGCGCTTGTCAGATGCCCAGACTGTGCTGGGCTGCCCTACCTGGCACTGCCAGCCCAGATTCATGGAGCAGCAGGCACAGAGCCCAGGGAACCTTGTAATGGGATGGTCTCAGCACACCTGAATTGTCTGCATGGCCCTGAGCCTCAAACATGGGAGAGCATTAACAGCTTCCCCACTATGAACAGGGGATTCTGGCACCTTACAGGGAGAGAGATCTTTTCCTTCCCAGCCATCCTTCCTCTTCCCTCACAGCAGATGTTACACACAAACCTTGCAGCAAATTGGCAACGATTTCCACCGAGCAGTTTGTGTCAGGAAAAAAGACTCCTTCAACCGGTAAGAGCTACAATTTGGCACCATTCAGCCCAGTTGGGGACAATTTCCCATCAGTGGCTCGTCAGCCTACGGGCAGCAAGGCAGGGCAGACCTCCCCACTGGACTAGGAGAGCTGGGAGGCTGCAGGGCTCTGCACAGCACTCGCTCTGCAGCCAGAAGCTCAAAGCATCACCTGGTTTGGCCATCAGCACTGCCTATCTTGGGGCCTGATTTAATTAAGCCCTGAAATGCACCGAGGGTGGGATGTAATGGTGAGTTACAGCTCTCGGCTGGGTTCCCTGGGTGCTGTGCCAGCTGCTCCATGAATCTGGGCTGGCAGTGCCAAGGTAGGGTGCCCCAGCAGCTACTTCAATTCAAAGTGGCTGTAAAGAGCTAAAAAGAAAATACAGAAAGAGAGCAGAGCAAGCCCAGGTTGGTCTGGCCACGGTACTTTCATCACCTCCTTTAGCAGCGGAGGAATTGGCATAGAGGACCCCACCTTCAGTCTGCAGCCAAATTTGCTTTCTGGCAGGATGACTCACAGGACTTTGAAAATATCCATAGTGGGAAAGTGTTTGCCTGTGTTGGACAACCCAGTGCCTCTCTGCTGGGAGGTGGGAAGCTCCTCCAGTGCCTTTTGTTTCCACACTAAAGCAGTTCTCCCCACAACTGCACCAAGGAAGCCTCAGCATCTCTTACCAGTGTGGTGAATCCTCAGAGGCGGCGGCTCCTACCAAGGATCCAGGAGGAATTTCTGCCATTTGAATATATTTCTCTGTGCCAGGGCTATGTCACCCCAGAGACCCTCGGTCATTCACACAAAATGTGGGAAAAACCAGGCCAAACCTGCAGACGTGCAGCAAGAAGCCCATTCCTCTAAGTCATGCACATCCCCAGGCCACAGTCCAGGTGCTGCTTTTTGGTTAAGAAGAGGAGTGGTTCAGAGACAGGTAAAGGACTGTGTCTGACAAAGAACATCCCAGACTTTGGGTGATGGCTGCTAATGCTGGCAACACCACATCCACGTGAGGCATGTAGGGGGCTCAGGATCAATGGTTTCAGATCTGTCCTCGGGTTGAAACATCCAGCTTTTGTCTCCTGATGCAACACCTTCAGAGGAGGTGACTGATGTGCTGCTGTGCCTACGGCACCTGGTTGGGGTGCTCAGTCTTTCCAAAACCTGGACCTGCAGCCCCAGGTGGTACACAAGTCCTGGCTGGAGATGGGAGCTGGAGCACCTGGCCCTGGAAAATGTTTCCCTTTCAAGAGGCTCCTGCCCACAGGGGAAAGCCCATCCTTTTGTAAATATTTCTCCTTTTCAGTATCTCTTAAATACTTTCAGTGTTTCACTTCGGCTTCTTCAAGAAAATAGTCCTAAAGAAAATCCCTGATGATGAGGAAAATCTTCCCATCATAACCAGGATTTTTAGTAAAAAATCCCATTTTTCTCAACTGCTCCAATAGCTAACTATTTTAACTTCTACCCTTCGGCAGCATCTAGGACATACCCTGCAGAACATCATTAGAAAAATTATTCCTTGCGGATTTTTAAATAAAATACATAAACAAGGAAAAGAAGAGGGGTCTTGCAAGTCTATAGGCAAGTTGGGATGCAAATAAGGGGATCAGGGCAGGACAAGTGAATGACAGAGTAGTTACCCCAGATTCACCTTTCGATCCAGGTCCCTCGAAGAATCTGTGGTTGTAAGTTTTTTAGGGGATTGATGGGGTTAGAAACCTTTCTTTAGAAACATTACATGTTAACGTATAAACCAAACAACATACATTCATCAAGAGTCCATCTGGTTCAATAGAAATAGATCTTTATTAATAACATGCACATCATACGTATATTTAAAATACAAATACATTTTTTCTACTATTCACTTTAGAAAACAATTTCATAAAAACCTTCAACCAGGTCCCAGGTAATTTTAAACATTAAAAAGCCTTTTTTTTGTTGTTTTGTTTTGTTTTGTTTCTTGTTACAGAACCAGTAGGTATTATTCCAATTACTTGGTGTATAATCACCATGTATTTAACATAATGCAGGCTCATGCATTTCAATAGAAATAGGTGTTCCCTTCTCTGCTTTGTCAATCGTGTCAAATATATGGTGATATACTTGACAACACCTGCCACAGTTGTTGTGTGCAGCTGTGATTCCCTCCTGGGAGCGCTCTATAGGTGGTGTTTAAAATCTGGAGACAACTTTTTTACAACTTTCTGGGTTCCTGCTGGGGGCTCCTGGTGCTGCAGGTGGCCCAGAGCCCAGCTAAGGTAGGAACCAGAAAAACAGAATTTCATGAATGCCGGAGAGGAAAGCAATCTGAAAAAAGAAAAGAGGAAATTGGCAAATCCCCTCTGTGTTCATGGCAAACTGAGGTCAGGGCTGGGTTTCCCAAGGTCCTGCCAAGTACCAAATCAGATCTGCAGAGAGTGCACAGAGATACCAGCGATAGACGGCTTGCGGATCTACAGAACATCTACAAAGGCTCATACGAGGATGGGACTTTAAGGCACAATAGTCCATATACTCAACACATTCATTGGGAAACAGAAGTTCAATTTACAGTGCAATAGAGGTGTATTCAAGAGCTCAAGCGGCAGCTCGGTGATGGCCGCCACCGATAACGCGGCGATCGAGGGGGATCCGCCATGGGCGCAGCCCCAGCCCTGCACAAGCTCACGCACATGCTGAGCATCGAGCACACGAGGAGCCTCTCGGGCTGCAGCGACAGGGTCTGTGCGAGGAAATCGGGGGATAACCGAAGCGTTTACAGGATCAGAGCCCTAATATCACAGCGTCATGGAATCATGGAATGGTTTGAGTTGGAAGAGACCTTAAAGACCATCTGGTTCCAACCCTCCTGCTGTGGGTGGGGACACCTTTGCTAGACCAGGCTGCTCAAACTCAGTGTTGGGGTTCTGCACCAGACCCCATCCACACCCACGCTGTGGCTCCCATGAAGCCACCCCCGTGCACCTTTCACCAGCACGTCCAGCCAGAAAAGCAGCACGAAGAAAACTCAACTCATAGAAACACTAATTACTGCCGACTGTGCTGCTATTCCCAGGCGAAAACTAATTGCCCTAAGCCAGTCATTTTCAAAATGATCAGCTCTCCTCACCAAGTCTGTCCGTGTTACCCAGCTCGTCTATATTCTCTCTGATGAATATTCTATCTCCAAGGCAACTGAGTCAAAGAGAAGCAAGGACTTTCTTTACATCCAGTGCAAACATAGCCCATATGTAGGAGTTCCTAATGCAGTCATAATAGAACATATATATATATAAATCTATCTCACTGAAGGTTGACCACCTACAGACAGATTCTCACATCAGAAGCCAGAAGAGCTGAACTGTAGCTACAAACCCAAAAAAGAAAAATCACTGTATGTAGCTGTATTAAAATGCTGGTACCCAGTAACTTGGCAACTAAATGTTAAAATCAATATAAGTATATAATTCAAAAGGTGTCAAATAAGTATTTCGGGAGTCACTTGCAATGTTATTGCACATTTGTACTTCTTTATCACCCCATAAACTATTTTTAAGCACTCAAGTCAAATTTTTCAGACCCACTTTTCAGCAGCACCAATCACTGGGCAAAGGAGAAGGCAGTAAAAACTGAAGCAGACTTAAAGCGTTTAGAATAGTGAACCTTTGATTCAATTCCATATCAAAAAGTCAACCATAAAAAACCCAATTTGTTCTCTAGAAAGAAATAATCCATTTTAACGGCTCCTGGAGCAAGTGAAAATTAAAAAAAGAGACAATGTGTTTTGTTCAAGAAAACAACACATGAGAAAAACGTGAGTAAATTATCATTCTCTTTCCTAGGTAGCCCGAGGAGTTTTGTGACCTGATGCAGATTTTTGTCTGTTATATCTGCTCAGTTATCACAATGCCTTATCAGAGAAGCTTTCAATAGGCAAGAAAGTAGCTGCCTCTTTCAGCAGGCAAATAACCTCTTCACAGGTGAATCTGACACGCCCAAAGATTTTTTTCAGGTGAGGTTAAAGACTTTGATCCTACTGAGCTTTTTTCATTTCATTGCAACATTTCTAATTTTAAGTTAAAAGTTTTGCTTATTCAAACCAGAACCATCCCATGAATATAAAAAGTCAGCCAGCGGGAGAAAAGAAGCATTTTAGCATTTCCTATACATGCTAGATCGTTACGAAATCAGGTGAAAATGGACGTGAAGAGGGAAAAAAAAGCATAAATCAGACCACTTCAGAGTGGAAAATTACATGGTTCGAAAAATCAGAAGACAGGAGCAATTTTCCTTTACCATTCCCCCAGCCCTGGGGTGGCACGAGGTGTTCCCGGTGCCGCAGGGGCCGGACAGCTCCTGGGGGATGATGGCACCTCTCACAACAGCAGATGGGCTTCTCTGCCAGCCCTTACTGGTGGCACTGGGGCTGTCCTACACACCTGATCAGCAGCCTGGGCTCCCCCCGCCCCCTGTTGAGGTGGGCATGGCCCCTTTCCACTGGAGATTTCTCAAACTGGAGATTTCTCAAACCGCATTGAAACTGTTTCTCAAATCATGCAACTTGATCAGCTGCGTGACTTTGGGCTGGTGCAAGCCCAGGGGCAGCAGGAATCAAACCACACACAGCCAGGAAGCTCTGAGGCTGAACTGCACTGGCTGAGGATTGAAAGACACCCTTTTCTAAGAGATAAGTAAATATGACTTGTCTTAAAGCAAAACCAAAAATCTGAACATTCATCATGACTAACAGCACCTCCCAAACAGTACTGCCCTGTTTTTTCAGCCTTCCCACAGTATCTGAGATGTTTATATTCTCCAGTTTGCAGGTTATCCTTGTTTTGAATTACACTGCTGACATTTATATTTTTTTTATTTAAAAAAAAATCTGGATTTTGCTGCTTCCTTCTGTCTCCTAAACATGTACTGACTTCTAACTACTGATACCAGAGTTAACTTTGTTCTTCACACCTTTTTGCTTTTGCCTTTCTGCCCTTTCTCCAGCACTAATACGTGCCTGGGACTGTGACGGTATGTGCGACACACACGACCAGGATGCTCTGAGCAGGGTGACAGGAGGAATCTGACACAAAAAGCATGCTCTTGGCAAGCCACAGTATTTGTTCACACTATATAATGCTTCAGAAATAGTATCAGCCACATCTGCAAGAGCACAGCCTTTCAAAATAAAAAAAAACCACCTAGGTTCTTAGATATATATATATGTCTGCCTTCAGCTGAGTGTGCGCTATTATTTACTTTGCTTTAAAGCTTTAAAGTGGTGATAGCCAGCGAGGCAAAGCCGTTTTCTTCGCTGTAAGCCAGCAGACCTGCAGGACTTTGACAGGCTTTGAACCATCTTGTGTATTTGTTCAGCAGTTCTGGGATGCAGGTCCCCCGTGGGGGAGCTGCAAATGTATCACTGACAGCTGATTTACAGGCTCGTTAATCACATTCCCCCAGATTATAGTGCAATCTTTGCTTCTGACCCCATTTCTGGAGCATCATCTTTCCCCTAATGTTACTCTTTGGTATTTTCATGACGTAGCTTTGGCAGCTATGAAACTTTCCACTGGTAGTCATTCCGTTTGCTGAACATCCCACACATGCCATAGCTTGTGAAATATATCTATTTACATATTCTAAAGTTAATTCCCAGATTGAAATTAGACATTTCACTTAAACCTGAAACATTATTACTAATGCTGAGCAGTTTCATCAGGAGAACCTCTGAGGTCTTACCAGCATCTGTCAGACACATTCATTCTCTATCTATGAGAGTTATCATTGATTTGCTGCCTTTTATAGTCCACATAAAAAGAAATCACTGTCTATTCCCTAGCACCAGTGTGAACCTCGGGCCAAACAGCAAATTAGCATGCAAAGAAGTATCAGGGAAACAGCTAGGGAAAGAGGCAAATGAAGTTAAGGGAACACCAACAATGGGCTGAAGAAACAATCTTTCCTGTGAGTCATTCTGGTTCGTATTAAAATAGCAAAGTAGATACCAGCTAAGAGATAATAGAAGTAAAAGGTGAATGCAATTATTTTTTAAAAAAACCAACCCTTGCAAATCTCAGCATAGAGTGTCTGTAAGTAGCAAGAGAGTTCAGTCTCTGAAAATCCTAAGCTAAAGACTGATTCCTTTGGCACTGACTCCTTCATGGTCAAAGCAATTCTCAAAGAAACTTTCTGTCTATAGCTTTACAGCAGATAACTTGTGTTCTACTCCTCACTGTTAGACTACTCCACTGCTTGGGGCCTCCCCTTGCACCGGGGACAGCGTAATTTAACTGCAAAAGTGATTTGGAGCATCTGTATCTACACACAGGTAACTTAAGTGCAGCTTTGTTTCTACAAACCGCCTTGCACGCAGTCTCTGCAGGTTAGGGCCTCCGTATTGCACCTCTCTGTGTGTGCAGCAAGGTGCTTCACACCGGGGGTCAACAGCGGGGGCTGCAGAGCATTATCCAAAGCACCTTCCGCTCGGCTCCCGGCGCCTCCGCCTCTGATCTCAAACACATCTGCAATTAGTGCCTCCTCTCAACACCTCAACAAGCAGTCCAAGCATTCAGAAACAAACATCAGTGGGTCTAACAGCTACTTTAATTCATTTTATAAATAAGCAACTGAGAGTTTTGCTCCAAGTGGCTGCCCGTGTAGCCCATCCCGTAAACGGCGTTCTCTGCAGAGTAAGGCACGATGCGATACGAGTGCAGCTCTTCATAATAGAGCGACTGGGAACAGCACTCTTGCACCATAAACTTCAGCCGTTTTCGTGCGTCAGAGTAGGCAGTCCTATAGCACGGAGCCTCCTTAAAGTATTCATAGCTCTCCCTCTCTGTCTCTAGGTGAATCTTCCTCAACAGATTGTTAATTAATACAGACCTACGGAGATAGGCTTCGGGGTCATCCAGGAAGCGGAGCTTCTGGAGAGATAGTTTTAGGATACAAGTCCGGTCCTCTGGTAGTATCAGGTGCTGGGGAGTAAATGGATGGGTCTTTAGCATCAAGGAGTGAAACTGGGGAGAGGGTCGGGTCTGGAGCGAGAGAGATACTCACTTTTGGACAATACTCATGGTAATCTTGATGTAAATGTTCTTCTTCTGCATATTTTCTCTTAAAGTAAGCTACTTTCGACGTCGTTAATGTCTTTGGTAGGCCCCGATCAGATCAGCTCTGCACAAAAGAAGAAGAGAAACAAGGTCAGTAATGCTTGCTGCCAGGGCGGCTATAACATCACAGTCCAGGGTGTGCAGGGGAAGGAGGGATCCAGAGGGGGAGTGCAGTCAGGAACAACACTCAGCCTCAGCCTACAGCCCTCAACCCACTGGAAAAACAGTTGAGAAGGTGGCAAATGTGAAACTGCCTCTGAAACACCCACCCTGAGGCTTGCCAGCACAGCAAGCCCCTCTCTGGAGTGACCACCGCAGCACCAGGCACAGGCAGGGTCTCCTGGTCCTAGAGCTGAGTGGGGTGTCGTGGCCAGCCACAGCCCCACAGAGCAGGCAGGAGGTGCCCTAGATGAGAAGGTCACCATGCACTGCGGAAGGGACCAGGATGGGGCCACCTCTGTGCAGGACAGGGGACCCTGTGCCCCGCTGTGGGACGGATGTGTGGGCCGAGGGTTGGGTTTTGATTTCCACGCTCCATGCACGGAGCTCCGTGACTTCCCTGGAAAACCAATGCAGAGTGTATTCACTAGATGGTAGTGTCGTCTCAGAGAAGCAGGAGAGCCCCAGTTCAGTGGGAGGGTGATGGAGTTGGTTTGTTCTCCGGGTGGCTTCAGTTTTTCAGGGCACAGAGGACAGAGGCTCAACATTTGGGATAAGAGAAGGAATTATTGGGCTTTTGTCCTGTGACAAGAGCCCAGTGGAGGTCTGTTCCTCCAGAGCAGAGCCCTGCAGAGGACCAGGGCACTCTGGGCACCTGCAGCCTGGCCTGGCTGCCTGCTCTGAGCTTGCCCATCTCCCTGGAAAGGTGACGTGGTGCTAATTCAGCATCTTAATGAGGTCCCTAGTTCCAGTGGTACTCAGCCTGGCAAGCACCGGGTCCCTGTGAGAGCCAGGACTGGGCTTTTCTTGGCTATTCCCTAGACAGTGCAAGGAGCCATGTGCATTTCTGGGAGGCACCATCTCCTCCCAAACCCTCCTTTTTATAAGAAATTTCTGTTACTTGCTTTTAAATGCACCTTTAAAAAAAAACCAAAAAACAAACCCAAACTTTATTATACTGATGTCTAAAGGCAATTCAGGGAAAGAAAGTACCCAGAGCCACTCCATAGAATAACTCAAAGTCAGGTCCTATGGGAAATATTTTCTTCCCCAAATTGGGATCTCCTTATGGGAGCATTTGAACCTTAGGTTTTCTGAAGAAATAAAGGATTTGGTTCTGGACAGCTCCCCTGATACAGTAGAAAAGCCAAGAAGCATTTCAAAGCCAGAACACAGACCTCATCTTGCTGGAAGGATCCTTCCATGGGGCATGAGGGGCTCCTTGAGTCTTAGCTGCTGGTGGGAGTGGTAAGATACCCACACAACCATTCCAGGGACTGACAGCATCTCTTCTTCACTGGCAGGAAGGAGCAACGTGCTCTCCCTTCCTTCTACACCAAAAACCCACAAAAACAGGCTGAAGAGGAAATCCCCTCAATGAGAGGATTTTTGGGTTCTCTCACTGAATTTCAGGTCTGTGAGGATGGAGGTTTCTCATAAAGGATGCTGCAGCTTTGTGCAGAAAACTGACTGGTGGATTAACACCCCATTTGGAGTCGAGACCCCTCAGCCCTGCTCAGGGACCTACCACGGCATGGATTGCAGAGAAGAGCAGCATTTCTCCAGGAGAGGGACTACTGCTCTTGCAGTGGGACAACACTGCTAATGTCAAGGGCTGCTACAGCCTTCTAGTCACCCTGGACCATCACACACACCAGAGATGCTCCCAGCACCCACCTCAGCTCTCAAGGACAAGGGCAGGGCTATGGTCTTCACCACCCATTGGCATTGAGTAGCTGCAAACACCAGTTTAAATTCATATGCAGAAACCTTCTCTGCTTGCAGGTTTTATTACAGTATTTGAGTTGCACCAGAGCCTGGGCAACCTGGATATTTAATTACTCTGATATCATGTTCTCCTAGGTGGAAACCCCACTACTGTGTTATCTGAGCACAACAACAGATGCATTTATCTCCCTGCCCCATGGGATGTGAGAACATTACAGTTTTCCTCACACTACTCTGAGGAAGACAAAGATACAGACAGATGAAGTGACATTCCCATAGCCAGCCAGGCTGTCAGGGCTGGGAAAGGAGCCAAACCCAGCACACAGGTAGATCCTTCCCCTCAAACCAAGCCTCTACATGCTAAAACACGCTCCCTAGTGTTTTTCAGGGAAAAGGCTGGAAGCACAGCCCTATCACTGCCTGTGTGTAGTGGAAGCAGAAAATCAGCCTGAGTGTAGGGGCAGCACAGACAACCACAGCATGCAGAGCATCTCGACTCAGTTCTGCAGCTCTGCCAGCTCCGTGCAAAACTCTCCCTTGCTGGTCCAGGCCACGGGAATTCTGCTCCCTGCCCCAGAGATGGAGGGTGACAATGTGAAATTCAGCATCCCCTGAGCACAGAGGGTCCTGGACACATCAGGGAGCCAGGACAAGGGAAGGAGCACTGGCAGCCTGTGGCTGTGAGGGAAGGAGGGCTGTGGTTTTGCCCATGCCGCGGGCTGGGGGCTGGTGCTGGCTGGCAGGAGCAGACGGAAAAATTGTATTTTGCTGAGGGACACATATGACCATCCTGGCAGTGGGTTCATTGAGCACCCAACTGGCACCCTCTTTCTGGGGCTATGTTCAGCACCAGCCTGGGACACACGCTTGGTTGGCTGTATTTAAATTCCTAAAGACCTTACATCATCTAAAGCAGCAAAGCTGTCACAACCTCCTCACCCCAACACCTGTAACTTTGGGAGCAAGGAAGGGAAACTATGACCAAGCAAACACCAAGAGCATCTCTAGGCTGCAAGTTTGGCTTGAAATGTCTTCCCAGTTTTAAATGAAAGACTACACTCTAGGAGCAAAGTAGCCCCAAGCTGCTCAACACCGCACCATCTGTTAGCAAATCCCAGCAGTTCCAAATCTGCAGAGCTTGGAGCACCCACTTTCCCAGCTCAGCAGCTCCCATGGGCTGTCACAGGTGGCTCAGCTCCCCGGGAGGGAAGGGGTGCTGCCTGCACACCTGTAGGGTGAGAAACTGAGCTGAAGGCACACAAGCCCATCCCAGGGCTGCTCAAGAGAAGCTCAGGGTCTGCTCTTGTGCTCAGTGCAGCTGCCATCCCCCCACCACCCATTTCATCACCCTCATCTTTTGTGGCTGCTGGGGGTGCCCACACACCTGTCTGCAGGTTCAGGGGAACAAGAGCATGAACTGTGACCTTGCACTGTGCCCTCAACACCAGCACCGATGCTAAAGCCCTCGTGGGACCCCTCTCCATGCAGGAGGCTCGCAAGGACCAAGCCTTTCTCTAACACTTATTAGAAGTCAGCACTCGATGGCTCTGTGCGTGCCTGGGAGCAGCTTGGCTGGGGTTACAGCCATCCAAGGCTGTAGTAATGCCGCAGTGAATCAGACCCTCAGTGTTTTGTTTAAATATAAACATATTGAATCAGTGCTTTTTGTGTAGAAGGCTATTCTCGCGAGCCAAGTGTTTTGACAGCTCCAGCAAGGTGGTATGAGTCACTGCCTCTGCCTCACTCAAGCTCAGAGACAGATACATCTTAATCACATTACGTTTTTTTCAGCGCTACACCACAAGTCAAGGCACGGGGCCAAATCTCCCCACGGGGACCAACCAGCGCAGCGCTGAGTCCTGAGCCTGAGGTTTGTCCTTCCAGCCTGGGTGAGCGTCGGGAAAGCGCATTCAGCATCCCGGCAGCGCTCAGCCGCAAGCCCTCTGCTGCTCCCCAAGGGCTCGGTGCAATTTGCACCAGCGGGCGGTGCTGCGGGGCTCGGCAGCCCCGGGGCGGGCGCGGGCGCTGCCGCTGCCCGGTGTTTGCACCCCGCCGGTGCGTGCCTGCTCGGAATGCACAGCGCATCGGGGCACGGCGGCTGGAGCTGCCATTAGCGCTAATGGAAGTTTGGAATATAAATCCCACGCGCGGCAGTGAGGGAATAGACGCCTCTGCCTCAGGCTTAGATCTCTCAGATACAGCTTCTCAAGGGCTTTAATTGCGCTTTCAAAAGAGCAAAATGTGTCCGTTTCTGTTTATTTCTCCAGGAATAATTATGGTGCTCTGTGGCGCGGTACTCGCAGAGTTATTAGGCATGTTTGGACAGAAGGCTGTCTTATCTAAATTGGATTGGAAATAGATTTATAGCACGGCAACTTCCCATTTGAACTGCAAATTGCAACAAAGTCACTTCACCTGCGCTCCTGCATCGCCCCAGCGACAGCAGCCCCTCTTCAGCATGAATTAATGCCGGGCGATTTCCACAGGGCTGCAGCCTAGCCGAGACAGGAGCTAACACGGAGTTTAACAAATGGTTGAACAGTCGGGAAAAAACACACCTGAGCTTGCGCTTTTGCATCTCGGGCAACAGAGAGGGGTCTGCAAGCCCCGGCTCTGCACAGCAGCCCTGTCCCAGAACTTGTACGTGAACCCTCGGGAGCATCCCCGCACCTGCCTGCGCCTGCACCTCCCCTACCTTTCCCCGGGAAGAAAATTCCTCCCTGCCTGCTCAGTGCTGCAGTGGAAGGGCTCGTCTGAGTCGATACTATGTGGTTGTTGATGCAGACATCTGCAGGGGGTGAGCGCGGAGCCGGCTGACCGAGCTAGCCCCGCCAAGCTGCTCACGGAGGTGGTGACTCAAATGTGCCGCTGCCCTGCAGGGTTCCTATCGCAGCGTAAAGGAGAGCGATCAATATGCGAGCTAAAGCTGGCTGAGACGGAGATCATCGCTGAGCATCTCTTGCGTGCTCAAATACAAAACCTGAGGCTTCTGAGCACACAGAAACTGGCCTTTATTAGCAGCGGGAGACGTGGCTTTGGCATGGCAGGACGTATCATCATGTCCTTGCGACTGCTGTCAAACTGCGGTGATAAACTCCCCTGTCTCTAACCTTCAGAGCACTCGCAATTAGGGGGAGTTCAGCTGAAACCTGCCCCTGGTTTCACATGCTCTGCTGCTGCTCTTCTCCTCTCCTAGGGCAGCATAAGCAGCTGGTCCCACTGTGGGATTCCCAGCTGATAATGCAAAGCTACCAGACCACAGGCAGATGAACATGTGGATCGAAAACACATGCCAGCCCCAGGATCTCACACGGCTGCCAATCGATTGCAGCCCTCCCAGCGTATCGAGCCTTATCAGCCAGAGCAAGCCCCCTTTTATTGACTTACGGGAAGGTGGGGACCCCCAGCCGTAGTCTGGTCTGCTGGCTTTGCACTTTAAAACTGCCTTTTAGTCTGCTGATTGCTCTGCAGACCTCCCTAATTGCCGACTCTCCCTAGGCACACATGTGTACAAGGCACAAGCATCTGAAGAGCTCTCGTGAGGGCACGAAGGCATGAGACTTAATGGCTGAGTGACTATTCCTGTCTCGCCCCTTATAGTCCCACTGCTTTCATCAACAGAATAAAATAATGATTCCAGGTTCGCCCCCTTTCGACATTAACCCCAGTAAAATCCCCTCACTCAGCCCAACCAGCTGAAGTTTGCAAACTTGTTAGTTACCTGAGGATGCGGAGTCAGTCTGCCAAGGGTCTTTCTGGGATAATCTCAGCAGTTCTGGTAAGATTTCCCCCTCGCACGGGCTCAGCGAGCATTTCTGGCAGCACGGCACTGCTGAACGGTCACCTGCCGTGGTGGATCAAGGAGAAACACACATGGCTCAGGTGGCAAAATCAGGACAAACACTGTGAGCAGCTGGACCACAAGAGGAGAAAGTGCTATTTCAGCATCCCCACAGGGCTTAGTAACAGGGATAAATAAGTGTTCTGATGTTACACCCAATTCTCTAACTTTGACCTTGCTTCCTGGAATCCCTTTCACACATCAGGAAAGTAGATAAAACATTAAGAAAAAAACATTTGAGTCTCTCAGTGGTGTAGCTATAATCCTTTCAGAGCAAATGCTGCAAAAATACAGCTTGCTCCTCTAAATATCCGGACATTCCTGGAGCTAAAACGTTAATTCTGCCCCAACCACCTCTTAAAATGGCACATTATTTTCTCCATTAATTCTTGTCAACCTCCAAGGAAAGCTAAAGGGCTACTATTAAAACCATGCCATTATTTTGAATAGCAGCATTAATTTTCTTTCATACACACTCACACTGCCTTCAGAGCAGTACAGGTGTGGGGAAAGTCAGATTCCCATTTCTCTTTAACAGGGTACACATTTCAGAGTTCGCCTGACATACAGTACAGTTTCCAGGCTGATGCCTTGCCTTCTGGGTGAAGTATTTGGCACGCTGTAGTAAGAATATGTCCCACTCTCGGGGAAAAGCTATCACAGATAGATGTGTATTCCTAAACTCTGCACTTTTACATGTGTGTGCCAGAGACACTCACACTTTTTGAGTACATGAACGAAATTAGACATGTCTAAATCCTGCAAGGGAGAAAGGAAAGGAGAGCTTGTATGTGTGTGTACTCGTGCCTCTCAGCTATAAGACAACTATATTTAGACAGTTGTGTCATCCCAGAGGATGACTGCATGAACAGGCGATGGAAAGAGGAGCTATGGTGACTTTTCAGAGTTCAGCTCTGACCGTGAAAAGAGGACTCTGATCGAAATGACCTTTCGTAGAGTCCGGCAGAGCAGCAGCACCTCTGCCCGTGGCACTGCGGGACACGCGGAGCCTCCCTCTCAGCTCTTCCCTCTCCCACACTGCAGCAAAGCCACGAGAGCTCCCAAACAAACACAAAACTTACTCCGCGCCGACAGCCACCTGCTAAACCCTTTGGAGCGGATCCCACCAGCAAAGCCCCACACCACCTCGCTGCCACGGGCAACCCCACGGCTCGCTGTCCCCGGCCACCTCCGGCTCAGTGGCACTCACCCAGCGAGCCCCGGCTCCAGAGGGAGGGCTGCTCCGTCCTTCCCTCGCTGCTCCTGGAGGAGGTGGTGGCGGTGCTGCTGGTGGTGGCGGCGGTGGTGGTGGCGGTGGTGGCAGCTCCTGCGGGTCCCTGCAGCCACTGAGGAGCGCATCACCTCCCGGCCGCAGCCCGCGGAGGTGGGTGCCCAGATGTTCCCCGCGCGGATTGGTCCAGCGGGAGCAGATGTTGCCCGGTTGCTAGGAGCGTTGCTAGGAGCGCTGCTAGGAGACGGTGACGCTCTCTCCATCACTGGCGCGACTCGAGGCCGCGGGGAGGGAGGGAGGGAAGGAGAGAGGGAGGGAGGGAGGAGGAAGACGGGAGGAGGGAGGAGCAGGTCCCGCCACCGGGATGCTCCGCGCCGGGCCGTGCCGTGCCGGGCTGCGGGATGAACCGGAGGACGGAGCAGGTGCCGCGGCTCAGAGCTGGACAGGCGGTGAGGAGCTGCCTGGGGCTCACGGCAGGGGATGGGGATGTGAAACCCCAGAACCGGGAGGGGGGAGCAGCCCGGGGAAGGGGCGGGCAAGGGGGACCATAAAACCTCCCGTCAGGGCGGGCTGAAGGATGCGCGGAGCGGGCCGGCAGCCGCCGAGGTGCCGAGTGCTCGTTGCGGCATTGAGAGAGGGCAAGAGCTCTGCTCGCTTCAGGGCAGGATTGAGAGAAACACAACCCAGTGCCTGGAAGGGATGGAGGGAGAGGAGTCCAATTCGGTCCTGCTGGCAGAGAGCCGAGCTCTTCTGCTCTCTCGCTGGGTCAGATTCCTCTTCCCTCCCAATTTATGGTTCTCCCTTTTTCCTCCATGCCCATCATCAAATCCTGACCAGCTTTTTCCCCTGAGCTTTTGGGATGTTCCACCACGGTGCCCTGGGTCCCACCCCAGCACTTACACCCATGATCCCGTGGGCAGAAATTGGATTGCTGTAGGAAAAAAAACTGCACAGCAAAGCAACGCAGACCTCCTCCCAAATAAAACAGCAGGTCACTGTGGGGTGGGACAACTCCTGCATCTCAGCCAGGCAGTGGGATTTTACTGCTGAGCACCCTCCTTAGGGCAATGGGTGGGATACCAGGGTCAGCCTACCCTCATAACTGAGGGTCCAGCCAGAAAGGCCCAGAAAAAGTTTAAAAGGAGCCAATAAAATCTTACCTCTGTAATACACTGTGTAGAAAGAGAGGAAATCCCTTTCCCTGAAAGCCTAACTCTGCATGTAAATACTGGCAGATAAAAAGGTAAAAAAAAGTATTTTTTAAAAAAACACACCAGCTACGTGTAAGGACCTTCCCTGAAAGAAGGGGGTCACTCCCAGAGTGAAAAGGAGTTGTACAAGATGAGCTTTTCTGGACAGCCAGGTTGGTGCCAAAGGCTGCACTGTGGTTACCGGTACAACACTGGCTTAGACCAGCCCCAGCACTAAGCCTGGGCTTTGATCAGGACTTTTCTCCAAGAAGAAACATCTCTAGACAATAAATTTTCTTCTGCACCTGCCAGCTGTGTCCATTTCCTCACAACTACCATGAATGACACTGCTGCTCCTGACAGAGTCACGTTCATGCCATAGCCTCCCCATCCAAGCAGTGACTCAGTCCAGCCCATGGAATCTCAGAATGGTTTGGGTTGGAAGGCACATAAAGATCATCTTGTTCCAACCCCCTGCCATGGGCAGGGACACTTCCTACTACACCATGGTGCACAAAGCTCCATCCAGCCTCACCTTGAACACTTCCGAAACAACTTCTCTGGGCAATCTACTGCCATCTCCCATCCTGCTACCAAAGGTGACTCAAAGGCTCAGACGGTGCCAAAAACAAGGCACCGTACTATGGGAACATATTCATTTTGGCAGCATTTGAAGCTCCTGGGCAATTCCCTGTTCCCCTGTGATCTGTAAGATGTCTAATGCATATTCTATCTGCTCATGTCACTGCTGGTAGGATACAGGGAGGGAGGGAGTTCCCCTCCCTCTGGTTGCTCCCTAAAGGTCCTGCAGAGGATTTTGCAGCAGGCTTTGTCCTCCTCCCTCTTAGACAGTGGGAATGGAGGCACACTGCATTTGGGATTCACCTGGATCAGTATCTCACCCAAATTTTAACAAACTGGGTCTTGGCAAGCCTGAGACCCAGGTAGCACATGCCAATGCAGCAGTCTCAGAACAGTTACTGCCTTGACTTGGAGCACCTGGCTGCGTTTGGTACTCAGTGTGCACAAACGTGCACACACAGCTCCCCTGGTCTTTGCAGCTTGAGGAAAGATCACTCAGGGCCACATATTTACTTCAAATTATCTCTGAAGCTCTGCCTCTTTTATTGAGAAGTCAAATGAAACTCCAACTAATTTCAAATTTGAATTTTCCAGGACAATAGGAAGGCACTGGAATTTAATTGATTTTGATTACCTGCCTTATTGTTATGCTGCCAGTAGCAGTAGTTCAGGTTGGTGTAATTTTAAATTTACTGTGAGATGAATCTGACATTTCTCTACTGCTGAATCGAGGACTTGAGCGATTCTTCAGCTCTTCACAAAGACGTGGTAATTAATTCAGTAATATCACTTCTGTAAGCAGAGATAGAAAAGGAAGACACAGAAGCACCTACTCCGTGCCTGAGAGCTGAATGAACGGCAGCATCACTTACTCCAATCTTTGTGAAATTTACTGCATTTTTTTTAACCTTCAACACAATTTCTACTGCAAAAACACATCTTCCCGTCTCCTGTCAGCACACAAGCAGGACTTATTAGCAGGCAATAAGTTACAGTCAAAAGGTCAGCTATGTTTCCTCAGCTGGGTCCAAGAAGCATTTCCATCCCCTGATCAGCCCTGAGGAAATTCTTCCACAATCCAAGTGTGGCTGCTTTTCTTTGCCCACTTTCCAAGGGGGCAGAGAGTGCAGGGAAGCAGATGTAAAGCATAAACCAGCACTGTTCTGCTGGCTGAAAGGGACCTCCATCAGGAAGAACAGAAGATGCTCCATCTCACCCCATACCATCCCCCTACTCCTGCCATGGAAGCATGAGAAATCACCTCCCCTCCTCATCTGAAGAGGAGATTTCCCCTCTGCCAGGGATGCCTGGCCAGGAGTCAGTGCCCAGCTCACTCACACAGTGTTTTAATGCAGCGGAAATTAAACAGACCCATGAACTGGGACCAAAGTCTCTATTGACAGGGATATTATTTGAGAAGATAAGATTTTAAATGTGTGCTGCACAAGAAAAAACCTGGACAGGCAGACAATAGAAGAGCAGCTTTTTTCTTTTATTTTAGTCTTCCCAAAGCAGGATTGCCTGACATATTCAGTGCTATAACAAATACATGTTTTTAAATGGTTCAGAGCAAGTGGGAACATAAAACCCCAGAACATTAGCATTTACTTTAACTGTCTCACAGAATTAGAAAACAAAAAATCAGTTCCTTCATTTCAAAGCAGTTACGTCTCCTCAAGTCAGGTGTTAAAGAAAAATGAATTAAATTAATGTGCCCTTTTGAATTCAAGCACCAAACATCCAAAGGATATGTGTATAAAAGCACCAGCCCTCCCAGACAGCATATACCTACACAGGTGCTGCATTTCTAAACACAGCATGCAGAAGGTGTTTTCAAAAGATAAAATGTACCCCAAATGTTCAGCATTTGTACCTGAGAAGTTTCAGATGTGAGGAGCTGCATCCTGGGCCAGGTTTTATCCTTGGCCTGGCCCGCTCAGCTGCCTCCAGCAGACACAGACCCTCAAAAGCTTTCCCAGCCATTGGCTTGTCACAGCAAATGAAGATGAGTAGCTCCAGTTTCTGGACCCTGTTCATGCCTCCCAATGGTTGGCCAGCCTCAGAGGGACCAGATGCCTTGGGAGGCTAATCCTGTCTCCATCTAAAATGCAGCTTTTGCATTTCATTTTAAAAGACCAGCTCTTTCTCTTTCTGCTCTTTCTGTACTAGAATGCTATTTTTCTCCTCTGCCTTCCGATTCATTGTACAAGAAAATTTGTTGTTATTTTAATTATTTTTTTCTTTTACCTTTTTACATTTGAGAAAAACTTTAAAAAACCTTCTGAAACAAGCTGGGGAAGAGCAGAAAAAATGAAGTTCATTTTCCTACATATTTGTGCTCTTTACCCCCCAACACCTTCCCCACCACCCCCAACCAAATTCCACCAAATTCCCCATGGACACACCCAGCTCAACCAGAGGCAGCAGATGCTGGAGTTGTCACAACGGACCAGCTCACCGACCCTTGGCCATCAAACCCACTTCTTTCTGCTTCTCTGGAAATGATCCTCTGCCAGCTGACAAAATTTGTAGAAGCATAACTGTCTTTGAGAGAGTTACCCCGCTCTCAAATGTGATTGAAATTGGCCAACCTGTTAAGAAGTGATGGTGGTGGAAGAGAGACTGGCGAGGAGACAGATGGCAGACAGCTCAGCTTTAGCCTCCACTGAGCTGATTGAGAAGTGGGAATGCTTTCACCCTCTCGTGAAAAATGATATCACTCTTTTGCTGAAATTCAAAACTTAGTTTCCTGACATTAAAAATGTGACTTTTCCAAGTGGTCAAAATTAGGATGAAAAAAAAAAAAAAAAGGATGTCTTGACAAAACAGCACTTGGTGCTTTGCCAAGGGGTGAAGTCATTCTAAAGAATTAAAATGCAGCTGGAGGAAGGACAGGATAATCAGAACAATAAAACATAACGCAGCCGGGAGCCCGGCGGGGCCCACACGTGCTCGTGCTGAGCAGTGGGGTCCCAGCAGGAGCAGCAAGTGGAGCGCTGAGCCCTTGCACTTGCGTGGTGGTGTTGTACACCAAGCACACAGAAAACCTAAGTTTCTACTATTGAATTTACGGGCAGCCTCATTTAGGCCAAGCTGACCCAGTGCTGGCACCAAGACCCGTGGCCCAGTCTCCTCTCCCTGAGCTCAGTGCCAGCAGCTTCACCGTGGTGTGTGCTGAGCTCGCACAGGGACACAGGCAAGGCTGCCTGCAGGAACAAAACCAACCCTGTGCTGGTCAGCCCTGAACTGGGAATCAGCCTGGGAAAACCCACCTGAGGCTGAGGACTCTCCCACAAGGACAGGGTGAGGCTGCAGGAACAGCAACACAAGCGTGGCATCCCCAGCAGTGCCCAGGTGCTGCAGAGCCATCCCCAGCACCCCTGGGCGCTGGGGTTACGTGGGAGGAGTAGGATGAGCTGGTGGGAGAATTGAGGCTGGTTGATTGGGCAGGGAGAATTTTAAGTGGTTTTCAGAAAATGCGTGGGGTGAAGCAGTGTTAGGATAACCAAGGCAGGAAAGCACCGTCCTGGTACCGGCCCAGACCGTGCCACCACCCCAGCAGCAGCGCCCACCTGAGCTCCCAAACCCCTGAGCAACTTGCAGACAGTGCCTGGTTCTGTAGATCCCCCTCTGTGCTTAGAGGAGCTGCTGGGGAACTGCTGCAACCCAGAGCAAACCCCAGCCCACCCTGCAGCCCCTGCCAGCCCTCTCAGATGAGCCTGGACACCCACAAACATCAGTCCTTAGCAAAACACCTATTTCACCCCCAGTTTGCACCAAGGAGGGTGAATTTTCTCAAACTTCCTTGTTTCTCTCTGAGCCTCCCAGCATATCGCATTTCTTCACTGTCTAAAGATGAAGGGCCCTGGGCTGGGTTTTCTGTGTCCTCAGACATGTCTTATATCAACTGCCTTTGCTGAGGTTTCCAGGCACTGAAGCTACCAACTATTGCCAGAAAAAGAAACTCTATTTCAGGGCTGGTCCTGGAAAGCCAACCCTGTGGGTGCCAGCAGGGCTGCAGAAATCGTGGTTTCTCATGTCTCCCTCAAATATGGCACTGCTATTCTGAGAGGAACAAACTAACCCCAGTTCAAAGCCACCAATCTGGGAATTTTTTTAGCTTCTATCTTTCTCCATCTTCATGTGGGCAGGGATTACAACTGCAACCTGCCAGAAGTAAACCACTCACAAATACATCATGACCAAAGGTAGATGCAAACAAAAGTAACCACCAGATACAGACATACCCCTTCTTGGCCCAATTTCACCTCTCCAGCTCATCATTTGAGCTCTTACCTTTGTTTCCACCACATGGCCACCCCAGCTTCTGTGGGGGCATCCCTCTGTGTCCCACGCACATGGCCAGGATGTCAGCAAGGCTGGTACCTACACACAGCAGGGACATTGGTGACACCGAATCCGTGGGCCCTGGTGCAGGTACCAACACATCATTGGTGTGTAGGAGAAATGCTGAGTCCAGGGTGCCACCACAGAGGGGGCTGGAGGGGCTTCTCCCCCAAATCCTGCCAGGGCTGGATGAGACAGTGGGGAACAGCAGATGTCACAGGCATAGCCAGCACTCTCCCTTCCCCACGCAGAGCTGGCTGAAAGGCTGGATGCAGGGGGAAGCAGGGACATGGTGGGACATGGGAATCTCTTCAGCCCCCAAAACCCCCCAGGCTGCTGCCACAGGGCCCCTGTGTCAGTGTGGATGGACAGGGGCACCAAGTGCAGGGCAGATATTTCCCATTCCTCCCAGCCCTGCATTATGCACCAGGCACCTGCATCCCTGCTCTGAACAAAACACGTCCCCCTCTCCTGGATACATATTCACTCCGTTCTGCCACAGCCAGAACAAAAAGGAAGATACGTTGGGTTTGCATGCCTACATGAGCCATCTGCTTCTATTTTATTGATAAAAACCTGTAACAGCAGCATTCTCCATAACAAAATAAGACTGTTTCTAAGGTGTGGACAGTTGTGTGTGTGCAGGGGTAGTTTCAGCCCAGAATTCTGCAGAAGCTGGGTTTAATGCTGATTTTTTTTTCCAGTCAGATGTCATCAGACATTAGTATTCCTAACGCAGCATATAATTAGCAAGAGGCAATATATTGTATGATCATGCACGTTAGCACTTAAGTAGAATAAAAATGTTTCATTGTCAATGACATGAAAAGCTAAGAATAAACCCATACCAGTCTTCCAGCTGAATATCCAAACATCTTTTCCTTGTATTTTTCATCTTTTTGTCACAGTTTTGCACTTCAGATACCTCTTTCAGTCACGTACCCAGCAAGTGAAACAGCGCTCACACCATCCCAGTGGCCTCTCACTGGCCAATACCAACAATTTGTTAACTAGATTCAAGGTACAGTTTTTAATGCAAATCTTTGAACTTCACTAAAGTGAATAGGACACATGAATTTGTTTCTTACAACCTTCACAGTATGAACAGTTCTCCCTTTATAGATTTATTTATCATAAAAATAATTCAACAATAAATAGCAAGCTCTAGAAGCCTTGCTTTTGCACCAACAGAAGTTACGGACCTGGCATTTTCTTCATTTGTCTGTACTGTTATTTTTTAAAGTAAACAATTTATAGATAAATTTTGTACTTGCCCAGAGAATTTGTGGTTGCTCATCCCTGGAAGTGTTCAAGGCCAGGTTGAATGGGGCTCTGAGCAACCTGGTCTAGTGGGAGGTTGCACATGGCAGGGGGTTGGAGTGAGATGGTCTTTAAGGTCCCTTCCAACCCAAACCATTCTGTGATTCTGTGATCTCAGGCTGGGAAAGGGGAGCTGAGATCTCCATTGCTCCTGGTGCTCCCTCAGCCACGGGGCTGAATCACTTCAAACACCAGCCAGCTCTCTCTGCTGCGGAGATGGCAGCAGAGAAAGGAGAAAGATTAAAGGCAGATTATTCTACTAAACACCAGGAGGGAGGCGTAGTAGGAGCCTTACAGCACTGTCCCGTGGCAACAAACCCCAGGAGCGATGTCTGTCCACCCACAAAGCTCCTGAGGGGAACAACTCCCACGTCATGGAGCGCAAGGAGGAAACATGACAAGGACACACCTCGGTGTCTACAGTGTCCAGCTGTGCCCGCAACAGGGAGACAACAAAACCCTGCCAGAGATGGTATATTGTTCCAATATAGAAGGAAGTCAATACACACTAAAAATAATTTATTACATACCGTATATTTAAATCAAGAGTCAAATATACATCGAGATGTGCTTCATGCAAATGCCCCGCGGCACTGTGCCATAAAAAACATTTTTATATATACACACACATATAAATGTCACGCAGTATTTAAATGCTAAGTCTACCAAATGATTACTTCATTTACTCTTCTTGACAAACAAAACTCTCTGCTGGGAAAAAGTCAATGAAGTTACAGCTGAGAATACAGCCCAGCAGGACACAAACCATGGCAATGCCAGCAGAGGAGAGATGTGGTACCAGTTTAATTGGAAAACTTGTGCTTGAGGTGCCACGTAGTGACAGCAAGAGATCAGAGGACAAGTTTTATCTTGAGCACCATGAACATAAAATATTGCTACCAGGCACTGACCTGCCTTGGACCAGACCTCTGTAGATATCAGTGAGAGGATGGGAGATGCGGTGATGGAGACAGCGTGAAGGAAAAGCACGCGGAGAGTGTTAACGAGACACAACAGGGATGAGGAAAGCTGACAAAATCATGTGATTTTTTCCTAGTTGCTAATGAAGAGAGAAATTTGCAATGTTACCCTAAGCTTGAGAAAGGAAGGGAAAGGGAAGTATTTGGCACAATGAAGTGCCTTCCCTGGAGGTCACAGCTAATTAACGGTGGTGGGGACAGGAAGAATCCTGCTTTTGTGTGAACCCTGAATCCTTGTTCCTCACCCATGGCCAATATCAGCTTTTTGTCCCTTATTTCTCAGTAAGATCAGCCCACACTGGGAATGACACTACAGGGGACAAACACCTCCGGAGTATTTGGTGTCTATTTGATGTCTCCCACTACAACCAGAGGAAATACAAAAGCCAGGAGGAAACATCCTCAGCTCCTCGCACCTGCAGCTGCCCAAGCAGCTGTGATTTCTGTTAAAGCAAAAAAATGTGCTTTCCAATTTCCTCGGGAGATGAGCAAGTCAGGTCTGAATGGATTTTCACAGCTCCCATCTGGCTTTTGTGTTTCTTCCCCAACTTTTTCCAACCCCAGCTGCCTAATGCTCACTCAACCCAGCGACCATACAGGTTTTTGGTGTGTGAGATCACACAGACTATCACAGCTTACCTGCATCACTGCCAAGCAGCAATCTTCCTTCTGCTCCATCAGTGGTACCGCAGAGGATTCAGGGTTTTATGCTCCTGTGATGAGCAATATCCAAATCCTATGCAGGTTCCCAAATTAGGATCAAAAGAAGTCCCATCACTGGAATTTTGTCTGCCTTCTGCATGAATTAGGTTTTCCCTGCTCTGGGTGTAATGGCCTGTCTAGTGACAGAGCTTTGCTCAGGTTGTTCAGCTCTGCAGAGAGATCTCAAAATTCATCCTCCCAAGACAAGCTCTGGAGCAGAGTGGAGGGGAAAAATCTCCCCTTCAGCCTTCTGTTTTGGGGGAGCAGCACAGGCAGAGCCCAGCCCAGAGCTCTCCTCTTACCCCTTCACTTGTAGAGAGGGTTAGTGTGGAGAGGAGAGGGATTGTAATGCCGAAAGAGATGAATGGTATCTACCAAGTTTTTTATTCAGGCTACAGTATTGACCTATATCTGCTTTACAAAGGTGAAAAAACATGGATAGCTGTGTGGGTTGAGCAGGAGCATCTTCCTGCTGCCAGCTGGCAAACAGCTTGGGGATTACAGCATGAGGATTAATAGCCTTTGTCATTTGTAAGTGCAGATGCTAACCTTACTCATATGACAGACTGATCTTCTTTGGATTCTGTGCCTGTTTGCTGTTCCAGAAAGATGACCTTGGGCTGCTGTGAGAGACAAAATATTTACACATTCATTTCTTAGGGCCCACAGCGTAGGCTGCAGGAAGGCACAAGCTCATTCTGCACTGAAAAAAAGCTGTATGCCTTCAGCAGATCTGGAGCTCAGGAGTCATGCAGAGAAACTGGGTTTCAGCTCAGGCTTGATGCCACTGCAGCCTGGCTGTGCTGCTTTCTGGAGTAGGGAGTGAGCAAATTCCCAGCTCTACAGCAGCACGAGCACACCAAGAGCCTTCCCCTCCTGCCTCTCTCCCCCGCCACCACCTTCCCACCACTGCTTGGGGTTTTCATTTCTTGCATGACAGCTTGTTAAATCCTCACCAGATCCCAAATAAACACCCAAACCAGCTCTGTGGAATTATCTTGGATGCCTTTCCAAGCTTTAGGATCTGTCAGCTTCTGGCTGCTTGTATCACAGAAGCAGATGAGCTCAGAGCCAGCACAGCTTCCTGGGATATGGGAACGTATTTGTTGGGGTATCACATGCTGAAGGGAAAAACCTGCCTCATTCAAAGTGTGAGCTTTTCTACAAACCCTGGCTGCTTTGTTTTTTCCCCTCAAACCATAGCTGCAAACATCACACTTAGCACATTTTAAATGGAAAGCGGATGTTCCTGCATACTAATTCCTGCAGGCTCTGTTGTCCTTTTGCAGAACACAATGCCCATGAGAAAAAGAAGAAAGCAAATACAGAACCGGTTGTTCCTTTTGCCATTGACTTGGTCCACACCGAGGTGAATGAGTGTCACTACTCTGTAAATATTGAAGTGTCACAGCCCAACCAACAAACTTCAAACTCCACAAGTGGACAAGAGAGCAGGCAGGCAAGGTCTTGATCAGGAGCATCACAACTTTAAGATGACCCCTCTGGGAGGGGATGATATGATGGAGGAGGCCATATTCTTTGCTCAGCCTTTCAGTCCACCTCTCATGCTGAAGGGCAGAAGGCAGCTGAGAGGCAGAGAGATGAAGAGCTGTGATCACACAGATTAGAGATGATGATAAATATGGGAGCGGAAAGCAAGCTCTGCAGGCACGCCAGCTCCAAGGTCACTGCCAGCTCCAGCTGAAGGGGAAAATGAACTGCCACCAGAGGAAACGCCTGCTCCTCTGCCAAGCTGCCACCTTCAGCTTTATGCTGGGAAAATGATCAATAGCAGCTGGCAGCCTTTGGATCTGTGCATCCAGGAACATCTAACGACATCCATGACTGAAGATCAGTCGGCTATGTAAAGCACCAAATAACTCCTCGGGATCTGCAGCTGCTAAAAATACACCCAAGCATTGTCCACGTACCCCAGGAGCTGCACAACCCACATTGCCCCTGAAGGGAAAGGCGACAAGGCAGAGCAACAGGAACGAGCAGGCCACAGCAGGGTCCAGCTAATTAAAGACAGCGGTGAAAAGGGAACCCAGACAAATCAAAGGACGTGGAAGATCATCCAGATAAAGCCTTTGCAAATGGGCACTGCAGCGAGCGATCGCTGCAGCTCAGTGGGCTAAAAGAGGAACTCATTTCTGTGGGCATCAGTTGAAGATCACCGTTATTACGGGGAATATAAACACGGTGAGATCACTCTGTTCTGTTGTCGATAAACAGGAAAAAAGAAAAAATAAAATAGCAGCAGAGAGCTTGGCAGGACAGGGGCATGCTGGCTGGGGAGAGAACAAGGAAAGAACAGACTGCAACCAGCTGAACAATGCTGTTCAAGATACAGAGATGTATCCAGGGCACTTGCCCATAGTACTCTGGGCCTATGCCAGTGCAGTTAATTCCTTTCCACACAATGGTTTTGTGGGTTTTCAGGCTTTTTTTTTTTTAAGAGAATAAAATTCAAATAAACTATAAAGGGATTACAAACAGTGGTGTCAAAAGGGAATGAATTATCTTAGAAAACAGGCATGCATTAGGAAACATCCATAATCTAGACCTGCAAGTGCCCAAGCATCCCAGAACCAGGTTATCCATTCCTATCCTGCTTCCTGAAATCCCCAGGGCCCTCCCACAGCTCCTCTCCCCACTTGGGACCCCACGGAAGCAGAGAGCATCAGCATCCCCACGGAGAGGCCAGTGGAGCACAGGGCCTCCCAGCCACCTGCGAGTCCACTGAGAGTCAAGATTCCCAAGGAAAGGAAAACTTCCTGGAAATTCAGTCTTGCCAACTGCTTCCAAAGGAAGCAAGGGGTTAAAGCAGTGACTGAAAGGGCAGTGGTGTTTACATAAGAAAGACCAAGAGCACAAGCCCAGCCTGTATCAATATTAGCAATGACTAATTCAATCTGTCAATGGGAAGAATTACAGGAGCTTTGGAATATGTCAGAGCTGCTGCAAAACCTTCATTTCACAGACAGTCAATAATGGAAGGAAAAATAAACCACAAAAGCAACAACAACCCCAAAATATAGCTAGCAAGCATGAGCACCCCCAGCACCTTGTTCACCCCAAATTCCTAAATTTCTCCATTGCTTTAGTAGGAACATAAAGAAGCCCACAAATGCACTTCTCAAGGCATGGATGTGCCAACAGTTTTGGCAGTAGCTCCAAAAACCCAATGGTCTCCCTTCCACACCGCTTGCCTCCTCTCTCTAAAATTTTCTGGTAAAATATAAGGGTAAAACGCTGCAGGAAGGATGCAGCAACCTGCTTCCCTTGGACAGCAAAGTTTTAACACGTGCTTAGATATTAACTTACCCTAAGTAAGCTGTTTTCACTTGCTTTCCTCTGACTCCAAATACTCTACACTGAAATTATATATTAAAATTCAATTCCCTTAATGCCATATCTTCAGAAAAAGATCTTAATGTGAAAACAGCATGGAAGTCCAAACCCAGGGTACTTCATTGTTTTTTAAAATTATCTTTTTCATTAGTTTTTTTTTCATCATGCTGTTATAAATCTGGGTTATCTCCAGTTCACTGCTGAAACATATTATCAACATAGACTTTTCCCTTAGCTATAATGAAGCATAAGCAAGACTTTGCAGGTTCAAGAAGTTCTGAAGAGAATCTCAGTAAGTTTATTACACACACACATATTCCAGGTAATAAAATCAGTTATAAACACTTGCATATACATTTTATGCAGTTCAGGAAAAAAAAGGTGGAGAGATTGGAAAACAACTGGAATCAGCAAACACACCTTTTTGAATTGGGCTGTTTCCTCTACTTTTTTATTTTTCCCAGGAGAAAAGTGTATGATAAATAAAATTCTCTTCTGCTGGTTACCACTCAGATGTTCACTTTTTCTTGCATGGGTGATACAGCAGCTTTAGCAGTGAAGTCAAGAATGTATTTGTTGGATGAGCTGCATTTGGGTTACACCCAGCTTTGCATTACAAAGCCCCAGTAGTGCAAAGCAGTCATGCCAGCTTATCTAGACGTTGGAGGAGAACCCTCCTGCATAGGATATCCACCAGTCTCCCTGGAAAAATGATGCTCAGACAGGTGATAAGAAGATACAAAAGCATGGTCTGTAGAATAACTTGTATCACCTGTACCAGAAGTGCTTCTCCGTGCAGACTATTCTGTCTGCCTCCTGAGGACAGACAGAGCCTCTGTGTGACACCAAGTGATAACCTGTGAGTGTCACAGCACTGCCCTCAGGGCCTGTCTAGCCTGGATGTGACGAAAACCAGCACCAAGGACCAATTTTGGTCAAACAGCCAGTGCCAAAATTTGCATTAGTTAGATTTGCACAGCACCGTTGAAGCGGAGGAAGTGGCTGTGGTGCAGGAGGAGGCAGAATTTGGTGCCAGGCCTCAGTAAATGGCAAGAACAAACCATGGAGTGAATCACTACAGACAAACCTCTTCAGCAAAATATTGCCTGTGTCTTGCTGTCATCAGCAGGAATGGAGAAAAGACAGTCCCCTCCTAGAGAATGGGAGATTGGGCAGCTGATAGCATTTGGAGATCTCAGCACCTCACTGCCTGCATTCCACTGAGGATGAACATCCTCCTCTGTGTCACACACAGCACTGCAACAACAACCACTCAGCCAAGCAGCAGACTGAGACACATCCTCTATCCATCATCTCCGTGACTTCAGCTTAGAGAGACTGGAAAAGAGATTAAAATGGAAAAGGACAATGTAGTCTGAAAAGTAACCACATGATAGTGTCATCACCTCATCCAGCAAGGCTGCTCCTTGCATTGCTTTTGCTTGGAGGCAGGAAGCACAATCCTTTTCTCCAGTGCTAGTTCAGCAGTCAGCAGCCCCTCTGGGAGGGGCACCTGGATCCTATTCCTGGCCTGCAAGAGAGCTCCTTCCCAAAGTTAGGTGACATGGTCTGGCATTCTCTACTGCTCAGCATGCCAAAACGAGTCCCCTTCCATATCCCAAGAAGATATTACAGGATACCACAGGAGATTTGAAAAAGAGCCCTCAGCAAACTGGGTAGTGCTTTGCTGAATCCCAGAGAAACCACGGATCTGAAGCCCTCCCCTGTAATGTTCACACAAGTGCTTTTCTGAATGAACCTCACTTCAAAAAATCATATTAACACATGGGCAAAACGATGCAGAAAGGAGTGATTCAGGCACAAAGGTGGATGTGCAGTTTGTTCTGGTCTTTTTTTGGTATTTGTGATGACAGACGCCATAACTTCAAGTAAACATCTAAACATGCATTGTATAATGCAATATAAAACTGATGCTAGTTATCTCTTGTGCAAACCTATGGTAATGCAGGCTAACAAGTGCACAGGGTGCCTAAATAAAAATACCAGTAGTATTTAGTCCTTATATCAATTGTTAGTACAGGAGAACAGTAGTAATGTCTAGGCACTTAAAAGTTGACAGAGAATTCAAGAGTGCTTTCTCATGCTGCCTGAAAAATATATCATCCAGTCTACAGTAGTATCAAATGCTTATTTCTAGGACTTAGAAACACGATAATAAAAGGGAGAGGATGTGATATGCATGCAGGTTAGCTTTTCCGTGAGCTATCTGCGTGGCAAGAATATTTGCAAACTTCATTAATATAAATAAGGGGAGAGAGGGAAAAGAGAGTTTACCCCAGAAGAAAACAGCATCACCTCAAAATCAGTCTGTGATGATTAAGCCTATGACAAAATGAGCAAGACAATGACCAAGGAAAGGATTTTGCAGGTATTCCCACTGCTTCTCACTAGGGTTAATTATCTGGATGTAGAAAATGCAGGGCAAGCTGGAAAGGCAAGAACTAAACATGCTTCCCAGGCCTTGCCACCTGTGATACCCATGGCTGCTGACACTGAGCAGGCAGGTTAAAGCTGTGTGCCCTGCCAGAGCTGTTTTCTGCTGGCAGAGAACAAGGGGAGACAGCCCTTTGTCCCAGGAGCTGCAGGCTGCCCTGGTCACCTCTAGGACTCCAGCAGCGTGTGCCACCTGCAGACCTGCGTCCCCTGCAACTCCTTCATCTCCTGCCAGTGGCTCTGCTCCTCCTCCCCGCTGCTGTTCCGGCCCATGGAGATCCAGCCGATCATCTCCTTGCGCTTCATGCTGCGCCTGTTGTAGATGGAGATCAGCAGGGTGACGTCGGAGAGCTGGAAGAGGGCGACCTGGAAGATGAAAGTTTCCTTGTAGACAGGGTTGGGCTGTCCCCGGCGGATGGAGGTCTTGCAGCGAGACATCTCCTGACCCACGGAGTTGCGCAGGCAGAGCTTTCCGTAGGTGTCTAAGACAAAAAAGAGGAAATGACATGTTTGGTGCAGGTGACAGACTAAATGAAAGCCCCAGGCAGGCAAAAAACACCCCAAAAACTGTCCAGGTAGAGCAGCTCAGCCTGCAGTGAATAACAGATGAGGATTGCGCTCCTTGGTAAAATCCATGGAATGAGAGGCAGAAGATGAAAGCACCTCTCAGATTTTCTCGTATTCAGCTGGGGAGAAAAGAAAACTGATGCATGTTTCAGCTCCACTCTCTTGGAAAGAACAGGATGTCTGGTATCCAGTCCTAGCAAACCCATCTAAGACTAACCAAAACTATGAGTATCTCCACATCAAACGGTGTCTTCACCTTCCCTTCCTCTCCCTCACAATCAAGCTTCACTGGGGCTGTCTTACCCAGGCTTCCCTTGGCTGCCCTTGCCTCTGCACCACTCTCTATGATCTATTGTTTGAGATACCAAAAAAAAAAAAAGGTCTTGAAAAGGAGGGAAAAGAAACTTGCATACACAGTGAAATTATGTGATCTCCCATGACAGTTTCATGGTTTTTCCAAATTCTCATATTACTTTTTTGCTGAACTCAAGGTCAATTTTATTTACAATTTAAGTCCATACAAGGAGTAAACATGCTTAGCAAATACAAGGAAGGGAGGGTCCAATTTAGTGTTCCTGTAAATCTACTGTTTAAATCCCTGCTGCCCCCTGTATTAATCAGTTCTCCTCTGCTCTGTGGTTGCTAATAGCGTGGTGTCAGAGCTCGGAACACTCCACAGACCCAGCTCAGTGTAAGTTTTCACCTTGCTCTGCACGTGGCAGTGACAGATTGCTTGGCTAGACAAGTCCTCTGCTAACCCCTTCGTAATCTGTGCCTGGGTTCCTGCAAGTGAGTATTATTTCAGAGTGTGCTGAAGATAAATAACAAGCCTCCATCCCTTGTCTGCAGCATTTCTATCCTCTTCTGTTCCAGTTTGATGTGCTATTTTACGCACTTATCTACTGAGCAACACAAGGTGTGAAATTACACTTCAGGTGTGAAAACACTTCCATGTCTCCAAAGCAGGGCTTCCCGCTCCTCTCAAACTGTTCCACTGAAAAAGCTGTCAGGAGGCTGACAATCAAGGAGCAAATTGTGAGCCTGCACAGCTGTACAGCTATCAAGTTACTGCGGGGAAAGTTCAGCCCAGTCATTAGCTGGGGGTGCCAGCTTGGCTCCCAGCGTAGCACTGGGGATGAAGAGGATCTTGCCAGCAAAGACCTGCTTGTTACATGGAAAAGCAAAGCTTTGATTCAATTTCCTGATTGTACCTGGCAAGGAAAAAAAAAATGCTTTATTGAAAGGTGGACTAATTTCCACCTGAATATTCAGTGTTGCGGGAATGAAATCTGCAACAGCTTCAGACCCATCAGAAACACAAAGTCCAGCAGAGGACCCTCTCTTCCAGCTTGGCTCAATGTGAAACCAGACACAACTCCTACAGTATTTGTAGAGATGTCACTGTGCTTGGCACTGACACATCACAATGTGCACTGAAGCGTTCCTCATGTGTAAGTCCTGGCTGCTGATCTAGGCTGCAGGGAACTCCCTGGAAATAAAGATAAGTAGGGGGTTTATGCTTTTTTTTAATGTATTCATCCTTTTTTTTTTTTTCTGAGAAGGGGTTTTCGAAATATTGGAAGAACTCCGCCAGGCTGATTTTTAAATACAAACAATTAGTACAATTCTCCGTTTGAACTTCAAAATTTTTCTTTCTTTTCATAACCAACCCGGGATTACTTTCCTATGCTATTTTAGGGAAAGGTCCCCCACACATGGCTGCATCTCTTTTTCTAAGAAGACAGGGAAAGGACTGAGGTCTAGATTTCACTTTTAGTATACCTTGCTGTCATCCTTCCTTCTGACTTTCACCAGTAGTGGCAGCTCAGGTGGGATTCATCGCACCTCACTGCAGGCACATTCATCTGAACAGTCCCCAAAGGAGCCAACCAATTCATAATCAAAAAAACAGATGGCATAATTCAGCAGTGATCTAGCAGCCAGTGACACCATTACAGGTGATTTAGCAAGCGCCACAGCTAAAATGCCTCATAGGATACTGTTTCAGCATGTCCCAGGTAATTTTGCAGGCCGTGAATGGATGAGTTTCTTACAGTCATAAACTCCGGGATGTCACATCCCCAACTGAGGCCTCAACTTTTGCAAGTGAGGGGTAACAGAGCTGGCTTTGAGGAAAAATGAGCAGCACACCACCAATTACTTAAAGACAGAAAAGTTGGCGTTTTCTTTAATATACCTCAGATTTCTACATATTTCTGCACCAAGACCCTGTCTGTACAGTACCAAGGTGGGTGGGGATTCTGTGTGTATCATCTGGATCAGACTGGAAGGAGACTGTTCTCAAGGCAGAGCTAATACCAGGAGCCCTATTCACCCCCAGGAAAACACAGGCACAAAACCAGTGCAAGTGACAACTAAATCAGGCTGCTAATTCTCCTCAAATTTATTCTACTGGGTGTATTTTACCAGCCAAAAGAATCAAGCCTGCCTGAACAGAAATAAAAGAGTAGGTGTGGATCTTATATTTAGCATCTGAAATTTGCTTTGCAGAGTTTGTACATAGGAGGCTGAGCTGTTATTCTGCTTCACTAAACAAATTTTAAGATTGTAGTTTTCCCCTCCTGCATTGTGCTCTTTGCAAGATCTTTTTAGGTATCTCATCAGAAAACGCAGCTCTTCTTGTGGTGCAGTCTGGTCCTCTGGGATGGAAAGCTCTCCCCTCCTGTTGACTTTGCCAAAGAAAACCCATCCCCAGTTACACGGTGAAATTAGTGGAGCTACGGCAAGGATGAACTTGACAATTTACTGAGGAATGTATGTGTAAGAGCATCTATTCATTATGAAGGCAAACATTTTCCATCTAATTACATGCTCAGGTTCAGTAATGGCCTCATTACCATGGTGTCTCAGCACTCTGTGCTCTTCAGAGTGTTTACGTTTGTGCCGCCTCCATCAAGAACAAAAGGAAAAGGGAGATTAGGGCCGACATTCTTTAAAACGCCTAAGTGCTCACCTTCTATTTAGGCACCCATCTCACTGACACGAAGAAGAGTGAGACCTCTTAATATCTGGGAGTGTCTGAGACTGCAGCTTGCCCACGGTTACACAAAAGTCTGCGAAGATTCAAGAACAAAGTCTAATTTTGCCAATACCAATTTTAGCACCGCATCCACCAGGCTCTCCTTTCCATACAGGTTTTGGAACAGACGTTCTCTCTGCAGAGCATTTTTACTCTGAACTCATCTTGCCTCTCTGGTGTGGGTGGACTGGACAATGCTCACGTATACATAAAATATCAACACCTCTGCATTTAATACCAGAGTGAAAAGCACTAAATCAAGGAATACTGCAAGAAGTCAGACACATTTTCGGCTAGTGCTGCATCTTCTTACTCCAGTGGGCTGGGCAAACCTCTCCTCGTGCAGACTGCTCTGTCTCCAACGACACTGCCCCAACCATCAAACACCTCTCGAGAGCTCATCTGCAAAGGCAATCAGTTTTTCTGGGATTCTTCTAATGACCCATTTCTGTCATGATTCTTCTGAGGCAACTAACTGATAATGACAACTCAGGGGAATAATCAACTGTAATTTATGCGCTCCTGTTTTTGGAGCAGGGACCATAGCGTGTGTTCTGCTTTCACTTACACTAAGCACCACCATTATTAGTAAAGCTGACCCGTGAGCAAGAGCACTGCAAATACAAAAGCGTCCAACCCCCTGCTTGAATTTATGTTTAGAAAGGAAGTAAACAACCAAAGACTCCTGACCCCTCACGTCTGTGGACTGCAGGGTACCGCACAGCGCCGCGCGGACTTTCCCACCCGCGCTCCAGGCAAGCTAGCTCATTTCCAAAAGCAGGATAACCATGTCAGCATGCCGCAATCCAGACTAATAACAGCCGCAGAAGAAGAAAGCCTTGGGCCTGGAGCTTAATTTCCCCCAGCTGGCAAGCCCACACTCCCAGCCTACATAATAAACGGCAGCACTGCACGGCGAAGCAGCCCTAGAGCTCCACTCTGTGCTGCTCTGTACAGGCAGCTCAACGTGAGGTCTCAGTTTGAGGCCCAAAAGACCATTAGCCCTGGCTTTGCCTCCTCTTTCAACCAGCAGTGGGGCAGAGCACTGAACATTCACACTCTGAACTGGGCTCACTGCAGCTGGATCAGTAAAATAGCAGGGAGGAGAATTAGACCCAGGCTTTTGATATCAACCCCACATCAGGAAAGTCTGGATTAAGGCAGTTTATGGTCTACTCTGTAAATCATACAAGAGCTGATAGCTGCCTACTACGTTGCTGAGAAGCCAACTTTCCTTTCCCTCTTCCACCAAGCCTCTCCTTCTCAGGTTCCCTCTCCCGGGGCTGGCAGCTCTCTCCCAAGGGAGAGGCTGGGATCTGGCAACCTTCACAACATGTGAGTCAACAGAGAACAGACCAGCAGCGCCTTTAATTTAAAATGCAGCAGAAAGGAATGTGCTGCTCCCTGGAAGCACTGTTTGGCCCAAGGGGAGGGAATTGCCAGCAACAGTGACACGCAGGAGGGGCAAGAGATGGGGGCTCCCTGGAAGCAACTGCACGGGTCTCTCAGGAAGGAAAGCGCCTTCTGGAGCACCTTGGAGCACAGTTCCTCAGTGATCCTCCTCTGCTGCCTCACCACCCCGTAGCCACTCCATTTCACAGCACCAGCCCTCTCCTGGGACATGTGTCAGGCTGCAGAGCCAGCTCACCACCTGCCTGCACTCCCCAGCCCCGAGGAGGTGCAGCTTCAGCCCAGGCTGACACAGCTAAAGCAGAACACAGACACCTCTCCAGATGCACAGCGTGACTCTCCTCTAATAAGGGCATTTCTACTCTTTTCCACATTAACGCATTGCTGCCGCCTCAGAGAGGGGGTTGGAACTTTACCAGAGGAAGCAGCGATGCACAGCTGAGCAGATCAGGAAACATGGATGCACACCTTCGCAGCAACGGGAGCAGCAGGATGTAAGGATGCTTAAGCCTGGATTTTGTCACCTCCAGCAGCAGTGCCCACAGGCGTGGCTTGATTACACAGCCTGCCATCAGATCTCCTGCAAACACTGCTCAGTAGTGCCACTGCAGATCTGCACTAAACATTCAGCTCCAGCTGAAATTTGGAATTAGGTTTGTTCCACTCTGGTAGAAATGGCTGTTTTCTCCTGCTTGTTTTGGGAGCGGAAGAAAAATGTGGGGTTGTTTTCTTGTTCACAGCTGTGGGAGTGGGAGAGCATCACCATACATCCACTTCAAATGCAGTCCTTTGATTCAGAAAGGTCCTTGTTTTTATATGCAGCAACTGTATCATGGACTATGCTCTTCACAGACCTTTTAGAAACATAAAGCTATTGGAAACATTACTGGATAACCACACACTGTCCCTGGATGTCTAATTATTATGGAATATCCTCCGCAAAAATCTCACAGTCGCTCCTTGAAAATCCATGTTTCACTTGTTTTGATTGTGACACTTGTTCTCCTAAGTCTAATCAGTCCCAGGTCCCACATGTGGTGGGAAGAGCTGTACCCAGCCAGTCCATCCACCCAACAGTACCCAGTACCACACACAGCAGTAAATCTATAAAAATATGGCATGTGCAGGTTCTCTCACAAATACTCTCGAATCTCCAGCGATTTGTGACACAAGAACTTCCTCGGCCAGAGGCTTTGTATTTAACAATCCTCTGTGGAACCTTCTCTGTGAGTTTCTCCTGTGCTGCACAGAACTGAAGCAGGCTTCCAGCATCCATGACGTCCTGTAGTGAGGAATTCGACAGCGTAGGTGAGGAGCTGTCTCCTCTTCAGAACCCGCTCCCTTCTCGAATCCTTTTACCATCCTTTGGTTTTGTATAAGGAGAAGACAACGAGTGACTGTTGTCAATTCACTTTCTCAATGACACTTAGAGACCTCTGTGAATCCTCCCCCACCTCTCTTTGTTGTAGCATCGTAGGAGGTATGGTGTATTCAGCTACAGCTCACTGGAAGCTGTTTCTATTCCCCTGATTGTCTCCAACGCTCCTCACCACATCTTTTAAGTTCTGCCATGTTCTGTTTGAACAGAGGAAGACAGAACTGTACACGGTATTCATTACACCAGTGACTGGATATTTACAATCAAATATTAATTTTCCATGTTGTCCACCTTTAATTTGGGTGTTTTTCGCTACTATTGGTGACCCTTGAGTTGACATTTTCCTGCAGCTATTTACCGTAAGCCTAATATTTCCCTCCCAAGTGGCTCGGAGTCCATCCAGATCACATTTGAATTCCACCTGTGTCCCCATGCAATACCTTACACTCATCCACACTTCCTTCCACCTCACTGCCCAGCTGCTCATTACTGAGACATCCTCCTGGGGCTCCTTGCATCTGGCCTCATCTTTCCCACCCAGAACAAAGCTTCCTCAGCTGTTCTTATTGCAAGCTTATTCCAGCTATATTCAAGGATGGGCAACAAGAAGATGCAAAAGGAGAGGTGGTTTTCACGGACTGGCAAGCACTCAGCAGCAAGAAACTTCCCAGCACAGCTACTGCTCTGTTATCCAATGTCTGGAAGACTGAATCCACCCCAGCTTGCCCTGGCACAGATCCCTCTTCTCTACTGATGACGTGGGAACATGAATCACAAAGCTTTAGGAGATCAAGCAAGTTCTCTGTTCAGAGCAAGATATGCAGGTTAAAAGTTAATTTCTTTTATTCAGCTTCCTGGCCTGCTTTGAAGTAATTAAAGGAATTAACCTGTGCCTTAGTTCTCCAGGAATGTAACAGGGATAATAACTTTTCTTCCCTCAAAAATAAGCTGATAAAATAAAATCCACTAATGGCTTTCAAGCACTCTGATCCCAGAGCAACTAGGATCCTAATTTGAAGTTCCTAATTTTCCTATGGGAGCATTTTCTGTACTTGTTGGCATTGCTACCTGTGGCTCACATAGATGTTTGTTTTCAGACAAGTCTTTGCTTCAAGAATTTCTCCTGTTCTCCATAGAAATCCTGATAGCGTGTTCTCTCCCCTCCTGTCTTTTCCAGCATCAGTGCTATTGTATTTGTTTAATGGGGTTAATACGCTACTGCTATAATAATGATCATGCACGGATGCAATTATTATGTGGGATTAATTCTGCAGTTGCAGAAAAGCTTGGAGGACTTTTCTTAGGTGAGGGAATAACTTCACAATAGTTCTTCTCACAGTGCGTTACACGCAGACATAAACCCCAAAAGAAAAGCAGAAGGGAACAGAAGGAAGGCTGGATTAGAGGAGACAGAGCTGTACCCCACAGAGCAGCTGATGAAGGTTTAGCATCACATGGGCAGAGACATTTCTGTGTTTTGTGTTTATGCACTGACTAGCTCAAATGATTCCTGGTCCATCACTGTGATCCCAAGATACTACTTCCATGCACATAGTATGTAACTGGTTATAAATTTTTAAAGACATTTCTGCCAGTGGCGTAAGCTTCTCTTGTTACTTTTTTTTTTAAATAATAAACACCCTTTAAACGAACACACTGCATTTTGTTCTAAGAAGATACAAGACCACAGACCAAAATATGAACTCCTACAAAATGCTAGCACAGGGTAATGATTTTTACAAGGAGCAAGGAGAATGAGGTGCACAGCACAGAAGCCATTAGCACTAAAATACCAGCAGTGTCCACATCTGACAAAACTGTAGATGCTTTTCTGCATGATGCTTTTTGGCACACACAGATAATTTACGGTCTGATGCTGGAGCCACACTCTTGAGTGCTCTTAAGTGCTCTGAGTGATAATGGATCTATTTGTGTGATCAGGGATTGTAAGCTTAGGCCTATAACTGAGCATGTTCCCCAGAACAATACCTGGACACTTATCCTTGACCAGACTATTCTTAAGTCCCACATTTGTGACCTGAAGAGAAGATACTGCCTGCACAATTTAAGTTTCTGTAAGCTGCACAGCTGTTTTCTAACCCGTTTATTACCCACGTAAGCACCCATGACTTTGACATTTACCTTACTCAGTTTAAAGGTTTAAGTGAAGGAGAAAATGTGCCCAGGAAACACTGAGACATGCACCATCTCCCTTTTCTTCTCTAGAAAACCATCTGTTTCATCCTCTGCAGTCTTCAACACCTAAAGTTACCAATGCCCCAGTCCAGTTCCTTATCCTGCACACAGTGAAATCCCTGTGCAAGGATGCCAAGAAGGCAGCACGCATGCTGTGGGTCTGCGGGTGGGAGAGAACAGGGTCAAAGTGGGCAAAAAGCACAGCTGAAGGCTTTGCTGTTGTGCAAAACTCCTTTGTTATTCTCCAAAGCTGCAGCTGTCGGCTGCCGGGCTGTGACAGGAACACATGTGGGTCCTGTGTAGGGTCTGTGTATGCAGGGCTGGGAATGGAGATGGATTCTGCCCATTGGCTTCTCTCAGTCTTACCATAAATGGCTGCCCTGAATAGCAGTTTGGGCTCGGTATTTAAGTGTTCCACAGCGCTATTGTATCCGAAATTTCCATGATACTTTAAAGAAATCACTCCCTCTGAGCCTCGAACAACAGAACCTTAAATAGGACCTATTTAAGAAAACACAAGGGCTCTTTGCTCGCCCTCCAGAAAGAGGCACAGCAGTTTTAGCTTTCACCTTGTGAAGGACTTATTGAGCATCTCATTCAGCCAGCAGCATGTTTCAGACATAACGATCGGCCCTCACAGCACTCGTCTGCAGTGCCTGAGGGGTTATCAGTGAAATGCTACTCCAGCACCGAGACAAGGGCTGGTTTCCTTCCTTCTTTTTAATTTCTTTCAGTTCCTGCTTCACTGGGTTTCCTTTTTCTCGCCACACTACTGGGGGCTTTACAGGCACAGAAGAACAATTCAGAAGGCAGAAGCAACAATGTGACTTGGAATAAAAGAAGTAGATTTTGATAGGTTCAGAGTTTGCCTATATAGATTTCTGTGTTTCACCTAAAAGTTGATCTAGCACTGAGAGACATTGGTCTGACACTGGTCTGTATCATCTGGATACAGAAAGGATGACATTTCATTTATGGGAATTTTCATTTATTCATTACAGATGCCTGAAAATTAATTCGGACCTATATTGGGACTACTTTAATTTCATTTCTGAGAGTAAAACTTTAGGATGTATCTACTCTGCAGCACACATAAGCAGGAAAGCTTGCCTGCTGGGGCACATGGTAAGGTGCTTGCCTTAGTCTACCTTTGTTTTAAACCACAAAAAAAAGATCCCAACTTAAAACCTTTTATTAAAACTTGCACATGCAAACAAGAACATGCCTTTAAGTACCTCACACGGAGAGCTATGTTGTCACAGCTAATAAAAGACAGTGAGGGCTGCACAGGCTGGGGTCAGGTGTTTTACTGTTGCACAGACTTGCCCTTAATTCTCGAGGGACTGACTGATGACACGGATTATTTCTGTGATCTACTTGAGTCTAGTTTAGTGGAAAACCTGAGTTTTCACATCCATATACTGAAATATTACATAAATATTTTGCTAGATCTGAGCCAAAGAGCAGATCATCTTGCAAAAGCAATTTCAGTGTTTTGCAGCTCGAGATACTCTGTCAAATCCAGCGAAGGCAAGGAACTCTCAGAGGTTTACCTACTTTGAAAAGCAGGCACACATCACAGAAAGCAAACACACCAACGAACAAAAAGGTGTTGTTTCACATTGCCATTAGCTGCTGGTTTCAGACAGGGGGCAAAAGGACAGCAGGAGATGGACAAAGCACTGCCATTCAACCCCTGAATGAGGCGACCCAGCAGCAAACAGGTAACTGAGGCTGTGACTCCGTCTCTGTCATGGACATTACCAGCACCATCCTTCTCAAGGACTTACTGCAGCTCAGGCACCAACCAAACCCACTCTAAGGCCATTTCCATTTTTTTTTCCTTTAGGACTGGAGGAAGGGAACTCAGCTGTTGCAACAACTCTCAAATCTTCCTTCTGCAGAAGATTTCCTTGTGCAGCAGTGGAGAATTCACTGCAGGAGGGTCCCCAAAGGGCCCAGAGCACCAGGTCACCCAGCACTCAGCAGCACAGCATGGGGACTAAACGAAGTGTAGCCCTGGGAAACACTTAATGGCACCAGGCAGGGCCTCTGTGGGTCACATGGTAACATTTAAACACGTGGAAAGTGCTTCTTGCTTTTTTTTTTAATGGATCTGCTGAGATTACTCTGTGCTTTGGGTACAACAGCACTTTTGCCATAATCAGATGTTGTAAAGGTACATGCAATAAAGCAGACATTCAGGTATTACTGTCCCATCAGCTGAGCCTTCACATGATTCCCTCCAATTTCCCTGTAATATTTATCAGCACGTGTATCTGAAATAACACTTACTTTTCAAGCAGGTACTCTGCAAGGAAACGCAGCTCAGAAACGCTGTAGCTGATTATCTTGAGGAAGAAAATAAAAAACCAAATCTTGGCTCAACGGCGCTATTTAATAGCAGCGAAAGTACTTACCAGGTGGCCTATTAATTGCGAGGTTTCGGAAATGACTGCCTTTGATCATCTCCACTGACAGCCTCCCTGTAGTGGCATTGTATGACAGTCCCACGAGCAGCTCTGGCACCCCTCCATGCGACAGGGACTGTGTTGAAGAAGCGCTATCACTGTGAGAGATTGCTGACAGACTCAGCTGCGAATCTGCACTCTGCAGGGAAAGAGCACTGAGAGAAGCATCAGGACAGTCACCACCCCACCCCCCCCTTAATTTATATCTTGTGGCCTTGTTTAGTAAGATCTCTTTTAAGAAATTACAATAACTGAGAATTAATTATGCTGGGGCACCAGAAGAATCAGAGTGTCACTTTTACAAAAACACATCTCTGAACTTTCTCTTTAAAGATGAGGAACTCTGAGTGAAGTGTTATCACGAGTGTAAATCAAAGCCTCTGAGATAAGCAAACATCTTGCTACACTAATACTCAGTACATCTCCTTGATAATGGCTTTCAGATGGAATACACTTTTCAGTTTGGCAGTTTTTGGCCACATACTGTGCATTTTCTTACTTTCTTTCCTTGCTACCACAACGCTTTCTCTATTCTCCTCTTCACCTGGAGTACGATGTTTTATTCATTTCATGTGCACAACCTCTCTCCGAGCTTTTTGTAGACAATGAATCATGACAGAGCTCATCTACACAAATTGATTGGCGTAGCCAGAGCTGGGTACAACTGTGATGTGCGTGGAAAATTAAGAAGCAGCACAGCCAGTTCCTCTTCACATGACCCACCTCTCCCCTTCCATCTGTCATGTAGAGGAACATTACTAAGCACTTCTGGCAAGATGGAAACTGCACAGTGTGGAGATCCACAAGCTGGTATCTAGGGCCAAATGAGGTAGCTCCTGCTCTGGCAGTACCTACTCAGTGGTGCACAAGAACCGCTGTCCTTATTGAAATTAAGACTAATTATGCCTTGGTGGTTCCCAGACCAACCTACTGTTTCTGAATGGCACAGCATGTGATGGCTCGTGCAGCTGTAGGAGATCCACATGATTCTGTGTAACCTTGCTAGCTGAGCTACTGTTAATAAAGTACAGCTCTGCACAGGGAAGAAATGCCCTGTGCTTCCCCTTACTGACAACTTTTTAAGTGACAGCATGCCAGATCCACCAGTCACACACTGACGGCCCTGGATGAAAGACTTCAGGAACACCCCATTCACCAAAAAACAAACAATTTTATGGACTCTGTCTTTCATCAAACTTACACTCAGGTTACTCCTTGGTTCCAAGAGCAGCGTCACCTTCACTTCCCCTTCCTGGCTGATGCCGGTCAGGTAGAACCACTGCTCCCCCATCATCTTGTCCCCAGCCATCTTGTGCACAGCGTAGAGGCGGAAGCGAACAGCGTGGCTGCTCAGCTCCTGTGGTTCCAGCTTGCTGAAGGTGATTTTATCTTGGAAGATGGGGATGGGTCCTCTCTGCACACTCGTCTTACCCCTCTGTTTCTTGCCCGGCATCAGAACCGCATGCACTTGCCAAGTGTTCACACCACTGCGGTCCTTGTCCGGGATGTCCCTGGCCTCCAGGACAGTGGCTACCAGCTTTTGACTTGAGGATTTGTAGGTGAAGATGACATCCAGGTCACCACATTTGCAGATGGGCTCATGGGCACCGTGATGAGCTGGCACACTGTTCTCTTCGTTGTGCTCCTGCAAAGAGAAGGAAGAAGTAAAATCTCCGCTGGAGTTCAACCGCCATTGTGATTCCAGCTCCATTTAAAAAGAAATTGTTCTCCTCTCTTGTGCCTGCAAGTATAGGCAGTTGCTGTGTGAAACGTGGATCCCACTGTTTCTGGAAAGGCCAATGATAGTTAATTGCCTGATTTTGTGTAATAGTCCCCATACTCTCTAGTAAGCAACAGCACTTGTTGAAACATTTCCAACAAAAAGTTTCATCAATATTTAAGTGTTTTGCAGGAGACAGTTAATTTGGTAAACATTCTACACAGAGAAAAACTGAACAAAGGGTTTTTTACATTTCATTCATGTCAATTTTGAGGCACTAACAAAACAGTTTGATCTACTCAACCTGTTACTTTGAACATACACTGGAATTTTTTTTCAAGGTGGATTTTTTTACATTTTCAAAATCCAGCAATTCAGCCAAATCTGCTAACTTTTTGGATATTTTGTTCTGTTAGAAACTTAAAAAAAATTAAGCATTGTGTTCAATTTAAAGAGGAAATCACCATGTCAGAATTTCTTGTGGAACGGAAATTCCATTTCTGGATGCTAACCCATAATTAAATACTTTTCCTACAGCTAAAGCAATGACAATGGGGAAAAGTAATCTGATTAAATACATATTGATTCTTTATACCCTTCTAAAATCTCCCAAGAGAAGCATCTGTTCCTTCTCTTCAGTTTGGGTACTAATACATTCAGAATAAAAATTCAAAATAAACAATCACAACATGTGCAGACCAGTTCACACACAGTCTTTTACCTACTTTTAAAACAAAAACCATCTTGATAAAACAAGATAAAACCATGGATGCTCACCTTACCTTTTGCTGAGTGGGCGTGCGGGTTTCTGTTCAACAGTGCTTTTTTATCTTAGAGTTAGAATGTGCTTCGTGTGATAAAAGGGTTGCTATAGTGATCAATGATTTGTATTTAAACATGAGTATACACTGTACTAGGGAAAGATTTTCAGTTAATAGCCAGAAGGTGAATTAAGGCCTGTCACCAGCATCTGAGTCACCCTCCTCCTCAAACATTTATCTTCTTTTCGCATTTCAAGTAACACTTCTTTCCAACACAGGAATCTTTTTGTTCAGAGAACAGATGATGGGCCACGGGACGTCTGGTGTAAGTCCCTTCAGAAGTGTCTGGGGTGCTGTGTCTCAAACAGGGCCTCGGATAAACATCAAAATCTTTGTTTACTTCCTGTCAATCTACTTTTGAAGTGCTCAGATTCATCTGCCATGACATGCAAAGCTCCAGATCTTCACATATTCAGAGGTGTTTAAGACTTGTGCACATGAACACAGAAGTCCGAGTGTGCGGATTAGAGATCTGCTGTTGTACGTCTTGCAGAGGTAATGTCAAAGGGGGAACAACTCAAAAAATTACTTGGTTGGCTACAAAAACACCTTTCTGTATGAACAGCAGGCTGCTAAAAACAAAAATGCAAGGCAGGTTGCCTGGAGAGAGAGTGGTGTTACGAAAATGTTAAGTGCTCCTGTGTAGCAGTCAAGTTATTTCTGTCTGGTTGATGAAATAATATATTTAACACGAAATGAGATTGTGCTTGATTCATATTTCCCTCCATATTTTCATCCCTCCACACTTCTATCTGTGCATTGGCTATTGAGAAGATGGAATCAAGGCATGTTCAAGGACTGCTGCTAAGGTGTGGAGACAACTGTGCTTGAGGCATAACTTTGCTTTCATCTACACGCCTGAGCTGGAGAACGTGAACTCCAGTGCACCAGCACGAACCCACAGGAATGAAAATCCAAGAGACACTTTCCTTCCCCAACAGGGCTGGGTGTCTCACCTTCTGGCAGTGTGTAGGGCAGAGTGAAGGTCAGATATCTGGGTTTTGACCGAACAGCTAGAAAAGATTTGGCTTTCAGAAAATCTCAAATTGTGCTACTAGAGCTGTGGCCAGATCCACTGCAGAGAAGCCTGCATGAACTGGAGGCAGAGAGGGAAAGAGAAATGCCAAACTCCTTGGCAGTAAGCTTTCCATGGGAAACCAAGCTTTGGAGACCTCACAGGCTCGCCCTTCCTGAGAGCACCGTGCTATCCACGGCTCACCCCCATGCAGGTTTGCTCCACACCTACCAATCCTCCTTCTGTGGAAGTCATGGACAGAATTCCCCTCTGCTTTCAGAGCCCACTGGGCTACAAGTGCTTTGTGAATGCGTTGGTTATACAGACACTTGAATTGGAACCCAAGGAAAGATTGGGGTTTAGATGCTTCACCTGAATTTCTTTCTTTCCCTCCTACCCTGCACAGTTGTTGAGAGGCCAAGCCAAGTGTACTGATTGATACTGTACGTCTAACCTGGTAGTTCAGGACAACCAGCATCCACTTCACTAAGTAAAATAAGTCCATTTCTGCCAGAGAAACCTGAAAGAGCAGCTAATTATGGACAAGGCTTGAAATGGTGCTTGTGGTTCCACTGCAGGGGCATAAAATTACCATTTCTGTCTCTAAAGAGTGGTCCTCTGAGTGGAGCAAAATAACACTTGGGCATTTCTGGCATGTCAGAACATTTAGTTCCCGCAATAAAAAGTCTTTCATTAATCCACACAATACCTTTGAATGAGAAGCTGCTTGTAAGAGATAAACTGTGTCTTGGGCATTTCTGCTCCAGTATGCTGGAACCCTTCTTTGCGTTTTTAAAATGTAGGCACCAAGAGCAAAATGAGCGATGCATTCCAAAGGAATACAAGAGGACACTGGAGACACTGCGGCACACGTGAACCGTGGCAAAGCACATCGAACGTGGAAAAGGAGAAATGAGCCTCAGATGGGCAGACAAACAGGCACACAGCAAAGAGAGGGCAGGGCTGCTGCCACACACAGCTCCCGTGTGGTGTGTAGTGTTTTGTGGGACTGGGTTGTGCAGCAAAGCAAAACGCTGCTCCAAACACCCCTTAGGGCTGGAGCAGCTGCACCAAGGAGCTGCCTTCCATCTCTGAACCGGCAGCAGGCAGCCTTCTCCGAGGACAGGGCCCTTCCCTCAAAGCCTTGTCTGATGGAGGTATGAATTTCCACAGCTCTCTTTTAACTCAGGCAGAAGATACGACCTTTGTGCTGTTTTAATACGTCTGATGCAGGCTGATATTTTTCCAGAAATTTAATCCTGCGGTAACACAATGAAAATCAACACATCATGCAGAGAGATTAGGAGAGAAAAGGGGGATGCAAAGTCATCAGGTGTTTATAATGCCTTAAAACCTGAAATGTTTCCTTGAGGATTCAAAATAAAAGTGCAGAACTAAGGGAAAGCAGACTCAGATTCTCTCCGTCCCTAAAAGTTTGCCTGGTATCAATGGGGACAAGATTATGGTCACTTGGCCGGGTATCAAGCCACCCCCACCAGCTGCCTTCAGCTTTCCAGATGATTCCCATCTCCTAAGTCATAGAAACCACCTGGAAAAAGACAGAGATCCGACGCAGTGACCACATACCCTGTCCTGGGACACACAACCTGCACATGCAGCCAGTGACCAAGCCCTGGGCCACCACAGAGAGCTCTTTGCTAAATGACAGTAAATGCTGCTGGGTAGTTAAAGTTTCAATTTCAGTTCAGAGACTGCAGTCAGAAATCAAGCAATGAAAGAGCTCCTGTGAATTAGCATTAGTAGCAAGAGGTAAAATATCAGAAAAAGGGGAAGCACAAAGGAAGAGGTGCACGCTCGTGCACACAAGCACACAGGAGTACCATTATCTTGTGCTGTGCTGATCAATTTTTCACTTCATTTCTCCTCCAACCTTTTTTGGCCCCCAATATCCTTCAAAAGCTTTCACCATGTGCAATAAATGACAATTCACCATACCTCAGGGCTCCAAGCCGATGAGCTGTCAGTAGCATCATTTACTTCCAATCCCTGGTTGGCAAATGCTGTCTCCATTTCCAGACGTCCTTCCCTGTGTCCCTGGCTGACACCATCCCCAGTTCTGGGCTCCATCCTAGGCTCTTTGTGCTGCCCAGTGCCCTTACTCCTGGTTGCTGTTCTTGAATCAACAGATACATGGTCATCTTCACGATAGGAGAGGTTGTCTTGGCAACTCAGCTGGCTTAGTCCATCCAGATCTAACAATTTACAGCAAGAAAATAATTTCAGAGTGTTTAGAATAAATTCCTCCCCTGTGCCAAAATGTGCCTTTCTGTCCTTTCTTTAATTTTTTTTCAAACTTTTCCCTAATCTCCAGTGCTTACAAGAGACAGTTTCTGTTTCCTGCAGCACTGAACCTACAAAATAACCAATCTTGTTTAAATCAGCATTTGATGGAGGGGACATGGCTGTTTCTCACCCCATCCTGAACTGAGAAACCTGTTGCCTTTACTTGAAGAAGTTATCCACCAAATGCCAGTATCAATGGAGAGTCTGGGATATTCAAGTGCAGCCCCAAAGAAACCTCTTCTACGAAAACACAGCTCAAACTACAGAAAAGCACAGCAGAGGCCTGATGAACAGGTATCACAGCTTCCTCCTGCGCAGGAGGAGGAGGAGATGACACGAGTTAGCACTGTCCTCAAGAGCATGGTGCTGGTGAGGAAAGCAGCTTCACAGACATAACAGAGGGCCAGCATTACCCTCTCACCCATCCCTGAGAGCTTAGACCAGCTCCAAAAACCAACTCGGAATCTCCAAATCCCATGCTTGGGCTGAATTGTCCCAAGGACAACTGAGGGGAGATGTGTTACCTAATTTCCTAACTGCTTTTATTAGTTTTAATTCATCTTGTCCTACACACACTTACTTCATGAGTTAGGGTAAGGTTCATTAATGAGAATAAAATAATCCTCTCTGCTTCACACCACTGATTCCTTTTCCACACCATTGAAATCTCTATTATGAACACAGGGTGCTTTTCTCTACTTGAAAGCACCAGTGAGAGCTCTCTGGATGGACCAGCACAGACAATTACATGTCCAGGGACACAGATGAAAATGACATCATGATTTGGCCTTGGATGTGTTCTGCAAGCACTTTCCGAAGAAAACCAGGGACATTCCTCCTCCTAATGCATCTCATGATGAGCCTTGCTTCAGGAACACGGAGAGAGAGATTCTGCCTCCATCTCTTTCAAATAAGCAAAAAAGCAGTCACAGTGAAAAAATGATCTGTGCTTCCAGACAGCAATGAAAACATAATAACTTCCTTTGCAAACAGAGCTGTTTGGGGTTTAAAGGTTTCACAGAAGGAGGTGAGGTTGGAGGGGCCTCTGAAGGTCATCTTGTCCACTCTCCTGCTCAAGATGGGCCACGTCATTGTTTGTTCCTATGAAGGTCGCTACTGAAGAACAATAATTTTTTTCAAATTTGGTCTCCAGTTAAAAATTTTAAAAAGAGTATTAATTACTGTGTTTAATAGAAAACTATTAGTTGCTTTTGTTAAACAAAACAATGTTTTTATTCCCTGTCTGATAAATGAGATAGGGAATCTGGTGACAACTGACATGGAGAAGGCTGAGGTGCGCAACAATTTTTCTGCCTCAGTTTTCACTGTCAGCTGCTTGTCCCACATCTCAAGTCCGTGAATCTCCAGGCAGGGACTGGAGGAATGAAGTCCCACCCATCTTAGGAAAAGATCAGGTCTGAAACCCTCCGAGGAACTTGCACATACACAAATCCATGGCACCACATGAGATGCATTCCAGGGTCCTGAGGGGACTGGCTCATGCAAGAAAGACACGGACCTGTTAGAGCAGGCCCAGAGCAGGGCCATGAAAATCGTCTGAGGGCTGGAACACCTTTTGCATGAAGACAGGCTGAGAGTTGGGGCTGCTCATCCTGGAGAGCAGAAGGTGTCAGGAAGACCTTGTTGCTGCTTTTCAACACTTGAAGAGGGATCATAAGAAAGACGGAGGGACACTTTTTGCCAAGGCTTGTAGTGACAGGACAAGAGTAATGATTTTAAACTGAAACAGGTAAATTTAGATTGGATATAAGGAAGAAATTCTTTACTATGAGGTGGTGAGACTGCTGGCACAGGCTGATCAGAGAAGCTGATTAAACCCAAACTATGTTAAACCATGACAGTGCCCCAACATTAGAAATGCTCAAGGCCAGGCTGGATGGGGCCCTGAGTAACTTGATCAAGGCAAGGGGATTGGACTAGATAAATTTTAAAAGTCCCTTCCAACCTCAGCCATTCTGTGATTCTCGACACATCCCCCTGTCTTAGAACAAAAAGCCCAAATCTTTCTGAGTTGAAGAAATTCTATGTTTGGCCTTAGCAGCAAATATGCTGTTTCTGATGCTTATCTGCTCCACACACACACAAAATCCAATCAAGGGAGTGGGGATTATATTCAGGAAATATTTCCTGCAGGTGATCAGAAGTCCTTGCTCCTCTCCTTGGCTGCTCTTTCAATTTAAGAACTCAGAAATTAGGAGAATAACTTTATCCTCTTTCTTCAACTATGAATGATCTCACGCTCTCCCTCCCAGCAAAATGCTTCAAGCACAGGCACTTCAACCGAGAAGTCTGAGAGCATCTCACAGCTTTGTAATTATGGTCCTCTTCCTCATGGGAGATGGTCCTTCAGGAGCAAAGAGGGATCCAAATTCATATCTCTCAAATTCCAGGTGAGTGCTCTTCTCATTCCCTTCTGAAATGCCAAACCCGTCTCTTCTCCTCCTCCTCATTCTCCCATCTGGCAGACCTAGTTCTGAAACTGAGAGCCCTCATTGTCTTGCCTCTGCCCTGAGCTGAAAGTCTTGAGTGAGGGTAGAAAGTAATTTAATTTTTTTTGTCATTACTCCCCTTCTTCTCTACAAAGTCAGAAAACAGAAAGACGTCAACATAAGAGCATAAGCAAGAAATAAAATAACAGAAATTCCACGCATTTACTGAGACTGAATGGATACAGGCACTCCTTAAGGCATTTAATTAGCAAGCCAATGTCTAATACACATTTAAACAGTGGGTCATCCATCAAAGCACACACCACACAGCAGGCTTTCAGAATAAAATGCTTCTGTAGTAAGAAATTATCCTCACACAATTGTCTTGTGGGTTTGACTCCTGCTGGGATAATATCTAGATCAATAATAGAGGAATTTTCAAAAACTACATTAAAGCCATAAAAGTCTACCCGTAGCAGGAGAACTCCAGAAGTGTATTAATAGAGCAACCATCTCCCTAAGACTCAGGCACAAAATGAATGTGTTAGGAAAGCAAATGTAGCATTCAGAGGAAGTAAGGGAAAAGGTGATTCACCCAAACCAATCAGTGAAACAGTCTGGCTTTTTCTTTAAATTTAAAGCAGTTTGGTAAGAGATAATCACGTATAAATACCAGTATTAGACGATCATTACAGGTAATAACCTGACTATACACACTAGAACAACTACACCTCTCCAATTACATCCGTTCCAACATTATATTCACAAAATAAATGTTGAAAACAAAAGTTCCTCCTGTAAAGGAAAAGGTCAGAGCAGTAAAATGCCTGTAATTTACCTGAGAGATCTTTAAGGAAGAAAATGTCAACCGTCTTATGAATACCTGACGTGAATAAACAGCACGGCATCAGGGACAGAGGTTGAGACAGCATTATCTGAACTTTAATTAGCCAAGAGTCCCTGCACAGCAATAGCAGACAATTCTAAAATTAAGGACAGGTAGTACTGTACAATGAAAAGCTGTGATTTCCCTCAAGAATCCTGTCTCCCAAACTTTCCCTTTCAGGTCACATGTTCACAACCCAGGAAGGAGGCAAGGGGGATACTGGGTAGCAGAAATCACCAATATATCAGAGAAGTCTGTGTTCAGGGTTGGAGAACTGTCTGTGAAGAAACTGTGACTTCCATCAGATGAAAGGATGAGCATGACCTCCTAATAGAACCCTAACAGGAACTGGGATATGGAAGCATCTCTCCAAAGATACACGGAATGCTTGGCACATCAAACACTGAAAACCAGGCTGGAAAATATTGTGCAGTCCCTCCTCACATTGGCAGGCAAATGTTCTGGCTAATTTACAGTATCTTTCATTTTTTTTTTCAATGACACACAATCTCTCAGTACTATGAACCATTACCAGGTGCCAAATAAATGTCCCGAGAGGTCTCATCACTTCCTAAAACTCAATGCCAGAGTTAAAAGATGAGGCCTGGTAGATCTTGCTAAATTAGCACCACATAGTTCATTAAGCAGCAAGAAACACAGATGAAGAATTTATGTGTGCCCACTACCTGTGCTGACCAAGGCCAAGTTTTCTCTGAGGACTTCAAGAAATCACTGTGCTTCCACACCAAAAAAAAAAAATTAAAATAAAACCAAAAGCATGTCTTTTCTTTGAAAGAAAATAGATCTCTTCTTAAGACTGCATATAAACTCATGGAGAAAGTGAAAAACGTCTAAATACTGTCCAGAGGAGGAAAGCATTTCAGTATGGATCTAGGTATGTCTGGTCTTGAAATCCTCCTGGCTACAAGCAGTGATTTTCAAACCCCTCTTCCTATAGGACAGCAGAGACAAGGCTCAGTGGGACTGAGGCGTATTTGCCCTCACACAGCAGCAATTCTCTTGCCTGGCCCCTGCTACAGCCCCAGTTCCAAACCACCCCTGCACCCCTTGCACTGAGACAAACCTGATGCAGGGAGACCAAGCAGTGCTCCTGCCCGTGGTTATTTTGAGATTAGCCACCAAAAGAGTGCTAAAAAACTTCCTAGAAGAGCCTCGAAGGAGCAGAATCATTATCTAATTACAACAAATCTAAACAAAAATGGCTTGTAAATTTTAGGGGTTAAAGAGAAAAAGGATCTTAAACTTCAAGTGACATTATGCAATCAGGCCAAGATTGTTTAATTTACCACATGCTGGGTAATAGTCTGAGAAGGCTCCATGTTTCCAGAGCTAAAATAGGCTCTTTATTAACAGGGTGATTTGCAGAGAGGCTGTGGGCAGAGCTGGCATTCAAGCCTGTTCAAGTCCCCAGTGCATCCTCCAAACACTTCCTTCATGCTGCGTGCACTCCAAGATCTATTCAGGTTACTACAAAGATTTTTTAACAGGTGAAAAGTTAAAGCTAAAATGAATCCAAAGTGCAGACTGTCACGACAGTGAAAACAGAAACAGAGGGTCAAGGAAACTCTCCTGTGAGAACACGATGTGAGAAGACTTTGCCGTATGCCAGGGCTGAGTGGGAGAGAAGTTATTCAGGGCTCTCCAAGATGCTCAGCCTCACTGTGTGCCTGAGTTTGCCATAGATTTTGGATTATGTAAGAGATGAAAACTACCAGCAATGTGAGTAAAAGACTTGTTAAGAGTATACAAGAAGAGAAGTCTCAGGCAAAGTCTGAATGTGCCATGATCCCAGTCTGGACTGAGCACCTTCAAAAGATCCTTCACCCCTCCCACTGAGAGGATCTGCTCAGCTGGAACAGGATGTGATACACCCTTGGGGCACAATGATGGCTTTACATCCACAAATTTTTATGTTTCGTGATCGTGGCACCAGCGAGGTACCTCTGAAAATAAAAGTAAGAGCAACTCTGCACTGTGTGGTACCAGAAGAAGAGCTAGATGGAGAGACATATCTTCAAATGATCTAATTGGAGGGTGCATTAAATTCAAGCAATTATATTTCAAAATTTAAACATTCTATTGAACTAAAAACAAAGGGCACTTTTATGGCTCTTCCCTCTAATGGACTGCTCCAGATTTTAGAATATGTTCAGGCCAATTTTCTAAATAGCTATGTTTTTAAATGCATTTCATCTCTGTTTGTATAAAAGAGTCATTACATTAGTCCATGGAAGATCATAAAATTCTTCTCTTCTGTGCCATAAATTTTTAGTTTCTGACATTGCCTGACATTTGGCATATGCACTGGCAAATGATACAGCATAATTCATTCAATGTTCACCTTGTGTTTGTGAAGTTGTTACAAAAGGAGACATTCAGCTTCTGCTGAAAGGCTTGCTAAAGAGATGACTTACGTGGCACAGATAAAAAATAATTAGAACCAAGTCCTGCAGTCTTTACTCTGGAAAAATTTCCAATAAAAATCCATGAGAATCCCTGCGGGTTAAGGAAAGAGAATTCAACAACAATATGCAATTAATGGAAAGACCTTAATGAACTTCAGCAAGTCTTGGACCTGGACGCTTCCCTCTAAGCATTTTAGCTGCAGGTAAAATCAGGAAACCAAGTTTAGCAAGAGAGAATGGAAGAACTAGGACTTGTTCTCCACAACAAAAGAACCTCTCTGTGTTGAGCCTACAGACTTCAGACTCCAACTTCTTTAACCTTTTTCCATGCGAGCAGAACCTCTGCATTCAGACACCTCTGTCCTGTGCTCCTTGTGGCTGGGGGGCCAAGTGGCTGAATTTGGGTCTACACTCCACACCTGCTTTTTATTCAGATACTTCTGATCAAAAACTTTGTGACCATGACACAGAGGTCTCAAATTGCTTAATCACATCATGGTTATTGCCTGAAGATGCTGCCTGTTCGTCCTCCTCCCCGTATCTCTTCACTGGGAGAAAAACACAGCTCAGGCTTTAGACAGTCTGCTGCCCCTGGCTGAGAAGCCAGAGGACACAGCACACTTCTGACTCTCGGGTGCACCCTCTGGGGGGAAAAAGTGACCAAGGATTTAGGGAGGACTGGGGCATGAACTGAAGAATCACCTGCTTCTTCACACCTCTGGAAAGCTTGGTGATGTCATATTGTGTCAGCAACATTTACGTGTTATTGGACTCTGCTCAACTCTGCATGTTAACCTTTTTTTTTTTTAACTTATATGTTTAACAGAGCAAAACACAAGGTCACAATACACAGAAGAACCACTTGTAAAATCATTGTATGTGCACAGGCAAAGCAGTAAACAAAGGACTTGAAAACTTCTTCATGCTTCCGTTCTCCTGCAGCCTCTGCCAAGGTGGGGAGAGAACCTCTCTAGTGCAGAAAAAGCAACTCAGATGTAACCTGCTTAGGGTAGCGCCACGAACACATAAATACAGCACGTGGCTCACAGGCACTGCTGACTCCATCTGCCAGCAGCAGACGAGCTCAGGAGACCGATGTAAATTCTAACCTTTAAAAGTGAAGATAACGCATTTGAGCACGTCCCCATGCTGCCCTTGCCCTCCTGCTGCCAGCACGTGCGGTGCATAGGGGATGGCTGTACCCTCATTAGTGCTGAGCACCCGCCAGATAGGGGAAGGAGGGCTCAGGACGTGCTATATATACCTGGCCTGGCTTGATCAGGATGGAAACACAGAAGCATTTTGCTGATGTCCTTGCCAGCAGCACCAGGGGAGCACAGCAGCAGGATGCTGGAAGCGGTGGGACGGCAGCACTGACTTTGCACGCACAGATTTGGGTGCGAACAGCCCAGCTGTCGAGTGTGGTCAGGCCACTGCTCGTTCTGCAGCATGAAGGACATGATTTGGTTGCCAAGACTCACTTTGATAATCTCCATGGCAAACCCCAGCAGCTGAGCAGTGGAGAGGGAAGCTCTCTCATTTTGGGAGAGAAAGCGCCTTCCTCCGCCTCAAACCTCACATCAGCCACAGGTGAGGAAACTGGGACCTGCTTTTACATACTCTGCTAGGTCTATTAAAAATCTGCAGTATAAACTTAATGACAAGTGCTGTCCCAGCTCCATAAATCTGCCTGCTGCTGCACAGGAGGCAGCATTCCTCTCCCAGGACAGAGAGCCAAAGCCAGCTGATCCCAGCAGAAGCTGGTCCCTTTCATGCCACCACACCGGTAGGTTTGACCCTCTGCTCTGGTGTGCCACAGTTTGACAACAAGCCTGCTCTTCCTGCTGGAAAACTGCTCCCAGCTGGAGGAAAAAAGCTGTGCTCCTACTCTGATAAAAGTGAAAAATTTTTAAACATTAGTTTGTAAATGGTCAGTGACCAGCTGTCATAAAATTTGATTACTTTTATGTAAGCTATTAAAAATAACCTTCTTTGAAATTTTTTTAGATAAAAATTATTTCAAGCTGTAACAACCCCATGGCCTAAATGTGATCTATACAAATAATCAAAACACATAAAAATAAACGTTCCTTTTCAGCCAACTACCTGCATTTCTACCTGCAACTCATGTAAGCTCTACAAAATTTATCTAATTGCTCAGCAAATGCTATTAAGTTCTATTTTTATGTGTATATCTTTTGGGTGATTAAGACAAAAATAAAAAATTATCCCAGTTTAACCAAAAGTCCACATTCCACTCAAACAACTTTCTAAAAATCCTGTGTAAAATAACATCCTTAGTATTTAAACCACACCTTTCACCATTTTCTCAAACAACTGTAACATTAAAATTCTGTGTCTGCAGGCGAGAGGCTGTAAACTTAGATAAATGTGCCTTAACATAACGTGAAATTCTGATTGTCACAAGAAATTTTGCAAAGGCCACATGGATGCAGGACTCCTGGACAGCTCCTGTCAGGGCACTGACCTGCCCGCAACTCCCTGCAAAACACAGCAGAGCCCTTTTCTTAAGACAGGAGGGGAAGGGTGGGGGGATGGAGGAGAGAAGCTTGGCATGGTGTGGTATATTATTGGCTGCTTGACTTTGATTTCAACTTCCCCAGTCCCCAAGGCACGACTGCATTGCTTGTTATGACAGTGGCTGCTATTCCTCACAAACATTTGGAAGCACACGGGCTAATTAAACGGTGGCACTGGGGAATCTGCAGCAAACGCCTGATGCGTCTGCTGCTGAATCGCTGCCTGAGCAGCCGGCAGCTCCGTGTCAACTTAATATCTCTGTATTAATAAAAGTAACTTAACCCAGGGGAGAGGAAAACAATCACCATTCAAACACACAAGTGTCCTGATTAGCAAAGGACAAGGGGGAAGCATTTTCTGTGTCACCATGGAAACTTAAATAAAGGGCCCGTAATTACAATCTAAATTCTGGAGAGATAATGAATACATCTTGAGATCTGCAGATGTTGTGTAGCATATACATATTTCTAGCAACTTCAACTCAATTACTTCTATGCAGCATCTGTTTTAGAAATCAACTTCCCACTGCTCCTAAGGAGGCATGTGGGATTTTTAATTTTTTTTTTCCCAGAGGAGACAGTGGGGGAAGAAGAAGGGTGACCTCTTTTTCTGGCAAGGTATTTCAAACTACCACTATTTATTTAGAAATTTCAAACACCCAGTCAGTTACAAAGTTAGCTTACAGGCATCCAAATACACCAAGCTAAAACGCATGAAATAAATAATTCAAGAATTCTCTGCAGTGTTACCAAGTATAAAGAATAACTTATCATTTGCTCCAAGCCTACTCAAGAAAAAAAATGACCGAATAAAATACATCATGTAGGTGTGAATTATAGAGGTACTGCACACATCCTGTCTGCCTGCGAGTTAAAAAACAACAACAGCCATTTTGGCTGAACAATGGAAACTTTCCAAATGCCAAATTTCTGGCTTTCCTATACATTTAATGTTGCCCTTGTGCATCCACTTTCATCTTAGAGATTTTGATTCTGCTCCACAGAAGTCAGTGAGAGTTTCAATGGGAACATCGCAAAGCCCTAAAGGAAGTAGAAGTACTACACAAAAGAAATGCATTTGATCACATAAACAAGACAATATCAGTACATCTATGCATAATGCATGCACTCAGAGCATCCCAGGAGCGCTTGTGGCTGTGTTATTTGCTTTTACAGAAACAGTCACACAGGCCTGGCCTTGAAATTTTCATGATCAGGATGACAGAGAGGAGCAGTGATCTGCAACAGCTCCTGCCTCAGCAAAACCCAGAACTGCGCACAGAAAGGAAAGGGCTTTTCTTTGGAAAACGGGAAAGGTCTGCTGCAAACAAGGGATTTGTTAAATCTTCTCAGAGAAAGGAGGAACATTTTGTACAAGGAACACGTAGCAACACACATGGAGTTGCTCCTATCAATTCCTAAGTGGCTACAGCTCTGTAGTAGTTTTTTAGTCTGGAGTCTTCTTCCTGCTCTTGCTGTCAGACACTTGAACTGGGAATTCAAACTGATGCACAAAGTAACACAACTGGAGGAGGAGGGCACCCAATCCAAGCCATTCCCTTAGATCCCAAATGTGTTCAAAATTGCTGGAGTAGACCCATGCTTCTACACACTGATAGGACACCGCTGACTAACGCCCACTGGTCTTTTACTAATGGGGAGGGTTTCTCCTTGCACCATCCTTTTGTGTTTTCATCCCTTTCTGCCAGGTGCAAAAACCAGGGGACAATTTGGCATCCAGTGCTAAAGGTGAGGTTTGCCTCTCTCTGCTGAGTGTCAACAGACAGTGCCCTGCTTTTGCAATCTCTGCCCCTCCATCTGTCCTCACCCCATGGCCAAACCAACTGGGAAGCTCCCCAAGGGGAGTGCATTTGGGTGTTTGCATGAAGTGCAGGCAGAGAGAATCACAGCTTAGAAGCCTTTGTACCTTTCCACTGTACAAATGAAATGGGGATACTTACAACAAAAATAACTTTTAAGAAAAGAGAACAAAACAACAGAAAAGAGAAGAATCAGAAAAAAAAAGACAGTTTTTGGCTCTGACCACCTCTACAGTGAAACAATACAGCAGTCAGAGCAATACACCCCAATCCTGTGCACTGCTGTGCAAAGAAATAGAGGACTGCCCACAGAAAACAGCATGAAAACCAGCATATTTTCCTGTTGTTTCTTTCCTACTCCCAAAATTGGATTTTAAAAATAGGAACATGGGATTCCACATCAAACTGGCTCTCACTGTGCTGCCTGAGGTTCTTCCGTAGCTATAGGAAATGGTAGCCAAGAGGCTGAACCACAATCATCCCTGATTTTCCCAATCACCTACTTTACATCTTACATGTGGAGCAAATATGAGTCAGGCTTCGTTTGTGCTACTGGGTTCTATTAGCACAGGCCCAGGATTTGTGCCGAAGTGGAAGAAAAGAGAGATTACACACTGTAGGAGACACTGCTAAGCCAGGAAAACCCCTGGTGTGGACGCAGTTACATCCATGAGTCAGCCCACAGCTCTCTGGCAGCTCAGGTTAGGTTGTGTGCAGGAAATGTGCAGCTGCAGAGGCAGAAAAGCACCTTCTGTCAGCAGATGTCGTGTTACACTGGGGACACTGCAGAGCACAGGTGGAGCTGAGTGTGCTCTGGGGTGTGGGGCTGGAAAGGCTCATGGGCTCAGAAACTAAACAAACTGCTGGATGCCGATGGTTGGTGAAGTAAAAACTTCCTTCCAACAAAAAAATGTCCTTTCCTTCCAACAAAAAAATTAACTTTCTCTTCACCAATACTGTTTTTATGACAGTTTTCCTGGTAGCTTTCATACCTCAATGGGTTGAATTCCTTCAGGTTCCCCATCCATCATTTCTTCTATTTGTTTGTTTGGCTCGGATATGAACTTCCTCAAATGCAAGGGTGTCACTTCCTAAACTTCCTCCAGTACATTTAAGGAAGCTTCTCTGGATTGGCACTAGTTCCTTTCAGCTAGGAGAAATCAAACTGGCCAAGGAAACATCCAGGAAACTCAGGTCACTGACTTTGCTCCTCTTTAAAGCAGTTTCAGCGCTCCACACAAGACCCAGTGTATGCACATACCACTCACAGCACCCAACCATCAGCTTCACACCCACAAGCCTTTGTTTGCTGATTAACAGTGTGGAAATGAACTCCCTCAAGAAGATATTTGTTTGGATTTGCTACGGAAAACAACAGCATTGCAACAAGGCAGATATTTATTTTCCCACTGATTTTTCTAATTGAAACTTTGTTTGCTGCCAGAGGGTGGATTCACCACAGCCCCCCTTTACTGCTGCTGTAACACCACAGCACTCCTGGGAAAATTACCAGTTTTGGGAGCAGCAGTGGGTGGGGATGTGGTGCAGCAAGACTCTCGTGCCTTCAGGACCGAAGCTGCCACCCGAAAGGGACAACCCTGTCCTCCTGCCCTTCCCCTCTTCCCTTTGTTTCAGTTTTAGCAATCACACAGCCAACTCACCTGGCTCAAAAGCAACAGGGAATGTCTGCTGGCTCTTGTTTGAAGCAAGAGGCTGGGCTGGCTCACCACACAGTGGCTTGCTCCTGAGGCCAGGCATGGGAAGCAGCTCAGCTGTGTGGCTGGGGAAGGATGTTGTATCTCAGCTGCAGTTTTACATCAATAACTGGCAATTGCAACACTCAGGCCCAAGGGTTTTATAGCTACATTATTTATGGCAATAAGTCTAACCCCTAAAACTGACCTTGAGACACAGAACTCCAGCAATCCACAGGGCTCTCATTAATCCAAATTCAGGGCTTTCTCTCCAGCACCACCAGTCTCATTATTTGCTAGAAAATACTCCCACAGCAATTATGCTGTGTAGACTGTACAGGTTTGAATCTCTCTCAGCCCAAGGAGATAAATGCCTCCAAACACCCAGCTTGTGGGGGCAAGTCCCTCTAGGGACGCTTCATCTCACAGGGGTACTGAGCTCTCTAGGAGGGGAGCACCTGCCTGGACACGAAGGAATTTTAGGTGGTGTGATGATGCCATGAGAGCATCGGCTGTTTTCACGGCCATGGGAAGGGATTTTCTGCAGATTTTGCTATGGACTCATTTAAGATTCAATCCAAGTCACTCATGCTGGTCTACAAATAGGTACTGATGAAGTGTCCCTAAGTCCATCTGTGGAAACTGCACGAGAATCACACAAACAGCATCTGTGGCGGTACAGCCCAACCACACCTTCCTCATTACCTGCAAGACCCCCAGAGCCCAACAATGACATTCCCTGTCCTTAAAACTACTCAGTTTTACCTCCATGACTGTAATCTCCCTATTTTCTTTCATTAGAGAAAATGAATTTTCCCCTTGGTTACTAAAACTGCTTCAGGAGTCTGTGAGGCCACACAAAAGGATGGTTGCTGCCACCAGGTCATTACAACAGCCAAAAATTAACCAGGCACAAGGAATTCATATCCACACCCCTGTCTGGCAAAGGGTGAAGATCAACACCAGCTCACCTTTTGGCAGAGTGATCCCATCTTATACAAGCTTACGTTGGTGGGTTTTGTGCTGTTAAGCAATGCAGGGAGGCTGGGAGGTAACGGGGATGGATCACCTGTGCTTCCAGCAAGCCCCTGCAGGCCAAGCTAGCAACAGAAAAGAAAAACCACCAAAAAAAAAAAAAAAGACAAGCAGTACTACTGCTTGTGTCAGCACACAGAAATACTATGTTCCAGCTCTGCACAGAGCTGCTAGTATTGCCTGCACGTAACCTCCACCACAACACAATGAGATCATTCACACCTGCCTCGCCTGTAGTAGGAGAGGGAAGGTGAGGAGGCAGGGTTTCTAGGAGAGGCAGCATTTCCCAGATGCTGCCAAGATGCTGTTTATTGGTAAATGAAGTCTCTTGAGTCCTAAACAACCTTCCCAGAGGAAGATAGAGTCGCAACTGCCATATGGAGAGTGGGAAGGGGATGTCACTTAGCAAAAGTGGATCAGAAAATACATGCACAAACACACACGCTCACACACAATTTGTTCTGTAACTGCACTGAATGGCAAAATCCATTTCATCCTCTCAAATAAACCCTTCTCCATACAGCTTATGCAACCTTCTAGATGACAAGAGCAGATGACAAGTACTCCTGAACAGAGTATCCTTCCCCATGCCCCCAGGGAGATGGGCACAAGGAAGCTTTGCCCACCAGACAAGGAGCTTGGTGAAAACCCAAACCACTGATCTACGGTAGGCTGACAAAGATACCGTGTCTAAAATCACGGACTGAGGATGAACAGCAATGCTGACAAGCCCAAGACAGAGCTGGCAATGGTACCACCTTTGAAAATTTGTGTTTTGAGCCACTGTTTGGCTTCACTTCCCCAGCTGTAAAGCTGACATGCTACAATCCGCCCTCCTTTCAGGGGTCTTGTGTTCTCTCTTCCCCACTGACTCCTGGATGAAGATCCCTTATAATTTGAAAATTTGAAGACACAGAACTGCAAAGGAGTACTTTAAATACGAGTAGGAGCATTGTACCACCTTCTCAGGGACAAAAGTCTATGCACAGACACTTTGAGTGGTTCTGAATTTCCCAGAGAGAAAGCATTCAATGCAAACTCGCGTCTGCACTGCACTTCACTTCAGAAAGCCACGGGCTTGTATCACATTCTTCAGGGACCAGATGCATGCCCACACTCACGTTTGTGCTTCGTCCCACTCGAGCTGCCAGGAGTATTTTCTCTGAAGTGTTTTTGTCCACTGTCTGCCTTTGCTTTCATTCCCCTAGTCCTCGTGGTGGTATTGATTCAGTGTAGCCTCTTTAAATGTCCTTCTTGGAGCACGGGCACTGATTTTTATAGGGCTACAATCTGGCTAGAGCACTGGCTGGCTCCATACCCAGACAGGTGATAAAATTCATAAACACTTCACTTCCCAATGTGGAGACTGGCCATCTAGCTATTACAGTCTCAAGTTCAAGCAGAAATTTAATTTATCGCATAATCAACATCTTTTTCTTATGCGTATATTTTGCTATGTGGGTTTATAGGACCTAATGAAAACCTCACTTCTTGCCTAGGATTTCCTGCCCGTATGAAGGGTCATTTACTGAGGTCAGGAGCATTCATATGGAGCAGAAAGAATAATTTCCTTTACTACAGCAATTACTGCCAAAAATCAATGACCCCTGTTAAGCTGGCGGCCAAGGTAAGTAAATGCAATAGTGCTTTCTAGATTTAAAAACTCCCAGAGCCTCAGAGGTGTGCTTCCCCTTACACACGTGCTGAGGAAAACCTGCCAGCCATCTAGACAGGGGTGTCACACTTCCTAGCATTCCAAGGCCATAAAAATTATTTTAGTGCAAGTGAAATGCAACCTTTAGCTGGCACTGAGATTGTCCAATTGATGGGGGGGAAAAAAAAATCTCTAAGGGCTCCTTGCAGTGGAAGTACTGTGCTCACCTATGTATTACTTCAGTGCTGTGAGCAGTGTCAGACAGCCTGGGAGGCTTCCACCACAGCACTCACTGTGCAAAAACAGTTCAGCTCTGCTTCAGGAGGCTCAGCTCTGCTTCAGGAGGCTCAGCTCTGCTGCTGTGTCCGTCCCCCTGCCTTTTCGGGGCAGTGTCTGGAGAGATGGAGAACTTAATGGTCACTTTGGCTTTTTGTTTGCAAAGGACAATGGCCCTGAGAGAGAAGTGGGCTAAAGACTTTGCTTTCATTGCAGTAATTGCTGTTCTGCACTTTTTTCGTTATTACAGATTTTCCCCCTTTAGATTCATGCTGGGAAGCAGAAGGACTGGCCACCTCTACCCTTCTTGCAGTGCGCTACTTTCACACGTGGTTTCTTGCTCCACTGTTTGTTTGGGTTTTTTTTTTTTTCAATTCTTAAGCCAAATGTGCAACGATGGATCTGGCAGCCACGCTCCCACCAGCCACCCCCAGTCAGCTGAGCAGCAGCGTCTCAGCCGTGGGGGGATGCAAAGGCTGCTCTCTCCCTGCTCTGCACTCTGAGACAGTTTCTCTGTCACAAACACTGAGGTCAGACAATGGACAAGGGTCTGAGAGAGCAAGTTCATCTGTTTCTGCAAAATTCACAACTACACTATTTGCCCCTGGTGGCAGCGATCTGCACACACAGAAACCTCTGCCTTGCCATCATTTACTTCTTAAACCAAACACCTGGCACTGCAATACTTCCTGCTGAGCTACCTCCTCAGTATTAAACTGTGGATCAAAAGCATCCAAAGTAAAAAAAAACTTTTCCTTGCATTTGTTTGAAAACTCGGTACAACTTTACTAGCATCATTTAATTACGGACCAGCACTGGGCAGCAGCCAAACCTGCACCCTGTGATTAACCTGCCTCACGGTGTCTGAGGGATGTTTGACTTAAAAACCCAAGAATTTCATTGCTCAAACAATTTATTAGATCCCTAAGCCTGAAAGTGGTTTTCAACAATACGTGTGCTGCTTCAGAGCCTAAGAAAATCTACTCTGGGAGCCAGGAAACATTTCCTAGGAGGCAAAAAGGTGATCAAAAACATATTTGATAAAAAGGAGAAGGAGCAATGATGGTTTTTAACTACAGTGTTAATTTATTTCATCTCAGGAGCATGCTATCAGTTTAAGAGAAGGGAAAATCTATTGGATTTTGTTTTGCATCTCTTTTAAAAGAAAATTATTCTCACCTAGGGCTGCAGGGTTTTTTCCCCCTAAACCAAATAAACTATATATTGGAATGACCTTGTAACGGGTTTCTGTGGCTCTTTAATCACCAGTGGCTGCTAAATGAAGCATATCTATTTTCTCTGTTACATTACTATTGGCAACCAGGTCTTCAGTAAGTGCCCAGAAATATTTCCATGGCAACAAAAAGCATTCAGCATTGCTACTGTTTTGTGCCAATTTAGCTTTAAAATATTCTATTGTGGAGAGAAATATGGTACATTAAGTGAAATAAAGTCAAGATGCAATGTTCTGAAAAGAATACAAGGATAAACAGGAAACATGTATTTTGCAGAAACGGGGCGGGGGGAAACTGCCAAATGGAAGGAAAAAATGTTCAAAGCTCATTTTGATGCTACTGAACAGCTTTGCTGAATGTCAGCAAGTCCATGTGTCACTTACATTGTCACTTAGGGTTAGGTTAAAAACTAACAGAAATAAGGATACCTCGAACATCTTCTCTTGATCATTTTAATCCATGACTGAAATTTTAAGTTGCCAGGGTATTACAGTCTCTCTGCATGTCTAGGTTACCATCAGAAGAGTTCACACTCTTGATGTTAGAGAATGAATCTAAAGGAAAAAGAGGAAATAAAGAGTTGAAAAAATAAAATACAAAGAGCATGTGTGTTTTGGAAGTGAAAGTTCACTTAGAAGAGCAAAACGAGTTCTTCCACATCAAAGGGTCTGTGGAAGACATTTTCAAATCACAGTTCAGCACTTTCTCTCCCATTATACAACTTAGTTCTGAGAAAAAAAGGCATCAGTTCCCAGCCCTCTAACCCTCAAACAGCCAACTTTTATGACTATGAAGTCTTGAGACCATTGCATGGCCCTTTGTGCAGCACATTGCAGAGATAAAAAGATTAAAGTCTATCTGAGACCATCTGGAATGACATTTCCTAGGGTCCAAAAAGCTATGCAACGCTCCCTGAAGTGCTTGGTGTGGAAGCAGAGAGCTCTAGGAAGCAGCACTGTAGGTGCTGGCGAGCCCTGTGGGACCAGCCTTCCAGTCCACAATGGCTCCAGGCAGCTTAGGGAGAAGGAAAGCCAAAAAATATTGAGAGGGTCGAACAGCAACTTGACCAGCACCTGCTCTCAGCTGGGAGAGAGGTCCAGAGGGACCCTCCCTTGAGCTGCAGGGATGGGTCACTCTGGCATCTGTCTGTCACTAAGTCTCACCAGGAAACTCCATCTGGTCCATCACCCGCTCCTAAGACCCCACTTTCTCAGATGTCCCTGCAGACAAGCCTGCAGGTGGCAAACAGCTCTGACAGGGACAGCAGCTCATTCCTGGGCCCCATTTCTCTGAGAGCTCACCACCTTTCCTCCCACCCGCTGTGAGCAAGAGTGTGTCCCAGAGAGAGCAGGATGCCCTATGAATGATGGGTTTCGCACCTGGCTGAGCCCCAGGACTTGCTGTGAATTGTTCCTACAGCCCCTCCTGAGCTACAGGCTCTGCAGGAGACAGGGTTAGGCCCTGGACAGCACTTGTCCAAGGGGATCCACGGCCCCAGCACTCCCTGAATGGACACCTCGTGCCCTGCTCCATGACTTCTGTGCACACACTGGTCACGTAATCCAAGCACACACAGCAAATCCAGCCCTGCAGCAGCACTGGCTCAGTTCCTATGGACAAACTCTGTGGGCAGGAAATTGCACAGGCAGCGTATAGGGGTACCAGAAGGTAGGGGTTGGGCTCCAAGAGATACAACTCCGAGGTATTTAACCCAAGAACTGGCAATCATTCATTTGGAATACGAAACAAGCAGTCCCAGTTTGGGAGGCAGAACAGCTAGACCAAAAGCACTTTTTAATTATTTACTCCCTGACCGTAACGGAGTGAGAAATGGCAATAAAGAAAAGAGCTAATTTTCCAGTCATTAAAGAACGCCGTCTAAGGTTTATACCCTCTCAGTCTGATATTCCTGTTAAATACAAAAACAAACAGGCTGATCTTCCACAGTCTGCACAGAAAAGGCTAAATATGTAAGACTTCCCTAGAAGCCAAGAGTGATGAAAAGCTCCTGGTCATAATAAAACACACATTTTCAAGAGCATCTACCACCTGCCTAAAAAAAAAAAAAAAATTAGATATTTGAAGCCAAATTCTGTAGATCCTCAGTGATTCTCAAGTTCTTCATCTGCTCCATATCGTAGAACCCAGTCCCCCCCATCCTCTTTCCACCCTTATCCCCACTCCCAGGATGTTTGTAAAGAGGAGCTTTATCCCAGCAAGACCCAAGGATGGTGTCAGCAGGACTGCAGCTTTCCCTGGGTGTAGTCAGGACATTTGTTTCCTTCAGACCTCTGTGACCCAGGAAACCTCCAGCCACACTTGTGGTGACACTGAGTGGGCACAAGTCACGTGGCTGAAACTCAGTCCTGGGCGCAATCGCCTGAAAACACTCTTGCTGTCATTTAAAGATCAGAAATCATAGTTAGGCCTATTTAAAACTGAAAATATCAAACTCAGTTCTCCTTCCCATAATCTCCTGCCTGCTGTCTTCTTCAGTCTTGTTTGAAAAGCCTGTGGGGGTGGTGGGAGGGGAGGAAAGCGATTTGGGAGCCTTTCATCCATAAAATCATGAGATACGGCTGGCTTTTTAGTACAGCATTTCACAGCACATGGCACAGTAACATCTTGAGATTCCTGGCACAAAGAAACAAGATTTGAGATTATATATATATATATATATATATATATATATCTCTTTAATAGCAATGACGCAAAGGCAGATGGTTCTCAAAGCAAAGGCTTAAGGCTAAACATTTCCTTTGAAGGGTCCTGCTACCCGAAACTAAACAGGGAGGGAAGCAAACACTCCTTGCTACAGCAACAGGGCCTGATTGTCTTCTAATACACAGCATTTCACCCTGGAGATCTCCACTTCTTTCAATGAGATTAGTCTCACAAACGAGGGAAGAATTGGAAAGGTTAGATTTTTCTTTGGGGTTTGGGGAGTTTCATTTTAGCTGTGGGAAACGGAGAGAATACAGAACATAATGAGCAGATTAGCAACTAAATCAAATCAATAGCAGAAAAGAAAGGCCTGGATAATGCAGTCAGGGCGTGTGCCAGCTGCTTACCTGCACAGCGTGCCTTGCCATTAGCACTGTTTAAGGAGCCACCCAAGCTGAGGCTGTGCTCATGACCTCCCATCCTCAAAGAGGGCTCACCTTCTTCCTCAGCGATGGGAGGAAGCCGATCAAGAGGCTGGAGATCTTCGCTGGTCCAGTAGGATCCATTGGCTGTCAAAGACCTGGTGCTTTCAACGCACTGCTCTGGAGAAGTGCTGGTATTTTTAACCCGTTTTTGCCTCTGTGGACCCATGTCAGAGCCATGAGGGAGGTTTTGTGAAGCCAGATCAGGGCCTCCAATGTAACCATCTTCTCTAGGATAGAAATATTCCTCATCCCAGAGGTCCAGGTCTCGTTCATCATCTGATTCCTCAGAATAATCCTCATAAACGCCTCCATTATTCTCCAAGTCCTGGGTCCTCTCTTCTTCTGGCTTACGACCCACTCCACTCAAATTCAGCAGTGAGGCAGATATGGAGTCTCCTGCTTGTTGGATCGCTTCGTATATTTGAGACATCCAAGAAGACAGTGGCTGGAGGAAATTCTGAGCAGCCTCAGAAGCCATGTTTAACACTATGCCAGTGTCTGGTGATCAGTTGTTCAGCTTTGCCAGCATGTCACTTATAATTCAGGGAGCTACAGAATAAGCACCATAAGAAATTACTGTAAATTGCTGGTCCATCAACACCTGTCGACACACTATCTATGTAAGACGTCTAGAACTGAGAGAGGAAAATGGAAAAAGCACTTCTACCCATTGAGAATACCACCAGAAATCCAGAAATGATGGACAAATTGCACATATTCCTGCAGAGATCTGGAAAGCTTTTATTCGATTGCTAAACCTTAGATAAAAATAAGAACACAGAACCTTGGAACACAAGTATCTTTCTGAAGTGCACACGTTCTGGTTACAGCTGTCAACAGACCTGGGGAAAAAAAGGTACAAAACAACCTGCAATCAAAAATCTCAAATAACCTGGCCCAAATTTCTATCACATCCTTAGCATTAGTATGACCAGGTGAGAAAACTGAAGGGAGGAGAATTTGGGGAGAATTGTGTTTTGAATAATGAAAATGATAGGCCTAAATCTTGCAGTAGCAGCCCATGGCAGACAACCATCTCAAATGCTTTGCTCCAGAAAGGCTGTGAAGAAATTCTCTCTGCCCACAACCCAGAGTCATTTTCTCATTCACAGAAATAATAAAAAAAAAAAAGCCGAACAGAGGAGGTGGAATATTATAGGTATGAAATGACTGGGAACAGAAACAAGTTAACAAAAGCACTGGTGTCATCTCGAGATGATGCTTTCCCAAAATTCGTCTAAACTCTAAATAAAAACATAACTTGCAGAAAGTTAGCATGCCTTTTTGCCCAGTATACATCTTCCCACATCATCACAAGACAGATATTCTTTTAGGATCTCTGAGAAGGAGAAACCTACAAATAGGATGATGGGTTTAGGAAGAAGGAATTAAATAGGTGCAGATTTTAGACTAAAAGACAACTAAAAAGAAGATTCAAAAATTAATACCAATGTCTTGCTGAATTGAGAGGTCTGAAAGCAATCAAAGTATAAACGGATAAATACAGTGTAACTGCAAGAAAATAAGCTCAGCAGCAATGTGTATTACCTTATGAAATGATCTCCAGACAAATGTAGTGGAAATATCAGTGTTGTGGATCTTTGAATGGAGCACAAATTAGGAAGATCCCACTTTGCTTGGTGAGCAGATATTTTAGACACGAGAACAGTGACTGAAGAGGACTTTACCTTAAAAAATACCTGTGCCAAATAATTTGCTTCAGTGGTGTTGATTTATGCTGCAGACACTTCCAACAGGTTTATTGTCAGCTTCAGTGTGTGCTAAGAATTGCAGCCCTAACAAGGGCAGTAAATGAATGCGGGTTACCAAAGGCATTTTAAAAGCTGTGGCTGTCACAAACTCCCTGGGCTCAGGGCACAGACTGTTCCAGCATCCGTCTGGCAGCCTCCAGCCCTCAGCTCAGCCCCTGGGACCCAGGTAAAGCTCCCTGCCACACATTAAATCTTTGGCAAGGAACAGACAGTGCCAGAGCCTCACCTCCCAGGTGAGCTGTTCCCTTCACTGACTCTCCTCTTTCCAACCCTGCCCTGGGCAAAGGCTCTCTGCTTTGTGCAACTGATTTTCTCACAGACCAGAGGAGATTAAAGGCTTCAAACAACCCATTTGCAACAAAATGCAGATTACTGGTAGATCACAGCACCAGAGAAGTCACCGGTAGGAGATGGTACTTGTAACAGTGAGATTCTCCCAGGCATGGAGGGAAATAATCTCTGGTGGGTAAGTGCTAGATACTGGATAGGATTGTAACATGTGTCGCAAAATAATTGGTGCTAAAAATTAAGACTATAGCATTTTTACCAAAGCCAAGAGAAAAATACAAATACCAAAGACATGAAGCTGTCTCCAAAAAGGTGTACTTCAAGGGATTTTTCATCTGGCAAAAACTCCAGCGATATGCCTTCGATATGCATATACAATAAGATAATATTCGTCTCCAAAGAAGTTTATTCCGAAGGATTTTTCGTCTGGCAAAGACTCCAGTGATATGCATTCAATATGCATATACGATAATATTCGTCACCAAAGAAGCTTATTCAAAATCATAAAGAAAAGATATTCATCTACTTGTTCCAGGAACTTTCAGATGCAGCAGTAAGCTAAAAGATAAGATTAACAGAGCCCCAAAATGTATAAAAAGGTACCCCATGGAACAGCGTTTGTGAACTAGAGGGGTTCGGAGCGGACACAGCCCGAATCCAGTTCACCCGGTGTCGATCGCCTGGCTCGGCACTGCTTTGCTTGTGGCTTTTTCAAAATTTATACTCTGATAATTTAATAAATTCTCTTTAATTATTAAATTGGCTGTTTCGTTTATGACACGGTTTTAACCTGTCATTTATTTATAGGCAAGGGCAAATGAACCTCTCGTTTTTGATGAAAGGCGAACTTCACAGTGCTCTCCCTCTGCCTCAGCAGCAAGATCCATGACAGCAGTAGCCCTGAGAGGGATGCAGGCATCCAGGAGTGATGGCTAACCAATGGAGATAAAACATAGGGGTGCTGAAATGAAGTGCTGATCTGTTCTAAAAATCAACAGAACATAGCCTTGTGATATTTGCATAGGGAATAATTAGCTCCTCTTGTTATTAGATTTTGGAGCTAACACCTGATTTGTCCAACAGCGCTATCCCACTTCTGGGTGCTGTGGCTGGCTACACCACACTCAGGCAAACATCACGGGGAGGTTGGTACCACAACCATAAAGATGGAGGGAGTTTTCAAGGCAGGATTTTGCTTTAGTAAGGGAAGTAAAGCAGTGATCTACAGCCACCTGCAGAGCTTGGATGTGGTCACTCAGTCATCTGAAGCAGCAGATAGAACTTGAACGTGAACTTTCCTATACCAAGCGGTTGCCTGTAGTCTGGGGGAAAATATGACACACACACACACACGTACACACATCCACAACTATGGATGCTGAAAAAGCTCTAGCAGAGAATTTCTTCAGCTCTCTGCAGCATTTTTGTGAGAGTTCTGTCTTTCCCATGCAAGTAACTCAAAACAATGCTACAGTTTCGTAAACTTCTTGCAGCTGCAGGTTGTTTTGCAGAATTGTTATGGTTCTGACTAGAAAAACATTCAGAGATGGGTGTCTTAAAACTTGACCAATCCCCTTAAGGGGTGGATGGCAAAAAACCAATTACCTTATGCCACTTAATACACTTTGCAAACTAACATATAAAAGCCTTCTGAGAATTCATTAAAGGCACGTCCATTATCCCTGAGCCTGGACTTTGTGTCGTTTCTCTACTCGTCCGTGGGGAAAACAGCGACACACAACTCCCCCCAAGACCTGGACATTTGTCTGGATTGAGTCCTAAGAACCCCAACAAGTGGTTTGATTTCAGTTTATAGACAATAAACAGACACTGATGTGTATTTCACCAAAAAATCTGAACCACTTTGCAGTAACACCTGCAACTCACATGTGCAACTTGCAAACCAGTGCCTACATAACCTCTACATGCAAAAACAATGTCTTTTCCAGGGTGCCTGACTCTGTTTCACCTTTGCTTTGCTTTTCCTACCATCCCATCCCTCTTACTGAAGACTTCACAGTCAGTGATATGCTGAACAACTGGAGTTCAGCTGAATTATAAATGGTTTATTTTTGTTCTTGCAGCAGATGGATAAAATGTGTAACAAGCTGCAGACAAGTTTAGGCGGGCAACGATTTTACAAACTCACCAGAGGATCAAAGGGGGCTGAGCTGTGTTACAGGCTTGCTGTTTCCCAGGAGCTCTCTCCATTAATTAGGAGACACTGCTCTAACAGCATGTTTATGATATATTTCACAACATGGCCTTTTCAATATAAAGGATTTTTACTTTTGATTTCTCTAACAGTTTTGACTTGCATTACAAGAAAAAAAAAACTAAAAGAACTGAGAAAAGCATAAAATGTGTGGGAAATAAAAAAAAAATCCATTTCTTTTTAAAAGTATTCATCAAACAAGAGAGAGGAAAAAAAGCAGTTTAGCAAATTCACTTCAAGTTCCATCTTCTGAAACCACCCTTAAGAATTTTCACACCAAATCACAGGCTAAATTCAAAGTTGTAAAGGGTTTTTTTTCCTCTCCTGGAAAATCAGATAGCTAAAGGGATCAATGCTAAGCCTCTCACAGAAGCCATCATAACCTTTACTACAATCTATATTCCCTTGTCTTGATAGGATCATTATTCCTGAGTAACATTCCCATTGAGAGGTACAATTACTGTATTGCTAAAAAAAGTAGGCTCTTACCAGAATTTCAAACACTACCACAATGCAGAAGTTTATAATATTACCAAAGTGTCTTTCAATCTTCTTGATATGTAGGTTCCTAAAAAAAGTGCCATCAGGTGTGCATTTCTTAATATTTCCCTTATTCAAGCTGCTGCAGAGTGTAGGCACAAACTTCCTTTTCTTCAGGCACTTTTTGTGTGGCCCTAGGAAAAGTTCTCTACCAAACTCCTCCCTTACAGGCAGAACACAGGTTGAAAATGGATCATATCCATGAACAGGAGCTTTATTTGTGTGGACATCAAAGAAGACCAGTGTGACTGACCCAGCACGAAGCTCTGCTCCAAGTTTAGGGGGAAAAAACCTAAAACAAGGTGTGAATCTGAGCTGATGCCCAGAACATCAAGGATCTGTGCAAAAGGTAAGGCCATTTTGCTTTCCATGGAAGGGGGAAATAAGGAAGGCTTGGGGGGATAAGATTTTATGAGCTGCTGAAAACTGTAATGAGCCTGATCCTCGTTTCAGACCAGAATCCAATTAGCACACATTTAAAATAGCAGAGAGGAGGTTAGAAATGTATTCAGATGAAGGCAGGCAGCAGCAACGCTGGGCCAAGAAATCCTCTATCCTAGTTCTGGGAACAATCTGGACTCTTTGCTCCACTTGCAGTTGCCAGAATTGTATCTAACAAGATGCTAGCAAAGCCCTTGCACTCTCACCAAACACTACTATGACGAAAATGCATTTCCAGCTGAAGTTGTCGCAGTGCCAATCCCAACCTGTGCACTTGAAGCTGTTCAGAGGGTTGGAGCCTCCTGCAGAAGTGTTATGAGGTAAGTTCACAGACAGTGCCCAAGGCTCACATCAGCTGTGAGCATCACTACTGACCGAACTTCCCCAAGATAAAAACAAAACAAAAATACTGAACATCTGGTACCTTTTTGGCCTATGTGCTATAAAAATGCTATTTATATGGTTGAATTTAACACACACGCACAAAAAGAGAAGACAGAGGCACTTTCCAAGTGATTATGTGTTCAGTGATAATAGTTTTCAGCTGGTGAATCAGAAACTCCAGGGCATTCAAGGAAAAATCTAATGGTTTATGCCAATAAATTAGACACATCTCATTGGAAACGTTCATGGGTTACAAATCAACACAGTAATAAAGGCACTGCTGCGGAGCATTGGTCGTGCAAGCCCCAGAATGGTGAAGAGAAAACAAAGATGAGCTCAGGCAGACAGCAATGTACCCGGCTGCACGGGGCTCAGCCCACGCACAGGAAGCCTGCAGACTTATTTCTCACTTCCAAATCATCTCATGTCTTTGCAGGCAGCTCGCTAGTGATGCTGTGCCAAATTAGTTGTAAAAATTGATACCCAAATGACAAAAGTGGTTTTGATCAGGATATTTAGCCCCACGTTGTCTCCTCCTTTCTTTTCATCCCTTTGTTCATGCTCTCCTTTTGTCAATAACAATGGCAACAATTACTGATCCTCACAGCTTCAGTGGGACGGGGAGAAGAGGAAAGAGGTAGAAGAAAAAAAGGAATTATGCAAATGTGACATTTATCGTTCAAAATTGTGGAGCCTTTTTCAAAAAAAACCAGGTCTCTCCATCATACAGAGTACGTGATGACAAATTCAAGCAAAAAAAAATGTTCCTGGAAGATCAGCATTCAAATATTGTACTCAGAAGCTCCAACAGCAGTGGGGCTGAGGAGCTGATGGTGATTTCCTATGCTGACCTCTTCACACCTTTGTTTTTGCCTAGGCTGTGAGAATTACTGAAATCAGAGGTGCGTTCATCTCATGTAAGTCCAGGGCACCCAGAAAGCAGGAGATCTGTGAATTCATAGATAGATATTATTGCCACCAAAATATTAATACTAAACCTGGAGGAATTTTCAAGAGAGAGAAAATGTCTACACCTCCTTGGCCATAATATTTGGTTTGCATATTCAGGAGAGTCAGATTCTGACTTGGCACTGGTGTTAAATCCAGAGTCACTCCACCGAAGGCAGTCACATCCTCCAAATCAAAATAAAGCCCTTTGCATTTAAAGAGCCACTTGTCACCAGAGGCACAAAAAAGCCCCTAACTGTTCTATGCCAAGTGGTTGTACAAAAAGCAGCAATGAATAACTTCATTTATACTTCTCCAGCCGAGGGTTACATAAAGGGCACAAAGAAATTCACAAATCATTGGCGTATTAGAAAAGTGGTGTTAGTAGAGGCAACTGTGCTCTCTCAGGCTAAAAGAGTGAGAAACATCTGTAATTACTGGATTAGGGGAATGAAAGAAGAAACCTGCAGTCAGAAATTACAGCACATTCTGTAATTGAGCTGCTGCCATTCGCCGGCTTGCATGAAGACAGAAGAGCCAAAAGGAAATCACAAGTTCAAAAGGCTGGAGAAACACCGATTTACACCACCACTCGAACCCACCCACCTGTGCTGTCAAGCTGTTCCCTAGAGCAGACCCCACAGACTCCACCCTGCCTGCAATTGTGCTACCCAGCCTGCAGCAAGTGAACAAGCCAGGGTCAATCAGAGCAATTACTTGCATGGAAATTAGCAGTGGGGGAGCATGTCTAGCTGCTTAACAAAATGAAGATATTTTAGAAACATTTAGAGGAGTCACCCAGTTCCTGTTACTCCTTCCCCCACGCACACGCTCCATCCTTGCAGAGCCTGTGGGAATTGCTCTGTGTGGACCACCACGAGCAGCTCAGACAGAGCTGCTGGGGAGACAAAAATGCAGTGGATGTTTCCGGGTCATCCATCTGTGTGTGCACAAGTGGCTGAGTCTGTAGCGCCCATCTCCTCTCACTTCTAAGGCAACCACCAGCCCAGCCAGAAATGCTGGGAGGCTGAGGGGTCACTGGGAAAACTAGACCTAGACTCAAAGGGTTTAAAGGAATTTGGAGGTAGAGATCTGAGCAGGCAGCTGTCACTACTGACTTGGGAACTGCTCCCTCAGCTACTCCTTCGTTTAACTCAGCCTTGTTGCAAACCAAGCTCTCCAACATCTAGGGCAGGCATCAGTGGCAGCAACCACGCTGTCCCATGGCCAGTCACACTTCCTATGTGCCTCTACTGAAGCAGTTGAGAGAAAAAGCAATTTAGAAGAGCAGCTTCATTTGGGCACTGAGAAACTTTCCTTTCACAAGCTTCTCTCCTGCCTGCCACCGGTTGGTGAAGGAATCTGAGCTACATACCTCAGCTGGGTGACAGGAATAACCTCAGGTCCACTTTCAATCTGCCCTTGCTGAGGACAGTGGAGATACTGGGTACTCAGCATCAGAGTTAAAAGGACCAACCACAGTTGTACTTCTTGGAAGAAGTACACCCCTGGGTTTTCCACAACTTTGGAGGAAGCCAGACTGGTGCTGTCACGCCCACCCAGGTTTCTTGTTTCTAAACATGAATCTCTGCCTCTGCTGCATATGACAGTCCCACTTACCACATGTGACGGGGCCCCAGGGCCCGCCCGGGCCCAGGGCAGCACTGACAGTGAAAGGCAGCACCCAGGCAGCACTGCTAACATTCCAGCCCTTGGTGAGTGTTATAGGTGTTGATGCTTTCCTTAAAGCCTCAGCTATGAGAGATGAGTGGTTTATATAAGAACTGCATCTCCATTTATTTATTTTAAGTGTGCAGCTAGCCCCAAAGGCTGGAACAGTGGCTGTGCAGAACAGCTTGAGAACATGAAATGAAAGCGCTCTTGAGGCTGATAAAACAGAAGGAATAATGAAAAAGAAATCTTTCTTCAAACCTCATCATATTTATGCTGTTTTCACATATCAAGAGTACATCTTTAACAAGTGTTCAAAGCAAGGCACAACTGGAATATTTTCATGTAAAGCACAGTGTACTAAGCTACAATTTCTTTCCCAGTCTCAGGTTATGTCATTATGAAAAGATTACGGTGTAGAACAAAGAGGACCCTTCACTTTCTTGAGCCACAGTGCTGAATCATATGGTTGGTTACAGCTCTTCACAAAAAGGTTTGCCCAGCACTGTCACGTGTACCTGCGACATTCACTTCACCCACAAACTGTTGAAGTAAAGGGCTCCCCAGCACTATAAACACCGTGCACAGGAACATCACCACCTCCTCTTGATCCCAAAATCCACTCTACAGACAGGGGCACCAAACCATCGCAGCATCAAATGGTCTCACATGAGACCTCACTGACTTCTCTCAAGCCTCTGCTCAAGGGAAGGTCCTCCTTCCCTGTATGGAGAGATGATTCAAGGAGCAATTTCTCACACATCAACACTCTCCCAGGGCCTGAAAGATCACCAGTGCTGTGAAGAATCACTCCAGCTGGTTCTAACAGTGTAGCAGTTAATCTTTCCCTTGCTAAAGAATTCTGCACACGACTTATATTAAGGCTCTACATCCCTCCAGAAAGACCAGGACTGCTTCATGCCACCACCTCTTCCTTCTGCACATGCTTGGGCACAGCCAAGCAAGCTTGATATGCTCTGCGCTACCTTCCTACCAGCTACGTGGTTACCAGCTTCTCTACCTTTGCAGCCTGCTCTGAGCCCTCCCCTGCAGTGCCAAGTACATCCTAAATACAGGCTGGCTGTGTCCAGATGAGCTCCAGCACTCCCAGTGAAGGGACTCCTGCAGCTGCATGAAAAGCAACCAGGGCAGCACATCCCTGCTCAGGAGATGGACTCATCTCTATGGTCAACGAACCAGTCAGGAACAGGATCCACAGAATGCTGAAGCACCAAAAATCTGCAATCCATTTTGTCGCAGTAACTAAGAGTCTTTGTCCTGAAGTCTTCTAAAAGATTTTTCAATGAAATCTTCATTTTCACAATGATCTTTTCCTTATCTTTGTCCCTTCATAGAGACACAAACTGTGCAATTAAAATTAAATCAGGAACAAACCAGGCAGATGTATCCTAGAGCCATGATGACGGGAACACCTAGTCCATTCTGTCACTTGCCTTGTTCTGAGGTCAGGCTCTATACAGGAAAGCAAAAACAACAACAACAAAGAGGCTCTGACATTCTACAGTACATTTTCTAAATGTCACCCTGCGTACCTGCAAAGTAGACAGATTTGCTCATGTTTCTCTACCAACTATCTTCTTCATTGGTAGATAACTCGAAACTCAACTGGATCCAAGGGCAAGAGGAGCAGCTCATGCACTGAAACCCATACACCCCTTCCCAGGCCACAGCCTTCATTTATCTGTGCTGTTGCATGTGGGGGTTCACCCTCTTGCAGATGCTACAGTGACGCAAAATGCCTTCTCTCCTATTTAGATCGATATGTTCTAAGCACTCTTAATTCCAGAGGTGGAGAATCAAAAAGCTTTCCCCGGTTTGAGAGCTTAGAACTGGGAAGAACAACCATTAGCGGGCCGCATGTTGAATACCAGAGTATTGAAATCAGGATCTCCTTGCCACATACACAGCTCACCAGAAAAAAAGTTGAAAAGAGGAAAAGTGAATGCTAACCAACAAATTTCATGCTGCAAACACTCCCCATCCTGCTCCTTCCTACCCAGCAAAGCCAGATTCTGAATTTGAAGCAAACTCTTGCTTGTCAACACTCCTCTTGGGAGAGCTCCCTCACCGTGCTGGAAACAGCCTTCCCTGGCTTCCCTGCCCAAGCTCAGCCTCCAGGTTTCTACATTCGCCATATGACACACTGTGTTAGCCCAGGCTTTAATATATTCCCTCATGCTGCTGTCCTTTAAAAGCACTGGCATTTCCTACACACAGATTCCATATTGACTTTACAAGTACCAAGACGCCACGGTGAAATTTAAACTAAATATAGAGGTGGTATTTTTAAATAACTCTCAGCTCCGATTCGCCAAGGCGATTTTATTTGAACGGAAAAAAGCAGACTCCAGCTTTAAGCTTCCATTGTAATTAATGATTACAACACATTCCTCTGCCGTATCAGATTTAGCACCTCATTAATGTATATGGTATTTTTCTTGCACAGCACAGCTGTAGTTAAAGTTGAATTAGTGTTTCCATTATAAGCCCATGTTTTCAAAGGTTTATCACTCAGACACATGAGATATAGTCTGAAATGAAAATTGCCATCGAGAGTGTCAGCTGGGAAGCAATTTCTTGTCCTTCAAAATCTGGAAGCAACAAACACCAAAAAAAAAAGCAAGCCACTCTGTTTATTAATAATTCACATTTTAAAAAGCATTGCAAATACATGTTTACATGATAGCCTGTGACAGCTCCATAGAATGTCAACACCCACACGCTCCTGGGAGATGTGTCATCTTAAAAACCGAAATAAAAGCCACATTTTTACACCACTTGATGGGAGGCGAAGAGAAGGGGAAAAAGACTTAAAAATAATATCGATGAGGGAAACTTATTAAAAAAACCCCATAGTCTTTGTTTAGAAACACTGAAGTTAGGACTTTCAGTCGAGAGGGGCGTGGGTGGGAATCGTTTCAAGCACCATTTGTACTTGTACCTTTTTCGTGCCTGTCCCTGGCTCACTAATACATTTAGCAAGAATTGGTCCTGCTGAGTTCCTGCCACAGATGGCATCCAAGCCTTCAACTGTCCATGAGTCCTGGAGTCTTAAAGTACGACCAGATCACGTCCTTTGCAGCAGCCGTGCTGAGGCACAAGGCAAAATGAACACCAAGACAGCCTTGTACGAACTCTACGCTTTGGGATTGTGTCCTTCTGCCATTAGCTTTAAGACTGAACCATAGAAAAGCAGACCTTTCAATTGGGAGGCTTCTGAGGCCTCTTCTTGGCCGATTATCTCAGTGGTTATACACTTAAAACATGCAAATTTACAGACAAATACACAAAGAAATTACCAAATTCAGAGTTGTCACCATTTCCAGAATGGATGCATTTTTGACGGCTGAGAAAAAGTAATTTTTTTTTTTCTGACATAGTAAAATTCCCAGTTGTTTTGACTCCGGGACTTATGGGTTTGCCCAAGACCTAATGCTTCCAGAACACAACAAACACATGGAGGAGCATGTAATAGCTACTACAAGAAAACAGGACAGGCATATCCCTTGTGAGCAGAAAGGCACCATTGTTGGTCAGAAACGCTCACATTTTGTTCCTCACTGGATAAACAAAACACTCCCACAACAGACAGAGCAGGGAGTGTGCTTTTTTTCCCCAGTGTTGACTTTCATTTTTCAAGACATTACTCCAGACAATAAAGATAATGGGAACACAGTAGCAATTACATACCCTTATGACCAAATTTGGGAGGTTACTATCCAAAAACCCTGCTGTTTTCCACACAAGCAACCTGAGAAACAGCAAATGGGCCTGTGTCTGTCCTCCCAGCAATCAAAGCCTCCACAAGACTCTGTACATCAAAGGCAGTGTAATACTGTGACACTTACCAAGGCCCTCATGAGCTCTGGACTTTTCTTTGCAGTGTTTTCTTCGCCCTTGTTGTTCCCAGCATGGGAGCCCACCTCTCTCTTCACAGCAGAACTTCTTGTTGATGAAGTGGCAGAGGACTGCAGGGAGGGTAATGAAGCCTCCAGCTGCAGACAAAAACCCAGCGGCCTCAGGAGTAACTAAGAAGAGAAAGTCAAAAAAGAAAACATCAGCAGAACCAGGCAAAACTTCCTAGGGAAAGATGTGGGTTAAGCACAGCTGTATCCACGGCTCTGCTTCCCCATCCTCTCCGCAGAAGAAGTAGAAATGAAATCCAGCAGAACTTGGACTTGTGTTAAGTGGATGCAACATCAATTTAATACATTGGTCCAGTCTACTAAGGATGTACATCGCACAGACTTGGTTCCAATTAAAGCCTAAATTTCTGTCACGTGATGAATTCCAACACAGGAAAGACACTAACTGATTTTAATAAACTTTTGTAAAATGCAGAATTCCACCAGCTCCAAGAGAGACACTCTCCCTCTGTGCTACAACAAGGATCCGGCCAAGAAAGGGTCATTAAGGCCCCAACACCACCTTTGCAATTCATGTATTTTCTTTAGAACAATCAGATTACACATAATGGTACTCACTAACTTCATTACATTTACTAAGAATCAGGTTAATGTATAGCCTATGATTCTCATTCAGCTGCTACTTCACCCTTAAATGAGAAGTATATTACCGTACTACATAATTACCATTGTTTTCCGGGGGAAAAAAAAAATCAGCCTCCAGCTCAGGTAATTCAGTTTAGCTCCTCGAGTGCCAGGTTAGGCCACAGTGGTTTTGAGCACAGTGGTTGTGCACTAGCTGGTGTCCCAGCCCTGTACATCAACATCCCTGTGTCAAACTGTAAAGAAACGGTCTGATTTCAATTTATCATGTTCTGCCTGTACCACTGGGTCTGCAACAAACCACAGGCGCCAGCAAAAAGCTTTTAAAGCCATTTCACCTCTCTCTCACACATATCAAAATGCCAAAACAAGGGACAAACACTACATACATCACTTGATGTGGGTGGCAAGGGCACACGTGTCAAAAACTTTCAGTGTCATCTGCAAAAAAAATTGGCTGGTTATTCTGGTAATTACTTCACCAGGAAGGAGTGAAGTTCAGCTGTTCAATTCAAGTCAAAGACCCCATAAAAATGAAATATCAGCAGCATCAGTGGCACATGAGGGATGCCTGTGATTACAAAGCTGCAGCTCACAGATGAGATGAGCAGGATGAGAGGATGTAAACAGAGCCAGCCCTGTCTGTGGAACATCCCACTGGGAATTTATAGGACTTGACTCAGCGAAAGACTTGGCCTAGAAGAGCTACACTGTCCCCAGTTACTGATAGTGCACTGTATGACTTCAGTCTGGGGGATTTGAAAAACTTAAATTGATACAAGCCAACATGTCTCAACTGGAAACAAAAATCACCAAAGCATAGCAGCAGCCCACATGCAAAACAAACGAGTGGTAGGGACTGACCCCAGAGGAACATGTGTTACACAAACTCTGGAGGTGGCTCTGACCTTCCTCACCCCAGCCTAAGGAAGGAACAGAAATATGCACTGAATCACAGCAGCTTAAATGACAACAAGGTGAAGCCTACACTTCCATTGCTCTGTTCTGCATGGGCACAGGCAATTCACAGAATGGTTTGGGTTGGAAGAGACCTTAAGGACCATTTAGTTCCAATCCTCCTGATATGAACAGGGACACCTTCCCCTAGGATGTTCAGAGCCCCATCTAACCTGTCCTTGAGCCTGCCAGCACTGCAATGTGGTGCTATAACTTCCCTAGATAATTTGGCAGGCACATCTCAGACCCATTTTCCCCTCACACCTCAGCCCAGGGAGCATGGCTGGGGATGTGAGAGCGGCTGAGTGAGACATCGACTCTGGCTATTTTCAGCTGCTGAAGTCACCATTAAGTGGCTGCTGGAGCCAAGGATAAATCAAAGGAGATGAGTATAAATCAAAGTAGCCATAATCCCAGAATATACATAAAAGGCTGAGTCCCATCACTGACTTGCCCTGTTCTTGAGCATAGAATAAGCAGGAGAAAGGATAATGCTCTACCTTACATATAAAACACGTGGGATCACCACATCTCAGCACACAAGTGGGCAGCAAGGACGCCACTGTTATAATTTATTTTACTTCATAAAAATCTCAGTGAGCCCAAGGAGGCACCAGGGTTTCCCCTTCTCAGACAGGGCACAAGCAAGCCATCAGTATTTTTAAATAGAAATTATTCAACACGTGCTCTGAAACACTACACAACCACCAGCTAGAGAAAATCCTCAAAGTGCCCCCTTTTCCCCAACAGACCTTCAAAGCAGCTTGCAAAATCCCAGAGGAAAAAGCAGATCTTTGACTAGACAGGCATCCTGAAGGAAAGCTTGGAGACAAATGATCACCTGCTACGTACTTGCTCTAAAGTAACTCAGACTGGCACAACAGTGCTTTTGCCCATCTAATTATTGTCCCCTGGTCAGATACAGAGGAACAAGAAAGTAGTAGCTCGGTGACGTAGGACTTGGGACAATCCTTCCAGCTTCCCCTACTCCTTGGGGCAAAATATAAAAGCCACCACCTGTCAGAGCTCACCAAAGGTCCAACATCAACTTCAAGGAGGAAGTTTTCAAAGCCAAAAACTGTCCACAGAGAGGCAGAGTTTTTGGGAGCACTGGCAAGAAGGGACTGCACAGACTCTTCCTGTGTGGAAAAGACCATTAGCCAGCTACTAACAAAGGCTGAGATCCCTCACCTCCCTACCCTGGATGCACCAAGCAACTCTCCCATCTCTCCTGAAGATGTTCTGTCCAACTGAGAGGAGGTGCCTGGGACTCCTACAGCACGAGGCAACAGAGCTCATGCATCGTGTCCTGTGGCTTTATGCACAAGTTTCCTCCTTTCTCAACGAAAATATTCGTGCCAGATACCAGGAGTTTGTACCACAGCGTCTAAGGGAAGGCTGAGTTTGCACCTGGGCACTGTCTCACACACTGCACCCGACTCCAGCTGGAAGCTCAAATCCCTCTGGAGGGGAGGCATGCTGGCAATTTACGTCTCCATCATCAAGATGAAAACGTGCTGCACCTGCATACAGTCCTGACCACACCTCCCAGCTCTCCTCCCAACCCTCAGCTGAAGGCCTTTTTCTGCAGGTTTGAAACTCTAGGCTAAGGCTGTGCCTGAGAAATGACTGTAAAACCGATTTGGAGCAGAGCTCTGTTCTGGCTTGTGGTGGATGTCTGGGCCTGAGAGTTGTTGAGGAGGAAAAGCAGCAGAAATGCACACATGTCCCTTATGCTGCAGCATTGCTGGAATGTGTCAGTTTTCACACAGGTGAAGTGTCCATCCTTATGCCAATGGATGACAGACTGTGACTGGAGCAAGAACGTGAGACAGAGTAAGGCATTCAACGCTTGGTCCAAACCCTGGGTGGTGCTGATCACCACGTGCTTTGGGACATAAACATTCAGCCAGGATCCTCCCCCATTTACCCATTTTTAAGCCAAGAAATTAATGCCATAGACACCTTTGTGCAGCGCCACAGCGGGTCCACTTGTTCTGCTGCTCTGATTGGGAGCACGAGGCAAGAAATGGTGTCTGTGCTCCTGGCAGGCTGAGGCCACACAACCACACTCACTCCTTGTCCACTGCTCAAGAACAAACTAGAGGTGCAGTGTGAAGGGCCCCGAGGCAGAAAAGAGAAGATCAGAAATGGAAGTGAGGTCAACAGAAGAAATGTGAGAGGACACAGGGAACACAAGGCATTACATTGCTCCTGCTCCAACCTCTCCTCAAAGCCACATTCACACTACAAGATGACTTCAGGGAGAGTCTATGCAGAAGAACAAGAGAGGTGTGTTGGCCACACTGTTACACGCATTGAATGCAGCTGGGGTTTTGGCTTGTAGCGGGTTTCACAGCAATTCTGCTACCAGACCTGGCCTCTCCTGATGGGCCAGGGCCAGGGGAATGAACACAAGAAGCTCCACAGTAGATTCACTTGGAGAGTCTGCAACCAGCAAGACCTTAATCCATTCTGCTGTGCAAGAGTTAAATTCTGCATAAAATACTATTCCAGACAATAGTTCTTTAATTTCATTTGATACCAAACTCCCTGAAAAAAAGGAATGTTTACTGGTACTTTTTAATTATGAAATAAAAAGAAACCATAAATTGTCTGTTTTGCTGTCTGTGCTAATTACATTTCATTACATATTTGGAGTAAGCTATGATTTTCCTCCTGGTTCCCATGACATTTTTCATTATCAGCCACTAATTGTCTAGCATGCACACTGCATTGTGAACCAAGTAGGCTGGTGCGTGGGCAGAAGTTCTAGCGAAAGCTGCAAGGGAGTACAAGTGTATGTTATTATTATTACTATTATGATGTATTAGAGAGTTTCCACCTACTTGCATATCTACATATCCTCATCCTTATCAGCAGTGTCACAGCGCAGCAAGGCCCAGGAGCCCATCCTTGTGCTTGGCAAGGCTCAGCAACTACTGAAGGGAAGTTACGTGGGACGGAACGATGGCAGCAGCCCCACTGCAAGGACGAGCTCCCCGCTGGGTGCGATGGAAACACCAAGCAGCTTTCTCAGTCACTTCCTCGGGGCCCAAAGCACGTGGGTATCAGAATCTTGTCACTTTGCCCACTCACAAGCCGAGGCCAAGGTTATAAAGGAAAGCAGTGCCATATGTGGATTCCTAAAGGAATAGGATAACTAATGGGATCTTTATGAGACAGCAAGACAGAAGAAAAAGGTAAAGGGTTTTCAGAAGCCACAGCTAACACTGTATCCATTACAGCAAAAGCTCCGACAAATCCACACCTATGCAAACTCAGAAAGTGCCACAAAGGGTGAAGCAACTCCTTGCATGCAGCATTTCATAAACTCAGACTGAGGGAAGCTGTAGGTGCCGATTCTTCACACAGCAAACTGCAAGAACATGACCACTGCTCGTCCTTATCAGCCTTGGACAGGTGGCAATTCTATTCATGTGCACCACACACACAATACACAAACACTTCAGAAATAAATGTGTGTTTTCACAGGTTGCAGCTCTCTCCTGATATCTATTTCAAAGGAGACAAAGCCCGACCCTTTCCAACAGCACTGTGAGGGAACAGTTGTATAACTCCCCCTCTTCTCAAGGTGATCCACAAATACATTATCAGAAACGCAATCAGACCACATTCAGTGATGTAGCAGAAGTGAAATTCCCATCCAAAGCAGGAGGACATGCCCTGCACAGAGGCTCAGTTTCTCACACTTTATTTTTATGTGCTGATTTAGAGATAGCAAGAATGAGGAGGTTCTCCAGTCCTTTTATAGAAGGAATATGAAGACCTGAAAGGCACTTATGACCTGACTATGCCTCTGTTTACTTTGACTGCCAATTTTGTCTGATCAAAGGGTGGGGGAATGGCCCCACTTGTAGCTGCTGCTGATGTATTTGCAGGTCATCTTCAAAGATTTAAGCTGCTCTTATGGCCTCTGACATAGGCGTGCAACTTCAAAGGTCTCAAAGACAGTGAAGCAAAGTCATCTCCCTCTCTTGTACCACCCACAGAGCCACTCAAACACCTTGCAGGCTTCAATGCATTTACCCCCCCAGCAAGTCTCTGAAGCAGGGAAACACTAACAAAACTGCCCCACAGAATGGGAGCCATGGCACAGGAAAAACCCAAAAGGGTGGAAGTTAGACCCAAAATAACAACCAAGAAATGTTACATCCATCTACACAGGCATTTCAGTGCTCAGAATTACCTCATGTTTCACCTCAAAGCTGAGACCACCAAATAGAACATCAACAGCACCTTCCTAGAGAAGGCATCATGGTGACAGTCACGGGACTTCAGGCATCTGTCCTCAGTCACACTGGGTCACACAAATGCCACAGGATGGGCATTTTTTTCCCCCAAAGCCTTATTCTCTTAGGGATACAATCCAGTAGAGGTGCTTGACACCTTCACGCCACACTGAACTGAAGGCACATCAGGCACAAAAGGAGACACAGAGGCAGTGGCATTTAGCAAGTACACTCCCCTTAGAAAAGGAAGGCCTGAGATAAATTCTCCCTTAAACCCACATTTTCCTTCACCCAGTACCAAGTCAAGGTGCAGGACTAGAGGAGTGCAGCCTCTCCCCTTTGGCCTCAGCTTGGCTCGCTGTGCAGCCTGTATTGGGGCCAGCAGTAGTAGCAGATTTGATTTTTCTCAGCCTGCTCATAAAAGCCAGACTCAGACTTGAATTCTCAGGATGCAGTCTGGGTTTCACTTAGAACCTGCTATAGATAAATGACCAAGACATAAACACTGGGAGGGCAAACCTCAAAGCACCCAGCAGCCAACCTGTGAGAGCCATAGGCCCAATTTCAAAAAGGCTTTCCCTGAGGCCAGGTTTTCCACCTTACAAAGGCTGCTCTGTGTTTTGCTATGTACGGTCCTGTGGCAGCACTCTTTTCCCAGCAGCAAAAATCCCATCCTGGCCTTGAGCAGTGCTCTTGATGACATTTGTAACTGAGCACACACGGTTCTGTGAAATATTCTGCCTTCAACAAAAGGCGTTTTTCAACTAGAAAAGATGAAGTGTTAGTTTTAGTGGATGTGTTTCAAATGAGTGTGGAGCAGTAGTTCAAGTCCACAGCAAATACACAGCCTCTGCAAACAATGACACCTGAAGTTCTGCATCCAGAAGAGTCCTGGCTCTCTCTTCATTCCTCCATCTGTAGGCAAACACACCACAAATGCAGATGGAACAATGGAGCAGAAATGTGTCCTGATGGACAGGGAGCATTCACGCTGTCTGGTGGAGATCACTCTCAAGGGTGACCCAGAGGTACATCATCAGTTTTAGTAATAACCATAAAATGGCTCCAGTTCAGCACGGTATTCAAAATTCATTGAAGTCAACAGGGCCAGGGAGACTGAGAATTTGAGCAGCCCACAACTTGAATTGTCATTCATGAGCTGAAAGCTGGTCCCCTCCATGTCAGGGCTGAACAGATTTGATGGGGACAGAACGAGGAACCTCGCACCCATCCAGGCGTTGGTCCTCCCAGCCCAAGGTGCCTGCCAGGATTGTTCCCAGAGCTGGGCCCACAGATGAGGTAATCAAGGTGAAACCTGCAGCCTCACAACTCTTCATCTCAGTTCTTCTCCAGACCAGTGAAGAAAAATTAGAACCAGGTATAAAACTACTGTCCCAGCCCACAATCTGTGAGGTACCCTCACACTCAAGAGTTTGCTCTGCCATTTCTTCTCCATCTCAATATTCACTCTAATCTCTGAACTTTGCCAAAATTCTCGGGTTTGCACTCTGGAACTATTTTCCATTGCAAAACCAGTCATCACACAAAGCAGTGAGCTATCTTGGAGGTCAAATCTTTTACCTAAGACATAGGAAAGAAAGAAAATGGTTGTAGTGATAATGATAAATACAACTTGAATTAGATCAAATGAAAGGGTCTAGTCCCTAAAAGTCAATCTCCTGCTGCTGAGGGCTCTCATGTTAGAGATGAGATCTTTACTCAAATGGCAAATAAATCAAACAGGACAGAGACCTGAACTTGCCCCTTACAGATACCCTTTGACTATCCACCCTCTGGAAAAACTGCCACAGCAGCAAGGGACAGCTGTTTTTTCACACAGACTGCTCAGAGAGGAATTCCATCCTGAAAGAGGACACAACCTGGGTCTAGGAAAGGTTTTTCAAGCTGATGCATTTCTTAGAAAAATTTATAATTTAAAACAGAATTTAATTGTCCGACAAGAGCACCCTTTCTCAGTTTGCACTCCCTGTAGTAGGTTTGTCTTTGATCGTGTCCCGGGTTTGTTTTCAGTCACGGTACAACACAGAGATCATAATCTGATACCTTTTGTCATAGCTGACACCAACACTGCCTTACTGGTAGAAAGGGAAAACGAGGGCTGTCAGTCTGCCACCTTTCTTGAACACTGAAGTCACGCTTTTTTTTTTTCCCTTTTCTTAAAGACAACTTCTTTGTTGCCATGGTATCACTAATGCAGTATTTTGAGACAGGGAAAGAAGATAACTGTGCAGCATCACAGTGACACATCTATCAGCTGCCATCCTCTCAAAAAGGATAAATAAATAAGGATGCCAATGCAGACTTTTAAAGGCTCCTTCACCTTTTAAAGTATTTCCCTCTTACATACAAGTCACTGTCTATGAAGTTCATGCCTCAGTTTTATTATAGAGAAGGTCAGAATTCTTCTCACAGCAAGCAGTGTCTAGAGCTATTTTTCAGTTCCTTCTCTTCTCTCTATGCTACATGATACCAGCTGAGGTACACACTCACAAGAGAACAGCACCTGCATGTTCAGAAAATGCCAGCCTGGCTCCCCATGTTAAACCATGCAGTGACTATTTGCAATTCCTGCTTGTACAGTGATTTCTCCCTGAACTAACAGGGTATCCACTGCTGAAAACAGCTCGCATTCATCTCAACAGTGAGAGAAACAAAAGGGCACTCTGATGGTGTCTCCCACATAACCACCTTCATGTCCCTGTGATCCTGTTATCCTTGTAACCTTGGAGTCTTTCCTATCACTGCCAGAATTACTTTAAAACAGGAACCTTTACTAACTTGGCAAATTAAGGCCTAGCACTCAGCACAATGACATTTTCCTCCTTGGCTTGTGTGAACATTGAATCAGGTCCTTTCCAAAACTTCAGAGGTGGCTGTGCCCACCACTGGCACACTTCTGCTATGTCAATAAATCCAGGGAACAGTCACAGCGACGGATGCTCCTGTCCCCATGCACTCCCTGACGTGGGGTCCAGATCAATTAACAGGCAACAAGAGACACAGTGACTTTCAGCACATGCCACAGCCACGGTGGTGACATGATGAGATTTTCATCTCCCAGGTGACACAAACGGAGGAATAATGTAATGAAATGGAAGCTTTTATAAATGGAATTTACCAGGGCTTCTGTAACAGAGAAGGGAGCAGAGAGCAACAAGCAAAGCAGTGACAAAAGGTCAAATTGGAAGGACCTCCAATATGAGTCAAGAATTAAACAGTGAGCACAGAGTCCTCTAGAGAATAAAAATAAGTATTTTACATTTGGGGGAGAGAGGAAATGGAAGGAGAAGGGGGAGAAAGGAGGATCTCAGTTGCTGTTTCACTTATTTGGGGGGATGAAAAGAATAAGTTGTCCCCACTCAGAACTGAAGTGCTCTCACCTCTTCAAAGAGGAATCTAATTGGCATCTTTATGCTCTCATGTACTTATTTTCCTCATCCACAAAACCTTGCTCTTAGTTTCACCAATTTGACCCAAGGCACAATGACTCATCACAGCAAAAGGCTGGACAGCAGCTTTGGGTTTTTTTGAAAGACCTGAATAAACCCTGCTCCATCAATTGACCAAGGACGACGCGACAGTAAACCTCTCACTGAAGGCTATGCGTTGCCTTGGCAACCTGTCTGATCTCCATTGCTCCAGGGACTGGAAATGTGCTGCCAACAGGAGATTTTGGCTAATCAAACCAAATCTCTTAATACTTACACGATTTCCCATCTGTGGAGAGCAGGCCACGTGCCAAAGGAAAGCAGGGCACCCTCTGAACACAGCCCTGGCTCCTCCTTGACCTGTTATTTGTTGGATCCTCATGGGCCACAGATGTCTCCTGGCAGGTACCAAAGGAGAAGAAAGGTAGCAAGGGACCACAACCTCATACCTGCACTCAGCACATCCTGGCAGAATGCAGAGGATGCAGCAGGACACTCACAGCATCCGTGCCTCAACCCCTGACCTTTGGAAGAAAAATAAAGTTTCCAATATTGGCATCACACACGCCCTTGGCGCTACTTGTTTTGAGCCTTCTGAAGCTGCTCCATCCCTTTTTCAGCTCCCATTAAATCCATCCAGGTACCAGCAGTGGCAAACCGCTGACCAAAATGATAAAATAGGACAAGCGTGTACCTCTCGACCTCCCTCGACCAGGGACTGCTGTCAAACTGCAGGACAGAACACCTGCTTTTTTTCTAAAACTTCTAATTGGCAGTGCTAAAAGGGTAGCTTTGGTGGCTAATTTTGCCTTGAAAGCATGAGCAGTCATTGATTTTTATTTTCTTTAAAGGAGTAGCCGGATCAACCTTTATAAATTTCCACTAAAGGTTTCTGGCCCCTGCGTTTAAGCCCAGCCACAAATCCAGACGATCAGTCTGGCATTTAGCAAACTGAGGGGCCACAAAAAGAGGCATGAGCAGCAAGGGGGTGAGAAGAGTGTTCTACAGTTGCGCTGCTGCTGCTGCTGAGACAAGAAATTCTGTGTGGTGGTGATGAGATTCACATCCATGAAAAAACACCAGTTTCTGTCTGACAACCACCAGAGCTGCATCCCCAAAGATGGCCCTATGACCCTTCCATGCAATTACCAAAAGAAATCGGGGCGTTTGAGCAGCAGACTCAGCTTTGGCATTCAGGCTCTGCTTCCCCTCCTGGATCATTCTTTACAGCATCTCAGAGAACACTGATCCACAAATCTCCGAACCCAAAAGCCACAGATTCTACATGGAGTTTCATTCCACACAGGTTGTTTGCTGCCATATTAGCTGCTGGTGTTGCCACAATTGGCATGAGGGATCCTCAGATGTTGTTTGACCTGGTACAGAGGATGTCTGCACGGGAGGAGCTGCCCCACCACAGCTTCCTGGGATCTGGATTAGCTACCAGCCTCAGGCTCCCACTCTTGAGGAACAGGATGGAGGAATTGTTGGCATTTAACAGTGAGGCTGAAGCAGAAGGCTGCTGCTCATAAAGCAGGGTGTGGTTTCAAAGAGAGAGAGAGAGAGTATTGTGGAAGATTTCTAGGCCTCCGGTATCGACCAGGTGACCTACGCCCTGAGAAAATATGTTCTAACAATAACAAAAGCCATTAAAACAAATGCTTGTGGGGGGAAAAAAATGTCAGCAGTTTTTAGAGTCATGTATTTAATCAAGTGAAGAGCTGAGCAATTACTGCCACCTCCTACCATGGCCCTGGGAACATTTCTCTCTCCACATAAGTACAAACCAGTTAACCAGTTACTAGGGCTGCATGGAGAAAGGCAGGACCTGAAGTCATTTCTCAGCTAACTCAGGGCTCTGTGACAAAGGAGAGGCAATGAAGTCCTGCAGGCATAAGGAAGAGGGAAGCAGAGCTTGTTTTAAATGGCCAGGAGAACAGCTCACTCCCTATGTGTGCCTTCTCAGTTTATTCTTTCCTACATCATGCCTTCTTCTAGTCCAGGCATTCCTCAGTTTTACTTACTCCCAGTTCAGCCAAAAACTGAAAAGTTCATCCAAACTGAAGCAAAAATGAACCCTGGTACTTATGCTCGAGATATCTGTCTGTACAGGCCCTGGAAAATCAAAAGCAGAGAGGTCACTGATCTAAAGAGGAGCAGGAATTATCTCAGAGAAAACAATTGTTGATGCTTTAAGTCGCTCTCCGTAATTCCCTTGTAAAAACAATGTGCAGGGCAGCAGCCCAGCACTACAAAACCTGGGAGAAGGGCCTTCTCCAGATGGAAGGGCCTTCTCCAGATGCAAGCAGCCACAAACCTGTTTCAGAGGATCCATTTGCATTAACAAGTTTCAAAGCATCTACCCAGAGTTTCTTTCAAGCAAAAGCTGTGACGTCCGACTGTTCTCAGGGATAAATGGAGAGCTGTGCCACTTCAGAGCCAGGAGAAGGGGATGGGGGAGGCAGATAGAGGCGACTGTTAGCCAGAGCAGATGCAATGGAGATGGACTAAAATAGATTCCGTGCACTTCAAGGGCTTCTGCAGCATCAATGCTCCAGCCCAGCCCACGTGAGCAAACATCCACACACACACTCTGCAAAACACCTGACGTAAAGGACCACAAGAATAAAGTGCAGCCTGTTCCTGGGATGTTTTCAGGCACACTGAGCCAAGCTATGGAATCTATTCACTATTTTGTTGGGATCCCTTCAGCTGTTTTCTCCCACAGCCATCATGCTACATTAAGTTCCTTTTTTTCTTTGAACATATCTCAGTCACATACCCCTGCAAGCACCCATGGCTTCCCTTGCACAGTGATCAGATGTGCCCCTCTGCTTAACAGGAATGCAAATACTTTGCACTTTTGTTACTCATTATGGATCTAGAATTATGGTCTACTACTGCCTTACAATAAAATCTGGAATGACAACAGGAATCAGAACAATGTCAAGGCAGAAAACAGAGGAAAAGGCTTACTCCTATTTCATTCCTTGCAATTTCCAAGATCTTTGTATTTCAAGAAAACAAAGCAGCATGCAAACCCAAAGCTAGAAGTGAGGGTAACATAGGATTTTCTTTTCAAATTGTAATTGTCACCCAAGTAACAAACTAGGAAAGCTATCTTCTCACCAAGAAATAGCCCCAAAGCATTAAAAACATGAGACTTACCTAATCACACTTACATAAAGCGGCAAAATGAGTCAAACCAGAAATGGAATTTCCCAAGAAAGCTTAGAAATGTGTTATTTATGAGAAAAGTGTTCCTCCTGGGACAGTTTGCTAAATCCTCAGAATCTGTAGTACTCACACAAGCTGGGCAAAGCTGAAGAGAGGCACAGTCCTGAGTTTGAGTAACAGGAGTGGAGCTGGTGTTCTTGCCCTTTTTTCTGCGTGTGCTTGTTGATTTAACATCCCAAGGAAGAAGGAATGCTGCCGGTTGGTAAACATGTGACAGCCACCAAAGGAATGTGAGCCAGGGAAACAAGATAAAGCAGCCTATGCCACTTCCTAAAGGGGTTATTTAAATACTCCTGCCTCACCTTTTCTACTGCTCTCATCTTATGAGTGCTAGGTCTTTAATCAAACAATTATCTTGCTGATAAATTTCCCTAAAAAAAAATTGTCATTCATGTATCAGGAAATTGCAAATTGTGAGTGATTTTCTCTTCTGTACAGAGATATAATTTATTACTTGGCTTAAATTCACAACCTGGTAATAAATATTTTGGATCCGCTTTAGAAGTGTACCTTTTCCATCCTGGATTCCCACAGATTTGCAGTAAAATAAGGATCTTTCAGTCTAAAACAAAGGGAGCAGCCAGCCCCTTGCACTTGCCAAGCTCAGCCAGTCATTTCTTCCCTGAACTCTGCTCAGCCTGGGGCCAGGCCCTGCTCCATCTCTGGGAGATCCCAGGCTGGAAGGGCAAAGCTGTGCCAGCAGCTCAGTGCTTCCCAATGGGTTTTTACACGGAGGTAAAAGCTGTTCTTAGAGCAAAAGGCGTTAGCACAGCACTGGTCCCAATGTTAACACTAATTTTAAGGAAGGCTCTGTGTAAGCCTCACTTACCATGGGGGCACATTCTCTCTTCACTCTCCACACAACTGCTACTTTGAATGTACATTTTGGAGGTAGTTTTGAATTCCAGTATGAGAAGGGTCATTTTCCCCCAGCATTCAGGGCAAATCCACCCCACTGCCTCTGCCTGCAAAAGGTTTCTCTGTAGTGAAACTGAATTCATTTATTGCCGCGAAAAAAATTGTTTCCAATTTCTAGAATACCTGATGTTCCTCAGAAACAGAATGGAAAAGCTGTAAAATAAAACCACATATCTGAACCTAGCTACTCACAACACTCAAAACAGGAGAGACCCTGGGGAAGGTGGACAGAAAATGGGGGGAAGGTAGGGAGTACACAGACCTGACCGCTCACAACCAAAAGGGCTTCTGGCAGCAATTTGTAAGCTGGCTCTAATCTGCTCTCAGCAGTATCTTGCCTCTCTAAGGTAAAATGCTCCCTGAGGCAATTTTCTGCAGGTGTTCCTAATGCAACTCTTTTCTCCCAAAGAAAAAAAAAGGAAGAAAAAAGGTGTTCTGATGATCTTGTTTATAAAAGCTGCTGCCTGGCAGATCCCCCAAGAGTAGTCCCGACTGGCATCTTCAAAATAAAAGCTAGTCAGAAAGAGCTCAAGAGAAGAAAGAAAAGTCCTTATTGGGCAGACATCAACCCCCTGGACTTACATGAGTCTGGCCACGGCAGAATCCCAATGGATCCCAGCTGGAGAGGGTGTCTGGCTCCCTGGGCTGCGGGATGGGCAGAGCCCTGGTGAAGAGCCACTGCTGGGGACATGTGCTTCCAGCAGGGCTGTTCCCAGACTCACAGCCTGTCCCCTGTCCCCGTGGTGCCCACATCAGGCATGGCTGAGCGGCCGTGCTGATGAGCTGGGCGAGGTCCCGGAGCAGGAGGCAGCAGCTGTGGAGCTGTGGATAAAAATACGCAGGAGCGCAGCAGAGCCACGAGGGAAACACAAAGTCTCATGTAACCAGGCTTTGGTTATGTCAGACTCGTCACTGGAGCCAACTGAGTGAGCAACTTCCATCCATCCATCACCCAGGAGACTTGCTTCTCATCTGCTAAGCCAAGGGGAAACTTCTCTGCCAATTTAAAATGAAGATTTGCAGAGCCAGGCTGCCAGGAAGGGACCTGGGCATTCAGGTCTGCGGGTGCCTCATTCCCTGTACGTGCACTTAGTTCCAATGCTGCATGATGGAAAATAAATGTCCAAGTAGCAGCTCCAGAAGGGAGGCTGTGAAATGAGTTGCCAAAGAGAAAATGAGGTCTCAGGCTCAATAAGGTTTGCCCAGGTTTACTGCACCAGAAAAGTTGCTTACTCCAAACTTCTTCCGAATGATCGTTCTGTTATTCCCTTGTGTTTGAACTCTTCCCTTTGTAACTTTCTCTGTAGCCCCTGACATGTTTGCTGTGGAAATAGGATGCTCATCCACTTTCATTCAAATTTCTCCAGAGTTCATCAGGACTGTCGCATTTATGGAGGGAAATGGGAGAGCACACAAGTCTCCCACTCTAATTCCCATGTGCTGAGCTGCCTTCCTTCATCTCCCACATTAAGTACTCTACTTTACTCTTGAAAGCTTCATTTACAAAGTTGCAATGGGGAAAAAAAGTAATCCAGGAATAATAGCACAGACAATAAACTCTCACCCTTATCAACTCAACACTGCCCTTTCTATCGTTGTTTTTTCCAGAACTGTTGTGCTAAAAGCTAGAGCACAATTGGCAGGAATTCAAATACATTTTCAGATGTAGTCAGTTTTTATTATTATTTGTCAACCACCAGCTAAACTGTAGATATATTCCCTTTATGTCCCACTAAATGTCAAGCTGGTATTTTTAAAACCCAGACAACGTATTTCACATAAACCTTTACACCATTATTCTAAAGATCAAGCATCCTTTCACCTGGGAGCCATGGCACAGCTGTTCCCCCAGCAATAGGATGTGCTTCCAGCTTGGCCAAGCAGTGAGATCCCTTTCAGGCATCTCCTGCCCTGGGCCTGGATGAAAGATTGACCCTGACATGTCCCAGTTATACCAAAAAAAAAGGGGCTTCATGCTGGTGTGGCTGATTAAATTTGCTCATAGAGCAGCAGCCATGGGATACCTGCCACCTCCCTGATATTTAGCAGGCACCACTCTCACAGCAGTTCTTTACGAAACAAGAATTGCTGCAGCATTTGCTGGAGGTAAACTTGGCTGAACAAAGCATGAATGTGCAGGGAGATCAGGATGGAAATAAAACTGCACACAAGCAGCTACAACTCACACTTTCACTTTGTTCAGTACATTAAGCCTTCCTCAACATTCTCTAGACTTGCAAAAAACAAATATATCTCCCAGTGCTTGAACTTAAAGTCCAATTGTTCTCCTTCCTGAGCTTCAAGTCTTATTCAAAAGAAATATGAGACTAAAGAGCAGAGGGTATGCAATAGAGTCAGGTCTCTGAGTCAAGAGCCCCAAAACTAGAAAAGCTTATGAGACAGAGCTCAGGGCAGTGCACTCTTGCCAAGGCGAGAATATCTGAGTGAAACATCTCTGGCACAACTTCCTGAGGTCAGCCAGTGTCTCTCAGTACTCCACTCCTCTGGGCTAACTGGAAGGAATGTGCCTGTGCTAGATAGGCGTGAGGACAGAAATATTTGCACAACACATTTCTGCCCAAGTCATACTCACTTGCTGTCTGCTGACAGGTACAGATGGCAAGGTCCCAAACTCCAGAGGAGGAGAAAACTGTCTTAGCAGAACCAGTGATTCAATTAAACACGTGTCTGGACACCACAGCATTTCCTCATTAAAATTTCTATGAAGCAGCACAGATCAAGTGCCTGAAACCACACTTGAAAACTGCTGAAAAGAGGCTGTGAGCCATTAGCCACAAACAAAAGGATGAGCTCACCTAGAGCCCAAAATATCAACAAAATCCACATGGCCACTAAGCCTGTAGTAGAGAAATCTGACCTGGCTCGCTAAAGTATGCAAATAGAGAAGCTGTAGATTATAAAGCAGTAATTTGATCAAACCATTTCCCTGTGGCTATTCCAGTATGTGCTGCTTGATGGCCAGGCTCCTACAGTCCTGTGCTCCTGCACAATTCACAAATGGGTTTTTGGATCCAATTCTTTCACCCCAAGCTTGGACCCCCTGGCTCACTTATTCCAGTCAAACAGTTTCCCACTAATTTAACAACCTCTGAAGCGGATCTGGGAGGTCCAGTTCACAACAATTTGCAGAAGTTTCAGGAGAACCCCAGGGTCTCTGTTGCAACCTACATTTATTCTGTGGGTGGGAAGAAGGAAAACCTGGAAGAGCACTTGGTTTAGTGGGATGCCCAGGAATTACAAATGAGCAGGCAAATCAACCCCTAAAAACAAAGCAAGCAGACAAGCCAACTCAAACTCCACATGAGGGGGATTTCCAAAGAAAAAAAAATCTTTGTATACAAGAAGGGTGGTTGAAGTCTGCTTATAGACCTGAAAATCAGTAGCAAGGATTTTGACTTTCTAATTAAAGCTTGGTGATTTTTTCTAATATATAAAAGGAAAATCCAGCATTGAAAGAGATTGTTGACAGAAATGCAACCAAAACCATCACAGTTGCAAAGGAGATGAAGGAAGGTTGGAATTCCACAGAAAAATGGCAGGTTTTGCTCAGAAATTGAGAAAGAAATGATCAGTGTTCTTCACCTTGCAACTGAGTCCACAAACTGCTGAGTCAACATCAATCTACACAGAGACATTGTGGGCTACACGAGACCAGCTTGCAAGCAAGGGTATGGACAAGAGCAGATCTAAATCTCCAAAAATGCAAGCAGAGTCACAGGCAATGGCTCTATCCAGAGAAGGACCACAAAGAGGAACACAAATATTGAGTCAGCACACGGGCTGAGGCGAGGTAGCTGGACAGATGTGACAGACCTGGAACACAGGCAAAAGCCACCACTCCACCATGGAAAGTGACACGAGAGGCAGAGAGGGAAATACCCACCTAACAGCTGCTTGACAGAGACGAGGGAGACAGAACCAAATACCCCAGGAAGGAAAAATTAAAAAAAAGAGGAACCAGCAAACAGCAACATGGGCACAGATTGGGAACACTACCAAACAAGAGGAAAATGCCTCCAGAGAGACTTCAGCTAATTACAACATTTGCCACGTACAAACACTACAGCCTAATCCCAGCCACACTGATAAGCAGCAGTATCAGCCTGGAGGAAAAGGGCCAGCTGCTCACCATACACAGTGAAACCGTTTGGAGATGCATGAGAAAGCACAGGCGGCCAAGAAGGAGCTCAAAGTACCAGGAATGTTATTGTAAAACCTTGACATGGCACACGCACTGTCATCTGTCCGTGCTCAGCACTCGTCAATGGCAGCCAGGGATCTGCCTGGAGCACACCCTGGAGTGCTGGGGAAAGGAGGATGCCAGCCCAGCCCAGCTCCAGCCTGCTCTGAAATGAGACAGGAGAGGGGGAGGGAAATGAATACCTTAACAATGGATTTTGGAAGAATGATCCTCAAAAACTTTCAGGACCTCTGAAGAGAAACTCAGATGCATTGGGGAATGCTCATGCCCCACAAAACCCAGGGAGTCCTCACTTTAAAGAGATCAACTGCGCTTCCAGAGCTGGTGCAACTCCACTTATATTGAGCTGGTGCAATATAATTATCTGACAGCACTGAGAATAAAATAAAACAGTGAAAAGATAGCCACGAGACTAACAGTGCAGAAAAATGTGCAGAGTGGATTCACCACCAGTTGCATAGGTAGTTCAGTTCAGGATTTGACTGGAGGGCAAAAAAAGGTTGTGTTTTCAGTGTTAGCAACATGCTTCAGGTCATTGAAGTGACAAAAAGTCAAAAGTCTTTTAGAGAAAGCCAGGCAAAGCAGGCAGCTTCAACAATACAGGCACCAAGGACCATAAACAACCAACAGAGAAGAGGTGAGTGTATTTGGGATCCACATATCAACCATCTGTGGGAAGCAATGGAAAAAATGAGCAGAGGATCTCCAGGGTGGTGAGAAAAGAAACTAAAAGAAAGTTTGGGTACATTAAGAGGCAGCCTACATAATTGCCCACAGCAATTTAGTTTATTTAATTAAGTGTATTAACACTGGTAAGTAAGAGATTTGAACATTTGTTACAAGAAAGGGAACAGATGTGATTTTCTGGAGCATCAGAAAAACTCAGCATCAACCAAACAAGAAAAGTACAGTTTGCTTACCCCCTTCCTGCAGAAAAATGAAGTCAGAATGGGGCTCAGAGGACCAGCAGGGAGCTCATAAATAGGCCTGGCTGGAGAAAAAGAAAAAAAATCACCTCTCATGTCATTCTTGGTGAGGATGTCAGCAGTGGCTTTGCTGCCCTTGGGACAGTGCCACAGCCTCCAACTGCATCCCTGCACTGCCCTTTGCTTCAAAACACCCCAGCACAAACCACACTAACTTAAATGAGTTTGGCTATGCAGGATGAGTAAGTGTTTGCAGATGTTTTTTCTGCTTTAATTTTATCTTATTTCACAGTGCATCTTCAATTCAAAGCTCTTAATAGATGCCAGTCAAGATCACTGAATGGCTATTAACTACTGCAGCTTGGCAAATGAGAACCTCAACTCAAAAGTCAGGTTCTGCATTTCAGCAGTGTCAAACTTCAGAAGTCATCGAGATCAAAATTAAGAGCTTTGAAAAGAAAACACTTTTAAACACTAAAAAATAAGTTTAAACTCTATTGCTTAGCCAATCAGTTTTCAAGGTATTTAAATCCAAGGAAAGATGACAGATTTGAGTTAATTTTTAATACTATGGTCAAACTACTGAGTGTAATTAGTTAAAGAAGCTACAGAACTTAGTTTTTAAATTACCACTTCAGGTAGCTAAGTAAAGGAATTTTTATTATGTTTCAGAGCTTATAATAATCGAAGTTTACAGTAAGTCCACAGAGTTCAATAGAATTAACTGGCTGTAAATCTCAGAGCATAAAACTGGCTTGCAGAGTAGCATGCAAGTGATTCCCAGACTCTCTGCAAGGTGCCAGCCATGGAGAGAGCTGATTAGTCAGCCTTTGATTAATTGCCTGTTATATTAGAGCCAGGGTCAATCTACTCAGTTAGGTGAAGGTCTGGTGGAGATCAGACATGTAAATCAAAACCTGCAGCAAAGGTTTCAGCACAAGAGGAGAACGTTCCAGAAACTTTTCTTCTCTGCAAGGACCTGTGTCCCCCAGGCAGCTGGCTCTCCAACCACAGCTGTGGATCATGGAATCCCAGACTGGTTTGGGTTTGAAGGGACAGTAAAGATCATCCCATTCCAACCCCTTCCATGGGCAGGGACACCTTCCACTAGACCAGGCTGATCAAAAATCCATCCAGCCTTGAACACTTCCAGGGATGGGACAGCCACAGCTTCTCTGGGCAGCCTGTGCCAGGGCCTCACACCCTCACAGGGAAGAATTTCTTCCTAACATCTAATCTAAACCTCCTCTCTTTCAGTTTGAAGCCATTCCCCCCTCGTCCTGTCACTACATCCAAGGCTGCACCCGCCGCGGTGCCACCTCCAAACGCACAAGGCTGGAGCTGCTGTGGGATAGGAGGGACTCACATAAGGAGGGACACAGCAAGAAGGGGCTCAGTGGAAGACAAAACCCAGGGGGAAGCTGTAAATCCCTGAATATGAGAAGCAGGAGAACGTCAGGGGAAATGGTGCAGTGTGTTGCAAAGGCACAGATTAAGATTAGTTTAAAACCTACCAGATTGTGACACTGACCACAGGGTGACTGGGTGTGGAGACAGAAATAAGGAATGATTTGAAACTACAGTTATGCCACAGAGACTTGGAAACTGTCTTGACAGGGTGCTGAAAACACTGTATTTTTAGACATTATAAATAACTAGCTAAAAACCTGTATTAGAAGAGCAGCTCGTCCCCAGAGACACATGAAAATGGCCATTCTTCAACATCTTATAGAAGAAAAAAGAAGCCCACAGAAATCTAAGCAATAAACCTGGATTTGAAAAAGGAGAATTACATCAAAATCAGTGTAGCGCTACAAAGAAATAGGTGGAAAGGCAGAAATACTTCAGGAGACCATATACAGGTACTACAGGAAAGCATCAGGATACTTATTAATTCAAAATATTTTAAAAGGACAAAAAAAAATCAATTTGTTGATTGGGATTGAATGGTAACTTAAGGCAGTTACTGGTAGTAAAGCCAAAAATGGGGAAATAACTATCTCTCAGAATGTGAACATCATGTTCAGAGGAGGAAAAGAAAAACAGATTGTGAACTTCTGTCAAGCTCAATGTGGAATCATAGCAGGGCAGACCAAAAAACAACTGTGGTCAGCAACTTTCTAATGGCATAAAAATTTATTTACAACTCCTTTTCAAGTGTTGCAGAAATAGGATGCCTTTCTGAGAGCTGGTGGGGTTACTGATGATGAAAGTGTACAAGGAGCGCTCATGATGATAAGCCTAGAGCATGAAAATCAGATTTTGCACCAGTGTTGCCTGCAGAGAAGCTGAAGGACATAATTCAGGACAATTTTCACCCAGAAAAAGGATCTCGGTGGCTGCCCAAATAGTTCCTTGAAAATAGCTCAGTCTTCAGGAACAAGGCAAATGAAGAAATACTAGGAAAACTAGTAAGACCACAAAAAGTATTGCCATTACAAATTCATCCTGTTCCCCTTTCTTCACTACAGTGTAGAAGTCTTAAAAGACTTCCTAAGAGACTTAAAAGACTTAATAGCACCATCACATAATAGCACCATGCTGATAGAGGCAGCTTGGGTATTGAGGGGTCTGCAAGAGCTTGTGCTCAAGGAAAAAACTTAATTTTGTCAAATAAAGAGGTAATTATGGGATCAGAGCAGATGGAGGGGTAATAAAATGGGGGTAATAAGTGTTACGGATGTGGCAAATAAGGAATGAATTGTAACTGCACCTTTCTAGAAAACAACTAGAGGGCACACAACAAAATGAGCAAGTATGAGGCACAAATGACAGTGCACAGAAATAACATTTCATGCAACACAAGACTATGGAACCCACTGCTGCAGGTGTTGAAGGGCCTGGAAGCATAAATATTTCAAAAACCAAAGGGATAAATGGGTTCATCACAGGCCATCAAACATAACCTCTGGGTTAGGAAGTCCCCAAGCTGCTGATTGTCAGAAACTCGGAACACAAAGCCAGACTCTGCTCTTAAGTGTTCTCCCCAGGTACTTGCTACCAGCCACCATCAGGGACCTTTGCTTTGACACAGCACAACCACTCTTCTGGCGCTGCGTCACAGATTTCTTCCTTGTTTAACTTTTAAAATTATTTTTAAATTTGAAAACAATCTTGAACCCTTAAGATTGCAAGCTGTTAACAAACTATGAAAAATGAACTGCTTGGTTTGCAGCTTTCACTCAGTAAATCAAAGAAAAAATAACCTTCTCCAGCAGCTTTACCTGTCAAACAAACCTTTCTGATCGTTTGCTTTAGGCTCAGGGGCAGCAGTCCCAGCAGGAATGGTATCTGAAAGCTAACTCCCACTGCTAATCACCCAGCAACTAACAGACTACCACAGGCGTGCTGTGTACACAGCAGTCAGGACCAGTCCCTGGTCCTGCAACTCAGTTGTACGAGATTATCACAGATATTGCACAATCCAGATCACTCCTAAACTAGGGTGAGGCATTAATCTGGAACGTTATCTTTGTTCATGCTGCTTTTCCTGAGGTGCTCTCAGTTTATTCCAAGCAGCACAGGGACAGGTCACCTCTCTGGTAATGGATCCTCTGCCAGGAGGGTACAGCAGGTTCTGGGCTCCTCAGTACAGGAGAGACAAGGAGCTCCTGGGGTGGTTCAAGCAGAGGCTATGAGGATGATTAAGGATCTGGAGTTCTCTCTTATGAGGAAAGGCTGAGGGAGCTGGGCCTGTTCAGATCAAGAAGAGACAACTGACAGGACCTCATCGCTGCATTCAAATATCTTTAGGGTGGGTGTCAAGAGCATGGGCTAGGCTCTTCTCAGTGCCAAGCAACAGGACAGAGGCAATGGGCAGAGCTGGAGTTCCACCTGAACATGAGGAAGAACTTCTTTACTGTGCAGTGACTGAGTGCTAGAATAGGTTGCTCAGAGAATGTGTGGAGTCTCCCCCACTGGAGATATTCCAGAACCATCTGGATACAATCCCGTGCCATGTGCTTTGGGATGACCCTGCTTGAACAGGAAGGGGGGACCGGATAATCCACTGAGGTCCCTTACAACCTGACCCATTCGGTGCTTCCATCTCCCAGGACACCAGAATCCTCTCCTCCAGCCTGGAGTCTCCTCCGTCCCAAGGAGAAACTCTTGCAAGTGGCTGTTCTCCTGGCCAGCTAACGTCACTCCAGCACTGGCAAAACAACACCCTTCTTTCAGCCCCCACCACGTGCATGTGAGCAGTGGGACATGCAGGAGACACAGAGAGTTTCATGGATGGGCTTTGCTGCCTGATGGAGAGGTCTGGGAACCAGCACACAGAGCCCCAGCTCAGCCCTGCCCCACTGGCTGTTACTTGCCCTGATGGGCATGGAAACCACAGGAGCCTGAGTCCATCTTCGATGATCCTCGTGGGTCTCTTCCAACTCTTGTTATTCTATGATTCTGTCTGAGGCAGAAACCAGCCCAAGAATAACCATTACATTTTGGGGAAAGGGAGGCTGAAAAACATCTGATTGCTTTTTGAATGAAAAACACCCAACTTGGAGAGAAAGTCTTCATGTCAGCCTAGACTCCCTTGACCTTTCTGGCACAAGTAGGGAAACACAGCCAAGCAGCGAAAAACGAGATGGGGAGGGGGGATGAGGAAGGAAGGAAAAGGGGTGAGAAGGTAAACTAGAAAAAGAAAAAGCAATTGGCAATGTATTCCCCCTCAACTGGTGACAACAGTTCGGCTTCCAACTTCTAAATGAGAATTTCTCCCAGAAAAATGACAATATCTTTTTATTTATCTTTTTCTTTTGTGCTGCCAAGCTTGGCTGCCAACAAAATAAGTTTTGAATAAAAATGTTTTGACCATCTTTGCCTGAAGCACTCAATTAGTGGTGAAGGGCAGAGCAGGAATTGGTGGAGGGAAAGAAAAGAGGCCAGCAGCTGGGCAGCAAACAAAGCCAGGCTGACAGAGAAGCTGGCAGCACTCTGGCCACCAGGCACCTGACAAATCTGTGTTCAGGTTAAAAAATCCAGCCCTTTATCTCAAGCAAGGCTTATCCTTCGAAGGATGTCCTGTACCATCTTCTCCATAGGACTCCCCCCAGGCTGCTGAGACCCCTCAGACCCCTCTGGGTGCCCCGGTGAGGTCTGCAGGGCCTGGATTTAGCAATAGGGATGGACAGCACTGAAAATAAATCAGGAGGCTCCTTAGGAACCAGTCATCACAATGACAGTCACCAGGCTGGCTTAATATGACTCCAACCATGCTTCATGCACTCGAGTAACAGCTCAGATATAGCAGTAGGTCAGTCTCTTTTCAGTCCTCAGATTCACCCTCTTTCTAATTCTCTCTTTTATTATACAGTAGTACATCTCTTAGGCATCTCTAACTCAATGCTCCGTTTGTTGGCTGCCTGACAGGTCTCAAAAAAGCACATCTTTCCACTTCCAGAGCAATTCTGTTTAATCTTGTATGAAGAAGGTGTATTGCTTAAGTAACTTTTTCCACCCCTCCTTTTCTGCAGGAAAAAGGGAAGAAGTTGGAAAGAAGAATGACAGAAATGTTTCAACCTAAACGGGAGCAATTTGCATGCAAATCAGCTTTTTCAGGTGCCACAAAAGATGTGGGTGCCCTGACAATCTGAAGGGAAGGAATAAAAGGAAGGGTGAATTTGACACAAACATTGTCAGTGATGAACCCGAAACTTTTAGTTTCCTCACTGGGGCAAAGTGTCCTGGAGAGAGAGTTTCTTCCATAATACCTACATATTTATTTTCGTTCTCATTGGCACTACCATTGTAAGAAGAAAAACCTATTTCTTCTCGTATTTATACACCTTCTCAAAACTCCTTGCATGCAAGAGCTACAAATGTAGTCAACATGAGAGTAGGTGCAACTAGAGGCAAACCCAAGTGGGAAGTGGTTTCATAGCAGACCTTGATGAGAAAATGAGTTATACAATCAATAAAGTAGCACCAGACTGCAGAGGAAGAGAGAATCATATGATACACTAAACGGCACCCAGGCATTATCACCAGTAAATCACAAAACTGCAGGGGGTAGCAGGGGAACAACAGGGGTGCTGAAGCTGCTGAACACAGAGGAGATGCAGGAAAGACAGCCACCAGCACTTCAGCTCAACCAGCTCCTCCCAAGGGTGTTTGTCCCGACAGGCAGCATTTGTTATCCGTACAGAAAAATCTTTATGCTCCAGAGCTTGCACTGCTTGCTCTAAGTAGGGGGTTTTGTGCCCCTCAAAGAGACACCTTTCAGAGACTGATTCCCATAGGCATTTACATTTTTCTGGCAGCACTGAAGTAATCTTTTGGGGAACCTGAAGGCACCAAGCCCTGTGGCAAGGGATGCCACAGCACTGCACATTTGGGACCACTGTACCACACCACAAAGCAGCAATGTAGTCATACAATCATAGACTGGGTTAGGTGGGAAGGGAACTTACAGATCATCTTGTTCAAAACCCCCCGCCATGGGCAGGGAATCTTTCACTAGACCAGGTTACTCAGAGCCCCACCCAGCCTGGTCTTGAACACTTCCAGGGATGAGAAGTCCACCACTGCTCTTGGAAACCTGTGTCGGTGCCTCACCACACACAGAGTAAAAATTTCCTAATTACATCTATTCTAAACCCACCCTCTTCTCTTAAAATCCATCCCCCCTTGTCCTGCGACCCATGCCCTTGTGAAAATTCCCTCTCCAGCTCTCTTGGAGCCCCTTCAGGTACTGGAAGGGCTTCAAAGGTCTCCCTGGAGCCTTCTCTTCTCCAAACTGAACAGCCCCAACTGTCTCAGCCTGTCTTCACAGGAGAGGTGATCAACTTTGTAGCTACCTCTGGGCTTCTTCCAACAGGTCAACGCCTTTCTTGTGTTAATTCAAACCAGATCTGCAGCACTGCCAGACACAGGCAGACAACATTTTCACTAAAGCCTTGACATCAAATTGAACAGTTTTTATACCTGAAAACACAGACAGACCAACAAAAGAAAACTCCCTGGCTTTGCCTTCCCATGGATTCTGCACAACAGACCTGTCATACCAGGACACCAGCAATCAGGTTAGGAAACATGCCACAGCTGCCCGTTCCTAACACAGACACACACCTGGTCTTGGAAAACTTTTACTGAGCACGTGTTTTGCAAGTGTTCATTTTTCCAGGCTCTACTTCCATGTTCCCGGTATTGTAATGCGATTTACCATCACTGCTCTTACAAAAGAATTGCACCCTTTCTAAAATAAACCGGGGCTGTGTGACAGATATAAACCAGCAAAATGCATCAGAGCAATTAGTGGTTCTGCTGCCTTTATGGCTCTGATTGGAATTCTGATCTCCAGTGAGAAAATACAGTGGCTCTGCATACGGGCTCCATCTGCCGGCACGCCGCTCTCCTGGCTCTGCTCAGAACATAGTAAACTGAAACAAAACCTACACAGCCATCAATTACATTTTCTTCCCTCAGCCTATGAATTTCAATAAATACACCATCTGTTCATCTTCTGTGTGGGAGTTCAGTCATCTTCTTGGCAGCAATATTATTCTAGAGCAATTACCTGTGTCTTTATCACCTATCATTGTGCTTCATCATCTTTTCATCATGTGTAAAAACCAACCACTTTATTACTACAATTTCTGTAGGCAGCCTGGTCCTGTTAGTTACCATGGAGATGATCTGTCAAAAGAAGTCTACATTTAAAGAAGTAAAAGCTGTGAAAAGGAGGAGGAGAGAAACACAAAGAGCCTGAAATGAACTTGTTTCTCTAAGTCAGAGTTTAAACACAAAAGGCACATCTCAGGCAGCAACGCTGAGATGCCACTAACAACCTAGTTAGGAATCCATCAACCTGCCAATAAAGAGGATGAGTCAATGGCTCACAAGAATTACAATATGTGCAGAGGTCCGAGACTTGGCTTTAATCCCTCAGCCCAGTCCCATGACCCGCTCTTAGGAAGGCTGATTTCTTGTTACGATAAATCAGAAGATAAAGCCGGGGGAGGGAGGACAGGCTGGGACCACAGGCAGGCGGCAGTGGCGATTCCCCCCGGCAGTCACAGGCACGACAGTGACTCTTCCATCAGCTGCGCTACAGTTTATACCCCTTCCTGAACATCTCTTGGAATTAATCTCTTTCTTTCCCGACTTCACTCTGGTTTTGCCCCACTTTCTCTCACCCCTTCCATGGATTCCTGCTTAGCTCTGCTCTTTTGCTCCTTCCCTCACAAGCTGCACGTTGCTCTCCTCTTTCCATAAACCATACACACACTTGCAGCTGTTCCACCTCTCTTTCCAGATTCCCATATATTTTAAAGGCAGCTGTCAGTGCCAACTATTTGCAGATGCTTGCTCCCTCGCCCACCCACATACTCTCCCTGCCTTCACTTCATGAAGTCCTGTTTTTCCCTTTGAATTTTTTCGTCTTCTCTGGGTTCCAACTCCCATCCTTCCAAGCTGTAATTGCTCTCGTGTTACTGCAGGAAAAATGTTAGCAAAGTACAAAGGACTTGCTGATGCTCTGTGTTTCTAGGATGCATCATTAGCAGCCTTGAGCTGAGACACGCGGGGCTGCAAACTGCTTTGGCTCACTTCACCCTTGTATCCCTGGAAGAAATAAGCAATCTCAGAGCTATCCAATTTGTTTAATATCAAGTACACATGCACTGAGTTTTAACGATGTGGATTGTCATTCTGAATTGCAAGGGAACAAAAAGTGACCACCTGTATTCGCTGTGTTCACAGCTACCTTCCGTAATTGCAAATCACAGAAAGACAGCTAGGGAGGGAGAAAATATTTTCCAGAAGTTCTCCAGATGTAAAAGCACTTTAATTTCTGTCTGTCCACCTCAAGACTCAATTTTCCTAAGTTCCAAGTGCCCATATTTCCCATGGATTTCTGCCTGCAGAAGACTTTCTACGTTAGATAGCTGAGTCTAAAGAGGCTCAAATTAAGGTACTGCAAAATAGGAGGGGAGATTACAATAAAACACAAAGCAGGAAAGGAGAGAGAGTGATGAAAATGTTTTTTAAAAAATTTTAAAAACCAAGGATATATCAGGAATGCAATGTCATAGTTTAAAATGGACAAAACCAAGAATATCGAATCTGAAAAAAATCAGCATGTGAAAAAAATCAGCATGTGACAAAATATGAACTAAACAAGAAAAAAACACATTCTGATCTCATATCTGATCTCCCTGGAAAATTTATAATGGGGCAAAAGTTCTTCCCAACTGCCCCCTTAGCAGAAATGCTGTTGGAGCGAGACTGAAACTACAGACAGATCAGACACTGCAACAGCTTCTCTTGCTGAGGAAATGGCACCCACACACTCTTCTTTATCTTTAAAGATGTGGGCCTTGTGTTTCCTCTCTCTCTTCAGATACCTTTTGCAGGCAGGTTGAGCCATCATCTTCCATATGGTGCTTTACCTTCTACAAGACAGGTCCAGGGAAAGTCACATTCCTGCTCCTTAGCGTGGCGGGTGGCTGCACAGATTGCGTGGAGATGGAGAAGTGCCCAGGCTAAAAAGTGGTTTCCAGCATCCTGGGCCAACTTGGGCCGTCACTTGGTAGGCAAGCTGTAGAAACTTCTGCTTCTGCTAACCTCGTTTCCCCCAGCCAAGCCTTCCAGACAGGCTCAGAGGATGCCGACTCCCTGCACAGGATCTCTGTGCCCTTCCAAGGCAGATGCCCTCAGCCAGCAGCATCTGTGCTGCCTCTGCCCTTGGCAGGTGCTGGCAGGAAAGCGGGACAGACGCTGGTTCTGCTTTTCTCCTCCGCTTTCCTGACAGGTCTGCAGAGACAGGCGGGAGGGCTGTGCCCACAGGGAGCACTGCCTGCTCTGCCCTGCCTGCTGCTGCTGCTGCTGGGACTGCTCTGCCTGGGGCAGTGACACCCCAGAGCACCACACACGGCCACTGCTGTGACACAGATGGCAAGGTCCTCATCTGCCACTCCCATTCTCCCAAATCCTCAGCAACTTTGCAAAAATTACTACTTCTGCTTATTCTTCTGCTTGAGCAGATGTCCCCAGTCAGTGCTGTGTGCTTGCATAGTGATTCTCCCTCTCTAGGGCTCTTACAAGGGCATGCAGGAGAGGGGGAAGGGAAAGCACTATGGGGCTTGTGGCCTGTCCCAGTCTGGTCACCCATGGCTTGTGAAAGACACGAGGAGTGAGCAGCAGATGATGACAGGCAGGAATAAAAATGGAGTATCGGATAAAGAAGCATTTCTTCCACTCTTTCCATTAAATCGAATACACGTAAGCCAACCGAATGCACACACCACTCCATTTAATGGCCAAAGCATCCACCAGGAATGGGCCTTGCAGCTCCCTTGACAGGGCAGAAAAGGAGGAGCCAGTAGGACCTGGGTCCTAACTCCCCTCCAGAGAGCCAAAAGCACATTTCCCCAGCGGCACCCAGGGGCTGCTGCAGCAGTGACAGGCCAGATCACTGGTCAGACCACGCAGGAATTGCTCTGCAGGCCAGGGTGGCACGACTCGGGGGACTTGCCAAGGGGAAGCCGTGGCACACACAGCAACCCCGCTAACATCAGCAGGCCCTGCACCTTCCCAGAGCAGCCTCCTACAGCCTGGAGCCTGCAGAGCCCACACCACTGCTCCTGACGAGGGTCTGTGCCTGGACAGTGGGCAAAAGGAATCTATTCACCCCTCAGGAGCACCACACATCTACAACCCCCCTAACAGCCAGTATGACCCTCCAGCTGCAGGCACAGCCGTCACCTCTCCAGGCTGGGATGGGAGCAGACAGAACATGGGGTTTGGCTGCCTTCAGATGACACCTGCAGCCCACCACTGCCATGGTCCTGTAGGATCATCCCTTGGCATGATAATTAACATATGGGCTCAGCAGACATTCGTGATCTGGGCTGGTGTTTGGCAGTCCAAGTGTAAAACAAGCAGTGGCTGGACAGAGCAGGCTGGAACAACACTTGGCATGCCAGAGCTCATCAGCACAAGGTCACTATTGCCTGACTTTTCCTCACCAATGGCAACCACATGGTTGGACCACCTAAACTTGCTTTGAACTGTCATAAATTTATTCCACCCAGTGATCCAGCATCACTCTTTACCAAACCACGAGGTAGGAAGAACAGTGGGAAAGGCACAGGAAGAGGCTACACACCAACGCTGGTGGCATGGACAGAAACCAGGACCTAATTTGCCAGTTCGATTAGGTTAATGAAGAAGTATCATTAACACCTTTCACTTTTTCCTGTAACTCTGTGTAAAGCCATAGACAAAGCAATCCCCACTTCTGTGATTGAAGCAGTGTTAATTATTTCAGTTCACAGCATGTTTCCACCCTCAGTTCAGCAACAGCCTTGACTTGTTCCTTAAAAACTTAACAATAATAGTTTTCCTGGCCTCACCCTAGGGCAGCAATTTCCTGGCGGTGCTGGAGAGAGTGTACAGTCAGCACTACCCACAGCAGCCTGCCTGGCAGAGGAGCAGAGCTGGGCTGGACTCGATTCAAAGGCAGCACTTGGCTGAGGAGATGGTGAGACAGAAATCATCAATTCTGACAACAGCCAGGTGGAAAAACAGGAGTTCCCACAGAGCTTCGGGGGTAAAAAGGTCAGAAGATCTCAGGTTATCGCATCCCCTGTTGTTCTCATGTCACTTTGGGAACGCACACGCTTTTTCAATTTTCCATATACATTGCTGATTTATTGGCTCTTCCGCGGGGTTTTACAGCTTTTTCATTAAACACCAATTAAAGCAGGCAGCCAAAGTCAAGCCAGACCTGCGCACTGAAGAGGCAGAAAGTCCTGAGCAAGCAGTTTTTCCTTCCTCGTTTTAGGTTTGAGGAAGAAAGTGACACTGGATCTAGCTGATGCTTTACCTTGTGTCTGCAGGTAGCTGCACGCAATCTTTGAGAAAATTCTTGAAAACATCATTGACAATTCCCTTCACGTGGCTTCCTGCCCTTGTTACACACAGATATTTCAAGAACAGAGTAAAGCTCTATGCTATCTTGCTAATATTGATGCACGGTGCCAGCAGAGCACCTCAGGGACACCCTGCTTTGTACCCCTCACAAAAATGCCAGCACACAACATCTGACACAGCTGAACACACCAGCAATCCATTTGCATACTTCATCACATGGCTTCCTGCACCAGGCAGATCTGGAATCCTTCAGCCTTAATTTGTCTTTTTTTTTCCTACTACTTTAAAGCCCAAACTCGAGTTGAGATTCCCAGACAAGGGGCTGCAGGTCCTTAGGAAGCTCAGAGCATTTATCCTCTCCAGGGTACAGCTCATCACACAAGTTGCTGCCAGCAATGAAAGACAGTTAGGATTCTCCTAATTAATACAAAAATACAAAAGTAGCATATAAATACTTCCATCAAAAACCATTGTGTCTTATTTTCTAGACCAGGAGGAATCAAAGTACTGTGACTGCATCTCATGTCTGGTAGCTTACTGGGGGTAAATAAAATGGACAATTTAAATGCCCAGTAAAAAATGTTTTTAAAAAAAAGTCTGTAGAAAACATGAGACACAAGGAGATACAAAGAAAGGGAAATAAAACTATGGATAGAAGGGAGATTATCTGATCTCTGTATCTATCAGACACAGTGCTTAAATTGCAGCAAGAAAACCTGTCAGGAGTAGGTTAGAGACAATTCATTTGGATGTGGGGCAAAGGGATGGATCTGTGGTCCTGCCCAGCTTTATTTTCTGTGATTATCTGTGCTCCTCAGCACTCATAATTCAAGACACCCCCCCACTGCTTAGTGTGCAAAGCCAGTCGAAACAGGACTTGTTTCCCATTTTGCTCAAGCTATAGAGTTTCCTCATGAAAAAAATAATGCCTCCGTTTAGCCTGGGGTCCTAAACATCCAAACAAATAAGAGTAAAAAATAACCACAACTAAACAACAAAAAATAGAGTAATTCTGCAAAAAGAAAGTCAGTGTTAAAATCCATTAGGCAGAGAAACACAGCATTTATCAAATTTATTGCTTGGTTTCAGGACTTGGGAAGAGTCTCTTCATTTCCTGTACCTCTTGAGTATTTACTATGTCCCCTATGAGCTAAGTCTCCCAGAGTCATTTTAATGTCATGTTCTAAGCACTTCAGCGTTGTAAATCATCGATTTTTATCTTCTTCTCTCAATCAATGCGAAGATATTTATGCTGAACACATAAAAGCACTTGACACTATAGAGAAACCAATTACACCCTGCGAGACATTTGCTTTTGGTCATTGACATCATGGAATTATCCATTGCACTCTGCACATGCCTGCCACTTACAGGAAAGCAGTGTGACCTTGCCTGCCTGAAGTTTGCATCGCTGCATCCTGGTGGAACAGCGTGGCAGGAGCTCGAAGCACAGATGTCCGTCCCTGGCTGGGGAGTGCCTGAGCTGCAGACTGTGAAAGCTGGGTGAAATCATGAAAGGAGAGGCAGCTCTCACGTCAGCCCGGCTCCTGTGTTCCTACCGGGCACTGCTTGCTGTCAGAGATGAGGTGCTGACCAGACAGATCTGCTTCTGACTGCAGTCACCCTTCCCTCCACAGCCCCAGGGACAGACTGGAAATCCTCATTATCGCTCTGTGTTTGCCAGTGCTTCAAGGATGGCTCCTACATCCACCTTCTGCCAGTGTGCCAGGCAGGTCCTTCTGTCTCTTCCCACTCCCACACTCCGGGCTAGCAATGACTGCATTAAACTCCAGGGCAGGCGCTCGCTAAAGCACCTGCAAATTGTCTGGACCACCCCACCATCCCCTGTGGTTCCCATACTCCATGGCACTGGCAGACAGGTTCAGGGGATGAGCCAGGAACCAGCCCTTTTATCTTGGCAAAACTGCAGCAGACTTGTCAAGTCTCAGAGCGATTTGCGTTCGTGACGCCCACCAGTCCCAGTCTTGCACTTTCTACTTGTAGCAGCAGCAATTCACACCATCCCAGCAGAGCACTGACGAGTCTGTGCTCCCTGGAAAAGCACCCAGCACCAAAGGGCCTCCCAGGAGGTGCTGTCTTCCCAGCCTCGCATCACTTTCTCTCCCGTGTCACCTGCTCAGCGATGGAAAGGAGCTCTCCTGCCACGCTGTGACTGACACGTGGATGTGCCCTGCTGCCACACGACTCGGTGCTTTCTTTCTCACAAGTTAGACAGGAAAGTGTTTCTCTCAGCACTAAAACAGCCAGCATTGTTTGAGGAATAAGTGTATTGAGCAAGACCATGCAGGAGAGTGCTGTACCTTCCCTAGCGCTGCTGCCAACTTTGCCTTTCCCTTTCAGGTGCTTGCTCAGATTTTCTCTGAAGTTGGCACACGCCCGTAGCTCCAGCAGGTGAGGAACAGCCCTCACAACTTGCTCAAGTGAACTGCATTTCACTTTAAAACCTTGGTAAGAACTTCCAGTGTAGAAAGTAACGCCAGTGAAGTTGGGGAGCTCTGATGGTTACATCAGACCCAGCCTGTGAGCCATGAGCACACCCTTAATGAGAGCATACAAAGAGAGGGAATATTACGCTCCAAATCCTTCTCCCTTCTTGCAAGAGCAAGAATTACAAAAGCAGTGACACCAGCAGAAGCCTCAGGGCCCAGAGTCATCATGTTTGATTCTCTGAGTTCCCAACTGACCCGGCTGAGTGAGGCAGAACTCTCTCTCATTAATAGAACAATTAACTTTCTGTGTGCCCAGGCACTGCTTACACTGAATCCATCTCAAGTTTCTGGACTTTTCCGTAGAGATTGTTGGGGTTTTTATCTCTTGCTGTTAAAATAGGCAGAATTCAGCCAAGTTCACTGCAGATCACTCCCATTAACAGGAGGCCAAATCACTCAGGGGAAAAAGGGAAATAAAAAGCACCACCGTGTTTAAAGGCCAACAACCATATTTTGACCCTCAAATTTTAGGAAAAATAAAATCCCTCCTCCCTGTTATTCATCCAATTCTGAACACTTGGAGCATCAAGCAGTCAAAGGAATGGTGTGAGGACACCAAGCAGAAAATATGGCCCGTATTTTAAAGAAATCCAAAAGAGCACTAAAGAAATGCTAATGACAAGAACTTGCAGGATATCAATTCAATGGCATTAAGCCCTTTGGCTACCTCTCTTCTCCAAAAATCAAAGGAGTCTTAAATAATAACTGTATGAAATTAAGCTGATTTCATACTCTTTAATCTAAATGAAGACAGCACACATGGCTCAGTTTTAAACCACAGAGGAAATAACAAGCTTCATTCAGAAGGAGATTGTGTAGACAGGAATTTGGCATCGTTCTGTTAATCTGCTTTACAGTCATACCTTATTTAATTAGGAAACACATAGGGAAATTAATTGGTACAAACATAAATTAGCAGTAATCTCTACTACAACAATACCTATGCAGCATTCATCAGGCAGCAGCCAATCTGGTTCAAAATATCGGTTACCAACAGGTCTCCTACTTGACAATGCTACATTTTGGTGTCTGAAAACCAGGGTGGTCTGGCAGGCAGCTTGTTCAATTCACCTGGACAAACACCACCAGCAGCAGCTCTTCCAAAAGCTGGAGAGAACATGGATAGGTACTGCTGCAAAAAGAGAAGTAAGTCATGGTAGAACTGTGGCATTTGTAGGTCTCATGTACCTTCTCTTCAAAGGCAGAACTGAAGAAAATAAAGAAAGGAGATAGAAGGGAGAGAGGAAGCACTGCTTTTTTTTTTTTTTAATGTATTATTCTGGAAGTATGTATAAGCAATTTTCCTCCCCTCAGGTTGAAATGAGAGCATCTTATTTTTCACCTCAGTTATATAAAGTCCCCTCTCTGCTATCCACAGCCCCTCCTCTCCTCTCATCATCTAATTTGCACAGATGAACAAGATGTACTCTACTTAGAAAACAAACAAATACATATTTCAAAAGTATCAGTTATCTAATGCTGAGCCCACTTACAGATCTTTTGCATTCACCCAGAGCAACTGCTTGGGATCATCTCCCCTCTCCTGCTGTGAAAGGCAGTCAATTTTAATTTGGAAGAAGTATTGCTACCATGAAAGCAAACAGAAATCCATCATGTGCTGCCTTACAGAGGGGTCAGAGCACAGTCCTGGCTCAAGCACCTCTCTGCTGGATTTCAGCTCTGGTTCCTCCGTGCCCAGCACTGAATGACCCCCTGTCCACATGAGCAGCACAGTCCCCACAGACTGCAGACCTGAACTCCCACACGGAGCAAAAATCCACACCAAACGCTCACTAAATAATCCGCCAGCCATACATAAGCTGTTTATGGGGTAGCAAGGAGCTGCCGACCCCTTCTGACAGCAGGAGCAGCCTCCAGGCTGTGGCTCGACATCCTGAAGAGCAGGTTGACACCCTGAATCACCACCCTGCCACTCTGGATGCAGCCTTGGAACATTATCAGTAGGCAGGTGTGTGTGGCACATCTGAGCTCCCACCTGAGGTGAATCCGAAACCTTCCAGCACAGGGAAATTTTGCTTCAAGCTGTGCTCTGCTGCTCTGCTGACACAATGATTTATTGATTTACCTCTGTGCAAGGAAAACAGGAGCACCTCCAGTCAAAGGATGTGTTGAATTATAAGGCTGTGTTGGGGAAAGGGAAAAACTGTGTGAAAACAAATAGTTCCTTTGTGGACTCTGCTAGAAGCATAGGAGGGATGAGTTTCGGTTTGTTTTCTAAAATCGTATACAAATATCGTACTTTCTTTTTTTTCAAAATTGGTACAGCCAGTCTAATGTTCAAAGCTCCTCTAAAAAGAGGGCCAAGCCTTCTTGGTACCAAAAAGTTTTCGTCAATCAAAATTTTCTGTGAAATAACAAAAACTTCTGCTTAATTCTATCTTATTTTTATCTATTTTAAGCAATCATCCTACAGAGTAAGATTCCTGTGAACGAATCCTGGAGGCACTCCCATCACAGGGATGCTGCACTGCCCTCTAGAGCCTCTCTCGCTTTCTCATTCCAGCATGCAGGCAAAAATTCTTACAGAATTGGCTCTAAAGACACCACAGAGGGGAGTGCTGTCTACCAGATACGAGGCACAGCCAGTAATTAAGACAAGAATTCAGATCCAAACTCTTCAGGTGGTTGTTAGTGTATTTTGGACAATACTTCACCTGTCCCTGCCTCTATTTAGGAAGGCACTTCTATGAAATATGGTATTGCATTTTAGGAAGGATTTTCAATATCAGCATCTCTATCTCCTATAGAAATAAAGATGCTAACAAAGAGAAAAATAAATAATGTATTTTTAATGACTTGCTCCTTTCCCCAAAGACACAGCTATTCCTGCAACTCAGATCCCAGAAGAAAGAATCTACCTGGCCCTTTCAAGATGGAAAATTGCTGCCCTCAGACCTGCAGCATCCAAACTCTGTGCAGTGCTAGAGAAAGATGGATATTGCTCCTGTGAGTGTTTTGCTTTGATTTCAAGTTAGTTTTAGTTCTTTTCTCTCGGATTCATAATGAAAGATCCTCCAACACAGCTCACTACCATACCTACATACCCACCTTCAAGCAGCTGACTGCAATAATGTTTTCCATTCATAATCCAGCAAGGAGAGGATAAAACATACCTTAACCCTAACACATCAAACTACAGCAAATACCTCTGTCAATATCACATCCTAACAGCCACACAGACACATTTGCATTGCCCTCATAGCAGGAGGTGGACTGGTACACCCCATCCTTCTCCTCTGGGATTGGCAGAGCATCTTCCACACATCATTCCAGACCTCCTGCTTCCCCCCCACATACTGCCCCAACAGGTGATGTCTGCCTTGCTGTCCTGAAAGACACAATTTTGCCCACAAAAAGGGGATGAGATGAGGACAGGACCTGTTTGGTTTGGTTTGTCACTGCCCACATCAAACTGCACGAATGCTATGGGAGATGATTCATTCCAAGCACGTAACAGGACACGTGCCTGAAGGGACACAGACACACAAAGTACCCTTCAAAGAGCACAGAGACGTGGCTGAGCCACCCTCCTGTTGTCCATTAGCAGCTGCCTGCTGACCTCTGCAGCACCACAGCAGCAACACTGAGATCAGCAACACTGAGATCAGCAACACTGAGGAGAAGGTCTCTGCTTCATGAGCCATAGGGAAATGGGAGCAGGAATCAGGAGCACTGAGGAAAAAGAAAAAAAAAAGAGAGTAATGGCTGCCCAGTTGCTAAAAGACATGTTGGGAGTTACAAAACCAGGACTGCTGGGACCCTCTCAAAGTGGTTTGAGTTTATATTCAGACTTACACAGCCACAGGAAATGAAGCATCTCTAGAAGATGGTCCTGTACGCTGCCCAGACAAACTGCTGGGTGACAGTGGGACGTCAAGGACTGCATTTTGTGCATGCTACTTCAAATCACAGAGGAAAGGGGCATGGGACATGGCTCTTATATGTTTTTCTGGCTACATGCCAGCGTCTGGAAGAGGACTGAGGTCTCAGAGAGGCATCATGATCTCTTAGTCTCCAGCAAACATCACAAGAGTCAAGAATTTTGGGGGTTTGTGTTATTCTCTGAAGTTTACCAGTTTTGCCGAACACCACATCATCTCTGCTGTACCCTGTCCCTCCAAGCTTGAGCTTGCATGGAAATTACAGCACATTAAACTCACTCCATGGCCTAACTAAAGCACCTTGAGTGACACTGAGCCTGCTCAGGAGATCTTCTATCTCCTTCTCTATTAAAGTCAGAGAAGATTACCCATCAGCTAAAAGACACACTCTGCTGGACGTCACAAACACAGCTCTGGTCTTTAGCATAGCAAGGCTCAGTGTAACCAATTCCCTGCTCCCTCTCATGACACAAACTTATTCTGTATCTTACTCTCTCCACCTCTCTCCTCCAGACTGGGTCCCTGGGATTGCCCTTAGGTGTTTCTTAATTTGGGTCCAAGCTTGGCTCGCTCTGAGGCCTCTCAGGTGGAAACTGGAAGGAGTTTGCTCTGGACAAAGATCTCACTGTCAGGAACAAGACGTGAATGGAAAAACATGTCCTCATGTTTTAAATGCTTCCCAGTCCTCTTGAAAGTTTTACATTCCTTTGGCTTATCCATCTTCACCTGCACTCCCTTCCCTGCTTCTCTGTCCTCAGAGATGTACTGCAATCTCTATCCAAGACAAAGTTGGAAAGCTTTTAAGTTGGCCAAATGTACACCACACTGAGTCACACTCAATTAACCTAATCAAGTATTTCACTAATCAAAACATACATTTCTGGGCTGGCAGTTTCTGACTCAACCACAACTCATTCAATCTTAAGGAAAAATCATTAGAAAAACCATCTGTTCTCTTTAAATAGAGACTCTATTTTTGCATCCATGATGAGCCCAAGTAATTATAAAACAAGTGGAGTGGGTTTCAAAAAGAAAAATAAAAAGGGAGGGTAAGACAGCTGCTACCTTGTGATTGTCATGGTACTAACGCGTTTCCAGCCATGTGAAGTTCAGGACTTACTCTCCTCACCCTATTATGAAACATGTAACCTATTGCCATCCCACTAGCACGGTAAATGCTACAGGGAGGCACTGGGGGCAGAGTGCAGAAGAGTGAGATTTAGTGAATGAATATTTACATACTAGAGCTGAACACCAGCAGAATCCCAAAGTTAAAGTTCTCAGAAAAGGGTTGATTCTCTAAGGAAGTCGGTGACAAGGTCCCACGCAACTGCTATTTTTATGTGCTGAATTCAAGACTTCATTCCTCAAAATCATCAGTCAGTTGACACCTAATCCTAGGGGATCTGACATTTTTTGCATTAAAATTCCCTGGGCACCCACCTGCTCACAGAAACCATGACAGCATGAACCAAAACAGCAGAACTATTTCATACCTAATCCTCCCCACAACCCATAGCACAGAAACTTCTGCCTACGTTTCCTGGTGAGATCATCTATTACTAAAGACATGAAGCACCATGTGAGACCATGTGGGCAGCACTTTTCCTTGCCAGCATGGCTATAAGATGGGACAGCCCTGAGGGGAAGCCCTGGCTTTGCCTAGAAGGATCTGAACCCCACCATCCTCACTGCCCTGGCCTGCAGGGCCCACCTGAAGAATTAACTCTCAGTACATCCCGCTGAAGCTGCTCCTTTTAAATGCTCAGTGGACCAAAAAGAAAGGCCAGAGGAGCTCAAGTCCATTGTGAACTCCATTGTGAGAGAGTTTCCTGACCCAAGGCAATCCTGACTTCTTGCTCATGCTCCAGTGGTTGCTGCTGCCAAGCACGGAGGACATGGGCAGCAGTTGAGGAGTGTGAAGGCTCCTCCTTCCAATCCAAGAAAGGGGCATGTTCCCCCTCTTTGCTGCTCTGCCTTTCACATTGACTGACTTACAGCCATCCACACAGGCTGCTGGCTGCAGGGCTTCCCATGGAGACACCTGGCTGGTCACTGGATCTATGTGACTCTTCTGTCTAAGGGCTGACAAAAGCTCCTCGTGGATCTCGCTGCAGTGTCTGGGAAGGAAATGTTCCGCCAGCTCTTGAGTGGGTAAGCCCAGCACAACTCCCAGTTTTCCATTGCCCTGGAGGGAGATAGGGGAAGTGAAGAGAGTGAAGAACCAAACCAAAACAGCAAGGAAGCAATGGGACTGCAAATAGGGAGAAGAGCAGCTCTGGAGGTCTGCCCTTGTGCCTTCAGCAGGGCAAATAAATGACTACGTACTCTGTGTAGTCATTGCTGTGGGAGCACTGAAAACAAATGTGCTCACTAGAATCACTCCTTCCCCCCTTCAGATTGCCTGTTGGGAAATCTGAATCCATGCCTTTTCCTCTAAAAGAGGGACCTGCAGCTCTGCTCCCAGAGTTGCTAGCCCATTTAAGTTATTTGGTGTTTTTTCTTACCTTTGTAACACTGGGACCCAAGTTAGCACAAAACAAAAGGTCAGCTTCGTTTTATACTTTTGTTTCTAGCTCATGTTTTTGCAGGAGAAATATTTGGAAACCAGAGGTAAGTGGAGTAAAGGTCAGAGTCCGTCAGGATGTGTGTGCTTTTTGAGACTTAAAACTACTGATTTTTCTACATTAGCTTACAGGGTTGGGAGGCCTGGGCCAAGGAGCAAGTGGCAGCACTGTCACCTTGACATCTTCAGAGAGGCTGAAGGATGTAATAGGACAAGGAGTAATGGCTTCAAACTTAAAGAGAGCAGGTTTAGATTAGATACTAAGAAAAAATTCTTGGCTCTGAGGATGCTGAGGCCCTGGCACAAGTTGCCTAGAGAAGCTGTGGATGCCCCAGCCATGGAAGTGTTCCAGGCCAGGTTGGATAAGGCTTGGAGCAACCTGGGATAGCGGAAGGTGTCCCTGCCCATGGCAGGGGGGTAGGAATGAGATGATCTTTAAGGTCCCTTCCAACCCAAACCATTCTGTGACTCAGACCCACCTCAACCAATTTTAAGAGTGGCGAGGAACAGCACATCCCCCGCCTCCTCTGCCCCACTCGGCCTCCACAGCACAGACCCCAGCACGCCCCAGTGACAAAGAGGAAATCCACGAGCAGCACCAAACCAGGACACACTGACTTGTACCAGCATAGGCAGCACAGTTTGAGGGCTCCTCCTTCAGGTACAACTTTCCGTTTGTCTTTGCTAAATTACAGCTCTCTGGTCATTTTGTCATTTCGGACAGATCAGATAATGTGGCCTGTGTTCCTGGGTAATGAAGAAGGTGAGGGTGCCAGTATTTGGGCTAAAATGAGAAGATCATCAGACGCAGTCAAGACTCTGTACTGAGTGGTGGGATCACTGTTTTACATATAGGTCTTTTGAATTGATACATAAAATATGTAATTAATATACAATTAGGTGCACATCATGTGGTTCAGTCCAAGACAACGCTGGCATGTGGCTCTCAGAGCCAGGCAGGATGACCACTCTGATACACAGCATCAATAGCATAGACAGAAAAACCTGCAGAATGTCAGATCCCTTCTGTGAACTGCCTTAAAAAACATGGCAGCACTGCCCAACACAAATTATGGGAACAGAAATACACCTTAATTTGTTTACAGGCTGTCCTCTGACTTCGGCATGAAATGCACTCTGCTCCCATTGAAAAGTCTGTGATACAACAGTCATACAAATCCAAGTTAAGCCGGGGAAACAGTTATTAATATTGTACTGAAACGCAGGGAGCAAACCAAATAATTCAAACTGCAGAACAAAACCCAAAGCTGCAAAATGCGGTGAGCATTTGTACATCTCATCTATTACAGCTTCAGTAAAACCTCAACAAGCATTTACTCTGAAGTACAGCAGCAGAACCTCCTGGGCTAATTTTTCAGCAGGGCTCCCAGCACATCTGTATCCCCCACATGATGATCAACAAATATAATTGCAGTGTGGATGTTATAGAAATTCTAAAGTCATTTTTGCACCTGGAAAATAAAATAATTTGTAACTATACGCATGTTTCATGGAGCATGCACATTTTTTAAGAATTTAAAGGCAACTATCACAACTTCACCAACAAAAATCTGCACCTTCATCAAACAATAACAGGTATTTTACCTAAATGTGTAGATCTGAAGTAAATCATGAGGCAAAAATATCAGCTGCTATAACAAATAACCTTCTAGTCCTTGTAGCAGTGAAAAAAAAAAATGCCTTCTTTCCTTCTATCTGCTCCTCTGGAGAGAAACTCAGAAGATTTCAAGAGCTGCAAAACAAGAGAGAGGACAAAACCCTCCCACACATGAAGCATTTTGTGTGATTTCTATGGTGATTGTGTTGTTCTTCAGGGTTGACTCAAAGTTTTTAAGCACAAAGCGTAACCAAGGCATGTTATGCAAAACAGGTTTCAGACAACAAACCTTCTCAAGTATTTTCAACAGAAGTTTTTGATGGAAAATGTTGGTTCCAAAGAGCCACTAGGAAACAAGAGAGAAGAACCACCCACTCTAGAACAGAGCTTCATGCCCCGCTGCCATTGTCTGATAAATACATAACAAATTCTTTGCTGCAGACAACAACCTCAGATCCCAGTAATTGCCTTTAAACAGTGGCCCAAATGCTGATCTTGAGATCAAATTCCCATTACCAGCAGGAATCAGCATTGTGTAGATGCCTTCTATTTACAGAATCCCTCTCCCCACACTGGAAGAAATAATGCTAAGGAAAAAAGAAAGTACCACACCAAAGAGCAATAAATTCTCTTAGAAAGCTCTCTTCTTTCAATTGCAGTGAGACACCACAAGGGTCTTTTAATCTCTGTTAAAATTACTGGGTTTTTGTTCAGCTACTAAACAGTTTTGTTTCAACTGTGCAAGCACTTGGTTGTCAGGATAATGTGGTGGGAAAGATTTGGGGTATTTTTTTTTTAAATTTATGTACATTATCTGAATATGCTCCCTAAACACTTCTGAGATGTAAACCACATTTTGATTTTCCACATTTTTGTAAGAAGTGGTTAATTGTTTCAAAACTCTGGTTTTGACCCAAAATAAGTAGTTCTGGCTTCTGCAAACCTGTATTTTTTAGAATAACAGCAATCTTAAAACATGCCTGCCAGCTGCAGGAGTAAGCACTATCTGCAAGTTCCTAGATGCTTTCAAACCCTATCAAAGCCAATGAAGGTTAATTAGGACTGACTCTCCACTCCTTGGAGGCACCCAGTACCTTGTGCTTTTGAGTTACATCATCATCATCGTTCTCATCATAGTAATAAATTTCATTACAGAGCACTATAGAAAGAGCACAGGCCAATAGGGAGGAGAAGCAAAACCTCCACAGTCTCAAAGTCAGCATCAGAGCAAGGTCTGGTCTAGTGGAAGGTGTCCCTGCCCATGGCAGAGGAGTTGGAATTAGATGATCTTTCAGGCCCCTTCCAACCCAAACCATTCTAGGGTTCTATGGCTGATGCCCAACACAAGTCCCAGCTGTACCCCCTGCAAAGGGCCATGAGAGGGACTTGTGAAACAGAGGGGTCAGAAGGGCATGAGGTACCCTAAGAGAGGAAATAAACCCGCCCCATTGCATCTCTGTCCTTCCCCAGGGCCACTCAGGGACCCTGCACTCCTCTCACTGGGAGCTTTCACCAGGGAGAAGCACGCAGGTGATTCCCAGCCAGAAATGGGAACTGTGCTCATGGAGAGGTGCCACCCAGCTGCTCCACACAGACACACGGAGGAACAAGTGCCATTTTGTGGATTTTTATGCAGGGTGGGCTCTGCAATACCCTCCCAGCACCCTTTCTTTGGCCAACGCTGTCTCTGCCCTCCTCGACCTGTCAGTTGCTCCTGATGTAATCAGAGACTTTGCTCTTGAGATCATATCCCCCCTTGGTGCTGCTTTTCTCAGGACTTCACAAACAGCATCTTGTCTCCCTCATACCCCCTGAGAAGGCTGCCACAAGGTCACTTTTCATTGCCTTAACCAAGTCCTGCAGCTGCTGATGGCAATTTTAACCGTTTACCCACTCATTTAACCCTCCAACACAAAGCCAATCTATCTTAAACATAAAAAGGAAGATATCCAAGAAGTTAATTCTGGATAGCACAGCCAACAGAGTATCCCTGATTGATTAAAGCATGCCTAATTGGATTTGATTCCAGCCACTGTCATAGGCTGGGTGTGTCTGTATTTGGTTGATAACCACATTCTCCTCCGATTGGGAACTCATCTCCCAAAACGGCACAAAGAGCAGTCTGTGCAAAGTCAGAGTGCCTAAATAACAACCAACCACACCAGTTTGTAGAGGAAGTGGCTTGCCAGCTGTGAGACAGCTTAGTCTCAAGCCCTTGCTGAATAATTGATCAAACTTTCTCCGTGCAGAACCAGAGCCATCAACAGCAGATCACACAAGTGGGACAGGAACACAAAGTCTCCTTAACGACTACTCAGCTCCATCAGTCGTGACTTCAACCTATGTAAGGCACGTCAGAGGCTGCTTTCCAAAATAAAGCCACCTGATGTTTTTAGAAATGTCCCCTGATAACTATGGCTGCTCCCATTTACTTAAGGGTTGTCTCTGCATCTGAGCAGCACCACAGATGGAACTCACTTGTTTCCCACGTGCACAGGAAGAAAAAGAACACTCCAAGAAGGCAAATAAACACCCCAGACTCCTGCAGATGGGTCCCTGAGGAAGTGCTGGCATCATTACTTGGAGCAAAGGCAAGGCACGTTGCTGCGCTTCCCAAAACCTGACGCAGCTGGAAGCGCTCTCGCTGCCGCAGTGCTTCCAGCACATCCTCAGCCACACCACACCCGCAGCTCTTCCTCCACCCCTCTGCACTGAACAGGGTCCATTTCAGGGTGACCTAAGCATATTAAACCAGTGCTACAGCCATCAGCAGCACAGCTCTGGGGACACATTTCGTTTAAGGTGTCCTGCAAGCTCAAAAGTATTTGGTTTGGTAACTCACGTTTGTCTTCAAACCTCTAAAAACATTATTAAAAGCCTGGCTGTAAGATCCACAAGCCCAGCAGCTCTTTAGCTTTTGAATGCCCTCTGCACCTCTGTAACTGCAGCCCAGTTCTTCAGCAAAGCCTCCTCCATCCTCTCCTCCAAGGCACATAAAGTTGCCTATCTCTGTGAAAAACAAACTCTCAGCAGAGGCAGCGTCCCTAGAGAATACCCCCCCTCCCTTGACTCAAAACAGGAAGGAAACGTGTTGGATTTTAAATGTTCTCCAATTTACTTTGAAGTCTGACTGTGTACCTGAATGTTTTCTCACGGGGACAGGTGCATATGCACAAACACAGGCTCTTTGTAAAAGTACCTGTGTTTCACATATTGAGAAAAGCACACAAGTGCAATCAATATTTTCCACAAAGCAGGCAGTTTCTAAGATTTGCTTTCAACACAGCCAGATGTGATACAGGTCTATTATTAGCAAGAATTTAAGCAATGTTACATCAAAATGAAACACAAGAGGAAAACCAAAACTGAAATACAATGACACGAACCTTCAAATGAAAGCCAGTATACTCCCAGTATTTAAAAACTACTCCGAACAGTCATGTGTATGTCTCCTCTTTTAAATATATTCCCTTGGGAGATCTTTGATTTTAAAATATATAGAATGGTCTTCTTAATATTATGAGGATACCATCGAATCATGAAACTGTTTAGGTTGGAAAAGACCTCGAAGATCACCAAGCCCACGCAGCACTGCCAAGCCCACCACTAAACCATGTCCCCAAGTGCCAGACCTACACCTCTTTTAAATACCTCCAGGGATGGTGACTCCACCACTGCCCTGGGCAGCCTATTCCTATGTTTCACAACCCTTTACATTAAAAAGGTTTTCCTAATATCCAATCTAAACCTCTCCTGGCACAACTTGAAGACATTTCCTCTTGTCCTGTCCCTTGTTCCCTGGGAGTAGAGCCTGGCCCCCCCACATGGCTGCACCCTCCTGTCAGGGAGTTGTAGAGAGTGATAAAGTCTCCCCTGAGCCTTCTTTTGTCCAGGCTGAACCCCTCAGCTGCCTCAGCTGCTCCTCATCAGTCCTGTGCTCCAGACCCTTCCCCATCTCCCTTTCCTTCTCTGGAGACACCTCCAGCCCCTCAAGGTCTTTCTTGTCATGAGAGGCCCAAACCTGAACGCAGGTTTCGAGGTGTAGCCTCAGCAGTGAGACTACAGAGGGACCATCACTGCTCTGGTCCCACTGGCCACACTATTCCTGACACAGGCCAGATGCCATTGGCCTTCTTGCCCACCTGGGCACACCTGGCTACGCCTGGCTCATGTTCATTGCTGTCAACACCCCCAGGGCCTTTTCCTCCAGGCAGCTTCCCAGCCACTCTTCCCACAGCCTGTAGTGGTACATGGGGTTGTTTTGACCCAGGTGTAGGACCTGGCACTTCACCCTGTAGTCTCATACAATTGGCCTTGGTCCATCAACCCAGCCTGTTGGCACCCCTCTGCAGAGCCTTCTTTCCCTCCAGCAGATCAACACTCCCACCCAACTCGATGTTGTCACCCACATGCTCAATCTCCTCATCCAGGTCGTCAATAAAGGGCTAAACAGGACTGGCCCCAGTACTGAGGCCTAGGGGACACCACTGGTGACCACACACCGACTGCATGTGACACCGTTCCCCACCACTCTCTGGGCCCAGCCATCCAGCCCGTTTTTCACCCAGCAAAGAATGCACTGGTCCAAGCCATGAGCAGACAGTTTCTCCAGGAGAAAGCCGTGAAAATGGTGTCAAAGTCTTTATGGAAGTCCAGGTAGACAACATCCACAGCCTTTTCCTTATCCACTGTGTGTGTCACCTTGCTCAGGTCAGTTAAGCAGGGCCTGCCTGTCATAAACCCACGCTGGCCAGGCCTGTCACTTGGCTGTCCTGTACGTGCCGTGGGATGGCACTCAAGGTGATCTGCTCCATGACCTTCCCCCACACCGAGGTCAGACTGACAGGCCTGTAGCTCCCCAGATCCTCCCTCCAGCCCCTCTTGCGGATGGGTGTCACATTTGCTAACTTCCAGTCTCCTGGGACCTCCCTGGTTAGCCAGAGCTTCTGGTAAATGATGAAAAGTGGCTCAGTGAGCATTTCCACGAGCTCCTTCATTGCCCTGGGTGGATCTCATCAGGCCCCACAGACCTGTGTATAGCAGGTGACTGTTTCCCCTTGGGTTATGGGGGCTTCATTTCATTTTCCATCCCTGTCTTCCAGCTCAGGGGACTGGGCACCCTGAGAACAACTGATCTTACTATTAAAAACTGAGGTAAAGAAGGCATTAGATACCTCAGCCTTTTCTTCATCCTTTTTTACTGTTTCCCCCCACATCCAAAGGATGTAGATTCTCCTTTCATTGCATATAAACATTACTTATTGTCTTTTAAAGTAGTAGCCAGATTAAGTCCTAGTCAGGTTTTGGCCCTTCTGATTTTCCTCTTGCATAACCTCGCAACATCCTTGCAGTCCTCCTGAGCTGCCTGCCCCTTCTTCCACAGGTGGAACGCTCTCTTTTTATCCCTGAGTTCCAGCCAGAGCTCTCTGTTCAGCCAGACCACTCTCCTTCCCCACTGGCTCATCTTTCAGCACTTGGGGACGGTCTGCTCCTGCACCTTTAATTAAAACCATTAGAAATGTATTCAAATGATCCACAGTTCTGTTTGGCACTGACCCGAACTGTGTCCAAGCTAAACTCATTTCCAATTGAGCTGAAGCCATAGTTACTGGAAACCAAACTTCCCTCACTTCTGATCCTTGAGCCAGCAGGAACAATGAATAATTTAGCAATTAAACCAGAGCAGACAGCTGTAAAATGTATCTCTGATCACCTCAAGTCATCACTGCCACCTCTCTCGCAGCCCAGAATCACAGAGAAAGAGAGACTGTCTGGCTCTTTCACCCTTCTCAGAGGAACAGCTCTGACACAAGGACAGAAGAGGACACTACCTGAGCTCTCAGGATGCCCCTGCTCCTCCCAAAGCTCCTCAGACAAGAGAATCCCCCGGCCCTGCTGACAGTGCCACTGCTCCATACAAGTACAGGAAAGGCTGGCATCTGCTGAGGCTGGATATAAAGCCAAACAGAACAATCCAGATTTTCCCACTCCAGTAAAAATCATAGTTTATATCTAAGTGGAATTTAACAAAAGTACACCAAGTCCAAGGAACACCAATTTATTCATTTTAACATCAGGCTTCCCTCCAGTCTTTTTCGTTTCAGGTTATTATTTCTCAATCAAAACATCTAGCAATTTTGAAACAGATGAGGAATCAACTGTCAGACACAGATTCCTTCTTTAAAAATCTAACTCATGGAAGGACAGATTCTGCAAGGTAGAAGTGTACTATTACTGCTCTAAACAAACCAGGTTAGCTCCTAATTCTCCTAAAGCCACGCTGAAGCACCAAATGACTCCATGTTGTGGAAAATCCACAACTCCACCCATCAGCCTGGGCCTTGCCTGAGATGACCCTTCCTTAGGGACACAGCCTTGAAAGAAAACGAGGAAGAGCAAACACAAAGGAACATCACCAAATGGCAAAAGAGGGAGAGAAATTAGACTCCCGATTAAGTCAAATATTTTTAATAAAAAGCTCAAGCCTAGGATTTTTTTCCTGAGAGCTTATAAACTGCTATATGCCATCCTGGTATCTCTTAAAGGCTCACGTGATTATTTTCCCCAAAGCTGGTAAAAGATGTAGCAAAATCAACCCAGCAATCTTCAAGAAGCGTTGAAGTTGGCATTTTTATAGTAAACCAGGAGGAGACTGCCAGGACTGTGTCTAACAGCAGCAGTTCAGGTTCAGCAACTCGCCGGTGCTGTGATCTGAAATATTAAGGGAAATACCTGGCAGCAGCACCGCTGCCACAACCACGAGCTCAGCCAGGGTGGGTCAGCAACATCATCAATCAAAACAACACCCTCATCAATCAAAAATCTGGAGGCAATCATCCCTCAATTCATTTCTATTATACTGTGATGAGAAAACCCAGCAACTCCCAGGCTCCCAGACACAGACAAGTCCCCCATGATTACAAGAACACCTGTTCTCCGTTAATATCTCAAAAGCCGGCTTTCCTACTCCTTTATTCTCCCTAAAATTCGTGTCTGTGCACACGAACCCTTTCCGTGTGGAGCACACAAGGCAGCACACCCCGCCACCGCTCCCTGTGAAACCCGTGGGCAGCGGCCGAGGGGCACCGCCCGCAGCTGGCCAGGGGTGGACAGGGACCCCCGAACCTCCTTCTCCCACCCCGCCGGGCCCCGCGGCGGAGGGTCCCCGCTGTCACAGGGGCAGGGCCGCTGGAGCTGGGCCCGGTTTCCCCCTCCGTGCCCGTTCCCGGGGCGATCAGCATCCCTCAGCGCCCCGCTCCCCGCAGCACCCCGCAGCATCCCGCTCCCCGCAGCATCCGGCTCCCCGCAGCACCCCGCAGCATCCCGCAGCATCCTGCTCCCCGCAGCCCGGGCCAGCGCGGGGCGCGGCAGGTGCCCGAGCCCCCTCCCCGGGCGCCGCCCGCACTCACCGTCCGTGGCCATGGCCGCGGCCCGGCCTCCCGCGCTCGCTGCGCGGAGCGGAGCCCCGCGGGGACGCGGCCGGCAGCGCGGAGGGTGCGCGCTGGCCCCGCACGGCGCATCCCCGCCCGGCGCGGGCAGCGGGGGGAGCCGGGCGCGGCCGCGGGGTCCCGCGGGGCTGCGGGAGGGAGCAGCGCTGCCTCTCCCGGGGCGGCACCGGGGGCCGGGGCTCTGCCACATTGCACCCCAAAATGCAGCTTGGGGAGGGTAAGGGCTTGGCTGCGTCGTCCAGAATGTTGTACCGTGTCTTTTCACGGGTTCTCAGGAGTGGACTGACCGGTTGGTAGCACGTGTGAAATACAACAGGCAACCCCCACCCCCACCGGGATGGACACTGACAGCTCGCAGCCCCGTGTCAGAATCACCTGCTCAGCTCGCAGCACTGAGCCTGTCTCTCGGATCTAATTGCTACCTCACTTTTCAAAACCCACATGAAACTCTCTTATAAGAAAAAACCAAGTTCCTCCCCATCTCCAATAACCCTTACCAGCTGGCGGCTGGCTCCTATGTCCTGCCTTATTTCCCATATCCAGGTTTACATCGCTGTGACTGAAGAGGAAGCAGTTTGGAGTCTGTTACAGAAAGCTCAAGCTGCTGAAAGATAATGTTGCTTTGATGGTTTCTGTTGCCGTCAAACTATGTCACAGCACAGAGATTGACCCACGGGCTACAAAGATGGTGAAGGGCCCAGAGGTGAAGCCATATGAGAGCAACTGAGGTCACTTGGCCTGTTCAGCTCGGAGGAGACTGAGGGGAGACCTTACCACAGCCTACAACTTCCTCGTGAGGGGAAGAGAGGGGCAGGCATTGATTTCTTCTCTGGTGACCAGTGACAGGACCCAAGGGAATGGCCTGAAGTTGTGTCAGGGGAGGTTTAGGTTGGGTATCAGGAAAAGGTTCTTCCCCCAGAGGGTGCTCAGGCACTGAACAGGCTCCCCAGGGAATGGTCACAGCACCAAGCCTGACAGAGTTCAGTAAGAATTTGGACAATGCTTTCAGGCACATGGCGTGAATCTTGGGGTGTCCTGTGCTGGGCCAGGAGCTGGACTTCAATGATTGTTGTAGGTCCCATCCAACTTAGGATATTCTACAATTCTATGTCCTAAGTGCTAGGAGCAAGACAGAGCTTAGCACATTTTTCAATTCCTTGTAGTTCATGAAGTTCCTGCAGTGCCATTTTTGGGCTGCACACAGTTGGAGGAGGGAAATATTCCATTACCTGACTTAATCAGGTACCCAGATTTGAGGACCAAGAGGAAAATGGACTAAGGAAGACACATAGCAAGCTTTGTAAAATCTAAATAGGCAACTCCAGACATAGAATGAACTTCAAAATGAAACACTCCAGAAAAGAAGGGGCAAAATATCAGTGTCATTTGAAGAAACCTGCTAAGCACATGTGATGAGAGAATACAAACACTCTGCATAGTGTTTGTATATGTATACTGTTAATAAGACACGTAAGGATAATACTAGAATAAACCTCGAAGTATCCTTTAGTCCTTTGGGATCAGGTGTACCTTTAGAATCCCAAAAAAAGGCAACAAAAAGAAAGCAGACTGCAAGAGTTTAGTCTGAAATGAAAGGGTTTAGAGTGAATGTAACAGTCTTTCCAGCTTTGTAATGTGTGTTTATGCAGATGGTGATTAATTAATTGTTCTCCATGTTCATGACAGTAGAGATGTGCAATTTGTAGCAACATGAATTTACTTAACAAAAGAATTTCACAGTTAACAATTTGGCCTTATAACAAACAGCAAAATCCCTTTTACTGTAGGATTCTCCAATTTTTCTAGAGGTGATACCTACACCAACACCAAACTATACTCACCACAGATCTCCACTGTCAGCCATGGCATCTGGATTTTTTTCCCATCACTCCCATATTGCTGTTTCAACTTCAGTTTGAAGGCTGCAAAAATCTTCAGATTGAGCACAGCTGCTTACAGGAGCATTCCCAAGCTGGTATTTGAGCTTAATTCATCCAGACTTTTGCAATTACTTTCATTTAATTAGACCTTGTTGGTTGCTTTAATAATAAGAATAAAAAACATGCTGTAAACTGTCTTCCACTTAAACAGTTTCCAGGTGTTTAAGAAAAGACTGGACACAGCACTCAGTGCCATGGTCTGGTTGCCAAGGTGGTGATCAGTCAAAAGTTGGACTCGATGATCCCAGAAGTCTTTTCCAAGATAATTGATTCTGTGATTCTGTAAACTGATGTCACCTGTAGGTATTTTAGGTGTATTTTGCTTTTCTTCACCCACATTATCCTTGCAAACACTGAGCACTGGCTCAAGCCTCCACTAAGAGGATCTTTTAGCTTTGCCAAAGAAATGGTGACTACTTTTGGTTGAACAGTTGTGTATGTACCTCAGAGAAGCTTCAGCCAAAACATATGTATTTCATTTATTTCTGAAAACTGTAACAACATCCAAATACACAGTCATATGGCCTCATTCCTATCTATCAGCACAGTTGGAAGTTAGGCTGGCATTACAGAGATTAAATTTCCTTGCAGCCTTAAACTACTGCAGAAGCTGAGGCTACAACCAGGAGAAAATTTAGATCCCAGAAAGTCTACTACTACTACTGTTTGGAAGTCCAGAATCATTGTTGTGTTTTTTTAATGACAGCTGGTTTCTTCAATGAAGTGTTTTAGGAAGTCCCTCTCCTGTTTTTCAAAGCCTGTAATTGCCCATCAGACTGCAGCAAGGGATTTTTTTTTCTTTTAAAAATTACACCAACATTGTGAAACTCGGCTTACAGCTGCCTCTAAATTCTTGGGATTACTGTTTTGAAACATCACCATGCATACAGTTAGCAGTTCTAAGTTTATTCTTAATCATAACTTCCATTTTACATCTATGTAATTCTATAAACAAATCACAGAACATTTGTTTTCATTATTACAATATGAAAATAACTGCTAGTTGAATGCACCCATCCTTGTGCCTAGCCAAGCCTTTGCATGCTTTGTAAATCATTTGCAGGAGTGCAGAGAGGACTCATGTCACTGAGTATCAAAAATTGTGACAAATTCCATCCCTTACCCAAGGTCTTGGGATGGTTCAAAGATATAAGAGGAAGGAAAAAAAGATGGTCATGTTATGAAGAAGTGCCATTGCAGGGAACAGTACTAAACACGTTCCTTAAACATGTTACTGAGCAAAAAGAGTCTGATTGTTTCCCTTCGAGGTCTCTTTTATGTCTCTTGTACCTGCTCATCAAAAATTAGGAGCAGAAATACACAGAGGGAGAGTTTGTGCTGATAACAAAAAAGCACATGCATTGTTAGTCAGAAAACCCAAGTAAAACCAAATTGTACGTATTTTACAGAAATGACCCCTCCGAAGCCTTTGTAGCCATAGATGAGTCCTTTTAAGCAGACCACATCTAAGGCGTGTTCCATCCACAGCCTAAGCCCAGCCTCAGGCCAAAGAATGCAGTGGAAGAGTGAACGATAAACCAGAAAAAAATGGTAGAAACTAAATGTATATACAATGATTTTAACTGTATTATTACCATTATAGGGATTTTTAATCTATGTAGAAGTATTCTTTTTCTCTAATCATTAGATCCAGGCTAATAATGACTTTTGGATTAGACTAGAAAGACTTTGGTTATCCAACTGAATAGTTGATTGTTCAGTTTACAGTGCAGTAAGGTTTGGCCTTATAACAAAGTGCTTCCTCTTTTCTCATTAACAAGGTCGAGTGTAACACTGGCACTTCACCATCAGCTTTTCCAGTGTCCAACCTCTTTGTCATTTAGGCCCATTTCTCCTTGCCAAACAACGCATTTAATATGGAAAACCTTTTATATTGAAACCATTTATATCTCCATTTAAATGTTTTTTCTTCTAGGTAAGAGCACTTCAATTCCTCCGGCCTTTGAGAATCATACTAGCAAACTAATTCATTCAATTTAGGTTCCTTTTGTCTTCAAAATCTTTCAAATTTCTATTTTATATTCCTTCTTGTAGAAAAGGACACTTCAGCTCCTTTGGCCTTTCTTGAAAGAACAGCTGTGATCAACTGGAGAAATTCCAAGGAGAGTAACTATCCACATTCTTCTTAAATTGTTGTGGTCAGGTGGGGATATTTAAGGCTGCAGCCTACCAAGGCTGAGTGACACAAATTCTACTGGTTTTAGTGCTTGCAGAAAGCACTCCAGCTGATGATTCTCAGTCCATTTGCTTTTTCTGCTGCACTGTTGCCAAGCAAACGTTTCCCCATGCTGTGTCTGTTCTCAGTACTGAGACCCATGTTTATTTCTACACCCACTTCTTTCACTCCCCTCCAATTTATAATGATAATTCTGAATTCCAGTCCTGCCCTTGTACAGCTTAGGGTTATCTGCAGAATTAATAAACACACTTACACCCCTCCATTTGAATACACAGTAACTCCAGACCTGCTGGAGACAAGCTTTTTGTTGTACCCTATCAGCAAGTTCATTTCCACATATGTGGGATCAAACCATGATAAACAGTGAAGTTTATACACCATAAAACGGAGCAAGTCAACAGTGAAAAATAATTTATTGTACTAATTTTCAACAGTCAACAACCTTATTGTTGGAGATAAAGGATCACAGATGTGTCTTATATGGGCAAATATTTTCTGAGCCTTCTCTTTCCATCTCAGACAGGACACAGCAACTTTGTCTCCCACAGGAAGCGTTCACCAGGTGAATAAAGGCACCAGGTGCTGCACCACGAGACAGCTGAAGTATCCCAGTCACTACCAGCATTCCAGCATCATCTGTGGTTCTGGTCCCAGCCACTTCTTTAATGTTCAAAGGTATCCAAAACAAGCACTTGGTGTTACCTCTGACATTTTAATTTTGTCATTAAAATTAACATTAGTGCTTCTCCAACTGGATCCTCTAACGTCGTCTTCTCCTCTTGGGGAGAGATACTTCTGAAAGGAAATCAAGAGAAGGGCTTCTTTACAAGCTTTTAAATCCATCTTCCCTCGTGGGAATTGTTCAAGTAGAATTAATTCTATCCAGCATAGGAAATTAACTAGATGAGCTCCTGAGATCCCCTCCCAACCCCTCTCCCCATGTTTCTTAAATATGAAAAATAAAATCTTTCTAGATTCTACAGCACAGTATCATTCAAAGTATCAACTGAAATTCCACTGATGAATACTGTACTTCAAAACTTATTCCATCTTAAAAGCTTTCTTCTCCTCACCAACACCTTCCAGATTTTGCTGTAAATTTCCCAAATGCAATACTCACAAAATATCTGAAGAGACTGCTTATGGGTATTTTTAATGCTTCGGAATTTACTCGGAAATTCTGAGAAATGGAGAATGTTCCTGATCTAGAAAGGAACTTTTTGTCCACAACAAGCGATGGGAAAGTAAACGAAGTGCAATATTAAATGCACCATGGCACCTTCAATCTGACCATTTAAAATTGAATGAATTCCCACTGTCTACAAATAAAAGTGACCAGAGAATGTACCCTCACTTCAGTACTATGAGATGCTCTTTTGCTTCTAAAAAGAGCAAATATAAATGTACAAAGTCACTAAAAATGTATTTTAATAGTTATTACACTCCCTTGTATTAAATAACCTTCCATTACATACAATTTTGGATAGTAAATTAACTGCAAAAGATACACTCCTCACGCTCATCTATTGCCATCAAAGCTTTCCAGAAGTTGTAGTTAACCCTCTGCTTCCCCTTTAAGCAACCTAATTAATTCCTCTTTTCAGGTTAAGAACCAAAAGCAACCCAATTAATTCCTCTCTTCATGTTAAGAACCAGTACCCCTGGTCTACCCAGTTTGCTTTCCACTACACAAGCAAACCCCATCAGCCTTAGAGTAGGCAGGACTGCCAGTGGAAATCCTGCTTTTAGCTGGCCAGCTCCTCTCCCAGGAACATCTCCTGCATTTGAGACAGGGCAGCAAAGCAGCTCCCTTGGCTCTTCCCATGGCACAAATAAATAATGTACCTCAAAACAAAGAGGATGAAATTTTCTTTGTACTGTGCCACGTTCTCCTCCAAGCAGCTGAGAACAGACCCTGAATCCGCTGAGTTGTAAAGCAGCTCAGTATCATCCAGCATCTCCATCTGATGCTTCTGCAGAGCAACTTCATGGTAAGCTTTGAGCAATCTGCTTTACCATTGCTCCCAATTACAATGACACTATTTACAGCAGCCTGAATGACAGCAAAGCCATCCACTCCCCTGCTGCAGTTCCCAGAGTCCTCCCCCAGTAATGTCAGTCAACTTCCAGTACAGCAGAGGATGCTATTGCTGCACTGGAGCTCAATCCCTGAAACACTGCCCAGATGAAACTAAAGCTAGAGGGGAACCTCCTATGTCCCCTCAGCAAAGGTGAGGGCAGCAAGGGCTATTCTTTCCTGAGTTCCTAGACTTACCAGAAAAGGCATCTTCTGTAAGTGAGTGAGTGACCAAAAAAATCACTTTTCCCTACACAATGGAATTCCTCAAGACAAACCTGTATTACGGAAGAATGAGACTCCTTTAAACTGGACCCATTTTAACTCTGAACACACTGTGATGAAATCTGTGTAGGAAAAATTACTCTCTGGATTTTGCCACGGTGTTTCAATTTTCATGCAACAATTTACAGGCTAAAACCAAATCTAGCTTTTGCAAGGCAACAAGACATGATCCAAAATATCAGCTTTAGTTTCAGGAAAACACAGCAGAGGGATATTTAAAAACAAGTCACAGGTTTGCCAGAATTCCAATCACTGTACCTCCTTCACCTGAGTCCTCTTCTGTGATTATTGGCATCCCAATATGCCGAGTAACAGTTTCCTCTGCCACTTGCATTTCACCTGCACACAGATTTTGAGGAAAAACTGTCAGCTTTTGTTTTTGCTTCTACATCCCTTGTCCAGTAGTTAAAAGATTGATTGCTGCTGCTCTCCTGAGATTCTGGTCAAATGCTGTAAGCAAACCTACTTTTCACAGTACCTTCAATATGGCACACCAAGAAACCTTCATTAACAAGTAATTAACACTACCAATTTAAAGCAAATTAATCACCAACTCAGTTCAGTGATAATTCAAAATATCCTTACTGCTACTCAACACTTCATCTACTCTTCTGAAGTCAAGCAAAGGCAACGCTGCCTAATGCTCTTCTCTGAAGAGGGATTAATTTCCTCAGTAACTTTTTTTCTAGCAGAGGCCACACAAGTCTGAAAACAGAGTTTGGAACTCTGAAATTAAATCCCCATCTTCAAAATAAAAATAATTCAAAAAATAAAGACAATTCAAAACCATTTTGCTGTTTAGTTTCATTTAACCTGTAACAAATAAGGAGTAAACAAAAGGTTTAGACAGCAGAGCAACTTCTATCAGTTGAAAAGTTGGATATCAGAACGAGAATTTCCTCAGGAAAAGTAATTTCCCATCACTTCCACTGATCAACATCAAAATTCAACCCAGCTAGCAAAGCAATGGATAAACTTTGGCAATCTCCCCAGGTTCATGGATGCAATGGAGAAATACCTCTGACTTCTGAAGAACCTCTTCTCCTTGCTGGCTGTGGTCTCCTGCTGGATTTTGCACTTCGACTTGGAGACTTCCCACAACTGGATCCTGCTTCGGAAGATTCTAACTGCACTTGACGATGTCTCCTGGATTTGGAAGCCTGAATGACACAAAAAAAGCTGAACTTGCTGTGGGTCACTTGAGAAACCAGCAGGGACCAAGGCATCAGCTTGGTGAAGGGTAGAGAAAGGACAGAAGGGGAAAGAGGGAGGGAGGATTCCCACTAGTTGCTGTTCTTCAGTTCTAACGGGACAATGCCCTTCTATGGTTTAGTAAGTGTATAACTTAAATGCAGATAATGAAACATTCATTAATTCCCAATCCATTCTCTGTTACTACCAACCCACACCATGTTGCACAGCCCTACACAAAAGGAACACTTCCAAAAACTGCTGCTCTGTAAAGCCTCCTTACCATCATATTTTGCTTAAGTGCCTAGAAAACATTACCAGTGCACATTCACAAGTCCAGACTGTTACAAAATCCAGAGCTCTGTTTCATTTAACGACACATTTTTCAATATGAGATTTTAATAAACAGAGAAAGCTGAGATGTTTCTCATAGGATTGCTAAGAAAAACACAAACCAACAATATTTTTTTAAAGGAGAAGCTATTGAAACAAAGTTTCCAAGAACTTGCAACTGACTTTAAACTCCCAGGTCCCATTTTCACAGGCATCTTCCAAGATTCCAGTATCTAAGATTCAAGGAATCTGAGCAATGAAACTCTCAGGTATTTTTATTACATCTCCTTAAAATTCAATCTACTTAAACAGAGCATAGACATTAAAAGATATCCTGTAAATGAAAATCCTCCAAGCATAGGCCTTATGTGGACTGCTCCATACATCCAACAAGAATAAGAGCTTTGGGTTTCCCTGCTGTGTTAGGAAAACTAGAACATTCAAAAACTGAATTACAGAGTGCAATTTTAACTCATTCCTTTTTGACCCAACATTTACATTAAACTGGTCCTTAAAACTGTTATTGAAAAATAAATACTTCCCTATTATGAAATTTTATACCCACCTCAACAACTGCAGAGTAAGACTTGTATTTGATTCTGGCCAGGGCACTTGCTCTTTCAGAACCCTGCAAAGAAACAAGAGTCCAGTCAGAGAAGATCCTTATTCTATCATAGCAGTACTGAAATGGGATGTTACATTAGGCAATCACTTGAGCAATATCTCACCACAGCTGTAACTCTATAATTAGTTCTACATAATTTCAATGCCACCAAAATGGTACTTCAAGAAAAAAAAAGTTCAAATTTCACTAAAAAGACATAGCACAATTTTGGTTGCCTTCACTGTTACAAAGCCCAGGAGGAGAAAAATCAAATTTGAAACTTCACATCTTACTCAAAGTTGAAAGAAGTAGACAAGTACAACATGAGACGATTTTGTAGCATAAAAAATGAGTATTGCCTTAAGTTGAAACTCCAGGAGGAAATGCAAAGGAGTTTGGCAAAGAAAATACAGCTCTTTTCCCTCCTTACCTGAGAGAGACTTTTTGCTATGATCATATAAGAGCTGTCGCAGCAGTAAATGCTCACAGCTCAACAGAAAACATGACTTAAAAACAAAACCAAGTAACCAGCCCCACCAGCTGTCCCTGGAACTTATTTTGATGCTATCAAACTTTGAATTACACTGCTTAGCCTGGGATCTGAAGTCAAAAAAATGACCAGATTTGGCCTGTGCAACGCAGCAAAGTAGTTCAGTTTTCTTACCTCTGATTCTAGCAAAGTCCCTTCTTTCTTTTTGTTTTCTGTTTCATCAGTTGCTTTAGCATTTCGGAATAGCTTCTGTGGGGAAGAAAAGCGTTTTTCTTTAAACATCTGTCATATACAAGACAGCTTAAATCCAAGAACTGTAAAAACAAAACAAGTTTTTACACACATGCCCATTTTCTACATCCACCTTACACCGTGGCCTTTCTTTGATCCAGGAACGCGTTACAGAGGTATTTCATGAAGTCACACCTTCAGGGCTCACCTCTCAGCAGTCAGCTGTGGCATCCCAGAGGCAGGACCACACACAAGTCCTTTCCTTCACACCACATCTCTGCCTCAGGTTTTACACATTCCATGCCTTCAGTGTTACAGCTCCTTCTCCTTCAGTCTGAGATTTACCAGCTCAGAGGTAATCACACCAAGAAATCCAGTTCTTTCATGTTCACCCAACCTGCTAAGTCACCACAGCACAGTGGTTGGTACCACCTACCATCCTGTTCTGCTGCCATTCCTGATGTTCCAAGGTTATGTCTTTCAGATTCACCACAAAGTCATCTTTTATCAAGCTCAGGGCCTTGTCTGGCTGGGATTTGTCAGCTGAAATGACACACTTCATTTTCTGATAGTGGTCGTGAATATTCATCAGTTCCTGAAATTATTTAAAAAAAAAAAAAAAGGTGTGTTTCCGGAAAAAAAAAAGATTCCAGCAGTAAAGCAATATTAGTCCTCAATGTACAAACCCAGGGTTACAGAAACCATTCTAAGGAGACCATTGGACCAGGAGGAATGTTAGAAACTGATTCTGGTTAGATCATTTGAGTTTTAGAGAGCCAAGAAATCCTGCTACCCAGCACTGACCCATCAAATAAGGTAAAGAGGAAATAGTATCTTGTACTATTTAAACTAAGAAGGTTATTCAGGGCCAGTGTTCACAGAGGTTTCATTCTGATACTGTGGTTTATTTTCATCTCTTTGGAGGCAACATTTTACTTCACAGATTTCTGCACCACTGCACTCAACCTTATTGACACACATTTGCCAGCAATATATGAAAAAACCTGCAAAGAAAGTTCTATCACTGAGCAATATAAGAACCTTCACCTGTCTTGAATTACTCAGGTTTTTATAAAATGTATCATATAATAAAAAACCCCAGGTGTTGAAAGGAGAAATAAAGGTGAGAGAATGCTATAAACTTGCAGAGAAATAAATTCATATTACCACAAGTATCAATCCTCCAGCTGCAACCTGCAGACACATCAACACAAACATGCTTCCCCCCATTTTCCATTTTTCTTTAAGTGACAATTAACCATTTACACCCTTTTACATCTTACTGAGGCAAATACACAAAACATTAGAGCGCATTTCAGTATTGAAAAAGGTACCACAATTCTTCCAAACTAAATGCCACGTTTCTGAGTGTCTGATAAAATTACAGGCTATTACCTTATTCTTCATTCCACAAGAGACTTACAAGGGACAAGACCGTGCTGATTAGAGAAGCTACAGCTTTTGGACAACAGAGGAATTAAAACACAACATTTAAAAGTTACTGTACCTCCAATACATCATTAGTGATGAGGCTGTTTACTCTGTTACTCGGGTCCTTAAATTCTTCTTTAAAATAATTTTCCTCAATCTTCTTCTTGGTTCTGTAGGTCAGCTAAAACAAGAGACAATGCTTGTAACCTAAAAGAAGACTTAAAATGGCACCACCTCCTGAGAATTCCTACTGCATATTCATCAGTCAGGAGATGGGAGATGCTGAAAGGCATAAATCCATTTCATCAACAACAGCTTTGCTGATGATGAAGAGAGTCAGCACTTTTCACAAATTATTCTCTAGTTAAGAATTTAATCCAGCAACCAGATTAATTTCCCCAACTGGTAAGACATCTCAAATCTATTAGGAACATTAGATACCGAAAAAATATTTTCAGTTGAGAAGCACTCAAACATCCTCTAAGCTCTACATCACCTACCTATGTAAAGCCACAAATATTACATTTCAACACAGCCTCAAGGCTGAGCTAACCACGAGTGCTGTTGAACTGTCAGGCATTGAAAGATGAGGGTATTTTATTTAAAAATATAATTCATTAATGTAGTAACTCACTAGCTTTGGCATTGCTGTGAAATGGAAGGCTCTGGCAAGTTGCAGTCTCCTAAAGATATAGGCTGCATCATAATGCTGGGAGTCAAGCAGATCCTGCTTAAATTTCTGGATCTCAGGCCAATCCTTGAGAGCGATTCTGATCTGCAACAAAAGAGTTACATGCTGTTACACCAATATTTCAACAAAAAAAATTAACTGAGCTGACTACTGTGATCTGACTACAGACAATACCTGGATGTCCAGGGGGTAGCATGTCACACGATCACAGAGCTGCAGAAAGGATCCCACTATTGCATTTTTTATTACTATCATTTTATGCAAATGAGATTATTATATTATTATTATTATTATACTGTTTATTAAATCTTCTCACTGCAGCTTTCTTTGACAGTGACATGGAACACAAGTCCTTCCTGACATTTGAAAACATTAATTCTTCACATTCTGAAGTGTGTGAAAAATCTGCACCTAGGAGATTCCTCTTCACTAGTGATGAGGAAACAACACTCATACCAGGTTGTGCTGCCACTGCAATGCTCATAAATGTTTTCTCTTCCTTCTTTCCTCCTTTCTCTCCTGTCACATCCACTCTGCCCATTTCACTTTCTCTCTGCTTAAGTTTCTTGACAACTCATGTACTCTCTTACAGCTGCTATCCAGCAGTGGCTTTAAAATTACCTAAATTCATCTTCATAAAAGTTATTGATTTCTCTGAGGTCAAAATATGAGACATCATAGCATCACTGTAGACTACTCCAAATTCAGTCTGTTATTTAAAGAATTTGGACTCAATTTTGCATGTGCACACAATATATATCACACATTTCCTAAGTAAACCACTTCTCCCTGCACTGAGTTTGCAACTCCTTTAGATATTGGTCTCCTATCCTAAAAGCAGCAGGGACGGATGTCATTCAAGCATGCACCCTCTCAACCCATTTATGAATTAACAGGAACTGGAAATTATTCAATCAGTCTCCATTCTGTTGTAACTCTAAATAATAACTCAGGCTCTAGTGGGGTTCACCCTACAGATGATGAGCACATTCTCTGTCGCTACCTTTTCCAACAGCTTCCCATCCGGTTTTAAGTATTTTTATTTTAAGAAAGTGAGAGGAAATGCCCTAACCATTTATAATGACACAGTAGACAGCAGTATACCACATATCTTATGCCTAGCATCCCCTGAGAATAAAACCTCAGGAACAATTACCTTTTGTTTTGGCTGACAAAGCTGGGCATTATAGAGACCATACAGAAGGTACAGAGCACCAACTCGGATCTGGAAGGAGTAGGGGGGAAAGAAGTACTGCTGGGCCAGTTCTAGAGTCTTCTTTGTGAGCTTATTCCTCTCCAAAGCTCTTATTCTACCACTAAAGCAAACAAATAAAAAAAAAAACCAGCATGTTAAAGCAAGTAAATATAAAGCTGCAGGCTTTAGAAAATCCATAATGGAGAAACAAGCTTTAGATGTTCTAAAAATATAGAATCATTGAATGTCCTCAGCTGGAAGGTATCCGCAAGGATCACTGAGTACAACTACTGGCCCTGCATAGGACAACCCCAAGAATCACAACCTGACAGAGCTCAAGAAGAGTTTGAACAAGGTTCTCAGGCACGGGGTATGACCCTTGCAGTGTTCTGTGCAGAGACAGGAGGTGGACTCCATGATCCGTGTGGGTTCCTTCCAACCCAGGATATTCTATGATTCTGTGAAACCTGCAACGTCCTGCGATCACACTTTTAAATCTCACGAGGATTACACCAAGCTCCCTGCGGAGTGAGCGCTCAAACCACACACATTCCTAACGCACGAAACACACTGAATCAAAAACTCTTGTCCAGCATTACACAGGGACCGACGCTTCACTTTCCTCAGGCCCCCAGCCAGGCAAGCCTCTCGCTGAGTGAGGCCTGAGGGGGCACACGGCTCACCCGCACCCCCTTTAAGGCTGCCCGTCCCCCAGGGGGAAGCCGAGCAGCGGGGACTGGGGGCCGGGCTGGGGGCAGCCGAGGGGGAGGCTCGGCTTGGGCTGAGGGGCGGCCGGGAGCCATCCCCGCCCTCACTCACTAGAAGACGGTGTGGAAGCGGCGCTCCCGCCACAGCTCGGCGAAGCGCTCGAAGCGGACGGTGTCGGCCTGCTGGAAGGCGCCGAGCAGCTCCTCGCAGTCCTCCTTCAGCCCCGGCACGGCGCTCATGCCGCCGGCTCCCTGCTGATCCCCCGCCGGCCCCACGCTCACCCCGCGGCCGCTCCGCACATGCGCTCCCGCCCCCCAACAGCCCCGCGGCGCCTGCGCGGCTCCGCGGCGCCTGCGCACGGCCCGGGCCGGGAGGGGCTGGGAGAAGCCGCTCGAGCTGCCCGTGAGGGAGCGCTGCTGCCCCGGCTTCCGATGCCCCTGTGTGTGGCGAGACCCCGTCGGTGACGGGCGCTCGCTCTGCCCGCCCCGGGCGCTGTCCCGCTCGCCCCCGCCGTGGAGGGAGAGCCCGGCTCACGAGGAAAAAGCCTCTCCGAGCAGCGCATCCCTGGGTGGTCCTGGGGTGCAGCCCGCGGGGACGAGCAGGTTCAGGCGGGATGTGCAGCGGCGGGTCCGCTGAGGCAGGACCACCGCAGCCCTAGACAGCCCGGGGATGCTCTCGAGGCTTCACACTCCCCGCCCCAGTCCCCGCAGGCGCCCCCGGCTGCGAGCTCGGGGGCTGTGACCCGACGGGCTCGGGAACAGCGGTTCCCCCGCGGGAAGGGCGCCCGGCGGCCGTGGGGACGTGACGCGCCGCCACGCTCCGGTGAAGGGCCGCTGCCGGCCCCCTGCGCCGGTCCCCGCTGCCCCCTCGGCCGTCCCAAAACGCCGACGGCTGCGGGAAGCCCCATTTCCGCCTGGGCGAGCGCGGCAGGCAGGGATGAGCCGGCGGTCGCCCCCCCGAGCGGCGGGATGCCGTGCTCTGCCCTTCCCTGCCCTGCCGTGTCATATCGTGCCGTGCCGTGCCGTGCCGCCCGCTCCCCGCATGCACGGCCACACGTAGGCGGCCGGGGCAGCGGGGCGGGCGGGGAGGGGGCCGCGGCTGCCGAGCCGCACGTAGGGTGGGTGGGTGCGGCCTCGCCGGCGGCGCGGAGCGGGCGGCGGGGGCTCCCCTGTCCGCGCTCCCCCGCGCACGTACAGACAGGGGCGAGCGGCCACCGAGGCGGCTGCCGGGACCAGCGCCGGCGTCGGAGAGCCCCGCGCCGCGGTGAGTACGGACCCGCGGCAGTGGCAGCGGGCACCGCTCGGGGCGGGGGCGGCAGTGTCTCGGGGGAGCCGGCTGTGGTGCCCGACGGGCTCCGCAGCCCCTCGGGCGGGTCCCCAGAGGGTTTAGGGACGGGGCTCGGGTTTCAAGGCGGCGTTGCGGTGATCGCCGCTGCGGTCGTGGCTTGGCTGCTGATTGTGGGAGCGCGGCTGGACAGCGGCACCTGCGCCGGGAGCGGTCCCGGGCTGGGCAGGAGAGCGGCCGGGTACCTGTGCATCCACAGGATGCGGGCTCGGCAGGGGAGAGATCCCCCCCTGCGCAGGGGAAGCCTTAACGGGTGAGAAACAGCGTGTAGGGAAAGTATGGAATGCGCATGGGATGGAGCCTTGCGTGGTGCCTTTGGGATATCTAAACCTGCAGGAGTTTTCCCAGCGACCGGGTTAAAAATTCACATTTTGCTTTCTCAAATAATCATGCACTGCGAAATGAATGTTGAATTCTGCTGGCTACGGTATCGTGATGTTCTCCAGTTCACCATTATCATCAACTAATTGAGCCAAAGGTTGCTCCTTACAGCGAGGCACATCAAGCTGTCAGCTCTTACAATGTCAGGAGCTCCCACAGTGCTTCAGGCATGCAAGCATCTTTCCATATTTATTGTATTTCCCAAAAGGTTGCTGGAGTCCAACCTTTAGCAGCCTTTATTAGGAGGTGATTGGCCATCGGCTGAACAGCAGTTGCCCGTGAGCACCATTGGTTGCCAATGTCATTGACTATAGGAACAAAGATATTTGCAGAGCTGTTACATATGAACTGGACAGGGTTTAGCAGCTGTGGGAAGAGAGCTGCACCTGCTGGGGTTTGGTTTGCATTTTTTTCCTTTTTCTGAAAAGACACTTTCATCTATCATTTGGATTCATGTTTAGACACGTAGGGCAGTGACCCTGTTCATCCAGTACGTGACCCTGACTTCAAGAGATTGTACTGATTTTGGAACAGAATGCCAGCGCTGTTAGGAAAACAGATATAATGTGCTCCCCCCTCAATGGATTTAAGGATTCAAAGCACAAGTAAGTCAAAACTGACACATCATGGAGCGAGTTCATCATTACATAGAGCTCAAGCCAAGCCCTGTTTAGTTATAGGAGTTATCCCTTAATTTAATAGGAGCAGAGGAGCCTGGCTCTGGAGTGATGCTGAGCGTGTAAAGCTTAAGTGTGTTTTCTGATTTTTGTATTTTCAGCGTGCAGTGAGTGGGGTGATTTCTCAGAGATGGTCTTTCAAGGAACAATATATGGAATTATTTTTTTTCCTAAGGCAGGTGGGGCTGCATGATGCAAGATGTAGTGAGGATGAGGCTGTTGTGCCCATGTTAACATATGCTAAGTCTTCCCTTGCAGAAAGTTTGGGTACAATGTAAAGAATGAAAATGCAGAAGAATAAAACCAAGTAACAGGGCCTCTTTGTACAATTCCCCTTGTGTGGTATATAAAATTAAATACAGTATCAATTTTTAGACTAATTAATTCTCTACTCTTCTTCATAACCTGTGTTTTCAGTGCTCCTTCGGATTATTCATTAGTACATTTTAGTACAATTAATGCCTTCAAACTCAAAAAAAAATAAATAATTAGATGATGTAAGGAAGAGTGTGCTGGTTACTGTATCTTCTTCATATTCAACTGCTGAACAAAAGGATGAAATCTTATTTGCTCTATTAATTCCTAGTTTATAAGTTGCAAGTTAAAAGCCATTTATCCTGCATTGATATAAATAACGGGATTTTCCAGGTGCATATGGCACAAAACAACTCTCTTTTTTAATACCTCATATGATTCCATTAGAACACATTTTTCAAGTTGAAAGCATGAGAATAAATCATGTTTTAATCTACTTGCATGAAAATAAATCATTAATATATTTTAATAAATAGCATATTCCACCTTTGGTATGTACAAACCTATTGCTAATAACAGGATCACACTCCACTGGCACATGCCTCCTGCTTTCGGACTTCCCACCAAGCACTAACGTTGCAAAAGCTTTGGAATTTGTGCAGTAGGAAGTGGCACTGATTTAACAGGACAGCAGGAGTCCCAGGTTCTTGTCATTTGCGTGTACCAAGAGCAACTGAAATCACCTGGAGACATGACCACGGATTCAAACGTGTTTGTGTTTTGTTACTAAGGGCATTTTTGGTGTGATTAACCAAAGAGGCTTCATAAATGTTCTCCATCCCTCTGGCTCTGTAGCTGTTGCTCTTTCTCTTTGGCTTCTCCCAGGAAAGCCTACACCATCCCCATGTCCAACTTGTTAAATTTTATGTTTGACCTCTTTTGTTCACGCATGTGATCTGCTTAATTCAGGTGGGATAACCACATGTCATAGGTGAATAGGATTCAGCTTATATATAAATATTATATGTTTATATTATACTCAGTATAAAATATATAAATGGTTTTGGGACAGTGACCATGTCTGCTTGATGCCCAAGTTTCTGACAGCAGGCAGTAATGTCTCAAACTTGCAAGGAGTTTGTTACTCTGCACTGTGGTTTAGTTCTCTGTAACACAGGCTGCCACCTCCACCTTTTACAACAGGGAAAAGGGATGAACAAAAAGATCACAGATGTCACAAATTAGAAACAAACCTTCTCTTTTATTGAATTTTATACTGTTACACAATCAAAAAGAAATACAGTCACAAGTACGTCAAAATGTTTCAAGAGAAATATCAATTGCAATACGTTGTACTTGGTTCCAAAAAAGAATTCCATTAAAATATACCACTTCTTCATGAGAGAATACTGCTATTATTCACAAAATCTACTGTACTGTATAAATCCAGTAGCAAACTCTTTAACTTTTTGGTAACTTGCTCAAGGTAAACAGGGAAGCAGAAGGAAAATGACAATTCATTTCTAGAATTTGGATCAAAAATCACAGTCCTCCAGAATGGAGTTTTTCAAGGACTTAAATCATAATGGTATTTTTAATGAAAGCTGGATACCCAACTTGTGTGGAATTCCTATGAAAATGGACTTCCTACAAAGTACTTGTGGCCTGTGAGGTGTTTATTTTCATGCTGGACAGTTACAGTTTGAGTAACGTGCCTGAGTGCAGTGACATTTGAGTGAGATGCGTGCTCCGTTCAGGAGCAGGGCAGCAGTGGGAGTGGGGACAGATGGCTGACCTGAGGCACATCCAGCCTGGCTGACAGCGGCAGGATGCTCCCAGATCCCACTGCACTGTCGGGAAAGGCTCACTCGGCAGTGTAACAGCAGAGAACACTTGCCAACAGATACTGCCTTTAGCTGCCAGTGCTTAGCTGTTTAATTAAACAGCTCTTTAAGTAATGAAAAATTACTATTAAATATGCAATAATTTAACCTGTAATCATCAGAATTATCTGACCCGACAGTTGTATTTCATTGGAAGCAGAGTTGATCATTTCATCCAAACTAAGCTTTGAAGTCTTAAAACCATCACCAGTGTTATGTGTAAATGGTTCGTTTGGGCCCTAATCTGTGATTCCTTAATTCAGTAATTACTTTGGGAGACTTTAATGTATGTACACAGATACTAGTAAGTTTCTTTTCTCGGGTGAGTTGTTTCAATTTCACCCAAAGGTTTTCAAAGATCACCAAAGTCCAAGCCAGTCTCCCTAGGGGGGAGGAAGGTATGTTAGCAAGAGGTACTTTGGACTCCATGCTACCTTAATTTACTCAGTTATCTTACACCCAAGGTAAGTTACTGGCACAGCCTATTTAAGTGATTTCTGGGGAGTTACAGCTGCAGTTAACTGTAGCTACTTTCAGGTAAAGGAAGGAATTATGTCATCATAAATACTAGCTTAAAAATTCCTTTACCCTTGAACAAAATCATCACTGTTAATGATTAAAACATCAATTAAAATCTGTGTGTAAAAACAGTAATTGTACTGTGCCCTGAAGAAGGCCTGGCTTGACTACTGCTGTAGTCAGGAAAACCTGGAAGATAACTTTGTTATTCTCTGCGGTTTATCACTTTCACCTAACTAGCATGTTCTATATGCAGGAGGAAACACTGTATTTACCTACAGTTTCTTCTTTACAACAAAGAATAAATCACAGAATGATTTGGGTGGGAAGGGACCTTAAAACCCACCTAGTTCCAACCTCCTGCCATGGGCAGGGACACCTTCCACTAGACCAGGTTACTCCAAGCCCTATCCAACCTGGCCTTGGACACTTCCAGGGCTGGGGCATCCACAGCTACTCTGAGAAACCTGTGCCAGTGTCTCACCACCCTCACAGTCATTAATTTTCTCATAATTTCTAATATGGTGCCTCAGCATTTAAAAAAGGCAGCAACTTGGCAAAGAAAGTATTCAAAATCACTAAGAAAACATTTAGAAAGCTCTTTATTCTAGAAGCTTGTACTCCAAATTAGCTCTAGAATCAGACTCTGTATTCCTGGAGTCTAAAGAGGAAAAAAGAAGAAAGTTTAACAGGCAGAGAAAAAAGTTAGTAAAACAGAAACAAAAAAAAGCAACCAAAAGGTGTATGTCTAGATTTTGCAAACTGCCATCTGCATTTAGCAAAGCTCTTACAAGGCCAGAGCAATTACTGTTCTTTTTCTGTGCCTTGTTCAGTGTCTCTAGGAGGCTTAGGGGGGTTTTATTAGGTTGTTAGTTTTCCCCTACAGTAAACCAATACAGCTACTGCAGTTCATCACAGTAATCAAAATGCCTTGTTATTATGCATAGTAAAAAATGTGACAATTGAGATTTTTAGATGAAATATGGCTCACTTAAATCCACAGCTGCTGTCACTAAGATCAGAGATGATCAAGGACAGGGTGGATGGGGCTCTGAGCAACCACCTGATCTCGTGGAAGGTGTCCCTGCCCATGACAGGGGTGTGGGAACAAGATGATCTTTAAAGTCCCTTTCAATCCAAGCCATTCTCTGACTTCAGTGGGCTCATGACCAGAAATCACGTGGGTCACTTCAGTTTTTCTCTATGAAAACCTTTTGCCCTCTTAAAGTGCACTGAAGAGGACCTGACAGATTCAAACAGGTCAGGCTCCTCCAAAACACGGCCAAATGAGCAGCACAACACCTCTGACCTTTCTTTGGGGGTGAAAAGGGATAATCCCCCCCAGGCCAGCTCAAAGCTTGTAGTACAAAAGGAGCAGTACAAAAGTAGAATCCAGCTGCAGCTTTCACCTGCCTGCAAGACTCACACAGAAGCACCACATCAATCCATGCAGAGCTAAGCAGGAGGGATGCCCTAAACAGCAGGGGCTTAACCCAACTTCACTATTTAAACCTCCTAACTGCTGACAGAGAAAGAAATGCCATGGAAAGAATGCCAGCCCAGAAACAGCAGGCAGGGAGGAGCTCTGCTGATTTTAGCCATTAAAAATGCATTAAAAATGTTTACTAGTGAAAATGTTCTCTGCAGGAAGCGTCAGCTCCAGCTGACTGCCCCCTACACACCTTCTCCTCTCCGTGAAACTTCTACTCAAAATTTTAACAAGTGTGCAACTATCTTCTGCTGCCAGTGCCTTATCATTTTTTTGTTAATAGTGTTCTTTTAGTTTCATACAGCTGTGGCAGTTTAGAAAGCGCTCCTTTCAGTGAAACAGTAATTATAGAGAACAGGTTAAGTTTATGTACTATTACATTGATTTCAAAACTGAGCAATGAAACCAAAGAGTTTACAACATAAAACCAAAGTAACTCCTGTGACACTCCACAATTGATTACTTATATTAGGATAAGTTTTTTTAAAAAATTGTTTGGAGAATGCACAGAATATCTTGACCATATTTACACAACATGGGGTTACCAGTAGCATTGTGTTTTATGACAGCAAAATGAAAAAGTCACTGGGTCAACAGCACAAAAATGTAGAACAAATTTTATCAAGTACCAGCTTAATTTTTTAATCATGGAGTTTTGTGATAGAAATCCATCTCAGATCAATCACTCCTGTGAATTTTACCTTTTCCTGCTTTCCTGTGTTACCTTGATAAAGCTTCCAGAGACAAGCCTTTAAGCTGTTCATAAAGATGAATTCTTTCTGCTCTAAAGTAAAACAAAAACGCTGCTTCCTCGCTGTCAGGTTTGCTCACTGGTGTGATAACAGGTTGAGAAGTGTAACGTCTTTGGCGAGTGGTAGTACAACACTGTCTAGGAGACTTCAGTACTGAACAGGCTCAAATAATTAACGCAGAGATGTTACAATCAAAATAAGGAAGCAGTGATTTCCAATCAACTCTAAGTTAAAAAGAGAACACAGATGAACAATAACCACTAACAAAAATATAAATTATCTCATTTCTCTCAGATAACACACTCCCCAAGGGGGCCTGGTCCACATATAGTTTATTGATGTAAGAAAACAATACAGTTAGTGTTAGATCCAACCACAAGGAGCAAAAAGAATGAGTGAATGAAGGTTTTGTACAGTACATATAGGAAAATAAGATGTTTGTGACAACTATATATTTCTAAATAAAAAGGCTTCTAAATATATTCAAGTTATTGAAATCTACATGAAAACATATGGATGTTAATAGCAACAAGGTGCATAAAACCAAAACATCAAAATATTGAGCAACTCAATGATGTACTAGATATAAGTTTGCTAACAATGCAAGATGTTTTACAATCTGCTTGAAATATCACCTATACCACACAGGGTAAGCGGAACATTTAGATTTAAGATCATACACAATATTAGCATTAACTTCAACAACTACAGGCAGGGATTTTTTCTTTTTAAGCTGGCAAAGTGACTACTTTAAGAACATCAAACTTTCTCTAAATTGAGAACGTATCCAAATAAAATGCTGCTAGCCCTTTCCAGATAAAGCCTTTCCTTTGACTAACCACACTCACTGAAGTCAAAAGCATAAGACAGCATTTAAGAACAATTTATATTACAACGTGACTAAAATAATGACATAATCCAGGTTTAAACATGTTTTCATAGGCAAACAAAAGATTCTTCTTAAAAACTAGTTTTTATAAATGCAGAATATATTGCATGAGGAACTGCTGGTATTTTTTAAGAAAATATATTGTGCGATTGTGGCTACAATGCACCGCTGCAAAGCATTGTTGTTTCTTATAAAAACTATTAAAATAAAAAACTTACTTGAACATAAAGAGTAAGAGAGCACAAGTCTTCCAACTACCTATGAAAAGCAGGATGGAAGTATTGCCAGTTTTTCCTGTGTTGACATTTTACTAATGATAAGTTTTGGTGACCAACTCCCCAGCCAAAAAATAATATTTTTTTTTTTTAAATCAGGTGCATATTTCAAAGCTGCTATTGCAAGTGTGTTTTAAATGTAATGGACTTAAAAGTGTATGTACCAAAGAATTATAAAAATGCACTATAGTTTGAGTTATTGTTACATAAAGAACATATTAAAAAGACTGTCAAAATAAGTAGAAAGGGGATCAAAACTGAACTAACTGAATTAGTGCAGTACTGTAGCCAGGCTTCTAAAATCAGATATAGAAAATATAAATAGACTGCTTTAGGTGATGATTCACCAGTGTCCAAAAAAGGAGCAAGTTTTGTGAAAGCTCAGTTAACTTGATCCAGAGCTCTGAGCAGTTCTTCCCCCTGTAGCAGGTTTCTGTTGCCTTGTATGGGAGCGTTTACTTCGCAGTCGTAACTCGTGAGTTGGGGGAGTCCGCTCTCATCCATCGACTGCCCTAGAAGTTTACTCGCTATGTCTAAAGAGGGAGGGGAAGGAGAAAAAGTGCACTTTATTCACCACGCTTAACCTCTCCTAGAGCTGTTCACAAGGAGCTAAGTTTGGATAGTTTTGGAGACACTGTTCTCTTTCACACAGCCCCCTCCACCCCCTCTGCCTAGGAAAGGAAGATACCAACCAGTTGATAATAGAATGATTGTCTTTTGCTCCACTCCACTGTGACCATTTGTTTTGCATCCCTTTACACGTTTCCAAGCAAGTGATGCATTTCCTCCACGGTCACCTGTCTGCTGGAATAAAGACCCCTAGAAAGAAATAAAATGAGCCTTCTTTAGTGAATACTGTATCTTTATATCCCTCCATGCCCCTCTTCCAAATTAACAGTTCCCGTCACTAACTACTCATGTAGGCATTGTTACAATTTAAAGTGGTTTTTGTTCAGAATTTGGGGAGAAATATACTTCCAAGTACACTAACTTGAAAATTATTTAACAGAAAACTGAATCAGATTTCAAGACGACCTTACTTCCCCTACAGAAAACAATTACAAAATCCTGGTTATCATCAGTTACCACGCTCAAGATTAGCGTGTACATGTACACAAACACACCCATTTAATTACCACTGCTCTGGGGTGAGTAAGCATCAGGTTTTCACTGGAGTCTCTAATGGCTTTCTGCACTGGAATTAATAGTGTAGGCAGGAGAGTCAGGAACCTCAGTAGTCGATTCTATCTACACATTTAGGATGTAAATTCTGCTTGCACTCCAGTTATTGCCACCAAGCCGCCTGACCCAAGCCTTGTGGAAAATGCAGTCCTACACCAGTCTAGTGCAGATATGGCTCCTTAGCATATTGTTTTGACAGCAGAACAGAAGATATGGAGATTAGGAAGCTGTAAGGGCTTCATATAATTGGGATAAGGAAGAAGAAGCTGCCACTGAAACAGATGGGATGGAAGGAAGAAGCACCATCTTAGTATCAAGTCTGCTGGCAAAAGTACTTGAATCTGCAAAGTTTGGTCTTGTTAGTGACACTGACTGCTGCAAAAAGAGGAGAAGGTATTTCAGAACACTGCCATTATCCTCAACACTTAAAATAGTGAACAGCATATGTTTTCAGGTTATAAAACACCCGTGCAAGTCAAAAGAGCAGCTGTATAGTAGAAGTTATAGTTAACTCAGAGCTGCAGTTCATAGTGAGATCAGTCACCTACACTGCTGCTGCTTCTTTTTTTTTTACCATGAATGCAATCCAGCCCTTCACATTAAGAAAGATATGGCTTGTAACTGTTCCAGGGTAATAATTTATATCATTATTTTATAGCCTTACTATAACACAATATTTTATAACCTTACGGTATCTTATCCTTGTCTAGTTCTCCTGTTTTCTAGGAAGCTAAAGTAGTATTTTACTTTGGTCTTCACTTATTTTCACTCTTTGCAAAATACATCCCACTTCTCTAGAGCTAAGAAGTTGTGGCAAGTGTTTGTACAACCCTAGAATAGCATGTATTCTAAGCCTGGATTTAACATCATTTTTCTTCTGCGTGTGTGAAAGACCTGTATATCCTCCCAGAAATCCATCATGGAGAGAGAAGCCAAACAACAAAAGCACTTGCTTAAAATACCTCCACTAAGACCCAGCTTCATGGAAATTCAGCTTCTGACTCTGAGACACCATCAAAATATTTATAACACTTTTGTCAGATACAGACAAAAGAAAAAGGTTTAGCAAAGGATGAAGTCTGAACCTGTAAGCATTAAACTGGCACTAAGCACAGAAGCCTGAACACTATTCCAGCAGTTAATACTGAACTGCTTGTGTTCTGTGTATTTAATGACATCCCATGCTATTTTGAATATTTTATCAGCAACACTACGACAGCTGTAGCACCACTGCACAAGAAAAGGGCAGTGGAAGGCAATAACATTTCTCGCAGAGCTGTGAATTCTTACAGGGCTTCTGGAAGCAGCAGAACAACATGCATGGAAGTGCAAAGCATTTAGCAAATGAAAACAATGGCATAAAAATGGCATAGAAAAACTGATTTGTCTTATGCCCAAACTAGACTGTTAGTACAGGAGTAAGGAGACCTCAGAGGAAAAATAATCCTGCACTGTAAGATATGGTAGATGACTACAGCTAGGAGGTGGCCCACTAGAGAAACAGAGAAGCTCAAAGCCTACATTACAGTAGAAGAACTAAGACTTAAGACTTCTCAAAACTTGAGAAGTGGGACTTTGCAGTGAAGATGAGAGAGAGAACAGTGTGCAATGGCAAAGCCCAAGGTTTCAAAATACTAAAAAGTGACAGTGAGAGACAAAGATATGGAGACAACCTACCCTTACAGAAAATAACAAGTTGGACAACCCCCAATTAAGTGACACAAATCTAGGAGTATCTACAAAGTTTCTTTTGAATAGCTAGGACAGATGAGGAGGAGCTACTCCCAAGTGCCCACACTAATACTAGAGAGAGCATGCATGAAAGGGAGTGGCAGCAATAGACATTTGCTAGGTTATTATTGGAGTTCTCTTCCCTCACAGTTCAGAAGGTCTTGTTATCTGATTGAGTAAAGAAATCTCAAACCCAGTGAAAAAATAAAAGCATAGGAAGAAGCATAAGAACACTAATCTCCAGTGCTGAAAAAATATGAAAACAGAGTTTGAATTCAAAAGTTAAATAAATACAGCAATTACACATTTAAATGTGATGTCTTACATTTGTGCATATTCTACTAAAGAAACATGTATGTTCACAGAAGAGTATCTTCTACCTAATCAAGAAAGATTGGGTGTAGAGGGCACTTTTGAAAAGCTGACAGTAAAAGAGAACTAGAAGTGGAATATCTGCATATATATATATGTGTGTGTGTGTGTGTGTATGTATGTATGTATATATATATATATATATATATAATTTTCACTATCAATTATCTCTCATCCCAAGAGGCCACTGCTTACCAGCTCCTGAGCTCAACTCAGGAGTCTGCACTGATGCCTCATTTCAGAAATTGCAAGGTTAAAAGTGAATATTTTAAAATGGTAAAGCAAAACTCACAATTCCAACTGCCTGAAAAAGTGAACCATCATGTTCCATTTTTCGTTTTCTCTGAGCATTATGCAAAGCTAGCATCTTTGGATTTAGTTCTTCATCCAGTGCAGTAGATCTAAGAAAAATTGATTCAGGCTGTTAAGACGTTTCTACTCTCCTCAAGCCATTCTTCTTTCATGGACACTTACATATACAACATCACAGAACTGAATTTATGAACTCCACTACTTTTTGTTCATAAATTGACTTATTTCAACAATCATTTTCTATGAGTACAGCAAATGTTAGCCTTTAATCTTGCTGTGAAGCTCAGAATGAGTTTTAACAAAAATTTTTAAATCTGCAGAAAAAAAAAGCATAAAAGTTCAGCAGTTCATTTTAAACAGAAAGAAGGGAGGGATGGGTGAGGGAAAGTATTCTGAATATTTTTATGTACAGATAAATCTTTTACATATCATAAATCTCATGTTTGACTTAATGTAGTTTTCTATTGTGATAAATATCTACTACAGGCACCACAGTCCATCACAAAACACATTTAGTTCTGTGCCAGTTTGGCCAAAATCTAGTAATATATCTCCTGAGAGAAAACCAGGTTACAACCACCCTTCACCCCCACCAGGTTCAGGAAAAAAAGGAAATTTTTTTTTCCTCAAGTTCAGTTTAAAGGCACAGAAAAGGCACAAAATTACTTTTTGGGCATAGAGCTCGATAGGGGATACACATGATAAGAGTCACCCCAAGACAAGTTTGAAGAGAAATATCTGTTGCTTACAGGTATCTGTATATCTGATATCTGCAATATCCATAGCACAGATGGTAGTTGCCTCTTACCTCTAACACAGTGGACAAGGAAAGCACCAGAAATATTGTGTGGGTGTAACTACCTGTAAACTGCCTACTGCATTTTTATAAAGGCTGCACGTCAGGTGCAAGAGCAGAATGGAATTTTTACAGTATCTGCCTTTTACATGAGGTGCTTATGTAAAAGCTACCATGAAATTAGTTTTAGGGGAGTTTACTATTAAAAAAAGACTCATTTGACATGTCCCAATTAAAATGTCTCAATTTCTACTCTGAAGAATGCCAAGGATGAACACACAACAGCTGGTAGAATTTATATCTAATTCCTTGAACAGACACCAGGGCTTAAGCTGCGCTTTTAAAATACCTTTTATTCAGAGTGACTGTTAGCAAGCTGGGTGCTCCTGGAGAAGGCTTTTCCACCTGATCCACTGTTCCTTTCCCTGCTCTGACGGGAGAGGCAGTTCGACTCCTGCTCCCGCCGTAGGGCGAGGCGGGGGCACTGCTGGATTCGGCGACCCCGCGCACGGGAGAGGAAGGGACAACGATCGTCTTCACATCATCCCCACGCTCCGCCGCCGGCTTCATCTCCTCAGCACCGCTCGGTGCCGTCTGGCCCTGCTGGAATATGGTGATGGCGGCTGCACTCTGGGAGCTGGAGGAGCTGCTTTCCAGCGGGGACAGCTGATCAAAGGAGCGCAGCTGGAAGTCGTCATCCATTGGGATGTAAGGAGCCAACATCTCTAAATCTAAATCGGTTTCCTGGAAGAGACAAGAGGTGGAACTTATCAGCGTGGAAGAAATCTCAGCTATGACTTCATCAAGGCTCTTCCTTTTACCAAATCCTTACAATATATATATATATTTTTTTTTTTGCACTTTAATCAAAATATTACATAAAAAGGGAAGGAGGTTCCTGAAAACATTCTAAAAAGGAAAAGAAGTACACTCAGAATAAGATGATTAAGAATTTTAAGTTACTGTACATTACCTGAGTAGAGAATGGATTTTTTGCTTCTGTATCTATGGCAAAGAGTTTCTCCACTAATTCCAGTTTGAATTCACTGGCCATATCATTATCCACATCAAAGCAGTAGTCGTTGGGACTACTGGGCTGTGAAAACATTTTGAGCACAGTTTTAGGTTTCTGTCATTGCATCACTTGGCATTGTTACCTACAGATTCTCTGCAAAATGTTCTAATGTAGAACTAATCCCAAGCTATAGCTGCACAAAATTAAAATGGGAAAGGAAAATACACTTGTCTGTTTACATTCAAATTTACCCCACCTGGGAAGCACTTGCTTAGGTGGAAGCTGGAAGTAGCCTCTACAGTAACTACTACAACTACTTTGCTGTTTAGGGAAGTTGTGTCTGAACCAACAGAATTAAAAAGACCAATCCCAAGCTCTCCTTATTTCTATCAGATAGTATTGCATACCTTTGCAAGACTCACTTGAATGAAAAGATATGAAAATTTATCAGTTCCCTCAGATCATGGCATGAGCTTAAGTCACAAGGTAGAAATAATTTCCAATTCCTGTCGTGGCTGCATCCTTAACCAGATTTGCCCCACAAGCCCCAACAGCACATCCATTTTAATGACAGCATATCCAAATTACGAAACTCACCTCAGGTGAACTTTGGCTGGTACTTGCATCAGAAGGGCTGGTTGGTTGCTCTTGCACCTGAGGTATGGTAAAAGAAAGTTCGAGTGGCTCTGTGTTTGGCTCCAGCTTTGATACAACTTCTCTATTGAGTGCAGGATCAGCATTGCTACGAAGTGGCTTTGTAGTTTCAGAGGCAGGTAGTGGGGACATTGCCATATTTATATTCTGCAATTTCTCACTGGATGAGGGGAGCATTACATCGTTATACAAAGGAACTTCATCACATTGTTGTTCATCAGACTCTATAAAAATTAAAAGAAACCATCAACCTAAGTAACAGTACTGTGCGTGTCTACGGACCTCATTAAATTTAAACAGCAGCTGAAATACCACTGGGCAAGTGGTACTGGGAGGTTATTTTTTGAAATCTACTATAAAACAGTAACTTCGCTAATTAACATGCTCTCCAGTTTAAACACACACCCACCATTACTGCTGAAATCTAGAGAGATAATTGTGTCTCCAGCAGCTGGGGCCAGCACAGTTAAAGCATCTGGTTCCTGTTTAAGTTTTTCAAATAGGCTGTTGGTATCATCCAGGTCATCTTTACTGAATATTTTGGTCATTTTCATGTCAGGAGACTCCACTGGTTTCAGCATACACTCAGTTTGTCCAAGGGAAAAAATTAAGTCCTTCTGAACAATTCCACTGTCAGACAGAGAGGAAGATGACTGTTAAAGAACAGCTAAAAGGAATAAATTTTGGCTTAATAGCTTTGTAGGTTAAAACCTACCCACTCCCCCACCCAAAAAAACCCCAAAACTAAACAAACAAAAAACCCCAAACAAACAAACAAAAAACACCCTACCACACGTATCCCACAAAATTACCAGGATAAGGGCTTTAAGAATTCTTTTTTCTTACTCATTCTTTTCTCAAAAGTAACAGACAAAATAAGCACTAATTGTGGTGCCATCGAAAAAAAAGTAACAAAAATAAACATGCTTTTCTGAAAGCATTGAAAAGTAAGGAAAAGATTAAAATAAAAGGGGAAAGAGTTTGATATTTCCTAAACTACTTTTCCTTGTTTTAAATGAATGTGCAATATCTTGACAGATTGATACTGGTACATTCACTAAAGTTTTGAAAAACTAATTTAGGAGTATTAGACATTTGCAGAAAAAGAGTCAACCAGTCTGTCCTCAGCTGAAGCTATCAATTAAAAGAGGAGTTCTAAGGAAGAAAAAGATAGATGGGATTAAGAATGACACCACTACTGCTGCTCTGACTCCATAACAAAGTTATTAGTGGAATTAACTGCTCCAGACTTGGGACAAAGATTAGAGAGTTGTCTAGAATACACACAAATGCTCGAATGCTTCCACTGCAATCATACAGAAGAGGCTGGTTCTACACTCATTTGTCTGCAGAGATCATTTACTGACATCACTAGACCAAAAAAGTGTTTTGTTTTCAAATGCAATTTCTAATCCTAGGACTAGTAGTATTCTAAGAAAAATTTCACTGGTAGGGAACAGCAACATCATAACATACTCAACAGGGGATCAGTGCCATCAGAATCTTTGTCTTCAGTAAAAATGATGACAAAGAACACCAAAGTCCACTCAACTTACCTCAACACATAGTTCACACATACTATGCACTGTGGCTGAGAATTCTTAGTGTTGTATATAACAGTTGCTTGAGTTTCAACCCAGACATAGCCACCTTGTTTCGCCAGCATTCTGTACTGTCCTGTTGTCACCTGCCCTTTTGTGAACACTAAAAGCAGAAAGGACACCAGCTTTAATTACAGGCAGAAAAACCCCAAAACTGTTTGAGGTGAGTATTCATTGCAGATTCATATCTGCAACTAAAAGAAAGCCCTCGTTCTTCTGCTGCTTTCCCCCAGGGCTGTCTCTCATCTCCTGTAGTTTGAGGGCTTTAAATTCAGTTTTCACTTACTGTCATGGTGTGTTTTGGTCAGATGATCAGAATCCAGTGCGTGATAGTACTCATAGATTGAGCGACCCAGGAGCTCCTCTGGCTCGTACCCCATCAACTCTGTAATTCTTTAAAACAAGGGAAAAAATTGCTACGTGAAAGCAGACACGGGCCAGCACAAATACCAGAGCATTTGGATGCTTGCACATCTAGAAAAACCTTAAGAATCACTTCCATACATAGCAGCAGCAAATTTGGTTTACTGGGACTTTTCACTTTGAAATAAATTGCTATTTTGATGCTTCTTTAAAAGAGAAATTTCAGCAGGCACAGGATTTTACTTCTCATTGAGTACTTATAAATCATGTAGTGGGATAGGATTAAACAAATCCCCACTTTTTAGACTTTTTGTTTTCTTTTTGCTTCAAGGTAGACCAGCTACTTACAGACCAGCTTAGACAAATATGAGAATTCAACAAAATAACAGATATGCTTCAACAGTTTTAATCCTGCAACTAAGAGAAATTAGGAATCAGATTTACTCTTCCCACGCAAACACTGCCTGCTTTTAAGGAAAATGGGATTTCTTTAGTCTCTAGAGGGCAGTGCTAACCAGGGAAGTGCTTGTATTTTGCCCCATTCTAGATGCAGAATGTGACCAAATAAGTACCTTTTATGTGACACCATCAGTGCTAGGAAGGTTGTTACTGCAGAGGACAGAAATAACCTGCACTAACCTCTTTCTGCATCTAACTGCAAAAACTAACTAGAAATTCACTTTTATTATAAAGTAAAGGAAATGGGTAGTAACAAATAACACCAAATTAAAAACAAACAAAAAATCAAACAAACCAACACCAAACAAAAAAACCCTTTTGCTGATTATTTCCTTCATTTGCATTTATCAAATTTGTCAAGCCAAGCTCCCAGAGGATAGGAAAATCAGTCTTATGTGTCTGACTACACCCCTGATTTGCACCAGAACACAAAATCTAATTATTCAACAGCAGATGTATTGCATTAAAAGTGCAGCTGAACGTCTGGGGGGTTTTTTGACAGAAGAAAGCAGACGCTGATCTCCTGGGGAAGGGAGAGGAGGGAAACAGTAGCAATAAAATACATCTGACAAGAATTACACACACACTCTTCAGTCACCAAAATGCCCCATCTTTGACAAACCTAAAATCCTGCTTTTTCGGTGTCTGGAAGAATCTTCTCATTTAAATTTAATCACTTCCACTATAGTTAAGATTAATTTGAAGAGGCAGTTAACGGAAGGCAAAGGATTTATTCAGAGAATCATAGAATGGCTTGGGTTGGAAGGCACCTTAAAGGCCGTCCTCTTCCAAACCCCTGCCATGGGCAGGGACACCTTCCACTAGACCAGGTTGCTCCAAGTCCCATCCAACCTGGCCTTGGACACTTCCAGGGATGGGGCAGCCACAGCTTCTCTGGGCAATCTCAGTGCCAGAGCCTCAACATTTTCACAGTCAAGAATTTCTTCCTAGTATCTAATCTAAACATGCCCTCTGTCAGTTTAAAACCATTGCCCCTTGTCCTGGCACTATCTGCCCGTCTAAAAAGTCCCTTTCCCTTTTGTTATTCCAAAGTAATAACCCTGCATGCTCCTTAGATCTAAAAATCTGGCTTTTAAGACATCCTGATCAGTTAGGAAAAGTGCAAGTATGCCATGAATGATTGCATTGTCACGATGAATTAAGTTATCGAGAAGGCAAACATTAGCCAACATGTACCAGCCCTGCAAATCCTTCAAATGAATTCTCTTTTACAGTATAAATCATATATATTACCTTTCATCACAATAGGAAAATTTCATATCAAGACTGTGACGACTGAGGAACGTTTTACTGTCCAGGGGGACCTCAATGTTTGATGGGTGAGGAATAGGTTCACAGATCAACACCAGGCAGGTCATGGGAGGCTTTTTGTATCCGCAGTGAGTCTGGTTCCCACACGTGTCGTACACGCGGATGTGGCCAGTGCAGTGCAGCACCTACAGGGGAGTCGGATTTTAGCAAGAGACGAGGTTTGGTCTATCAGACAACACAATCCTATTTCCACCAGCACACCCAGAGCCAAGTCCTTCCCCTCCCCACCCCTCAAGGGGACAGTGGCAAGGGATGGCTCTAGGAGAGCAGTGTCCTCCTCCTCCTCCTCACCCCACACATCCTGGGATGGGTTCACAGCCCAGCTCCTTCCTCGGCACTGGCTGAAGCAACACCAGACATTGCTGTAAGTTCTGTGAACTCCCCTTTCTAGTCACAATAATGACAACTCTGATGAGCAACTGCCTCAGCAAAAAGTATCTCACAATTTAAATCTGAAAGTTATGGTAATAGTAGCAACCTCCATTTTAGATCTTCTGCAGAGGTGATGACAGAGATCAAATTTATTCTTCAATAGACAGGAACTTCTGCATTTTGTGGGGTTTTCTTTTAACCATTCTGAAGCAGAAATAGTTCACAGACAGCAGCAAAGGAGTTGTTTGATCCAGAATAATCAAATTCAAATCATAAAAGAGAACTGTGAGCTGTAATCCACTCGATACAGTAAAAGGTTACTTTGTCCAGAGGAGAAAATGCATTCACTGCAGAAAGTTATCAGGCAGGCCTCTTTTTGTTCCAACTGTTACAAAAGGGAGAGCCAGCAGCTTCAAAAGAATGGCATTGAAGTCCTTCAGAGAGACCTCAACTGTCACATTTTCAGTGTCAAATCAAAAGAAATCAGGGATCAGCATAAGTGGTGTCAAGTACTTTTTTCCCAGAGAAGGCTTTATGCAAACATTATTTAGTAATTGTAATTGTTTGTAAGTAAACGACCTCTAATTTAAAATGGAAAATTCATTAAAAGAGTTTTGAAAAACTAATTTTAAAGTGTTGTTTCAGTTACCTCTGTGATGTATTCAGCATTAAAATTCAGCATAATGAAGCACAATCATTAAATTATGAAGTACTTAGTGAAACTCAAGCTCGTTACATGAAGTAAAAATGTTGAAATACAGTGTTATGACATCTGAAGAGGAAGCTGCCAAACTATGCAAATATTCCTTTGCATCAGTTACCTTCCACGTAGCAGACTTTATATTCACTGTTCTTCCCCTGCTAGTCAGTGTACACTTCATTCTGAGAAAAAAGCTGCGCTCCGTATTTTGCTCTTTGCCCTTTTTCACAGGACCTAGCAAAAGCAAACAGCAAACCAGTTCTTAAAACTCTCAGATCATCTTCCAAAGGCATAAAAAAACCTCCACAAACATGTTACAGAACTGTCAGGGAAGATCCAAAAAATAAAGTAAAAAGATTCATACACCTAACAGCACTTCTGATAATGGCATTTTTCGGAATAAGTTTTACTATCAAGTAGACAAAAAAACCCCTGAAGTTTCATAGAGTTATAGAACAGTTTGTGTTGGAAGGGACCTTAAAGATCATCTTGTTCTAACCTGCTGCCATGGGCAGGGACACTTTCCACTACCCCAGATTGCTTCAAGCCCTGTCCAAGCTGGCCTGGAACACTGCCAGGGATGGGGCAGCCACAGGTCCTCTGGGCAACCTGTGCCAGGGCCTCAGCACCCTCACCGGGAAGAATTCCTTCCCAAAAACCATCTAACCCTGCCTTCTGACAGTGGGAAGCCATTTCCCCTTGTCCTGTCAATCCAGGCCCTTGTCCAAAGTCCCTCTCCAGCTCTCTTGGAGCCCCTTTAGGTACAGGAAGAGACTTAAAGATCCCCCCAGAGCCTTTTCTTCCCCAGGCTGAACAATCCCAGCCCTCTCTCAGCCCGTCCTCACAGGAGATGCTTTTGATGCGGCCCAGTTTCAATGTTTTAAGATCAGGATTATATTTGTAGCCAACTCCACACTCCCAGATTTCAGGAAAAAGGAGTGGGAAGAAAGAAAGACCAATGGGAAATTTAATGTATTTTAAAATTGCAACAGAGGACAAGACAAGCATGTGCAGAATAAGAAGCCCTGTTGAAGTGGCTTCCACTGAAATGCATCAGTAACTCACTACGGGGAGGTTCAAACCAAGTACCTTTTGGGCTTTTTGCTCTTCAGGACTGCAAATTTTTCAATTCAAAATTAACAACTCAGCTGTTTATATGCATCCAAATATTTCCACAGTGATTTACATTCTTGGAGTAAACATGGACCAAGTTTTTAAACACATTATTAACATTCTTGGGAGAAAAAAAGTTGAGAAACCCTGATACAAATCAACATTGGTGGCACTTATTTCTTAGCCTCACTTGCTACCAGCAGGCTTTAAGTTAAGTTTTTGCCTTTACAGGGGAGATCCTTGCAGAGTCAATTACTAGCTACGCTACTGTGGGCAAAGAAAATGTAACTGATGCTATCAGGAGAGCTGCAAGCAGCTCACAACCTGTGCAAGGAGGAAATACAGCACCCAGGAGAAGGAGCAGTGGAAGAGCCAGTTTGCTGAGGCTTGCTAAAGAGCAAGGACCAAATTATGGCAGAGGGGAAAGTTTAGAACACATGAGCTTACTTCTGATACAAGTTTATAGAACATTCTGCTCTCATCCTCCAGACACAATAGTAGCCACGAAATTCTTCATGGTGGCTTGCATTGCAGCTACTGGCTTGACAAAATTAATTTGCAGAAGCAAAGACTAAAGGGCTCAAGCACATTTTATGCTACTTTAAAACATCCTCGATAATGGAGGAAGCGAGGGAGAAACTAAAGCAGAGTTCACAGAAGCAGCAAAAACTTATTTAATTCAATAAGTTTTAAGAGTTAAACGAATCTAGAAATTGATAGCTGAAGATCACGCAACATTACTGTTACCAAGCCCTGATGCTTGAGGCTCTGCTTTGAGAAGCAGCTGCAAAAGATGGAGCAACTTTCAAGTCTGATTCAGCATTGGACATTATTTTTTTAAATGGCCAGCTCTGAAAGTTTAAAAAACAGCTTCATAAAATGAGAATGCAGTTCTGTTTCTGCCAATCGCATTTATATTCACTTGCACTTGTACAGTCCCAAAGGGGAGTATTTAATACTCAATTCAAAACCAAAATAATTCCACTGATGTAAGAGCTGCAGTAGAAGGCAACCTGGGAATACTAATAAATATAAAAATGTACTATTATTACTGTAATTTAGACTTCTGTCTGCCAATGTCATTTGCAGAACAGCTTTTGTAATAATGCTTTCCAGACATCTGATTCCAGTCTGGCCAACTGAGACATGCTGGAGATGGTTTGCATGAAACTCAGTGATATGACATTTTTAAGAATAAGCCTTTGCAACAAAACCAGATTTTTTTACACTGCTTTAGGGAAGTTGTTCCCCCACCCCCAAGATGCATTACTGTATTCCAAAGGGGGAGGCAGGGGAGAAGTCTAATCTAGCCTGAGAAACATACTTCAATTCTAAGGGCAGACAAGTTTACAAAATGCTTACAAAATCAAAGTTGGGCCCTTAATGCTACAGTATCTTATCAGGTCCTTTCCACGGAATTAAATAGGGTGACAACGTGAGACTTACATAAGATTTACAGTGCTACAAGAAAGCAGAGGTCAGGTTTATTAATTTATCACTATCTGGATTCAGAGTCCATATAACCCTCATTTGATGAAAGAGAAAGTAGAGAGGTCAGATTTTAGGCTTCCAAGTACTGAGTAAAGCAGATTTGTTTGGAGGCACACGGGCTGCCAAGTCTTTATAGCATTTATCAAATCTTTAGAAGACATGAAAGCAGTAATTCATGGGCAATTGTTATATTTCAAAGCATACAGAACATGTAAACACAGTGTTCTGATCCCTCAGACGGAGAAAAGAAGAGCCAGAAATCTGTTCAAAGATACCAATTTCATGCACCAATTAAAAGGTGCAGAGAAGCATCAACACGAAAGCCCTTTCTGGGGCTGTTCAAGTATTCCCAGATTAGTTTCTTAAATACAGCATCTTTATTTGTGTTAGCTATACCACCACAGATTTCTGGGAGAAAGCATTTGTTCTCAGTTGTCCTGGAAAGGCAAGGCCAGACCAAGACAAATGCACCAACTCAGCTTCTCCATGTCCCTCTATAGCAATTGCTTAAAATCATTCTCATTCAATCTACCTCTAATTTTATTCCTGTAGACGTTTATTCTTTCAACCCTCAAGAACTCCATTTTAGTCATTAATTTTGTTAGATTAAAGAATACTAATGAAGTCTTATTTCTCCTATAATTAGGATATAGCCAAAACATTTTGGTTATTCCTGTTGTTAGTGTCTCTCAACAAGGTGTAATTTGAGATTTAAGAAATAAAAACATACTAGCTTTTTAACTCAACACCATTTTCTGGCAGATATCCAACTGTATTAATGCCAACAGAAACTATCCATAAATAAATTAAATTGATTTTTTTTTCTTTCTTCTCACCATTTCTGTGTGTAAGCATTTCTCTCAGCTCCTCATGGTCACACGGATGAGTGAAATCAAATACACTGTGCCCCGTCAACTCAAACTGCAAAAATTAAGAGGTATACAGGTGTTTAACTTCACATATACAAAAATGGAACGGCTTTTACAGATTTGAAACAGTCTTAGGAAATGTCAGTACTTCACCTGAGTGAGTCCCATGCACTTGTTCACGTTTTCAGACATGTAAATCATGTCCCCATCTTCAGACAGAACCATGACAAAGCCATCAAGAGCTTTCAAGTAGAAACAGTTCAGTTCCTTCTCCATTTTGGCTTCTGTCTCCAGCTCACCTGCAAGCAGCCACACATTTTTGTTTAAGCAAACACCAGTCATTCTTCACTTACCATCAGGAATTAATTCTGGCACCAGTCTGCAAGGAGTCAATCTTGCAGGACTGTTCAAAACCAGCATAATTCATTTAGATAAGCAATCAGTTCAATTCTTCAAGCTCTAGCAATGGTATCACAAATCACAGAAAACCAGAGTGAGGTTAACCCTCTGTGCTGCAATGTATTAACCAATAAACCTTCCACCTTAAGGAAAAGGTCTGTGTGGCAAAAAATTTACCACCTAACTCAATAAGGCATTATAAACTTCTCTCAGGGGCTTTCTGGGAGAGATTTCAGAGTGTGGCTACAGAAGTTCCTCCTGCATACAGTAAAGGTAGACGTGCATGAGCACAAATAACCAGTACAGCACCCATGGCAGGCTATATAGCTTCTGGTTCACAACCTGACTCAGATACTCCTGCAGTTGCATGGGCAGGTATAGCTGCAGAGACAACATATCCTCAGCTACCTTCACCTCCAGTGGAGCACATCACAGAAACACAGTTTACAGAACTATTCCTTGCAGTTTATATTAAGGGGACACAACTATAGTTAGCTCAGTCAGCCTTGTACCAATTACCTACAGTCAAGAAAGCACAGCTGGAACAAACAAGTTTAGGGGGGAAAGAGGCTTAAATGAAGGAGTCTAACTTTGGGAGAAGGGTCAAATGAGACTGAAAAGGGCACTACAGCTGTGATGAGGCAACCAGGATCACCAGAACAGAAAGGGAAAAAAATGAAGTCCATTGAACAGCAGATTTTTCCTGTGCCATTGCCAATAGCTGATTTCTACTGTAAGGTCTCCCACCTTCCCAGAGAAAGGACACAACATATTCATTTATTTTACTGCTGACAGGTCTTACAAATCGATTCTTCCTCAATATCCCTCCCAGACGGTGCCACCACACCACTCCCTTACCAGCATCCAGCAGCTTCCTCATGCGCAGGTAGCTGATGGTCAGCCTCATGATGGACGCCTTGTCCAGGTGTGCGCTCACGGTGTGGGGCAGGGGCAGCTGGTGAGCCAGCTCATAGAACACTTCCGACTCCTTGCTCCTCCGGCACCGGGCTGCATCCCTTGACTTCTCTTTCCTGCGTTCAGAGCTGATCCTATAGAAACAAAGCTTTGGGTTACTATAGGGAACAGAGCTCTCTGTGAAAGGCATATTTGAAACTAAGTTGCCCAGTGGCCAAGTAACCAGTTGTGGAAGTTGAATAATGTACAGACCCAGTTTAAAAGAGCAACTGTAATTCTTTGTATCAACTCCTGCTGGGCTCTGCTGGAACTAAATTGACACCCGCAGAGGCTTCCAACAAGATCAGTTCTTCAACAGACACTTTGGTACTCGGAACCCTTCCTGCTTATCTCATACTTTGAGTGCTGCCTCTCCAGCCTCCAAATCCTGACCCCTCAAGTCCATTCAACAAATTACAGAGTAGGTAATTTCCAGCTCAATGCTCCGGCATCATGTATCATGTACATTCTCCAAGTTCTTCCTTTTTCACAATCCTTACAAAGCCCACCTAACAGGTCAGATAAGCAAAGATATTCATTTAACATGAGATATGCTGCTTTTCAAGCAATACAGAAAGTCCCTTTCCCAAAACCGTTCTATGATGATTCTATGATTCACTCTTTCTCCAGAAAAGCCCCTTCCAGAGTCTCCCCTACACTGGAAAACTATACCTCATTCTCCTTCCATTGCCTCTATAGACCTGCCTCCTCCAGAACACGAGGTAAAGAACAGCTCACTGAGAGAAAGCACTGAAACAAGGCTCTCAGCCAGTAACAGGGAGAATTCCCCCTTTTCCCCAACACCAGGTCACATCTGCCTCATGCATCTGGTGAGATGAGTTTTGAACTAAACATTTTCACATGGGAGCTCCAGATTTTTCATGTGTGCAAACAAGAGCTCAGTGCTGCTGTTGTCCCTGAGGAAATGAATGTGCTTTTATTTTTAAATGAACGTGCTTTTATTTTTAAATGAACTATACAAAACCACACACTATTATTGTCCAGTTTTCTTTTTATACATTTATATCTTCTGAAGGCACCCTGTCTTCATTTTGCACACACCTGAGATACAAAAAGCAGTTGCAGTTTGGGAATTATGTTTTTTTTAAGATTTCACTAGACTTAAAAGCCATCTACTACCACTGCCAAATTCACATTGCTAAGTCTGTGGTTCCGTGCAAAAGTTCCTTTTAGTTAGCACACATCTTGTGAGAGGTACCACAAATTACAGAGCAAAGCAATTCACAAGCTAATGTTCCCTGGGACATAGTGAACCAGATTCAAAGAATCACAGAATGGTTTGGGTTGGAAGGGACCTTAAAGATCATCCAGTTCCAAGCCTGCTGCCAAGGGCAGGGACACCTTCCACTAGGCCAGGTTGCTCCAAGCCCCATCCCAGCTGGCCCGGAACACTGCCAGGGATGGGGCAGCCACAGCTTCTGCGGGCAGTGTGGGCCAGGGCCTCAGCAGCCTGAGAGCAAAGAGCTCCTTCCCAAAATCTAATCTGAATCTCTCCTCTTCAGTGTTAGCATATACATACCCAAAAAACACATTTTCAGTCCTTTACCTGTGGTGCTACCCACAGTGGCCAAAAACCTGTTTAGTTTGTGCAGGAACACAGGTGTGACAGTACCATTACAACTGATGTTGGAAGCACTAATGCCTTGACACATGGAAGAAGTTTAATAATCCATGAAAAAGACAGAATAAGCTATCAGAATCTCTTTTACAATTACCTTCCTTTTTACCAACTTGATAAAACTGTATGCCATCCCCACCATCTTCTCTTCCTACTCCCGCCACTGCCACCAGAGAAAAACTATTTATGGGGAATGAGAAACATTAATAGATTGACATAATAATAATAGTAGTAGTAATAATAATAATAATAATCTTTGAAAACTAACTTATGGGAATTATAGTTGTAAAAAACTCTGGACATAAAATAGCCCCTTTGATTCCTGTGAATATAAGCTCATGTCCCTCAGAAGGGCAGCCTTAAATATCTGACAATATTTCCCCCTCTTGCAGATTTCTTCACACTGAATTTCCCTGTGACAACAGATGTTCCTGTTGTAGTGATGGATATCATGGTCTGAGAAGCTTGAGGCTCCTGACATACAGGTATATCTGGAAATAGCCATTACGAAAAGTCTGACCTTTAACAATACTGCAAAAATATTTTAGCTATTTAACCTGAGTGATTAAACATTTCTTACTGAAGACAGGCCTCAAGTACCTTTTCTCTTGGTGGAAAACTTAGGGTGGAGGTGAAAAAATATCTGGATTCTCTTTGTCCTCTTTCTTGGACCACAGATTTCACTGTACTCTATTTTGTCAAAGGTATTTCAAGGTAACTGTCGTGGTTTAACCCCAGCCCACAACTAAGTACCACAAAGCTGTTTGCTCACTACCTGTCCCACCCTCATGGGATGGGGAGGAAAACTGCAATGAAGGTAAAACCCATGGGCCAACTTAAAAACAGTTTAATAATTGAAATAAAATAATTATTGCAATGACAAGGGAGACAACATAAAGAGAGAAACAAGACCCAAGACAGACAAGTGATGCACAATGCAATTGCTCACCACCCTCTGACTGATGCCCAGCCCGTCCCAGAGCAGCGAGCAGCACCCCCCAGCCAACTCCCCCATTTACACACTGGGTGTGACGCTCTGCGGTTTGGAGTAACTCTGTGGTCAGTTCAGGTCAGCTGTCCTGGCTCTGTCCCCTCCTGGCTTCCTGTGCATCTCCTCACTGGCACAGCACGGGAAACTGAGGAGTCCTTGACTCAGGGTAAGCACTGCTCAACAATAACTAAAGCATCAGTGTGCTATCAGCATTGCTCTCAAAACACAGCCCTGCACCAGGAAGAAAATTAACTCTATCCCAGCTGAAACCGTAACAGTAGCACAAGCAATTCTGCTGCCTTAGACAGATTCACCTTTATGCCTTTGATTTTTGTTAGCTACTCATTCAAGATCCCTTCACCTGCAGCATGTCCATCCTACAACAAAATCTCAAGAGAGGATAACTGGAAGTAAGTGGTTGCCATCCACCCAGATTCCTGTAGTTTTGTCACAGCTTCCTTTTCAACTGCAGACACTTTTAAGTTAAACCCCCCCTGCTTTGGCAATCAAGCTGAGTACTTCAAGTCCACAGGTTTGTCAGGCTTGTGTGAATCACACAGGGCACGTAGAGAAGGACAACTCAAGAGATGAAAATAGACACTAACCTCACAAGTGGGGATTTCAGACCTTGTATTTTCTTTCTGACAGCCTAATATTCTTGAAAATATTTTGGGTAGTTTCCAGATTTTTGCCCAGTTTTAGCACCCTTGGCAGCAGCCTTCAGCAGGAACAGTCAAAACTTCTCCCAACCATTGAATTATTAAATACTGACTAAAATGCTGCTCAAATCCAGCCCATAGTGCTTTCTTTTAAAAATTAATCCCAGAGTAAGATCATCAAGTGCTGCCAGCTGGAGCTGATGGGCAAAACCCAAGGAAAAGGGGATGTTGGAACCAACCAGTGCTGCCAGAGTGGCAGCGTCTCCTCTCCCTTTTACTATGTGTTTCCTTTCTAGAAAGGCTACTACTATAGATAGATGTTTAAACTGTACAGCACAACAGTTGGCTATTTTTAGCTGCTATTTAAATGTAAGCTGTAACCAATCTGAGTAAAACCTAGCCATTTAAATAGGAAGATTAACTACCAGCTTCAAAGAGCGTTTCTTTAATGGATCAAATTAATAGGGAAAAGGTCTCTCACAAATGAGGTTTAATTACCAAGTGAAGTCATTGTTGCCTCAACACTGAAATGCCACCAAATTAAAAAAAAATTCTTTACTATTGCAACTACTCTAAGCTTTGTTACAATTGCATAAAGTAAATAAAAAACCACACATCAGCATGTATAGCTGCTCACAATTTTCTGTGTAGTCAATTAAAGGACATTGAATTCCTGTAAAGAAAATGTATTTCCAAAGTGAGCACTCTCTCGACCAGAGAGGAAGGAAAGGGAGCTCAGGGAAGGGGATTTTAAACAGTGAGGTGTGAAGTGCCACAAAATCAGTTTAAATAAATCATATCACTTCTCTTATCAGTTCTTTCAGAACTGCCCCTGTGTAAAGCTCATGATCTTTACAACAGAAATAGCATTCTGTAAAAAAGGAGCCAAGCTCCATTTAAAACGAACTCCAAACTTCAGAGCTGTATTGCAGCCTTCTGCTGTCAGTCTGGCACGAAACAAAAACACCTCAAGAGTCTGAAGAAAACCTCAGCTGCAGAGCAGATTATACATGCAATGAAAATATCAGAAATGCCAGTGCTGGACAGGAAATTGCATGCATTTGCAGGTCTGATTTTTCCTGCACAAATTCAGTGCCAGACATTCATTTCCATTTTGTATTTCTACCTCCAGAATACAGAAGCAGACAATCTTAAGCATGTTATCCATCATAGCTCACTGAAAGCAGTTTCACTGACCCCTTTAAACCCAATACCACTTTTAATATATAAGAGATGTTTACATGCAATAGCTGAATAAAATCTGAGCTCCAGAAGATATTTAAGTTAGAGATCCAGAGCAAAAGGGTATTTCATGACCAGGACTCACTGCAGCTGAACGAAGGGCTCATCTGAAGGATATAACCCTGACTCCCACTCACTACCTCAATTTGCCCAAGAGCCTTGAGAGCAAAGCACACCAGCAACAACCCCATGCCCACCAGTTACAGATGTTAATACTGGCCTCTCTACTCGAGTGTGCAACTCCTGTCCTCCTGGTCATACAAACCACCTGGGCCACAGCATCTCTCAAATAACACATTATTCCCCATACCATCCCAAAGACCCCTCCACAGCAGATTCCTACAAGTGAGTCCCCAATTGTCTAAATGCAGCCCCAATTTTTCATCTCTCTGAGTGAAAAACTAATCAATGGTCACATATAAGCTTAGTTCCTTCTTATATACCAATGGCAAATAGACAAAAAAAAAAAACCCAAAAAAACCAACCCAACACCCCAAACTGGAAAATACCACCAGTAACTGGTAAATTTTGGTTGAAAATATTAGATAAAAAATGGTCAATGGATAGAACTTAAAATGTGTAGCAGTCACCTATGTCTCCTCCTAGCTTTTAAAATCACCACACAGTGTTAAGAAAATTTTTATACTGTGTACATAATATTAGATCAACAACAACAAAAAAAAATCAAGGGGTTTCCTTTATGTCACTTTGCTATGGTTATAGATTTTCTAGCTTTTCTCTCATTCTAATTTACTGTTTCTCTAATCAGGTACATTTTGTCCTATAGGTGTTTTCCATTCCCACGTAAAATAACTATTGTACATGATTAATTAACTCAGGCTCATCTTTCTTGATACAGGTTTTGAGAACATTCTAAAATATAAACATCTTCTCATAACAATTCACATTTTTCTCTTTAGATTTGCTTTCTACAACCAAGCGGCCTTGTATTTATCACATTATTTGTTATTAAAGTTTCATAGAAATATACCATGTAGGAAATAAGCAATCCAAATTAGTAACGTGCCTCAAATCTGGTAACATCTCCTTATTGAGCTTGAACCAGCTTTCAGTTCTGACATTAACTGCCATCATTTGCCAGTAAAAGATGCAGATAATATTTCCATGTTAGTAAAAATCTCTCCTCTCAGACTGTGAAACTAGTCTGGGAAATATCTGGCTTAGAAATGGAGTCACAAAAACTATACCCACTATAACATAGCTTCATTTTTTCTTCATTACACAAAAAAAAAGATGCAAAATATTACAACACAGTAATATACTAAAAGTATATGACACCACGATGGTATTGGACCTTCAGAAAGTAGACCTGCAAGTGGTCTCACGTTTAACTTTTAAGGCTGGATTCATTCCTGTGGTTGGTACAAAACTTGGTCACCTTTTCAGGCCCAGCCTAAGCCAGGTATTTCTGGCAGCACAGCTGAACAGGACAGAGGGGCAGCTCCTGGTCTGCAGCCATACCCTGCAGAACACCCAGAACAACCAGCTGTGTCCATGTGGAGTGTGAAGGGCTCAGCCCTGGGCATGGCCACACCAACCACTCTCACCTAGAGCCAAAGAGTGTTAGGATAGAGCTGGACTCTCCTGACTGTGCTGAATACACAATCCCCTGGTTTTTTTCACTGTTCGTAAGATCTGTGTTTTCTCCAGAGCTGCTCTTTATGATACTTGCTAAAATATTCCTCCATGGAGAGAAGGCCCAGGCAAGCCCAGCACTTAGCACAGAGAAACCAAAACAGTGGAACTGCCCTATAGACAACTTCATACGAAAAACTGATTTATAATGAAAGAGAACACCACTCGAATCCAGTTATTTAGATATATGGAGAGCTGATCAACTTCAGTGAGGGGGGACAGAGCTGCAGTGTTAGCACCATCTATCAAGTCTTGAGACAGACCCACACAAACATCACCCAGAGTCACAGGCAGCCCCGAGAGGCCCATTCCCTCTCCCTCCCAGCCCTGCAGTGACACACTTGCCTGGCCTGACCAGCAGCCCAGACTGTTCATCCCTCAGCAGGCAAACTTTTTCCAAATTGGTTGGGAGGGGTGCTCCTTCCTCCAATTGCAGCTCTACAGAATTAGTGCACTCTCTCAGCTGCCAATTCTCCATGAGCTTGGGGTTACAGCTTTGACCCGCCTTGCTTTGACGTGATTTCCTTTTAAAGTATTATTGCTTTATGGCCAATTTTATTTACTAGTTGTTCTTATGTTATAGTCTGTAGAGAGCTCTTGTGAGGAAAAAAAAAACCCACACCCAAACCTCGTGTGTAATCAGAAGCATGTGATTACACAGAACAAAGTCTTGCTCTTCATGAATTAATGAACATCACAGCCCACTAATCCAACTCAGGAAAAGAACTCAGAAATTCCTTACATACAGTATGAATGATTTAAAAGAGATTTAACTGCAGAAACTAACGTAATATCCAAGCGGAGACAACATCACTGTATGTAAACTATTAAAATTCATTCCTTTGTATATTTCTTTCTAACACAGCAATTTAAACCATTTTTTTTTTCACATGAGGGTAGTTACACGCATTTCCCATAGCTTGACTGCCACCAAAACAAATCCCTAACTGATAAAACTCTAACAAATCAGGAGAGCAAGCAGGCAGGTCAGCCTGGATTAGCTACAGCAGCACAAATGCTCTGAAAGCCACTGCCGTTTGCAAAATGAGAGTGGGGAGAGGCAGCGAGAGGAGACTCCACTGGGCTGCACATCAGCTCACATCTTACTGTTGACACCACAAAGTCCATATAAACACCCATCCTACAGACAAATTACAGCACAGGCAGCAGAGCCTTAAAGCCCTGCAGCCAGCGCAGGACCACGCTGTCAAGATTATCCATCATTTGGATTTGGCCTTGAATTGACCTGAAATCCCAACTACCTCCCCACAGAGAAAATGTGAGTTAAGAAGGGAAAAGCTTAAATATTGTAATTTCTAATTTAGATCATGGTGAAGTGATTCTATCATGTCTTACTATACAACCTAACCCATTGATAGGTTACCTTTACATCTTAATTCACTGTTTTAAAATAACCACATAGCATACAGTGGTGATATGTAAGAAAATTCTTTTTTTTTTCCAGCTAGGTTATTTGGCTTTTTCCTTGAATATATCTTTTTCCCCCCTAATTAGTTGTGGTCTACCCTTCAGGATGAAAGATACGTGGTAGTTAAATTGTGTTTATTATTACAGAAAAATCAGAGCTATTCAAAAGAGATATCAGAACATGGGCTTGACAGAACTAGACACTAAGTGCTTTCCTCCCTTCAGCCCTTCTGCTTTTGCTTCTACCAAGCTCACAAAAAATGATGCAAAACATATCCCCGAGATATCTGTCAGGCTCTCAGTTAATAATGTTTTAGCGAAGAACTGGTCTACCTTCAGACAGATGCAGACTCTTGATAAAGTAAGTAATTTTAGTCTAAATCATGGCATTAAAATATATATCTTCTGTTTTGTTCACTGCATTCAGTTTTCTAGACTGGAGGCTGGACATTTTCCCTCACTACTTCCATCCAAATTCTCATCCCTTCAACTCAGGTTCCTCAACTGCTTTCAGCTAACAGGGTATTTTGTAATCAAAAGTTTTAAGAACAGGAAAAAAAAAAAAAAAACAACAAATCAGAATATACAAAATCTTGGTTTTCTGTATGAATAAAGAACAAACAGACCCACTAAGCAGTCAAGAGAAGCATTTACAACAATAGCTAGGACAAAAAGCCTGCAGCAATGTCAGCTCAGCATCCAGTTGACTCAATAGGGTGCAAGGAAAAAGTCATTTCTGAAGGACTGAGCACCAAAATTCCTATCCCCAGCTAAACCATTCTTTTCTTTAGTTTAGCTAGTTTTGGCTGCAGCCTTTATATTTGATGTGGATTACTTTTTCTTTTCCTCAGAGCATATTCCCATGTCTTCCAGTGGAAGAGAGCAAGGAGCAAACATAAGGAGGTAAGCCTCTAGTAACTCCCTGTCTAGCATAATAGTCCATCTTCTACTCTCATTAGTGAGCAAAAACAGGAGGCTTGGCCTCAAATCCTTTTGCTTCTTGAAATGCACAAACTTTCATAGTGGCATCAGTCTAGTTTTGGTTTAGGATTGACAATGAAAGAACTTATTCTGGTAAACAAAACAGGCCCTCTTTTTCAGGTAACACTTTCAGGATTATTACAAATCAAGTAAAAAAGGTTATTTAAATAAGTTGCTTGGTAAAATCTTCCACTGCTGTAATTATAATCAGTGCTGCTGATTCAGTATCCTCAGTTCTTCACTTGAAGTTCAGGCTCTATTTTAATGCAGTGAGTTAAAAGATCTGTTGTAACATTTCTCAAAATGCTTAAGGAGCGTTCATTCACACCAAATTAAACAGAAGCTGCACAGTATCCCTGTTAACACACGCACAAAGAGTTTGTTATGCTTTGGTGTCTTTAAGGAATGACTGATGGACCATCTTGAAGCACCAGTTCTTCTCCAGTGCCAGCAAAGCCATTTTGAATGTCTTGGTACTATAATATCTCAAGGTTTTAAAAGGCTACATTTCAGTACAAGTCCCAGTGTTGTAAGACTTCAACAGGAAGAAAGGACAGATCATGCACATGATGAAACTCCTCTTTATCAATGCACTTTCTCTGAGATCTCAAACCCAACCCCCAGGCTGGTATGAACAGGCATAGCTTCAACTGAGGCTGTGGCTCCACATCAAAGAGCCTTGAAGTGTTCATCACCTACGTAAACTGCATTCAAAAAATACATATGCTGGCATGCAATCACTTGATTCCATGTTCCTAATGATTTCAGAATACGATTTTCATAGAGATTTTTATTCCAAGCTAAATAGCAGACATCTCAGTAGAGGAAAACCTCAATAGGCTTCATAGCCAATGATAATTTGGAAACCTGTATCTTCCTTGAATTTTCAGTCATTAAAGTACAAAGGCTCACCTTCTCTCCTGGGCCATTTCTGTAGTCCCCAGTGTCATAAAACTTCCCTGTGCCTCCCATTTCAGAGCAGTACTCAGTGGAAAACTCAGATTCTCCTACATTCTCTTCCACCCACTCTGATACAAAGGAAGTTTCTCAGGAGAGGCTCAAAATGCTCAAACTTTCTCAAATTCAAAAGGGAAAGGGCTGTTATAACATGAAAAGATGATTAAGGTCCAAGTTCTTTCCATGCATTACCTAGGTGGTTTTTCTGAGGCATGTAAACACCTGCCCATATAACTGTGTATGTGAAGATAAAAGGTGCAGTTGAGCTGATGACTTGGACTCTGGAACATTCCTTCCTTTTGGACACCAGCTTGCTAGGAACAGGTATGGGTTACTGTGCCTTCTTTAAGGCTCCTGCAAGATTTGTTTTTGTTTTGAATCTGTTTGTTTTTTAAAGAACACATCTTGTAATTGGATTGGTATTTGCATCTCCTTGGAAGAGCAGTATCATCAGGAAAAGCTTGATGCTCTCGTATACCACCCCTGAACCATGTGGGACTTCCCTCCTGGGTTTACTGAGCAATGCACACTCTACAAGCATGTAAAAATTATTTTGTTGGCATATCCTAACACCAAACTCTTTGGGAATAAATTGAGTTAATACTGCCAAATTCTCTTCTGTAGTACAAAAAAAAAAAAAAAGGATACTCAAAAATCAGCAGTTTCTGTCATTCAATGTCCCCTTTAATATCAAAAATCTCATGCAAGCCTACTTGAAATCCAGTATTCTAACAGAAATTGGTTACAGCAATATTGGAAACAGCAATATTACTATTGAGCAACATGAACACACTCAAGAATTCAATCCACTGTGTTACCTAGGCTCAGCAAGAGTCCTCCAGGCTTCCAGCCTGGAAGCACACCAAAGGGAACGTGTGCAATCTTAAGAGTTTTGGGCTTACACTGCAACACCACTGACATTTGACAGCATTATTAATATTTATTGACTAATTGTTTTTTCCACTTCACCATCAGCAATCAGAGTCTTGGAACCAGCCGCATAAACTCCAGGCATTATAGTTCAAGGATAGGGAGGAACAAAGGTCTATGGTTGCTTTCACAATGTGCAGGGGAGGAAGCAAGCACCTGCAGGTGAATTCATGTGTTACACTGCTGACTGAGGACTACACAGCACAGCAGGATGGTCTGCTCTGGCCCCTCTTCTGGTGGCAGCAGAAAGACAGCTCGGAACTGCTTCTCAGCTCCTCAAGGCTTACAAAGGACATGCCACCTTAGCCTAACCTAAGTAAACCCTTGATGGGCACTTCTGGTAAGAGAGAAATCAACCAAAAGATGGGGACGGCAATTAAATGAGAGAATAAAATGGATTGTCCACTTCACACCTCCACCTTTAAACCAACAGTTGACTTAACTGCCACACTTAAGCTGCTGATAACAGTTTGCAGCTACGTTTGTTCCCCCCACACACCTTCCAAAAATGGTCCAGGATGTGCCTCCAGAGACACCAGAAAGGAAAAGCATTTCTACAGAAGGCTGAGTTGCTAGAAAAGCTTGAAAGTACTTGAAACAAAAACCTCTTCTTATCGCATCACCCTGTTACAGACCCCCCCTGACAACCTGGACCACCTGATCACAGCTGCACTGGCCCTCCTGGCTAAGTGTGGACTGGTTGTTGGTATTTCAGGCACCCCAACCAAGAGACCCAGACTGCAGACTGGAGACACTGTGTTTTAAAGGGCACAGCAAGCACGACTGTAAACAAAAACCAGAAAACCCTCCTGCTGCTTCTATCAGCATACTGCCAAATTATCAGACCTTCACTGATAAAAGGGAACCAAAGCACCGGCAGAGCAAAATCACGGAAAATTTCTGCACCAGGCAAATCCTCCACAGCTATTCTTCCTTGATTTTCAGGGCCTTGCTGCTGATAAGGACGGGCAGGAGCACTATGCTGTCCCCTTCATCCTTAGTGGAAAACCATTTCTGCTCACTTTTATTAAAGGAATTCATGAAACTTTTCATGTTTGAGGCAGTGCAAAGAACAGACAACACAGGTAAGCCCTATAGCAAGGCAAACAATCCAGAAAAATCCAGAAACCAGTAAAACCACCGTTCTGTGAGCCAGAAACCACTCAGCCTTCCCCATACCTGTGGGGAGACTCTACAAGAGATTTACTGAAAGATTCCTCCTCTTCTTACAGCCCAGAGAGTGTCACAGTATACAAAAGGGTTTTGTATTCACTTTCGACTCTAGCAATGGTGGCTCAGTTCCACCAGCGCTGAAAGAAATTAACAGACAAAAGCAATGGCACATACAATTCTAAAGACCTCACACAGGTTGAAGAATAAACAGGGATAGCCACTGCCCTCAGAGCTATCGGCACAGGATACAGGCTTCCCAAACAGATTCTGGAGCTGGACTCCAGCAGCAAAGATCCAGCAGAAAACCCCCAGTCTTCCAAATCATCCCCCTTAGACACTAAAAATTAAGTTTCAAGGCCCAGCTCTGAGAAACTGAAAAGATGAAGTTCTTCTGCATGGCACTCCTGTCAGGATATTAAATTTCACTGGTTTATACCATCCTAAGACCCAGAATGAACACTCCAGAAATCACTTCTCGTTTTTATTTAGCACCTACAGCATTAAAAATATGTATTTTATGCTACAAGGATTTACAACGCACTAGAAAAAATGAATCTGGGTTACCTACCAGCTGCAAGCCACTACAAAAGTAACGACTAACCCGTAACCCTAAACGGCTCGTTCACTTAAAAAGGTACCAGAATTCCTCTGCTTAAATAGTGAAGTGTCACAGCACAGACCCGAGGAAAAACTTTTCATTGCATCAGCCATCTGCACACTAGAGTTTGTTAAAAGAATATTGAGGAAAATCTCGTACTTCTCAACAAAAGCCTTAAATTTGGCTCAAATGAGCATCGATGAGCAAGCAAAGCTCCCAACAACTCTGTTTCACCCACTCCACGCACTGAAACACTCTCCTGGTAGCACCTGGGGGAAAACCCAGGAGCACATCAAAGTGATATAACTACTGAAGAATGGCTAAAGCCCAAATAACTCAGTATCTAATCATGGTGCTGATGCTTGATTTCTCAGGGAATCTTGACCCCTGTACATATATGAGAAGCTTCGAACCACATCAAAAAATGGACTCAACAGGCCAGTATAAAAATCTACACCTCCAGACACTGTTATGACTGAATTTCATTTTAAAGACTGAGACACAAATTTGGTCAAATTCCATACCTTCTGAATCTCACAGGACATAATTAAGTAAACAACAAGCTTTATGTTAACTATCAAGAAATAAACACTATCCACATACAAGCAGAGGGAGAGGCAAGGAATAAAAGGATCTTAACCCATGCCAAAATTGAGGTGTACTGTATATACAATTAGCCAAAGTTTTATCAGCAAAGATGATAAGAACAGGACCTAAAGGACTTCTCCCTTCAAGGTATTCTGAATATGGACACTATCAAACCTAAACCCTTCCAAAAAACAGGTTTTTGAGAAATGATTGAGATTTCTATGAAGTTCTCTGCTGAGCTCATATCCTTCCTTTTTTGCTTAGCCATCTTCACTCAACTGTACATCCAGAGCCCCCAGGATGAACGTACCACAGACAGCTTTATGTTTTCCATTAAAACCCTACAACAGGAGTAATCTGAATATTCCTTTATAAGAAACATTCCCAACTTTGAACTCTGTCTGCAGGAAACAGAAAACAACAAATTCTCTTTCTTAAGCCCTGCCTTTAGGAAGGAAGGATAAGCTTTGCATACTGATTCTTGCATTCTGAAGAAAGCAGATTACATCCAGGATAAGGAAATTGCAAAAAAGAATAAGTCCTCCAGTGGGGCAGAATGGTGAGTAAAAAATAACAAATGCTCAAGGGCAAAAGAAGAAAAAAAAAGAAATAGAAACAAAAAAAAAATATCCCCCCCAAAAAAAAGTATCAGAAAACAACTTAAGTCTCAAACCCCCTTCCTAGACCTGCCACTAAATTAGGGCAGCAGAGCAAAGCACAGATTAATCATTTTGGTCGCAACATTTTCTCCCATGCTTCTCAAGAGCCATCAGCTTGGAGTAGAGAAGCTAAAGGTTGAGTGCCACCCAGGTGCCCCCCTGTTGGGATTTCACTGGACCGAGAGGCGCTTCTGCCCCATCCCAGCCCGGCACCCCGGAGAAGGCTCCAAAGGCGCTGGGAGCCGGTGCTGTCCCGGCGCTCCCGATCCCTCCTCCCAGCTCGGCACAAAGCTCACCATCCATTTTACAAGCCGGGCAGGCTCCTTCCCGACACAACTTACACGCTGTAACACTTACTGCGCTTAACCTGCTCAGATGACCCTTGGATACAAGGGCAGGCAAAACCCATCTCGAATGATTAAAAACCGAGTAAAGGTATCGATATCCATATAAACAAACCTTCTTCAGATGGCGATAGCGGCAATTAATCCCCCCACAAAGCCCCACCGCCGGGACCTGCTCACCCGAGCCCCCCGGCTCCTTAAACTTCATCGCCTAACAAAGGCTTTTAAGGCTTTTATTCACCCCCCTTCCCCTAATTTGCGCTAACAATCCTCGGTGAATTATTCACACTCCTCAACTCACATTGTCCATCGGACACCCCCCCTACACCTCTCCAGCGCGGCTTTTGGGGATTTTTTTTTTTAAGCTCAGTATCTCCGGATTGCGAACCGGCCCTTTTCCGCACAAAGCCAGGGCACGGCGGGCTCGGAGCGCGCCGGGCACGGGGCACGATCAATCCCTGCCCGCTCCTTTCCAGGAGCGGAGCAGCCCCCGGTCGCTCCCCGGCACCGCGGCCGACACCGGGCGCTTCCCCCCCGGCCCCGCCGGCGGCCCCGAGCCCCGGCCCGCTCCCCCCGCCGACAAAATGGCGACGTGGACGGCGGAGACGAGGAGGAGGAGGAGGAGGAGGAGGAGGAGGAGGAATGGAAGAGCGGAGCGCTCCGCGGGCAGGGGAAGCGCGGGGAGGGCAGCGGGGAAGAGGACGGGGAGGGGGCGGCGGTAACAAAGCGGGGGGCGGCGGGGGCCGGCAGCAGCGAGCGGGGGGGAGGCGGGGGCGGGCGGCGCGGCATCGGTACCTCTTCTTGTCGGTGACGCCGCCGGGGCTGTCCATGGCGGCGGGATGGCTTCTCCTCCCGCCGGCTCCCTGGATGCGAGGCGGCCGCGGCTCCAATGGCCGCCACGGGGCGCGGGGAGATGGCGGCGCTGGCCGGGAAGGGGCCGGGTCTGGGGCCGCGCGGGCTCAGAGCATCGGGGCACAGGCTGCGGAGAGGTGCGGGCGCCGGCGGGCGCGGCAGCGGCGGGGGCGGCGCGGGGCCCGGCTGCGCCAGTGAGGAGCGGCGGCGCGGCCCGGCCCCTGCGCGCGGGGTCAGCTGAGCGCTCAGCTGGGCGGGGGCCGGCGCCTCACGTGCGGCGCTGTGTGCGGGGCGGGCCCGGGCCCGGCCGGCCCCACACGGGTCCCGCAGCGCCCGCCGGCGGGGGCTCGGCCCGGCCCGGCCCAGGCCCAGGCCCGCTCCGCTCCGCTCCGCTCGCTGCCGCGCCGAGCACCGCCCGTGCGGATCCTGCAACAAATCGCACCCCTGTGGGCACAGCGCGAGGAGTTAGTCCCTTTTGTTTTTTCCTTCTTTTTTCCTTTCTCGCGTAACTTTGTTCGATGCTTGACTCCGCTGCCTTTCCCAAAAGTGTCGTAGTACTAGAACCCCAAGACGTTTACAGTCATAGAATCGTCGAGGTTGGAAGAGACCTTCAAGATCATCCAGTCCAAGCATCCACCTGGCACTGCCCCTGTAGCCCCTAAACCACATCATCCAGTGCCTCTCAAACACCTCCAGGGATGGTGACTCCACCCTGCCCGACCAGCCTATTCCAATGCCTGACCACCCTAACAGTGAAATCTTTATTTTCTAATATCTATTCTGAATCTCCCCGCTCTCAGCTTAAGGCCGTGTCCTCCTGTCCTCTCACTGCAGCCACGGCAGCAGAGACCAGTCCCCACCTCCCTACAGCTTCCTCTCTGGGAGTTTTAAAAAGTGATGAACCCCCCCTGAGTGTCCTCTTCTCGAGACTCAGCAAACCCAGCTCCTGCAGCCACTCCTCACAAGACATGTTTTTTAGTCCATTTCCAGTTAAAGGGTTCAGAACCTCGCATTAATTAAAGGGAACAGACAGCTCCATGGCCGGACAGCCCAGAAGGGGAACAAGCAGGTAATTAAGCACATTTCGAGCAAGTTTTACAACTTCCCAAACCCCAACCAAACCTAACAGCAGAGCCAGGAGGCTGGAGCAGGGCTGTGCTGAGGCCCTGCGATCCCACTGCCTTCCCTGCTACCCACCCAGGCTGGCCCAAACCCAATGCCATCATCCCACAGCCTGCGTCCAATTTTCTCTCGCTCCTCCCCCTGTGGCAAGCCTGGCCTCAGGACTGCTCACCTGAGAGCCCCAGGATCTCCTGCTAACCTTGGCTGGCCCTGGAGGCTCCGCAGGAGGGCCTGGACAAGGGACACCTGGCACTGACACGGCCATGAAGGCGAGTGGCCCCTTGGATCAAGAGCCAGGACACAGCCATGGGGGAGCAGGGAGAGGAAAACTGGGGGCAGAGCCCACACATTTAAAGTTAGAAGCCTTAGCTCTGTACTCTTAACTCAGGGTCGTGTGTGTGAGCACTCTGGCGAGGCAGGAAAGGCACAGTTCCAGGCGGAGCAACCCCACGGTGCTCAGCAGTTCCTCTACATCTTGTAGGCTCCCTCTAGCAAGGACTTCAAGTGACCATCTGGAGCTGAACCTTACGAGACTACTCAGTTTGCAGCTCAGCTGTAATGATACCTTCAAAAAAAAGCAGCTTTGACAGGCATGAGTGACATTCTTGCGCTGCTGTGTGCTCATGTGGTGACGTAAGAAACACCTGCAGGGCAAAGTGATGGTGTTTCAGTACTGCACCTTCCTAACACTTCTGCTGTGGATTCCCAACTTCCAGGTAACAAGCAGTTGTTTTTTGCATGCAGTCATGAGTGTTCTGTGTTTGGGGGGGTTATTTATTGATTTATTCATTCATTCATTCATTCATTCATTCATTTATATGAAGAAGAATAAAAAGCAGTGTCTGTGACATTTGATAGCAATCACAACGAGTTCCTGTATGAAATGAATTGCTTCTGCCTGCAGCAGTCAGATGCACAGAAGAGGCACAGGTGTTTCTGACTCCTTTTATTCCTTCAAGGTTTTCCATCCAAACATGGACAAAGCCCAGCTCTACTTTGCTTATGAGCTGTGACAACACGATAGCCTGTGGCAGTGTGGCTGTGAACTACTGGTATTTCTGTTGTTCTGTGCTCACTGGAGCCTCGAGAAGAAAAACAATCTAAGCAGAACTCAACCTTGAGTGTCTTGCATAAGTACCAAGAAGCCCTCCCCAAGGGCTCACAGACAACTTTATCAAAATGAGGTTTAGGCAGCTGAAACATAGGAAGAAATTCAGTCATGCACTGCAGCTGTGCAATATTTCAGTCTGTTCACAGAGTCACCATAACAGCCCCTAAAGAGTTTTCTGGATAAATAGGGGGGGGGTCTCCTGGCGGGTGCAGAAATGACAAGGCCAGCTCAGTGCCACCTTCCCCGTCAGAGCCCCTGGAACGCATTGGGGGAGTTTTGGTGGTGAAGTGGTGATAACAGAGGAACTTCCATGCCTTAGAAGAGGCTGGTGCAACTCAGAGCAGCCGTTGCAGCTTCTCTAATCTGAATGTGAGGTTGAAGTGGTTCCTGGTGAGCCTGGCGCACTTGAAAGTGAAAGCCTCTTCTGCACTTTGACTGCAGTCTCAGTGCCCTTCAAAGACCAAGAGGCACTTGATGTGGTCTGGACCAGGGACTGCCCAGTTGTAACCTACAAAACCCACCTTACCCTACCCAATAAGATGTTATTTTCAATCCTGTCCTCTTTGAATGACCATTTTAGTGCCTATAATCATGGGTGTCTTAGGGTCCACTTGTGCACCTTTATTACCACTATCCAAATTCACATACTATGCAATATGCCAAAAGGGCTTCTCGTTGAGTATTCTCACATGAGGTTGTGATCACTTTAAATCACTTGGGCACAACAGCTCGAGGTGTGTTAGTGACCCCTGAGTAAAAATCACTGGAGAAAAATCCCTGTCTACACTTTGCTAATGCTGCTCAAATGATTGTTCAAAGATATCAGACTTCCCAGCATGAACTGTCTGGGGAGCTGTGAGTAAGTGTTGTGGTCTCCTTACGAGACACATTTCTTTCATGCCAAACATGCTTACCCTGAGCTCATAATAAAGAATAATGCTTCAAAACCCAGCTGTGTTTCAGAAGGGTGTTAGTGGAAACTTGTTCTGCAATTAAGCATTTCATACTGTAGGAGCTCTTGAGAGATGTTAAGCAAATGCTCTCCCTCACACACATCCTCCCCTTTATTAAACTTTTGCGTCACTCCTCTGAAATTCTGCATATACACTTTCTTTCCCGCTTTCCCAGTGGCTGATAACAGAAACTTGTTACAGTATATGATGCCTTAGTCACTTTTCTTGACCTTTATTGCTGCTCTAAGTTCATACTCCAGCTTACGTTAGAGAACTTCCTGAATACAATGGTGTTTGCATATGACTAATTAGGGCAAATGGACAAGATGATGAGTCAGCAAACGGCTCGGCGAGGACGGCGGCAGCGGCTCGGCAGCAGAACAAGTCGGGCTGAAGATGTGAGAAGTGCTCCTGCCTGTGGCTTCGGATCTGTTTGCTGATGGGCTCTGTAGGCATTTACTCTAAGAATCCAAATGCATCTCCATCAATAATGACTGTCAAAACTTCTGATCTCAGTGGGAAGAAACCAGGGGTTTAATTAAGGCACCTTCCCTCCCAAGAACACTCACCATTTCTGAGCAAGGGCTCACTGGGCACAGGGTGTTAAAGAGAAGCTCCATTTATATCTCTGGAGCTGGCAGCTCACATCACAGGGGTGTCACAACCTGCCCTCAGCACTGGCTTTCCTGGGCTTTTGCTTTATTGTACAGCTTCATTGTACATTGTACAGGGAATTAACACTCATTGGTTCAATAATTAAGCTACGATGAAGGGTACATTCTAGTCTATCAATATTTGACAAAGAAACCTGCCTTGCTCACAGCACCACTGTGGAGTGTTGATTTGACAGAGGAATGCCACGAGGTCTCAAATGCTGTGCAGACTCAGGGCTCTGTGACATAGGCTAGTGGTTGTTACTACAACTTACTGTGCTTAACAGTGCAAGAACCTGAGATGCCTGGTGGTCAACTCATTTCACAATAGAAAAATGAATTGAAATTTGAATCAAATTCAAACCCAGCCACTGGCATTGGAAGCCTAATGCTGCTGTTTCTCAAATACAACATATTGTCTGAAACAAGAGTACGTGATGGGAGACACAATCTCCCTTTGGCAACTGTTATTTCCTCTGGTCTTTTCTAACTTCAGTACTTCTCCTCTCCTTCTTGTGCCAAGATGTTGTTTATTTTTCCTTTCGCATCTGCACAATCCACATTTTTTAAACCATGACCACCTCTTCAAGCCTGCTTGGGTCAGTGTACACTTAGGCATTTGGAAATACTCTCTGGATTGTTATTTCTACACAGGTACCCCAATATGGTAACAAATTCTACAGTATAATAAAAGCACTATGTCCAATTCAGTGCAGTTAGATTTGGGGAAGGATTTTCTACCCATGAAAGGAGTTTAACAGATAAAAACATAAGGCAAGCAGACACTCAGCAGGCTACACTGTACAGTTTCACCATTCAGCTGCATCCTCCCTATCCCAGGTCCCTCCTGAGCAGATACTGCCAACTGCACAATGGTTTTCCTGATGTGGACAAAAACCAGCATGGCATTTTAAAATTGTCCTTACAGAAAAGATGGGTTTGTGGCCAAAGCCCTGAACAAAGACTCTGGGGGCCAAGGTTTGGTTCCAGGCTTCCTGTAGGACTCTATGCAACTCACTTAGAGAAAGGCTTTCTGATTTCAATGCTTTGCCACAGTGCTAAGTGGAGGAATCCACTGCGTGCCGTGCACGAAGTCCAGCTCCCCGTGCAGCAAACTGGCAGATCTGGAACCCTCGGGAACCAGCTGAGGAGGGAGCAACTGAGACAACCACAATGTAAATACATAAAAAAAGGAGTGCTGCTTGTTCCCATGGCCTTGTCAAAACCAGGTCCAGGTTTTGGCTTTCAAGATGTGCTCAGGATCCCCATCTGGTGACTCCACCCTGCAGCAAAGCACAGCAATGGGACTTCGAAAGAGCAGCCGAAGTCTGGGGGCTAAAGTGCTCTCTTGGAGGTCAGAGATGCTTGTTCAGCCTCTGTCCTGTCCAGCTCAGACAAAGGTTTGGCAACAACTTGGAAGAAGCTTCCCTTTTTCTCTCCTCTGGGAACTGTTTTGATTTAGCCCCTTAAGTGCTGTTTCCAGAGGAATGCTTGAGACATGAAGAAGCTGAGTTTAAATCCTCCAACCAAACCAGGCAAAAGAGATTTGGGCAGAGCTTTCCCCGCTCAGAGTGCCTGAACAGTGGTTTTGGTGCTCCTCGGTGTGATCCTGAGTACTCCTGACCATACCAAGCGCTGTTTTCATGGCCATCAGTATCACTGTGTGAGATGGAGACACAATCACCTCCTTTCCTCCTCTGCTCTGCTCACACTCTCCAGGCACAGCTTTCTTGTGAGGCTGTGGTGACCAGGGCAGCACGGTCTGTCATCACACTGGGAAGGAGGACACTGGCTGGTTCTCCTTGTGACCAACAAAGTGGTTTTAACTCACATCTCTGGAGCCAGCAGGACACTCCCCATATGCCAATCAGCCCATAACACCTCAGACCTATCGGGCTAGTTTTACTTTCTTCTTTGCACTGCTTCCCTTTTGAAGGCACTACAAACACAAGGGAAACTCTTTGAGGACAGGGAAGGGAAGCCAGACGAGCAGCCAGCAGGAGCAGCGTGAATGGGGTGACAGTCTTTGCATAAGTTATAACTCAGAGCAGAGGGAATATGCCTTTCTCAGAAGGAGTGGTTTCAATTTCATGCAGATTTCTGACTCCTACAGCTAGTTATGATCTGCAGGAACATTCAGAAAGAGTTTTCTTTTTCCTTCTTTTGATCCTTTTCATCCCTCCTACAAAGCCCTTTGTTATTTTACAGCCTGGACCACAAGTTTCTCACACAGAGCAAGAAAGAGTCCAAAATAAATTGAAAGATGAAATTAAATGGACTGCACTTGTAATGAAAATGTAAAGGTGACCAAACTCTTTTACCTGATGCAACATAACGAAGTTTCAAATTCTGATTGAGTTTCTTCCTGTTTTGACATTAAAACACACTTTCTTTCCAATTACACAGTTTCTTATGTGTTTCTGCCTAACATTTCCCCAACTTGGATCTAGCTAAAAGACAAAGGGCTTGAGGTTTTATTTGTTTGTTTGTTTGTTTTCCCAGCAACACAGTAGAAAATGCAGTGCAAGCTTTAATGACTATGTCTGTTTTAACATGCCTTTTGGAGGACTGTAGGCATTTATGGGGGAACGAGGTAATTAACGTATTACTTGGGCATGCAAAGACAAGTTCGAAGCAGCTGTCTTTCTTCTTTTGATATGGCAACACAATTGTTAAAACAATGCCTTCTTATACCTTTCTTTTTTTCCTCTCTGTGTTCACAGACCACTCAAGTCGCTTGTTTAAGTTAAAGCTTTAAGAGCTCGCCAAATTTTCTGGACCAGTAATTTCTCTCTCTAACACACTGTTCCCTCTTACTTATTTGAAGTAGCAAAATAAAAATCAATACCTCAATCCCTTTAAGGAAATGTTGAACTCAAGAGCTCCCGTGTTCTCATTTCAGCCTCTAAATAAATTACTTCTATAGTACATCCATTTTTCTTCCAGACTTTCCAGATTTACCACTTATTGATCTAGAACCTTCACGGTTCTTCACGCTAATCTCACCTTCACGGATGTGGTGAGAGGTGGGTTTAGCTGATCCAGCCCACTATGAGAGGTGTCAGGTACCCCTGAAAAATCTGGGAAGCACAAGCAGATGGAGGAAGGATCCTGTTGAGTCGCTTCCTGCCTTGCAGAAATCCAGGTGGGTAGGTGAGGGGGGATGCCTAAACCGGTGTTTCTAAATCACAGGGTCAAGGAGCCGATCGTTGCTCCAGGCAGAAACAAGCACTCTGCCAGCTTGATAACAACAGAGCTGAGACACAGATTACCGTTCCTTTAATTTCCTTCCAGTTAATTAAATGATCAATTGCAGCGCTGGCTTTCAGCCATGGCAGTGCCAGCTGAAATGAGCTCTCCAGCTTCTGAGAGGGTAATCAATAGGCATCATTTGCAGCAGCAATGTGGGGTTTTATTTTAAAGCCAAATATTAAAATGCAGAGGCAACATACTGCTGTTATTCACAGCAAATTGAGATCTTCTCCAGCCCCCAAAAAATTCCCAGTGAAGGGAAGAATGGCACAAGTAGTTACAGCTTTAGCTTGCATTGTGTTTTCGCTTCTCTGCTTACCATAGACTTCCTGCATGACCACAGACAAAACACTCAGGTCCAGATATGCGAAGGTATCCAGGCAGCTGAGATAAAAATCAGTTGGACCTAGATACATAAATAGTCTGTGGATCTGGTCCTTTGGAAAGGAGACTGAGTTCTCCACTTAGGAACGGTGTAATAGGTACTTTCCAGCAGAACTGCAACAACTCCTGGCACAAAAAGCCAAGGCCGAGTAAGAGCTGAGGATGGGCAGCGACTGAACAGCTCTAGGTATTTGGCCACAAAGCAGCATCTGAGCATTCTGCCTGGTGTCTTCTCCTTAGTGCTACCCACCTTAGCCAGCAGCAAGAGAGGCCAGCATACCCTTTGATGGCTTTCCAGCTGTTTCCTGGTTCAAACTCTCCATTCCTTTAGCCGGAGATGCTGTGGAGTGCAGGAAGGATGAAGTGGGAGGCAGTGAACGAGGACCACCAGTGCTGGGTTGTCAGAGCCCTTTGGCAGGTGAGAAAATCAGAAAAAGTAATAAAAAGGAGGCATAGAATGGGCTGGGGGCATTCCTATATTGTTAATGAGAAATTAGGCAAGGTTCTGGTAGGAACTAACAAACCCAGCATTTCAGAGCCCAGGAAACCCCCTTGGGTTTATATGCCAAAAGATGTCAACACAGGATAGAAGGAGTTTGCCAGGGAACTGAGTAAGCAAAATTCAGAACCATAATGACAAAGTTGGTGCATCAAACCTCGCTTTGCTATCTGAGATCAAGTGTTAAATAATGAAATGTTCATCAGTAAGAGGCAACTCATAAGCGTGGGAAACAAAGATTTGTAGGAACTTGATCTAGATAAGAATGACCACAGGCCTCACCATTTTCAGAACCAAATGAAAATTTGTTTATGCTGACTGCTTTTGCTCAGGGCAAGCCTTTAGTACATATTCATGCACCCAACAGAGAGAGACACACGAGCTAATCAATTTTTGTTTTTTCCTGTTGTCTTGGGAACAAGAAAAAAGTTGGTTCATGGATGTAATTTTCATTTTTAGTTGAGAAGTCCTTGGTTCATCATGAACAAAGCACATTATCAAAAAAATGGATGGCAAGGTCAGAAACCAGTTAAATTTCGTCACCATTTTGTGACTTTATTTTTAAAAATGCAAGAGGATTGTAGCAATAGCATCTCTACTCATTTATTTCACTAGAACTGTTACGCAAAACTGAGAGAAGGCAGCACTGCTGCAATCTCCCCCAGGTAAAAGCAAGTGTAGGCCTGAGTACAGCAGCTCGTGGATTATTGATAGGAGCAGCAGCTGAACAACTTCTCCCAAAGCAGCAGAAAAGAAATCTAATTGCAGGAGTAGAGCATGTGTTTCTGAGAGGGAAGGATCCATTCTGGTGTAACAGGAACACTTTTGAAAGGCTTTAAATTCATATAAGCTTGAAAATAAACAAACAAAAACCAGCACCTTAGGGAATCACCTCAGTGACATCTGAGGCTCCTCTCTAGCCAGCCTGGCTGGCTGAGCAGTGCCTCTTACGTGGCATCTTGGTGTGACCTTTCCTCCCCACAGGTTATGTGCAGAGCAGGGGGCAGAGCTCGTGTGAGGTGTCCCCAGTTCACTGGGCTGCAGCAAAGGCAGGGACAGGCAGCCTGCCCCGACTCTGTGGCTTCTCAGTGGAAAATCAGAGATGTGAAAACACAGTCACAATAATAAAATCCAATAAAACCCACCCCTTTTCCCCTCAAAATAGGTTTGGCTCAACCCAAAGGTCATTGTCAGCCCACTGACTTCTTCTAGATCACATAGACAACCAGTCAGCTCCTCAGGGATTCAGTTTCCCAATTCGCAGATCTGTGAGGTAACCACAATCTTCCTAACAGAGATTTTTTACAAACAAAAAGTCCCTCACATGTTTTTACCCCATCAAGAAAAGACAAGTAGCTTGCATCATACAACTTTTATTGTTTTTCCCTGCTAAGCAAGCTCATGTTAAAAAAAGGCTGAAAGTGACCTAAATGAGCAAAAAACTACCCAGGAGCAATGTTTATTTTGCAGAACAGAATTCTGTTCAGGAGCCCTCATTAATGTGAAAAGTTTCCGCATGACCTCAGAGTTTCTGTAGCCTGTGAGTGTCCTGCAGCCTCTGCTGCATGTAAAGAAATGGTAAAGAAATTGCTGCTGCAACCCCATGGAGAGAGTAATGAAGTTCTGTCAGTCATGTTTGAGACAGCACAACTGGTTTATTTTTTAAAATAAATTATAAAACCGCACATCTCAGTGCAAGAACTTCAGTGGTGCAGATGGATCCTCACCTGAAAAATGCTGCTAAGCAGAGGCAGCTGCTCGTCCCAGGGCTGTGGCCAGTGTCAGACACATCCTGAGGTTGGATGTGGCCACCTTCAAAGTGCTGAATATCAGTGAAATCAGGCCAAGCTCTCGCTGGCTTATAGGAAGGGTATGAGGAAAAAAATAATTTCCTGGAGTTAGCCAACTTATCAGACCAGAGAAAGTCCATCATCTTGTCGATTAGCATCTCTTCTTCTGTTGGTCCTCTCTAATCTCTCCTGTCTGGGCAACTCCTCCCAAACACCTCATTGCTAAATAGCAATTAAAGCGTAAGTACATTAGCAAGTCCATATTGTAAACTGGCTTGCAAGCCACACACTGCTGCCAGCCCTCTCCGTGGCAGTGGAGCTCTGCCTCATCTCTGGCCACTTTCCCATGCCAGGCGTATTGATCCATCCCTCTGAAACAACACCAGAGTTCATGTCCCGCTGTAACACCATTTTGACCTTTAGGAAGTGACTGCAGCTTCTGCAGGGCAGGAGGTGTTAAATGGGGCTGGGTTCAGGTCATTGGCCCTGTTCCCTGCTCCCAGGCAGCTCCAGCTCCAGCAACTGCTTTCTTCTCCACTTGACCAGGCCAGAAGTTGTCCTTTCTCTTTTCAGATGATGGGAAATGTTCACAGTACATGCAATGGCATTTTGCAACTCTTCAGTCAGTTCTCTCTGCAGCACTGACAGTTCGTCCACAGAGCCAGTCAGGACAGGGAAACCCAAGGCTTTTCCCCTCGATATTCAGCTCATCTCCAGGAATATGGGGACCAGCCACGGAAACCCGTCTCCATTTACCCTGCTGGGTGTGCAGGGATGGGGTTTGTGAAGTTGAGGCAAAGGGGTTTTGACAGGAAACCATTGTCTGGGGAGGGAACCAGGTGTGATAACCCCTGCAGATGGGGACTCTCTCACTGCCAAATTGAGGGGATGTACATAGAAGAGGGGAGAACAGGCAGCAGGAAGGCACCAACTCTGTATTTCCCCCATACACAAAATAATCTGTTTTCCTGAGTCAGCTCTGTGACATTTGGCTGTGGCAGGCCATAAGCAGCGGTTTCCCAGGAATGAAATGGGACACTGCTGCAAAGCATGTTGAGTTTGACTCAGTTTGCTGATGCTGCTGAGCACAGGAGCTTCTGGGCAAGCTGTTCCCCCTTTGCTGCTCCATTCCTTCTGCATATCAGCATGGCCAAGTTCACTTCCCCTGTGGTGAAACAAGGAGCTGAAGAGTTATTTTAGAGTCCTGGAGACTTGTGTGAGAGCACGGTGAGGGCCTCCTCACTTGTTTTCATGCCATTTTGGTGGAGAAGCAAATAGCCAAGCCTAGGAAGAGGGAGGCTTTCCCAGGACTTCCTTGGAGGTCCTTGAGCTCCTGAAGCACACAGGGGATGGGTAAAAGGACGGAAGTGGCCCTAGAGCGCAGTGATGGTGAGCACATGACTCAGGCATGAAGTGGTTTCAGCAGAGGGATGGTAATGCACAAGCAGCAAGAAGGGAGCCACCAGCACAACATTTCCTGTTAACCACACACCAGACTCGCTTGGCTTTCCAAGGAAAAGATACCAGGGAGGGGAAACAGGGATCTGCTGAGTAGCCACGGCTTGGTCCATGCTAAAACCTTAGACATAAAAGATAAGAGGGGTCTGAGTACACATGAGAGCTGCAACAGGAAATGAAAAATAAACAGGGGCAAAAGCGGAGTGAGCCCTGCAGAGAGGCAGGAGAGAGCCCGGAGTCTGGCAGAGGTCTGGGCAGCGCTGGGGAAGCACCCACCAGCCCTGCACAGAGCTCCAGCCTGAGCTGGGGCTTTCCCCGGTGGGCTCTGCTTTCTTTTCTTCTCCAGCAAAGGGGATTTTCATTGGGGCAGTGATCCTGTGCAGGGGTGGCTGTGGGGCAATACTGCCATCGCTGCCGCAGGAGAGCCGGCGTTGTGAGTTACTTTAATAAACACTCTCTGCCAGCAGCCTTTTAATGGGAGCTTTGCCTCTGGAGGATGTGACGTGTGGTAACAGTCTGTCTGCAGAAACACTTGCCCATCTGTGTGCAGAAAGAGGCCAAACTAGGAGTTTTCTCTGTATGCACACATGCACAACACACAAAAATGGTGTGTTTTCAACCTAAAACTTGAATGTTTTTGTGGAGCACGAACCCGCCACTGTCAGATGCTGGGGGAGAGTTTTTCTCTTCATCACACACAGCAGGATCTGCTGCCAGGCTGCCCTGTAGTAGCTGCTCTGAGTGCCTCTCTTTATCCTGGTGGAATTTATTTTATGCTTCCCAACTCCTGGATTTACTGAAGTCTGGTACTTACAGAAGGCCACCAGATATTAAAAAAGAGCACTTGGATTAAAACTGTGAAAATGCACAATGCTAATAGCAGCACTGATTTTTTTAAGGAGTTAACATGTGGAAAATAGAGCTGACCGCGTTTCGTAAATGTTTAAAGGATGAATGGTATTTTGTGGCAAAATGCTTTTTTCTGGCAGGTGGGGAGGGAGCATCTGAGGCAGAGGGACTAAATGACATAAATTTGTCTTCCTGTGTATTTTGGAACATGATTTATTTGTGTCCATTGACATGACAGCTTTTTTTGGTAATTTCTTCGTTTCCCAGCAAAGAAGCCTTAATCTCCTTACTGGAAATTGTACTATTTCTGCAGAAAATCCTGCCCCCGAGATTGCTTGAGATCATGAGTTATGTAACCCAAACAGATGGAGCTGGAACTTTTTTTTTTGAATGTCAATTCATATCATAATCCCAACAGGCTGCAATCATTTATCAGCTCATTTGTAGCACAGAGAAAAATAGATTGAGGATTTAATATACATTTACACGGGAACACTTACGCCAGTGATAAGACTGTCACTAAATACCGAGAGTAATAACACTTACTAAGGACTTTCCTCATTCTTGTGAACACAAGGACTCTGTGTGACACACACAGCAGTATGGACATGATATTATGACCCTCATCCTGCCACGACATGTCTGTGGCTGTATTTACCCATTGGATAGATGAGCTTATCTGCAGTGCTGGTCTGAAGTCAGACCTGGGAGTACCTGGGAGATCAAAACTGGTGAATAAGCGGGAAGGGAGAGGCAGAGGAGAGCTGGGTTGGAGCAGTCCAGGGCAGGGCAATCAGTGTGGAGAACCTGATTCATGCTGCCTTGTCCAACTCCGGAGCAGTACTAAGCCTTGTAATGATGAATCACCCATCCAGCTGATCACGTGGGTGCACTATAGAAGCCAATATATCATACACAATACCTAGTTTTAAATTTCACATTTGCTTAATAGTCCTTTTGCTAATATGGTCAGGCAGATAAAATCCTAAAAGGCTCAATTACCCTTGCAGAAATCTTATCCCTTTATTGTTACTAATGTGGCTGTTCTCTTTTCATGGGACTTTAAGCCAAAGTGAATCAAGACCATAGGAGAAAGAGGATGAAAAGGGATGGGAGGGAAAGGTAATAAGAGAAGATTATTCCAAAAGAGAATTAATACAAATGGAGTAGCTCGGTGTTCTTAAAGCTGACAAGGGCTTGATCAGATGAATTTGGGTGGAAGATGAGAAAAAAAAAGATTAATTTGAACCCAAATATAATTTTCTATCAAGATGAAGTTTACAAGGGCTTAGAAAAAAAAAAAAGCTACTGCATTTAGATACAAGCTTAGTCCAAACACATTACTTTACTCCATTCTGTGGGAATTCCCACTGTGACACATTTGCCTATTTGGGCCCAAACTGTAATCTAAGGCTCAAACCATGACAACGAGCTTTGCTAGAAGAGAGCTTTCAGTGCCACCACAGAAAGCTGAAGCAGAGCTCCTGGCATGACGCAGAACTTTCTGCAAAAGCAGAACCAACACCGAGGGATGATGCAGCTGCCAAGGCCGGGCTCAGGGGTCTGTGCAATGAGCTTGACCCCCGTGGACTCCTTGTCTGTGTGACGTGTTCAGGTGCCACTGCACAACCACTTGGTTCCAGCAAGGGGTGTAAGGTGGTGGAACAGGCTCTGGGCCAGGGAATGTAACAGAGACCCCAAGACCTGGTCTGTCTCCAACACCCTCTTCTACCTTTCCATGCATCTGTGGAGGCATTTAACTCCTCTTGGGACTGTTGTGGTGCTTGCCCTCTGGGCTGTAATTCCCTAGGATGTGACCCAGGATGATGGCAACAGCTCAGGCTCTGTTGCAAGACCAAACTTTACCTTTCGATCCCATCTTCCATTTTGCTAAAGCTCAAGCACTTCCTCTGGGGAAAACTTTCAGGGGACCAGCCCAGGAAACTGAGCCAGAGAGCTGCTGGCAGCCAGGCATGTCAGCATCAACCCTTGTCAGGTCTCACCACTGACAACAGATCTTACAGTGAAAATATTTCTGAACAGGACAGTAAAAACCAAGTCAGCACTTAAATATTTAAATCCAGATGTGCTTATGGTCTCTAAGTTCTCCCATCCACCCTAACTTCATTTTTTCCCCTTCTCATATTGCATTTAAGACTGCAGAGAGAACAACGTATTTTAGTGAAGCATCAGGTGATGGAGATTGTTAAAATATGGTCTGACAGCAGAAGGAATTACAACATTTCAAAGATAGACCCAATATAGCCAGGGAAGTGCTATTGCTTATACACAATGCTAAGCAGCACCTTGATCTCCTTTCTTCTGGATTGGGGGCTTTACCTACTTAGTACTACTAATGTGAGAAAAATTATAATGGGTTTCTAATTCATTCTGGGTCTTGGCCAGTTAATTAATTTAGTTAGATAATTTTCTATTAGCCAAAAAACTTCAAAGATCCAATTTTTCTTTCTTTTTTTTTTTTTTTTTCACAAGGAAAGAAATTAGCTTCTGCTTGTAAATATATGTAAATGTTTACCTGAGCAGGATTTTGCTCAGGCTTATAAAGCATGAGCTTTCTTTAGAATAGCTTTTCCCTGGATGAGGTAATTTACTTGACTGGGTATTTTCTATCCTTGCACAACTGTGTTAGTTGATCTAAGCAGATTAACCTAAGCACCAACCTGGCACTCGCTTTGCCAAACAGTTATTCAGTGCCCTGCAGAGAAGGACTGTTATTTTGGGGAGGCAAAAGGATCCCTTCTGTGTGCCCGAGATGACTTTCAGATGGGTGTCAGTCTGTTTGTGTGTAAATAGGTCTGAAAGCTCCAAGGACTGATGGGCAAGAGGAGCCAGATACTGTATTAGCAGTTATGTAACAGGAGCAGCTCTAAGAGGAGAGAAAAATGCTGTTTTCTCCCCATTGTTACAATGACAGTCAAGAGTCAGATGATTTAAAGGGCACAGAGAGGGTTTTAAGGAGAGCATCCACAGCCCTGGTTATGTTTCCTAAATCTTCAGCCCCACAGAGCTCTTGGTCTCAGAGTCTGGGTTTGTGGAGGACAAGGGGAAAAAAGAGCGAGGGGAGAAATAAGGTTTGTTTTAGCAAAAAATGATTCTCATATGGGGGAAGGGTGACAGACTGATGGCTTTCAGGAAATGTTTTGTTTAAACTGAAAGCACAGAATGCGGGAAGCAGATTCAAGCCATCTCCATAGCACGCTCCAAAATGCTTCAGCATCACCCGGTCAGTCTGCCCTTAAGGGCAAGATAATTACGGCTGTGCTGTCTGCACGAGGGATTTTTTGGTTCACTGATCAAAAATTTTCTTTGGATCAACTTGAGATGAAAATTTGACTCCCTGTTTTCGTTAGGGTTTTGAGGAGCTCGGCATTTCCCCTCTTTTCACTTAAAATTTTTAATGTCATTCAGGCAGTGTTCAAAAAAACATGATTTTTCCTTAGGGCTAGGGAGATTTTAAGGCAAAAAGGCATCATGGATAATTTTGTTATTGTAAAAGTACTTCCAAAATTCAGCTCAGATACTTGGTCACCCCAAAACTGCAGGCCCCTCTGGTGAAATTTCTTTCTGGATTTCTAGTGAGCTCTGAACTGATACTCAATTTCTCAATATTCCTGCCTATTAAAGACGTACATTTGGCACATCCAATCACATCTCCCTCTTGTGGCTACTTCCCAGGACTAAAACGACCTGCTATTTACTTGGCATTATATAGGATTATATGGGTTGTACTCCATTTTCCAGCCCTGAGCCCTGCTGATGACAGTACGTGGGTGTTTGAGGGGCTACACCACCATTTCCAGCCCCGTGCTTCCCAAACAAGATGTCACCAACCCCCCCTCTGAGCCTGGGGACACCAATATCAGACGGGAGGGTCCTGCCAGCCCCGCTCCAACCAGCTCATCTTTTAGACAAGCCAAGAGAGGTGTTAGGAAAGAAAATGCTTCTGTTTCTGAGTGATGGGCAGCTGAACAATTGTTTGTTTCATCACACAATCCTGATGCAACTTGGGCTTTATGAGGAGTTTTGCCCTCCAGAGCCCTTGTGGAGATTTCCCCTTAAATTACAGCATTTTGCTGCTCCCCACTTGGGTTTTACAAATAGCTGCTTTTATACGTACATTCATCCTCCTGCTAACGGTTTCACAGCAAATGATACTTCATTTTGATGAGAAAGCTTTTGAGCTGAAGCCAAATTGCTCCAGGCAAAGCAGATTTTGTTTTCCTACAGTTTAATCAGTAGGAAATTAAGAGGCCAATATTGTGCTGCCACAGACATGGAGGCGAGCAGCTGCCTTTGCTCGGGTGAGTTTTTCCTCTCTTGCACTCCCCGGGACACAACCAGGAGTCAAAAGCCACACTGTCCAACATAAATCCAATGTTCTCAATCCTCAGGCCGTGTAAATCAGCATTGCTCCATCAGGAGCAGGTTTACAGCCTTTGCATCAGTCAGCAGGTGCAGAGCATTCATCACAGAATAGCCTGTGATCAGCCAACCTCTCTCATTTGTTTAAAATTCAATTTTACGTTTTAAGAGAAAATTGAAGGCGTAATACATATTCCTGTTTGTGTCCTTACCTCCAGGGAAGGCAGCTCCTAAGCAGCTGCTGGCAGCTGGTCAGACAGTATGAAAATCTACTGGAATTATATATATAGATATTTTCATGCTGTCTGGAAGGGTCAAGGCTTGGCTGCTCCAAGGGAAGTTAAGGCAAGCATTACTGCGACACTCTGTTTACAAGTGAGTGACTCAGCCACAGAAATATGTGCCTTTTATCACACATTTGTAACTCAGTGAAAAAACAAGTTTAGGGGACTTCAGTGTGCTTATTCCACAGCTCAAATTCTCCATCTGAAAGATGTTTATCTCACAGGTTTTAGCTAATGTCAGACTGTACGGACTAAATGTTTTCCAAGCACATGGATTTTCTGTGGGAAATACAATACCTGTGTTGCTGTAAAATGGACCCCACAGTGTGATTTAGGTGATGGCTTCCCAGGACATGCATGAAAAATGATGAGGGACCTGTAAATTCTGCAAGGATTTGTCCCCACTCAGTCTCGCTTTACAGCAAAAGGCTTGCTATACATCCGGCGCCCATCCTCGGGAGCGAAAGCTCCTCGCCGGGATGCAGAGTGATTCCAGAGGAGTTTTCTGCGGTCGGCACAGAGCAATGCTGCCAGCAGCCGCCCTGCAGGGCTGGAGCGCTCGGACTTCTCCCCGGGGTCATCTGAGGCTAAGAGCAGCGGGGGCCACGTTGGCTCAGGCTCCTCCTGCCCTCTTCTAATCAGGATCAAACCAGAACTCATCCCAGTGCCGGGCCTGGCCCCCCTGCTTCAGCCCGGGGCGGGGGATTTCCACCCGCTTTGCCGGGTTTTTAAGGGGAGACATCTGCGAACTCCAGCTCTCCCCGGCTCTCTCGTGTTCGTGTTGGAGCAGGCTCAGCCTGGGAGACCCGACGGGCTGGAGCCGGGAGCTGGGGAGCAGCCTGGAGGTGCCCGCACTGGATGGATGTGAAAAAACCCTCTTGAGAGGATGGCACCGGGCTATGGCACTAAGCAAAGCCAGCTGAGCTGCCTGCCACCCTAAACAGGTCCCCCCGCGCCGCCAACCATCCCCTGCACAGCATCCAGAGCCCGTGGCGGGGATGATCCGTGCATTCAACAGGGAAGGAGCATCTTCCATCCCTGCCCAGGCGTTAAGCGGCTTTCCTGGGAAAGCAGCTGCCGGTAGCTCATTTTAGGAGAGGAGAGGTGGCATGGAAAACCCTGTCACCCTTCTCAAGGCTTCCTCACGAGGAGAGTCAGCACTTTATCATATCGCTGGCGGAAACCATTTAGAAGCTCCTTAATTAGCCCGTGGTGTCAGGCAGTTCCTGTGCCGGCGGCTGGTCGGGTCTGGGCGACACCACAGGCTTCGTTTTGCCACACGGAAAAAGTTTTCGTGTAAACCACAGCAAAAGCCTGACTACCCGGCGGGCTGGGGGGCAGCGAGGGGACGTGGAGAGGGGGCACTCATGTCACACAGGATTTGTTTGTGTGACGTCCTGAGAGAGAGCGACAGGCTCTGGACGAGCTGGACTCCTGCAGGTCTCCCCTCTGAAGCATTCTCTGCCGCCAGCTCCCTGTGCCACGGCTGGCGGGAGGAGGATGCGAATTCTTCTCGGAGGAAGGTTACTCAGCACCTAAAACGACCGCTCCATGTTCTGCCCACCACATCCTGCCGCACAGCTCACAGCCAGGGAAGACGGAGTTTTCTTCTTTTTTCTCTACCTGAAGTCTCACTAAAGACTTTTTTTGTAAGCCTTTCTACCGTGAGCTGTGCCTTGGGTACCATCACTGCAGCAGCTCCACCTCACTCTCCTGCCTCTGCCAGGGCTCCCAGCCACGGCACTGGGGGACTGAGGGTCAGATAAGGACCTCTTATCTGTTTCATGCCAAAAGTAGAGGCTGAGCTAAAGCTTTTTAGACACTAATATTATTGTTTAATTAGGTAGCTAACCGAGCTGTTTACTCAGCTGAGAGACCTGCTTTCCATCTGGGAAATGTACCTGCTTCCTCCAGTGTTTGGGCCAAGCTATGGCTCCCCAGTTAGAAGGGGCACCAAATCCAGAGGCTCAGAGACTTCTCCTCACTGCTCCCCTCCTCAGGGGTGTGCCCCCCATTCCTTATTCAGCCCCACCTGTTGCTCATCCCTCCCAGAGCTGCTGATCCTGCCTGTGGCACAGCTTCCACCTCCTCTCTCTCTCAGCCCCCAGCACATCTCTCCTCCCACCCCCCCAAAATCCTTCCCCTGGCATGAATATGCATCATGCTGCTTGGGGCTTTTCCTTAAACACAGGGGTGCCCCTGAGTGCACCCACATCTGCTGTTATGGATATAAAAGCAGTTGTACAGATGTATGAGCACTCATGTGAATATGGTCATATATTACAGGGAATTGTTTCTCCTAAAAGTGTCTAGAAAAGAACAATCTGGGACTGCCTGTTGCTGATTTTTCTCATCTTTACCCCCACACATACAGGAGAGACTTCCACAGGCAATAACAACTGGAAATAGATTCCTGATGAAGTCTAAATTAAGAATATTTTCCTGTGCTTAGGAAGGCATTTGACAGTGTAATTCTTAAATAGACTTTATTGCTATTAAATTTAATACCCATGAAGGATTACATATCTGCTTCATTGCAAGTCTGACAGGATTAGGAGAGTGGTGTCTGCTTAGTGTTCTTAAAACATCAAACACTAACAAAGCCCTAAGCAAGAAACCTTTTCTGAGGACTGTAAAATGCCAAGGGTCTGGGGAATTGCACCGTGCCAGGAAATCAGATGGAGCACCCTTTGAGGGGGCACACATTCCAGCTGCCGAGGCACGTGGTGACAGAGACACAGCCACTGTGTCTGCACCCAAATACTCCAAATTCTGCTCCCTGGCACTGTCAAAACACTGGCTTCAAGCCAGGCAGCTGGCTAGAGGAGCAGGAGCTCACAACCCCTTCTCCACATGCTGAGAAATTCTGGGATTCGGGGTGAAAATTCTATTTGCAATATTTACATTGCAAGGAATTAATTGTTCAGAGTTGCATTGTTTGTAATGATCTCCCTCTTTCACAGAGATACATATGGAAAGAAGGTCAGTGCCTCTATGGATTTGTAGTGGGGATGTTAAACCCTTGTTAGAGCAAGAGGCACAGGCCAGGATGGGATGAGCCAGGCTGGCTCCAACGTTCCTGGAATGGCAAGGGATTGGCACAAGGCCCTTTTAGGGATCTGTCTCTTTAAAATGATCCTCAGTTTCTCAAAAGAGGCTGAAAGACAATATTGTTTGCTCTAATTAATGGCCTCCCCAGCTCAGGCACCAGCCCTAGGCAAACCCACCCCAAAAATCCCCTGGAATAAACACTACCACTTTGATGATAGCTAGGAGGTGACTTGCCTTGCGTTACAGTAAATTGGCATGTGGGAAGAGCAAACCAGCCTCGCCACTTCCCAGCTCCCTCTGGAAAGCTCCTGTGCAGGCTGGGATCCTCCACCCTCCATCTCCAAGGAACTGGGACAGTGCCCTGCGAGTCAGAGCCATCACTGCCAGGCTCTGAAGGGCCCATAGGCACCATATGTATAGGTACAGGGGCAGGGAAGCCTATTTTTGGTTCAGCTGCTGCTAGGGTGACTCCGTCACCTATAAAGATGGATTAGCTCTGGATATTTCCAGGCATAAGGGTTTGGCACTGGAAACCCTAGGAAAAAAGCACTTGAATTAAAGCAATGGTGGGGATTTTTTGTATTAATATTACTATTGTGTTTTCCTTGTTACAGCTCCAGGGAAGGGAGCATGCATGGCAGGAAGGCTGGAGGCACCTTCACAGGCAGAGCTGATCTGCAGAAGGTGCGTGACAGCAAAGCAGCAACTCCTGACAGGCACAGAGAGGATTCACCTACCTCCAGCACGATGTGATAGCCAGGAATCCCTGGAAAGCTCATTTTCTGCTACAAAGGGGGAAGAAAGAAGAGATTAGAAAAGAAAAATGACTCCAAGAGTTGCCTTCGAAACTCCAGTAGCAGATTGAAATGTAATCTCCGATTACTTCTTCACCTCCAGAGCTCAGCTCAAATTCCTCCTAACTGTTTCCTTTAGATCAAAGGCACAGAAACTTGAAAAAAAAAATAATCAAAGCAGCAAACAAATCATGAGGAAAAAGGGCTTCTTAAAGCAGCGAGTGAGCCATGTCTCCATTTGCCTAAGGAGAGCCCACAGACAGCGCCTTGCAGTTGCTTACTAAAAGATGGGGTCACATGGGAAGGCTCTCGGCTAAATCCTCTGCCCCAAAACCCACATCTAGGCTCAGGTGGGCCTGGTTTGAAGCCTTGCTTCCAAACCGAGCTGCTTGCACTGAAAAACAGCTGGGGGCACAGGAGAAAATCCGGAGTGATTGCCAGGGGCTGGGAAAGGGGTTAGGCACCTTGCCAGGGGTTCCCAGGGGCTGAACCTCACCCACAGTTACCCAGCCCCAATTAGCCTGATGGGAAATATGAGTTTTCATGAATAGACTCCAGGGTGGGAGGATGTCACTGTGTCACAAGTTTGAATCATCTGCTCAGTATGAGATCACAGCATCAGTCAAGAATAAATATTTCCATCCTCATCTCAGATTTGTTGTCGTCAGAGGCTGATGTGAGTGCGTGAGGACCACAGCCATCTAACATAGGATCACAGAATCAAAGAATGGTTTGGATTAGAAGAGACCTTAAAGATTATCTAGTTCCAACCCCCCCGCCATGGGCAGGGACACCTTCCACTAGACCAGGTTGCTCCAAGCCCCTTCCAGTCTGGCCTGGAGCACTTCTAGATATGGGGAGTCCACAGCCTCTTTGGGCAACCTGTGCCTCACCACCCTCACAGTCAAGAATTTCCTCCTAATATCTAATCTCGCCCTGCCCTCTTTCAGTTTTAAAGCCATTCCCCCTTGTCCTTTCACTCCAAGCCCCTGTCCAAAGTCCCTCTCCAGCTCTCTTGTCAGCCCCCTTTATGTACTGGAGGATGCAATAAGGTCTCCCCCAAACCTTCTGTTCTCCAAGCTGAAAAACCTCAGCCCTCTCAGCCTGTCAATATGGGGCACAGCACTTTTTTCCCCAGATGGCCTAGTGGGAAGCAGCCCTCAGAATGTGCGGGTAATTCATTACCAGCCCGCAGTAATAAATGCTGCACAGCGTATGCGCTCCCGACGCGGGACTGATGGGTCTGGCAGCGAGCAGCGCACTCCTGGGGAGTTTCCTTTGCATTAAGTGCTTTTGACACTAATGTTGGTGCCTAAGCAAACACATCAGGATGACTGAAACACCCGGGCTGCTAGGAATCACAGAGCACACACTGGAAATGCATTGGCAGACCAGGAGCGAGAGGAAAGCAATGTGCTTTTGTTTTTAAGGCTGGCCTTTGCACGGGTGTGTTGGGTTCTGTGAGGTGCCTATGGGTGAGACAACAACACTTCCTGACAACACTCCTTTGCTATTTATGAAGCAGACCTAAATATTCTGCATTAAAAAGTCACATAGGTGGATTATGCTCATGTGAAGAGTAATTGGATTTGATTGTGCTCTTTGCAGATACAGGAAGTAAACCCACAGCCTGCATTCAGTAGAATTAGTGTTGTAAGGATGGCTAAAAGGAGAAGAAATTCAGCTTCATTGCCCATATTTCCCAGTGCTGCCATACAGCACTAAAGGTTTTGTTGCTCAGATCTGCAGCCCAGATATTCCCATTTGGAAGAACCTGAGATTCCGGGGATTATAAAGGATGTGTGGGAGTACTAGGCAGATCTCCATGCTGAAGATGAAAAAGCCTCTCATAGAAATACTTAATGGCCTTTGAAACAAGAATAAAGCATGCAGGATATTTTTAGCAGCCTGCCTGCATTTGCCAACACCTGCATCTGCTGATGGCAGAGGCTCCCCAGGGTGGACACTCAGCACCTCCCGTTGCCACCCCGCTCCGGAGAGCGATACAAGAAAAGTGGGAAACTATATGCTGGGCTGAAAGAGGGAGCGTACCCCTACTAAAGGATCCCTGAAAAATCACCTCTGAAACATGTCAAGGATGATGGTTCCCCTTCTGCCAACCCGTTTGTGCTTTGAAGATGCCACCCTGGAGCACTGAAGGTTGCATGGTGGAAATGTCCCTTAGGGCATGACAAAGACCACAGTGGGACTTGTCCATGAAGACTTCACAAGCTCCCTCCTTTGCCCACCTCTTCATTAAGGACACAGTATCTCCAACCAGATCCTCTGTTCTGGGCTTCTTTCTGGAAAGCCAAATGGTGGTTGTTGCCCCAAGACAGCAGCACTACCCAGCTATGGAAATGCTGAAGTGATGCGAGTTAAAATTTCTTTGGAACTCACACTTCAAAGCATCATAAAAATACAGAGCGGTTCAGTGTTTTGCATGTTTGCCTACCACTCCAAAGAACGGTTAGGAGCAGGTTGATAAGTGGGGCTTTGTAATTATCCTGTGTGTTTTTCCTCTCACCCCATCTGCCATTAGTTCTCTTAGAAACAGGCAAACACACTGGAGTGAAGCATTTTCCCATGAAAAACTACCAACACCAGATCGTGTATGTTCTTAGGAAATTACTTGTTTTTACTTGTTTGGTTTTTTTGACATTAAAAATTTGTAGTGTCCGAATTTTCCAGCAAGAGAAACTTAATCTTATTGTATAAGAATTCTCCCAAGCCAGCAATAACATTTCTGAAGGAACCAGTCATGGAAAACATGTTTCTCAGAACTGTTCTCAGGATGAGAAATTTCCTAGGCAAATCTAAAACTCAAAAAAAACCTCCCAAAAAACAAAAAGAAAAAGAAAAACTTGAAACCAAAGGGTTTGTGATAGAGGGAGGGCTAGAACTGCTGTTTAAAAGTGATAAATAGGAATTTAATAAGTTTCTGCTCCTAATAAGAATATTTTCCTGCTTTACCAGGATGGCCAACCATTGTGGGTTAGATTACAGAGAGTCATCTCACATGGGAATAAAACTATCAGTTTATAGGAGCTGGGTCATGCAAATCCACACACCACTATTCATCAGCTTTTGAGCTTGATGAGAAGGTCCAGGATGATTTTCCTGATTGCCCAGAGAAGCTGTTGGTACACAGTCCCTGGAATTGTTCAAAGTCAGGCTGGGTGGGGCTCGGAGCAACCTAGTCTGATGGAAGATGTCCCTGCTGCCCATGGCAGGGGTTTGGAACTGGGTGATCCCTTCCAACCCAACCCACTGTGGGATTTTATGACATCCAGCCCACACACAGGGTGGCTGTGCCCTGCTTTGGGGGGCACCGACACAACTCCTGTCCCCAGGACCTCCCCTTGCTTACCAAGCGTAGCTGCAGGGACGAGCTCTTCACCCAGAGCCCCACATGGAAAATACATTTTGCTGACAGAGTCGTATCTCTCAATTCTCCTGTTAGAAGGGGAGACATGAATTTTGTCTCTGCTAAGGCTTGTGTGTGCAGTAAAAGCCCTTCTATCAACAAGGAAACGAGCTGGCTACATCCCAACTAAACCGTGCAAGATCCAATCTACCACCTCACAGCCTGCTGGATTATTGCCTGCTTGAGCTGAGGGCATTCAGCTGCAGCAGGGTCTGTGACCAGGGCTCGGGGAAGAAAGGAGTCACATCACCCTCGAGCCCTCCTTTGGGTTTGCCTTTGCTTCTGCCATTGTGCTGTGCTTTGTATTCACTGGACATCCCTTCTCTCCATCAGGGCATCCTCACTCTGCACTCTGACGATCCAGAGAAAGTTTGGCTACACAGGGAGGAGAAAAAAAAAAAATCATACCTACCAAGGACTGTAAAGAGCAGCATCAACTTGATAAATACTGTTCACTAGTAGCAGTAATGATTTATTGATTTTTTCAGGAAACAGATTAATTTAGAGCCAGTCTGACATAGATCTTTCTTTCCCCCTGTATTTATTGCTGCTGCTCAAAGTCTTTTGCTGTGATCTGTGGGCATGTTGCAGGGCTGAGGACTGCAATATGCATGGCTGTCCCAGATTATTCAATTACCAAGGAGGATCTTTGTAACAGGAGGCCAAGGGCAATTCCAATCCCGTTCTGAAAAGCCACATTTCATTCAGGCATCCTTTGAGGAGCAGAGTTTCTCCATCATCTGAAGCTATTGCCTTAATCTAAATTGTTGGTTCAATTGCTTTCCATGAATTTAGTACTTAAAGAGATTAGGGCAAAAAAAGCTTTGATTTTCCTTCTGACCTTTTAGCATCATCAAATGAAAGTTGGGACAGCAGTAAAGGGATTTTAAGTCAATAATTGTTTTGTAGTGACAGTATGTTTGTAAGGCAAACACTATCCCTGCCCTAATCCTTGCTCCCTGTATGGAGCAGAGTCATCTGCTGTAGTCTTCTGGGTTTGGCTTCACGGCAGCCTTGCCAACAGGACAGAACTTGCAAACAAGGCAAGAGAGCAGTGATCCAAATAAAAATTGCAGAGACTAGGCTGCTCTGCTGGAGCCCCAGCAAGTTCTCTAAATGGGCTGTTGCTGAAATCCTGACCTTGTTTGCTCTTGGGCTGCCCGAGCTGCTGCCTACCCTGTAGCCAAGATTAATTAGTTCTCATATTGATGTGTCGACCAACTGCCATGAAACCATAAAACAGGCAGAAAGCTGTCGGCATCCTGTAAAACTTGAGGAGGAGACAGGGAATCAGCACGTAGGGATTTACTGAGCGGCGTGCCGAGCTAGCACAGCTTTAATCTCAGGTTGTGTTGCCTGAAAAGAGGCAGATCAGGTACCTCATTCTGCGCTGTTACCTTGGGCAAGAGTTAATGGTTTTACACAGGCAGAAAGCAGGCACAAGTGAAAGGACAGTAGCTGAGGAAACCAGATCCTTATTCCTTTGATGTCTCTTCTCTTACACCAGGTAAGAAGCTGAAGGGAGACGGCTGCCTTTGGCAGGCAGGTTTAGTTACAGCGATGGGCTGTAGGTTAGGATTTCCTCCCCGGCCCTGTGTTGGCTTCCAGTCCTGTCACTTCATACAGTTGCAGCGACGTTGCTGGAGTCAGAACAACTATTTTCGAGTGGTGTGGTTCTCATGGAGGAGATAGAGGGGAAAGCAGGGCAGCTGTGCAAGAAACAGCAAGGCTGGGAGGAGCTCCTGTGGCAGGAGCCTCTCATCCCCATCCCCTCAAAGAAGAACGTCCATGGGGGCTGTGCAGCACTTGGCTATGCTGGGGGCGGGGTAGGTGGCTCGAGCCACGGTGGGGTTGTGACAAGGACCCACAGGCTGCCCACAAGGCCAACTCCAATTCCTTCTTTCTGCTTTTGCAGGTCTGTTCTCTGCCTGCTTGGGAGGGAACCGGCTCTTGCGACATCTCTGCACTTCCCAGCACAATGAACCCCTGTCAGGAGCCTTCACTTGCTCCAGTACCAAAGCACAGAGAAACCACAGACAAGAACCATGGTGTTGCAACACCATTGTGCTGTCACAAGTCATCTCAGCTAAAAATAAACTGCTGCTAAACAACCTTCCGACCCGCTTTCACCAAATGCCGTAAGGAGCACTAACTCAGGGCACCAATAGCTTCAAAAACTCTGAGGAGTTTAATTTTGTGCCTCTCTTCTGAGGGTAAGTCCCCCCAAGCCCTCTCCTAGTTCTCTAACCTGATCAAGTACCTTGGAGCACCTGTGGCTTCTCCACAAGCTCTCCAACGTGAAGGTTTTTTTCCCTGCTCTCCTCACTTCAGAGTTCTCATGGAGCCCCAGGAGGGCAAATCCCCACGTGGGGACAGGAACAACCCTCACCTTTGCCTTAAGCTGAGTTGAAGTGCCCTGTGAGCTCTGGTTCTTAGCTCAGCCGTTCATGTTTTGTGGTGATATGCAAGATTTGCACAGCTTTGCAGGGAGCAGGGAACCAGCCTTGCGGAAAGCCGCCTGCCCGCGGACAAAAGCCGGCAACAAAGCCCAGCGAGCTGTTTTGTCTGAGCCAGGACTGCTCCGTCTCCGGCTTCTGCTGGTACTGGCAGTGGTGGAAAGCCAGGGCAGTTTCCTCAGCTGATCTTGCTTTAGTCTCAGCAGGTTATCTGAAGTTCAGCTCTGCCCCCTGCCCCTGTGTGAGCATGTCGTGTGACACCTGCCCCGAATCACAGCCACACATCGTCCTGTTGCTTGAAAAGCTGTGCTAGGCAGGCTCCTGTCAGCTCCTCACCTTTTAAAACAAGCTGGAGAGAGTGAAACTGTCCCATGATGCTCCTGAGGACACTTTTGCCAAGCGGCTCTGTGTACATCAGGTCCAGTCCCACTGCAGCAGCTGTTTCCCCTGTGATCAAGACAACAGCTCTCAGCTTCAGAGTGTGTCTCACACAAGATTTTCCTTCCCTGTCCCATACACTTTCTTTCCAGTATTTTCCAGCTTGGTGAGAAAGTTGAAAACCCTGAAAACACAAAGCCAGATCTTTTTCTCCTCCCTCTCTCCCAAATGCAGAGGTGAGCTGCAGCCCCACAAGACCCACCAGCCTCTTCCACTGGGCTCAGTGGGAAGCCTTCGGTACCTCCTCAGTCCTGCCATCCTACAGACCTGCATAAGACACCAGGATGTGGTCTGGAAAGTTCTGGGATTTCACCAACCTAAAATTGGTGAGGGGGACAGCACAGCCCCTGCACCACCCCCAACTCCAGCATATCCCCATGAACCCCATCAATGGCAGCAGAGACCCCATGACCTGCCACCCTGCCTGTTTTGTTTCAAAATAGCCACATGCTTAACCCACGGTGTCACCGAGCCATGCCCAGGAGGAAATTCCCCACCCTTTATCCTCCTGCTTTGCCTTTTGGCCTTTTAAGAAGACTTGGCCTAAGTAAGGAGACAAGACACAGAGCTGGAGGGCAGGTCAGGCTGCCTTCCCACACTGCCCAGGCACAGGCAGTCCTGCTCCGTGGAGAGGTGACATTCAGTCCTCACCTGGACCGTGTGGTGGGCGTCCTGTCCTCAAAGCTGGCTGCAGAATTATGGCCTGGCTTGTGCTGATGGGTCATGTAGAGAGCTGGAAAAGAAAATGCCCCTGGCTCTTCATCTGCCCTCGTACAGCATGTCCCTGTTACCAGCACAGAGCAGCAGTGGGACATGCTGTGGTGGGAGATGCAACAGTGGGAGATGCCCCGGGTTCAGCACAGGCACCCAGGAAGACTTACACAATGTGCCCAGTTTCAAACAGGACCAAGTCATGGAAAGGCTTTGATTCAGAGATACAAAACTACTTCCAAGTTAGAGCAAACCCATCTTCAATGCTCCTTCATCCAAGGGTTAAATTTTTAGCCTGGCTCAGCATGACACCTCACTGGGACACTGCTGAGTGGGGGCAGAGTGTTTTCTAGTGCACAGGTCTCTGACGCAGGGCTTTGGGGCTGCCAGTGGGATCATTTGCTGCTTTGCCAAAAGAGTTCATCACCAGAGCCCCTCTCAGGGCTGTTCAGCAGGGAGTAGCACCGTGCTGAGGAATGTGGGGTGCCAGAATGGGGCCAGACCACCTCCAAACACTGTTTCAACCCAAATCCCAATCAGAGCAGGCACAGGCATGAGCTGAGCCCATGTTAACCAAACAAAATGAAGTTTTGACTGGGGCCTGGTGAGTGGGAAGCACAGGATGAACTCCAGCTCCTTGTAACAAACCATTTCAGCTTCAATCCCATGGAAAGGCTTGTGCTCACAGAAATTGCTGAAAAACCCTAGGCACAGAAATCTCTGGGCAGATGAATGTGATCAGCATGGAATCATAGAATGGGTTGGGTTGGAAGAGACTTTAAAGATCATCCAGTTCCAACCCTGCTGCCATGGACAGGGACACCTCCCGCTATCCCAGGTTGCTCCAAGCCCCATCCAAGCTGGCCTGAAACACTGCCAGGGATGGGGCAGCCACAGCTTCTGTGGGCAACCTGTGCCAGGGCCTCAGCACCCTCACAGTAAAGAATTTCTTCCTAATATCCAATCTAAACCTACTCTTTGTCAGCTAAAGGATTGGGTTTCTGTATTTTTTCAATCAGCCCGATTTTCCCTGTTTCTGCGTGAATGCTTGATGTTCTTCTGAAATGGCCTTTTAAAATTTTCCATTTTGAATAAAATCTGGAGGGTAAAAGAATAAAAGAGAATTTAAAAAAAAAAAAGCTGCATGTAGCCAAAACAGACAAAATTGCCTGCATAGAGGATTTGTGCTGAATCATTTTTATATTTGGCTCTTCCTTATGTCAATACCCCCCTGTGCTTTTAAGGCTGCATTAAAAATATAAAAAAGGACCCAGACAAGGACAAGGACAAGGACAGTTCCGGCCAAACTTTGGTACTGTTGAATTGGTCAAATATACAAAGCAGCTGCTTTAAAGTCCAGAATCAATATTTTCACATCAGAGCACTGCGCAAAACACAAACCAGAGAAATTGGGGAGGTTTTGACAGGATTTTCTTTGGAAAGTCCTGGCTGGGCTGAGGTGGCCTGGGAGGCTGGGCTGGCAAGGAGTCAAGGCTGCAGGAAGCCTTTATAGGACCTTTGTGCAGGGAAAGATCCAAGTCTTTTACGGCTTTGCAGCTGTATGGGCCGAAGTGGAATTTGCTGGCCTACAACTATTTTCCACTGGATCTACTGGGAGCTGTAGCTGCTATTCCACAGGATAAATTTGGTTATGCGGTGACGTGAATTTCCTCACACGAAGAAAAACATTTCCCTGCCTGGTTTATGTGTCCTGAAATATACCAAGAAGGGGAAAGCCATGCCAGATGGTGCAGAGCAGATAGGAACCCCACGGTTTGCACCCCACATTATCCTCCTGGCTGACTGCACTGCTGAATAAACGGTGCTGCAGGGGTGGTAAGTTGGGATGCTGCTGCTTGGAGAGTAAATTACTGCTTTGTGAGTGAAAGCAGCAAGGTCTGTTCATCAGATATAACTTGTTCCTATCAGGATGGAAAAGCTCAAGCCAAGGAGTTTCTCTCCACAAAAGCAAAATTTGTGAAGCAATTCATGCCAGGGAGTCATTACTTTTCTGATCAAAGCCTGTTTAAGATTACTGGAGGATCTCTCCATATACAACATGTATATGCACATGAACACCGTGTCTCAACTGCTGCCATAGCTCCAGGAGATGGGAAGGTGGGGCAGCAGTAAAAAAGCTGGATTCATCCAGACAGCACACGGACAGCTGGCTTCTGAGGAGCAAAGAAAGAAAGAAAGAAAGTGGTTAGAAGAAAGTGGTTAAAAGAAAATGCTTAGGGTGCTGAGGCACTGGCACAGGTTCCCCACAGAAGCTGTGGATGCCCCATCCCTGGAAGTGTTCAAGGCCAGGCTGGATGGGGGTCTGAGCAACTTGAAGTGTCCCTGCCCATAGCAGGGGGTTGAAACAAGATGGTCTTTAAGGTCCCTTCCAACCCAAACCATTCTGTGATTCTACGAAAACTCTAAATCAAAACAGTATCAAAAAAAAAGCCCTGAGATGTGAGAGGGATGCTCAGTGCTGCAGTGCTGGGCTGGGTTTGTCTTTCCTTGTTAGACATTTTCTCTTAGTAGTTCAAATTACAAATTGAAAGAAGTCTTTGAAAATAAAACTGGAGTGACCATGGCTCTCCAGGGTTTGCTTTTGCCTGGACACGTAGGGCCAGGCTCTCCAGCTGCTTCAGTCACCCTTGCCAGGGAGGGAAGGCACCACTAAGACAGGGACAGAACAAATCCCTCCAGGCCACTGCTGACCACCACAAACCACTGCTGGAAATCACCGTGCTGTGAAGGTGATCCAGTGGCTCAGGCAGTGTGAGGAAGGCGGGAGTGAGCCACAAATACACCCCCCAAATACTCTCCAGCAAGGCAGAGGAGCTCATCTCCCCAGCCTGCGACACCCCAGCACTCCCCGTTTATGCACCCTGCATCCCATAATTGCCTAGCTCAGAGCTTTAATCAGCCACAGCACAAACACAGGGGCGCAGCGGGCCACAGGGAGGGAGCCTCACCCTGCTCAGGCTCCCTGATGGGTCTGTAGGGTACCCACCGCTGTGGTGTGGGGTGGGGGGGAAGAGTTGTGACCCTTCATCAGATCCGGACCCCAAAGGCAGTGGCCGTACCCACCCAGCTGGAAGCTCCCTGTGTGGTGTGGCCTGGTTTAGGGCCACATCCAAAATCTGGGCATGCTCCAGCGGGGCTGGCCTGTGAACCTGAGGAGGGCAGCCATGAATCGTGCTCCTGAAGACCCCATCCCTCCTGATCCACAGAGGGGAGGAAAATGAGGCACCAGGCACGCCCAAATGCATGGTGTTAAAGATCATTTCAGGATGGGGTGAGCCTCTGGGATACTCTCACCTCTCATCCCAGGCCCCAGAGCACACTGGGGAGCATCCAGGATGCTGGGAGGGCCAAAATGTCCCAGGAGAGATTTAACTGGGGTGGGCAGGTACCAGAAATGTGCTGGGTACTGCAGCTAAATCCCCCTGGGTCCATGAGGCAGAGCCCTTAGTCAACCCTGATGCATGCCTGGGAAGGCAGTGGGGATGCTGAGGGAAAGGCAGTGGGGATGCTGAGCCTGTCTGGCTCACAGGGCCGGGATGGAAACCCTGGCAGCTTGGAAACAGAACTTGGAAGTGCCCAGTGGGCCAGGAGATGAACCTTGGTGTGCCAGGAAGTGGAAGGGTGAAGTAGTAAAAAGCTCTGATAAGAAAGGCCATGTAACCAGAACAAATATTCAGTGATTCAGCAGCAACTGACCCAGGAAGGAGTGAAGGGCACTCCTTGCAATGTTTGGACTTGTTGGCTGCGATGGCGCAACAGCCTCAGACGAGGAGAAGCAGCAAAGGCAGCGAGCGGGCGGCTCCTGTCACCATGGCACCTGCTCTGCTTCTGCAGCTGGGACCCCAAAAAAACAACCTCTGGGCTTCCCTCAGCTGGAAAGGTGCCTCTTTCTGTGGTAGGCATGGGTCTCCATCCCACAGGGATGGCAACAGTCCTTGAAATCAGCTGCGAGGGCAGGAAGCCAGCACTGACAGCCGGGTTGTTGGCTGCGTGTGCTGGTGGACAAACACTGCCACAGCCCCTATTCCTGCACCAGGGATGCTGCAAGAAACACAGCCCCCTCCCAGCCAATGCCTTGCCAAGAGGCAACTAAATGTGCCCACAGCCTGTGTTACTTGTGACTTGAGAGCAGGTCTGCCTTTAGCCCTCATTTCCCAGTGTCAGGGTGCATCCCCACAATGTTCACACCACCTCAGCTCTGGGCTTGGCAGCTGGGTCAGTGCCCAGCATGGTTATTGACTTTTCCCCCCTCCCTAAATCCCCACAGCAGGTAGTCAAGAGAGGGCTCACTGACTCTCTTCCCATGGGATGCATTGGGAGGGGTCACACAACGTGCTCAGGCTTTGGAAAGCCGATGGTGTTTCAGGTCACTGACAGGCTGTCCATCACCATCACCAGGAATACAGGCTTGGAGTCCAGGCTGAGCATCCACCTTCAGAAATTCAGGCCTCTTGATGAGACCTAGAGCTGCAATGCAAAAAAACAAACAGGAGAATACCAACCCAACCCCAGCGCCTCCCAAAACCATCATCCAAAGTTTACTTCTGAAAATCCAGGCTCTCACCCCATATATAAACCACAGGCGCTTCCTGCTGGCTCCACCCTCCCGCCCTGGGCATGGCTGCTGTTCCACAATACCCAGCTGGCAAAGAAATCTTCATCTTTCCAAGCAGAGACAGATGCCAGCTGGGGGTCGCTGACATGCAGAGTTTCAGCCCTTTTTCTGTCACAGGTGGGCCATGGCTCAGAGGAAGGCTGGTGGGACACCTCTGGTACCTGTGGAAAACTGGCAAAGTTCATGGGGAAAAACAGGCAACAAAAATGGTGGTGGATCCTATGGGCAAGGGCAGGAACAACTCCCTGTGCTGAGAGTGCCTGTCCCTTTCCATGGAAAAGGAGAGCATGGCCCCACTGCTGTGCTGAGCGAGGGGAAGCACCGCCCTCCCCACCAGTGACGGAGAGGTGGCCATGCCACCACCAAAGCTGGCCTTCAAACCAATGGCAACACTCTGCTCACACCACAGCAAAGACATCCCTACCCAGCTGGGCAGAGCTGTGCTTATTTACACCACCTCCAAGTGCTGACTGAGCACTGGAGTAGCTCGGCAAGCTGAGAGAATGAACAACAAACAATCCCCCCACAACAAAACACAGGCTCCAACAGTGATAAAATCAACTTTTCAGAGGTCACATTGATACTTTCTCCTTGGTACAATGCTGCTCCTCCCTAAATAGGGAGCTGAAATGGCGCTGGAGGATCACAGGTGGGCAAAAAGACAAAAGGAGGAGGATGAATAAGACAATGCACAGATCCTGCAGGTACGGAGCGAGGTGTGTCTGTGGGCTGGCCTGGCTGAAGGTGGATTTGCAAAGACTTGTCCAGTGATTGACCAATCTGCAAGTGCTGAGGTGCAGCTGAACATGACCTGCTAACGAGGCCAGGTGGAAAGTCCCTCCAAGACCTGCAGTTACTGGCTAAGAATTAGAGGAAAAAAACCGAACAGAAGATTGTACTGCTGCTGGAGAACACAGCTCATGGGACAGAAATGCTTCCCCATCAGCATAAGTGAAATATCTTTGGGGTTGGATGGGGGTTGGAGCAACCTGGTCTAGCAGAAGGTGTCCCTGCCCGTGACAGGGGGGTTGGAACAAGACCATCCTTAAGGTCCCTTCCAACCTAAATCATTTTATGATTCCACAAAAACATGAAACATTTGTCACAGGCTTCTTGCCACGGGCACTTGCTGCTAATTCAACTCTACATCAAGGTTCTGTGCTCCATCTACAGAGTCCCTGGCCCTCGGGAACACAGGTAGCGAAACACCAGGGACCTGCCAAGAAAGCCAATAGCTCTGGCTGACCCCACAAGCCCCATGAAGAGCTGCTGCCATGTCACAGCACCCTGACCGCCCAGCGCCGGCTCTGGACACCACGGACACTTTCCCTGCCCACGCCCCGGCCCTGGCGCTGCAAGAGCTGTGGCTCATTGCATCATCCTCACTCCATCTCCCTGGGGCACATCTCCATCAGCCCCAAACCTGCCAGCTCTCCCAGGGGGATCTTCACCAGCTGGCCCTGTGTCCCAGAAAATACCCAATATTTCAAATCGTTTCCTGGTCCCAGGGCATGCCAAAATTAAGACCTTTTCCAGTACCTGCTGAGCAGCACCAGTTCCTGGTATTCTTCTAAGAGGCAATACCAGAATCCCTGCTCTGTGCCCTCTGTGCCAGCTCCTGCCAGCTTGCAAAGACTTGCCCCAGAGGGACAGGGTTGAAGGGTTTGGAAGTGCCTGGAAAGGTCTGTTATGGGCATGTATTCAGCTTTAGCCATCACAAGCAAGAGGGTCTTACTCAGACTCCTGGGAGACCAGAAATTAAGGCAGAAATGGAGCAATTAGCCTCTGAGGAAAGGATGGAGAGGGGATGGCTTAAGGACAGTGTGGTTGTTCCTCAGCCCCAAGCCTGCCAGAGCTCAAGAAATGTTTGGACAATGCTCTCAGGCACATGGTGGGATTCTTGGGGTTGCCCTATGCAGGGCCAGGAGTTGGACTTGGATGATCCCTGTGGGTCCCTCCTAACTCAGGATATTCTATGATTCTATGAAAGTGGAGCCTGAGTGCTCCCAGGAATGCCTCAGTAACACTGTCAAAGAAAAGCTGCTTCAAAACAGTTGCTCCCCTTGGGCCGGAGAGCAACCAGTCACTGCACCCCCATTTCCATGGCCAACCCTGGCTTTCTCCTGGGCTGGGAGGCACTGGAAAGCTCCCTGTTCTCCTGCCCCCTGCAGCAGGGTGCCCCGTGGTTCTGCCACCAGCCTGACACAGCAAAGTCCTACAAGCATATGCAACTGCATATTAATATAAAGCCATCAAGAGCTTTTGGCCTGAGGGATCCATGAAATCTGTAGAGAGGGGGCCAGTGCCAGAGCCAGCTGAGGACCTTGGATACCCACCCGTGTCTCAGGGCGTGGGGAGGGAGGGAGTGAAGCCACCGCTGGGCATCACTGCATCACACCCACAGATTTTCAGCCCTTCCTTTGTGAGCTTTTCTATTTTTGACCTTCTGCCTAATCGCATAAGCTGCTTTCCAGAGCAACTACAGCATTTGCAGCTTTTATTGACTTCCTCTGAAAACACGGCTGAGGATTGCCAGGAGGGAGAAGCCAGAGCCACGCTCACTTTGACATGGTTTATTCACCTGGATAGTTCGTGGGCTTCAAATAATGCCAGGCAGGCAGCTGGGCTAGTGAAGGTCTGGCAGTGCCCAGCTGGCATCTTGAGACTCAGAAGCAAAATACATGATTAAAGCAAGAGCTGTGTGCTTACAGCTCTCTCCACGCAGCAGAGACTGAACTGGAAAGCCAAATCACCCTCTACTTCACCATAAACAGTGGGTGTTGGGTTTTAAGGAGCATCTCACCGTGACCTCAATGGCCCATTTCATGCGTGGTGGCATGGAAGGGAGCCCAAAGGTGAAAAGGCTTAATTAGTAATACTTCAAGCTGATTACCATGGCCCATATATAGGGTGACCTGCATCTACTATCACTTAGCATGGTAATGACTAAGTACAGTATGTGGTTTAAATATCTCCCTAACGCTAAAGCTAAAAGCATCTATAGCCCTAACCCTCTAATTGACTGATTCTAAATATGATAGATTAGCTTTCCATCTCATTATATGTATCTAATCAGGGGATGAGGGCTCCTGTACCCTTGGACACTTGGTTTTTCATCTCTACTGTCCTACAACAGCAATTAAAAGAAAATTACTTCTCTACTCAGGTTTGCTGCAGGCTTATCTCGTACCCTATCTCAGGAAGATGCTGGATTTAGTTTATGATGGTCATAAAAACAAGCTGCAGAACCCTGCTTTCTATCTTGGTGGACACCAAGATTTAGAAACTTAGATGTTGCCTGTGTGACCTTTTCCTGATGACCCTAAATCAGCACAGGGCTCCTGCTGCCTGTGGTCATCACTCCACAAACAACTGGCTCAGGGCAGCAGTGCCCAGTGGGAGAGGCTGGGAGCAAGGAGCAGGGGAGGATCTAGCCACCAACAACAGCTTAGGCTGCAATCACCCTTTCTCAACTAGAATGCTCATTATTGTCAAAATGAGGGTGGTCCTGTGCAGGGCCAGGAGTTGGACGCAATGACCCTTGTGGGTCCCTCCAACTCAGGATATTCTAGGATATTCTGATTCCAATCCCAGGTGCCTTTTCCTGCATTGCTTAAGCCCAAGGTCCTGCACACCAGGTAGGCTCCACTGCCCCAGGAGCTGCTCACCACGGCCCCAGCCAGAGTGCATGGGTAGGTGGAGGACTAAGGCAAAGTCCCCGAGTGACCTCAAGTGCCTCTTCCAGCCCAGCTGAGCACTAATAAGCTTTCTGCATTAAGGCTTTCACTCCAGGCCTGGGTAGCTCCAGGCAATTCCTTGCTCACGCCTTGTCTCTGCCTAGGAACCAGTCTCCAAGGCAGGATACTGTGGGCCACGTGCCTGGTGTGGAACTCCAGGTGCTCCAAACCCATTTCTTAGGGCTCAGGAGTCCCCGAGATACACTCATGTTCCACCAAAACTGTGAGACTCCTACATGAGGTCACCCTGAAAATCTGGCCGCCACCACCAGGCTCCCTGGCACCTCCTTCTGACCCAGGAGACACATTCCCTCTTGCTGAGAGAAGAGAGCATCATCCATCCCTCCACCCCCTCTGCCCAGGCCTGGCCAAATGGGAGGGAAGAGGAGGTCGATGGCTCTTTGCCCAAGATGCTCTCAGAGGAACTGAGGACCACCCACCTCTAACAATTGTTAGGCCGTGGGTGCTTTGTTTCCCTCCTGTTTAACCCAATACAGAGGCCGTGGAGCCAGAAGAAAGGCTGGATACCTTTACACTCACCCTGGCTGCCCCAGACTATGTGTAGGCACAGAGTAATTGGCCATGGGGAGATGAACCATGTTATCATTTTGTCATTTTCCAAGCATCCGTTTCCAAGCATTCCATTTTTCAAGCATCCTGGGCCCTGATTGCAGTGTGGGGATTTTCCATGTCAGACAAATTATCAGACTCCACCAAAATAACTGAGAGACAGCCCCATTTTGGGTTACAACATCTTCACCAGATGGGCACAGGCAGAACTCCCCTCTGTGTTTGCAGGAGACTCGGGGCCATGGTAAATTGGTGCACTGGAAGGAAAATTAAAGGAGTCAGGGTAACAGATGAGAGAAGACATCCCAAACTGGCAGAGGAAACTCTTGCTCATTGCAAGCAGAAACAAAAGAGCCTTCGGTTGCCAGGGTGTAATTTAGACACAGGCTCCACATGGCAATTTCCATGGGTCTGCAGGGAGCCCTGGTGAAACTCGGGGATGAAGGTTCCCACAAGTGGAGAGATTTTGTAAAAGTCCAGGCCTAGCTGAGCATGCTTAAAGGTCACACTTGCCTTTTTTCCTCCAGTTAAAATTGGGGTTTAAGCTACTGAGATTAGCATTTGAAAGGGAACATTCTCCTGTGACACAGGGCTCACTTGACCCGTTTCCTCAGGCAGCTGGAGGCAGGTTTTCCCCACTGTCCAGGGAAGTGGCAGAAGCACTGAGCTGAACAAAACCTCCACCCAGCCTTCCCCTTGGAGAAAGGGTTGGTGACGAGAGAGAATAAAGGGCCCGAGAAGAGGCAAGCAGAAAGGCTGCCCCAAGGAGTGCAACATGTCCAGATATGTCTGTCAGATAACAATACCTCAGCTCAAGCCCTTCACAGAGCTTAAAAATAATGGTGACTCAGCTCCAGGTGAAATACTCGCCTGTAATGCTGCCCTCCTGCCTCAGTCAGGTTTGAGCTACTGATGGTGCTGCCTTTGCTTCAAAGTGGGGAGACAGCAACATCCCAGAAGCTGGAGGAGACACCCTGTTCGTGGAGTAAATGTGACAGTGTGTCTCAGTTCTGAAGAAAACCGTGGTTAGCACCCATCACTAACAAAGCTCTTGACACCCTGGTTCTTCCAGACAGCATTTGGGAAAAGAAAGCCAGACTTCTGTGCAGGAGGCATCTCTGGGCAGCAGACAGGCCTGCAATAACTGGGAGGTCTGGAACTGCTTCCCGTCTGGGTCTAGCAGTAGATAAGACAGAGATACATGAAATTGCCTCTCACACCCAGCTGAACTACAGCACACCTTGGCCAGTCTCCAAAAAGGGCTCATTAACAGCTCCTGCAATGTTGTTCTCCTGGCAGATGTGGAGGTTATAGTGGTGGTGTTGAAGTTGTTGCAGTGGTTTGAAGATCTGGAGATTCTGTTCCTAGAATCAAGTAAGGTTCCATTTAAGAAGAAATGCAGTTTTAGTCATCTCTGTTGTAGAAAAACTGAGGCCCTGACCCCAGTCCACATTAAATGGCTGGAAATGAGAAACCAGGTGATGAATAAACCCCTCATTTGAAGGAGGGGGAAGGAGGCACTGGAGGAACTGAGTCACCAGTTTTGAGCAATCCTGAACTCACTGCTAAAGTCTCTCAACTCCACTTTTATAAGACCTGCTTCCAACAACAGCCGTGGGAGCTGAGAGCTGGAGCAGAACTGACACCACGGGCAAGTTAAAACTGTTTCAGGGCTAAAACCTTCACACTGACACGTTACCTGGGGGAGCCCACACAGGGAAGGCTTTGTCTTTGCCTGACCCAAGCCCATTCTAAGCTTCCTTCTTGGGATGAAAGGGTTTGGGATGTTCCTTTGCAATTCTGCCCAGCAGCCTTTTGCCACGACGCCTTCTAACTCCCACATCCCTGAGACCTGTGGTCCCCAAGTTTCCTCCATCAAACTTCCCTCATGGAGGGTCTTCCCCAGTGTGGATGGGGCAGAAATGATGATGATTCTTGCGTGCCTTCACTGCCTGCAAGTGGCCTGAGGCACTTCTAAAATACAGTGCATCCTGTCAGCCACAACCCTGAGCTGTGACCCCATTTCATGAAGACACTACCCTGTCTCCTCTCTTCTTTAGCTTCTATTAAAGGCATGAGAGGGGAGGCAGCCTGGCCTTCTCCCTCAGCTGCCAGTCATGAATATGGACATCACGGGGACACTGGCTGTACCAAAGTCCCCATGAGAAGATGCCAAGGTTGCCAAATGCCAACACCACTCCCTCTCCTCCATGCTTTTTGACCTCCTGCTCTTCCTTCAGGCCTGGCTCCATCAGCAGGACACTTCCAGCCCATGGCAGCCTGAGGGATGATGCCGAGTGCTGTGGCCAGGGGAAAGCAGGACGGGCAGTGTGGGATGCAGAAGGTGACAGGCTTGTGCAAGGGCTGATGCACGAGTTCAGAAATGTTGCTGGACAAGCCCTACACACCGTGACTACACAGCACATAAATGCCTTCCCCAGCCTTCCTCTCTTCTCCTTCCTCACTCCTGTGCCTTCTGCGTGCCCTGCTCTGTGGATTTGGAGACAAGGAGGCAAGGGACCACACTGGGGTGACTGTACATAAACAATAGGAAGAGATAGAAAAACACATAAACCCCCATGCCTGCTCAGTTTTATCACCCACCTCTTGGTGTTTGGCATCTTTCTCCATGCTCCAATGCCTGGCTTCACATCAATTCACAGACCCCAGCTTTCATCTAAAAAATTATAATTGCACGACATTCCAGCTCCTATTGATGTGGAAAAGTGCAAGTCAGGACCCAAAATATTCATAATAGAGATATTTAAAAAAAAAAAAAAGGAAGAGAAAGAAGAAGAGAAAGAAAAAAAGCAAGAAAAGGACTTTGACATTTATTATTTTGGAAAGCTCTTGATTCCTGAGTTAGCTGCAATTTTCAGACAACCTGACTCATCATTTCTGAATGCTTTGGTTTGGCAGCCCTGTACATATTTAGTAATACAAACCCTGACTTGCAGCTTCCAGTGAGAATCCTAATGGCATGATAAGACAGATTTTCATCTCGTTCACGCCATTTCCAAATATCAGGACATTTACTTAGCGGGAAGAGTTGTAAAAGCTGTGAAATGGTCTCCCTGGGGGGGAGCAGAAACCTTCTGGCTACACGCTTGATCAGCTGAACAATCCGAGGGAGAGCAGGCAGCAGTAAACAGCTCTTTTCTTTCTGGCCAAGGGACAGAGCAGATGATCCCAGACACGTTTTCCTCTTCACTGCTCCTGGCTCTGGGCATTGCTAATCAAGTCCATTGCCATACCACAGCCACCGGAGCCTCTCTCAAATCCAACTGGAGAAAGAGCAGCTTCTGTAGAAGGAGCATGCAGCACCAAGGGAAAAACTACTGTTGAAAACCATTTAGGAGTTCACAAGGAGAGGAACCTGCGCCAGTCCTTGAGAACGTATTCAAAGCATCCTCAGCCAGCAGTCACAATTGAATTTTTCACTTTAAAATCCCTTGGCCACCGGAAGTCTGTGAGATTTTTTCCATTGCCTATCAAGCAGTGGTATTAAAAACGATGTCTTTGGCAGCACAGCCAGCATGAGTAGATGCGAGATGATTTTCATCTCTTCATCCCAGACCATCTGCTTCTTACCCTCAAGTTTCAAAGGCCTTGAAGGAGACGTAGGCCACTGAATTTTATAGCTAGATTCCATGAACCTCTTTGAAAATGAAAGGATTGCACCAAACACAAATTTACAGACATCAAAGGGATCTTCTCTTTTCATGCAAGCACTAAAAGCAGTGCAAAGGGAACTAATTACAATTTGCTCAATTGCCAGTTTTCACACTGGAGTGAATACAAGCATTTTATGCTTTAAACCTTACAAACTTGTGGCTGCCAGCTTAATATACTTCTAAAGCCAGAACCAAATTAATAGGCTAAAACCATCTTGCACCCACTGAGGCAAGCAATGAAGCCAAAAGAGCTGCAGAGTAGCTCCTGGAAAACTCTTGCTTTTTTTTTTTTTTGTACCCCTGCTTGCCTTTTTTGTTTTTTTAAATCAATCATTATTTCTTTACATATTCAATGGCAGTGTAAACACTAATCCAGCTTTTTCCAAAGCAAAGGCATTGCATAGATACTTTTTATTGAGCTGATCTTCATCCATACTGCTGACAGAGTCTCAGGGAACACAACTGAAATGGCAGCTCCTCATAAAAAGTATGGGAGAGTTCAGGGATCTTGGCCAAATGTGGCTGACTCAAGATCTGCTGACTTGAGTGGCTGAAAGCATTACACAGACATATGAGTTCCAGGCAGGCAGTGAAGGGGAAGAGCTGAATTATAAATCAGGATCCAGGTGAAAATTGTGAAAATAAAGAAAATTCCTACATAGAAGAACCTTAGGTTTCCAAGTCCAATCACAGATCTGTCCATGAGTTTGCACCAAGGGTGATGGAAGGGTGGAGTGACACTGATGCCACTTAAAATCAAGGAAAAGAGAAGCTGGGGAAAAAACTCCCTTTGTCATTTGATCCCTGCCCCATCAAGTCAACAAGCCCTGGGCCACAGCAGGTACTGGCTCGCCACAGTGAGAGCTTTCCTGCTCCCCAAAAACCCATCTTATATCCTCTAGAGATGTACAAGCTTTCTGGTTTGCAGTACACAACAACGCAAGACACCTCCAGAGGTGACTTAGTTCCCACTCTCCAAGCTTTCAGGACACATATTGGTGGGTATTGATAAGAAATATGATATTGACACACCAACAAAGGTCTCCAAAGGTGACTACTGCACATTCTTCATGCTGTCAGTGATGTAAACACTCAGATCCTGGGGCCATGGAGATGGGATCACATTTTGAGGCTGAAGGCAACACTGTGGCAGTAGCTTCTCCAGCAGGAACAATTCCATAGGGTCTACAGAGCCCCAAAGAATAACACAACCAGTGAAACCCTGGGATGATACCACTGTGCTGGCAAAAAAAGGTGTATCACTTACTGTTCTCCAGCACTGACCTCCGGGGAAGGAGAGGCTGCTCACAATCCTTGACAGTGGGGGAGTCAAAAAGCCGCCAACACCAAGTTCACAGACAGTTTTGGGGTTCCCACTCTTGGTGGCCAACTTAGCTGCACTTACCCCTTGCCAAGCAAGCACTGCTGCAGTTGTAATCCCAGGAAACCAAGTGGGCATTGGAGTGAGGAATTGCCTTGGGTCATGTCTGCACCAGCCAGGTGAACGCCACGCGTCATTCACACGCGACCAAGGTGCCACAGTGGCCCCTCATGCAGATGCATCCATCCCTCTACTGTTTCTTCCTATGTGGGAAAGGAACTCAAGCCAGCTTGAACAACTGGTTCTTGGATCATTTTTCTGGAAGTCTGCTCTTCTTCTCCCACTTATACAACAGAAGCTGTCTTTCTTCCTCTCTTGCCCCACTTTGGAGGAGCTGGGTATCTACAGACCAGCAAAGGGATGGGCTGCAACGTGGCCAGAAGGTGCCCATGGAAGGGAAGGGAGACCAGAGGATGAAGCTGTGCTTATTGGAAGAGGAGACACAGGAAAGAAAGAGGGAGAACTGATGGAACACACAAGCACAAGACAAGAAGAGTCCAAGGGTAACTGAGCCTCTGCCCCACTTGGCAGACAGTTCAGCGATGCTTTAGAGGTACAAGTGACTCAGCCAAGTAGAGAGGACCAGAGTGGGAAGGAGTAATTCTTGCATGTAGAGACCTCAGCTTTGATTTCTTATTTCCAACTTGGTCTCAGAGCAGCTGAGCACGTACAGACCAGGGGGTCTGTGCTGTTAGGAGGGTTGTGCCTGTGCAATTTCCGTGCCAAAGGCTCCTGCTCCCCCACACAACCTCCACAGCTGCAAAGGGGCAAGGTCTGTGCAGAGCTGTCCCCCTCTGCTGCACCTCACCCTTCTCTCAAGTTAAAGCATGTGAGGAGCCCTATACAAACATCATCAGTTTTGCAAGACGGTAGAAATCTTTTTCCTTCCCCAGCAATTCGTATCTGCCCAAGGAAGAGGCTATAAACCCGTCATCCAGCTTCAAGCCCAGCAAGGAGGGCAAAGGTGCGCCAAGGAGCTACAGAAAAATCATTCAGCTTCCAGGAGAGCAGGGAAAGCACAGAACCATCTCCCGGAGTATCTGGGTTCTAAAATCTGCACTGAAAAATCCTCTCAGTCTGCCTATGGCAGAAGCTTGAGGATGCAACCGATGAAAAGTGCCCCATGAGTAATGAGCCCTTAAATCCAAACCAAACCAAGTCACTCTGTATCTTAGATAAGGTTTATCACTCTCATGGGATAGAAGTTGTCCTTTTGTGTTACCTGTTGGTTGACAACTCTGCTTTCAAGCAGCTCGCCAGCTCTGCAGCTTGCATCGCAATAACACTACAAATAATTTAAGTGCTACCACTTTGGATCAAAATTTTAATGAGGCACTAAACCCACAAAAGGGGCTCTGTGTAACATAATTAAATAGAAAGGGCCTAAATAAACAGTACAACAAGTTACATTATAGTTGAAAACAGCTGGGAGGCAAAGAAAGGAGCATTGAAGATGCATGATGTAAAAAGGCATTTCACAGAATGCAAACACTAAAACTTTTCAACACGCACAAACAGTAAAACACTACGAGCACATGACTTCCCTTTGATTTGGAAGAATCTGTGTGAGGCACAGGGCATTTGTTTTTTTTTCCTTCTGCTAGTCAGCACAATGAAATATTTCACATGGGAAACCCAGACAAACAGAGCCATTTGTGCTTCGGAAAGAAATAAATACTGCAGGAAACAGGTAAAGTCAGTAGGAACATCTGGTTCAGTCAGGCCAAGGGATGTCGGATCACGTCTCCAAAATGCTGGACACTGCTGGGACTCCTCAAAAGAGTCTTGCAAACAATCAGCATTGTAACAAGTCTGTTTGGCTCAGGGCTGCAAGACACTTGTTTCATGCTCACGCTGACTCCTCGAATCCACTGCAAGCGGTGACATTCAGGCTGAGCCAACCAGCTCAGCATCCAATGCTCTGTCTGCATCAGCTATTTACAGCATCAGGTTTGTCCCACCCCTGTCAATATTTGATCCAAGAGCTGCAGAAGTCCTACAAACACAGGAAGGTTTCAATTTCACATTAAGGTAACATTGACAGTGGTGCTGCTGTATCGTGCAAGTCAGTGCACTGTTACTCCTTGAGAATGAAATTACTGGTAAACTTGGTTTTCATTTAATTTCCTCCCAGTCCTCTCAGCAACCTTTCTCCAGAGCCACAGCTACTGCTGCAGTTCTGAACTGGTGAATGAAAAGTTTCTAAATTCATCTTGGTTTATCATTGGAAGGATCCCTTCTTCAATGGGAGTCAGGATGGGCTCCTCTTTTATAAAATCTGGATCAAAGTTGCTCACGTCATCTTTGGATTTCTGTCAAATGGAAAAGACAAAGGAAAGACACGTCAAAAGTATGTATCATCTGCTTGATCCTTGTCCTGCATCTGCGTGCATTGAACCATCACTTCCATAACACAGGCTGAGCTGACTGAGAGCTTCTTCTGGGCTTGGACTGGGAGCAGCTGCCCCCACAGAGCCTCTTACAGAAGAAAGCCTTTTCCAGCCTCTGCAGGTTTCTGACAGGGAACCCCTCTCAGATTTCACTGACAGCAACTCTGGGGGCTTCCCTGGCCAGACATGGCAGGGCAGGGCACATAAATCAGTCCCTTCCCTCAAGTGGCAGCACAGACCCCGTGCAGTTATCAGCTGTGTTCCCAACTGGCTGACTCCACACAGTCCCTCCTTATCTGCAGTGTCTCAACTGAGTTTTGGGGAGGGGGTGGAGGACACTCCTCTTTGTGCCAGCCATTAAACTTGCACAATACTGAATTACTGGGCCGTGGGAAGACAAATGGCTGGCCTCCAGGTGCTGGATTCCTTGCTGTGTGCCACAGAGTAGGGTTGTTCAGAATGCACACACACACAAACTGGGTTTGTGGCACATTTTCATGAGGCGCGTGTTTTTCCTGCACACAGAGCAAAATATTTTATTGACATTGAGGTCAATAACATTTATTGACATTGAAGTCCAGCATTCCCAGATCCTGCCCAGCTCATGGCAGACTGAGCAGGCTCTCTTAGCTTTCAATTCAGGCTAAGGGGCAACTCAAGATTCTGCTTTTGAGCTGTCACACCTTCCCCAAGTACCTGGTCCTGCACCCAGTGGTCATGGAGCAGGACTCGGTGGACCATTGCCACTGAGAGCTTGCAGAGTGACTACAGCATGAGACAAGCCACTTCAGGCAATAATTTGAAAGACAAGGAAGCCACAGAGACAACCCTGGACAGGCTGTCCATGGAGAGCAGCACTCTTCTCTCACAGAGCATCCTTAGGGCTGTGTGGCACCACTGAGGACAGGGGCAGCACTGTGTCCTCTGCAGCCTCTCTGCTGTTTGAAGCACTCGAACCAACAGTGGCCTGAGCAGGGAGCACTGTGCTGGGTGCTGAACAGACACAGAAGGACAAGGGAGAGATAGCCCTGCTGTGAACGGGTAGGTGGTGAGCAGGATGTGATTACTTACCCCGTTTTATCTTTGGGGCAAGGCAAAGGGTACTTCAGTGCCTAACCTGCAGCAGTTGCTTTTACGAATCTGCATCTTTTCACTGAGCTGCCTTTGAAAATCCAGCATGGAGGGGAAAAGAGGTGGCTCACCAGGTGGCCAACCAGCAGCCAAGCCAGGGCCAGAGGCCTCACTTCCCTTCCTTCACCTCTTTCCTGTCTCATGGGAATAAATCTGCTTATAGAGCCAAAAAGAGGAAAAAACCCCCCAGGGATCCCTCTCCCCCGCCCTCCTCCCCACGTACAATGCGGGGCCTGAAGGGGGGCTCCATCTGCCGCTGGTTCAGCAGGTCCCAGTCCAGCTCTTTGAAGTAGGGGTGCCGCAGGATCGCGCTCTCGCCGCCCAGCCCGGGGCTGCCCAGCCGCATCGTGGGGTTCTTTGTCATGAACTGCAAAACAGAAAGGGCTGCTTGTTCCCTCCCATCCGGCACGGCCACGGGAGAGGGACCCATTAGCAGTCACACAAAAGCTTGTCCTCAGCTTTCCTGTTGAACCCAGTTGCTGGCCAGACTTCTCAAGTTCCTTGTAATGGAACCGCATGCAAGGAACTTGACTCACTCCCCAGAGGAAGAAGTCAGGGTGTATTTCTCCCTGGTCCTTTAGCTTTTGGTGAAATCCTTGATTACCACAGAAAGAAAAGAAAGTTGACTTGCATCATTTGTAACATTACAAATGTCGCCCAGTGGGTTTGGTCATTATTTGTTTCTGTATTCGCTTCTCGCGAGTACCAGCTTGCTCTCAAATGCCGCCCAGCAGCCAGCCAGGCTTTGGCCTGGACTCAGTCCTGAGCTGTGCCTTTTTCCTAAACCTCTCCCTGCTGAAGTACTGCCAGATGCCTACGCTTTCCTTCCTGTCATCTCAGGAAACACAGGAAAACAGGCAAGGCGCTGGCTTTTGGAGCACCCCGACCCTGAGCTGATGAGAGCAGACAGGTGACCGTCTCCCCTCTCGCTGCTGAAACGCCAATAAAGGATTAAATTTTGTAACATTTTTATTCTGCAGCCAGCAAAAAGAAATCTCAAACCTCAGCCAAAGCGCCCTGCCTCACCAGGGAGCAATGAGGAAAGCCATACATCACACAGATGGTGTGAGAGGGCCCTGGTGGGTGCCCTTTAGGTCCTGATGGAAAGGATGAAGTGAGTGCTGTGGGTATTCTTTAAGAGGAGGAGGAGGAGAATCCTTTCCCCAGGAAGGAAAAGAGCTGGTTGGCTTGTTAATTTAGGATTACAGTTCTTGAAAATTCAGTAATAAACAATCTTTCCCCTCCCCTCAGGTATTTCCAAGTCACTGGAGAAATAAGGTTATGTTTAAACTGGGAAAATAGCTGCTTTTATTTGCCTATTGAAACAGCAGCATAAAGCAAGCTGCACTCCGGTGGAGGTGTCCAGACGATTTCCTGGAAGATGAAAGAGCATTATGTTTAGCAAACAGCTGAACCAGCCAAACCAGACAATCGGTCACTGTTTCGGGGATGGCCAAGTCTGCTACATCTCAGCAATGGGGATATGAAAAGAAGGGGAGGTGCAGCGACAGACCAACTTCATTCTGACTGCAGGAGCCTTTCACAAGGTACAGACTCTCCTAGGACAAGTGGATAAAAGGCCTAGTCATTCCCCATCTAGAGAGAAGGTGGGGAGCAGAAAGATGACTGCCTGATTTATAGAATTCTCCCCAACACCCCATTCTGAGGGGGCTTCAGGGCCAAAGCAGATGGGGCATCTTTAGCTGACACCTTGCAGGACCCCAGACTCTGCTGGCATCAGCATAAATCCCCCAGCTCCACCCTAACCCCCTGAGCCCTCTGAGGACATGTGCTGCCCCAGGATTCCCTACAGCAGGACCATTTTCCAGCATTCCACCCAAAACATCAGTAGAAAGAGCTGCAGAGTGCACCCAGATTTGTACGAACAGTCACCAGGACAGGAACAAAGCTGAGGTGGTTGTTTCAGCTGGGCTCTTCCCATGCTCCTTTGGACTCTTCAGCCCTTGGTGATGCAGCATTTCCAGGGTCAGGCCCAAGGACAAGCACAACTTCTGTGTCTCCCAAGCCCTTCCAGCCTGTTCTTCTCCCTTTCTACCAGCAGAACTTCAACACAATTTGTTTCCCAAGAGACTGCCCCAACTCTTCTGTGGGATAGTGATCCCCAGACACAGCTTGGTTTCCAAGCAAGTAATGGGTCAAGCCAAAATCTCTGAGAGACCTGGTTCAGACAAGCTTTTGCAAGTCTTGAACTAGGCTTCTTTGTTTTTCAAAACAGATCAGAAACCTCGTGGCAGCCTTGTCTTTCTCTAGAAATTCATTCTGTGTCCCCATAGATGGATATCTGCACCTCACTATCTCTTATTTGCATTGCTAGAACACCTAGAAAGCTCAAACAAGACCAGAGCTCGCTGGTGCTGGGAGTGGTATAGACCAAAACATTCCAAAAAGACAAGAAAAAAATGGAGAAAAGATCTGGGAATACATCACATGTCTCCTGGCTCTTGCCCCACTGCCACCTCCATTACATCAGCAACCTTCTGTTAAATGTGGAAAGGGAAAAAATAATCATGAAAGTAAATAAACTCTGAAAAGGACTGGCAACACACTTTGCTTGGGTCCCCATTCATGGCCAACCATATAAGACCAAAACCTGAACCCAACTGCCCATTTCCAGACCAGTTCAGAGCCCTGGGATATAAAAGTGTGTTTACATTCCTATTTGCTTGATTTATTCCATGTGATGCCAAAACTGCACCAAGCGAAGGCATCCAATGCAACAAGTCAAGAGCCAACATAAATTCATTCCTGGCTGCTTAAAACACCCTTTTTGTTAGGACCATGAGGATTAGGCAAAGACCATCCCTTAAGGTGGGCTGTTTTGAGGTCTGAGAAAGTAAAACACCATTCAAACCAAAACTGCTCAAATTCAAGCAGCCAGCTCTGGTTTGTCCATTGGATGCAGAGATTGGGAAACCTCAGTTGGGTAACTCTAGGCACCATCCACCCCACAATGAGTGCCTAAAGGAGGTAGGAGGAGAGTGATGGATTCAAATTCATCCACTGCTGGAGCACATTCCCCTGGTTGGCTGCTGAAACTGATGCCAGGCTTCCACAAAACCTCTCTGAATTATTCCTGGCCTCCAACAGGAATGAGCTGACCTATGCTCAGTGCTGCTGCCTCTCTGGCTCTGTAAAAACAGGGCTGTGAAGCACAAGGGGCTGCAGTGACCCCACAGCACCACAAACCACTCTGGAGAGGATTCTCTAAACCTATTTCCCAGGTACTGGAAGCACCCAACGCAGGCTTGCAGGACCTTGAAAGTGAATTACAGACCATGCACTCTAGCAAGACTATCAAGACTGCATGAAGAGGCTCCCCCTTCACGGCAGTCAAACTCACACTAGTCTGCTTCAGCAAAAATGTGGCACAGGTTGCCCAGAGAATGCCTCATGCCTGGAAGAACTCAAGGTCAGGTTGGATGGGGCTCTGAGCAATGTGGCACATGAAACACAGCCCTGTACTCTGGGCAGTGCAGCACCAAGCCAGGTTACCCAGCCTGTGGATGCACACACACCTCTGCACCCAGGGGCTGTGATGGAAAACCACAGGCTGGCCATGGCTGCTCCTCCCTTACATAAAATCTCCCGGTGAATTTTGGAGACGGCAGATCTGTCACAGCCCGGTGCAGGGGGTGTGTTTCTCTGGGAAGAGACTCCAGCCTTTATCTGGGCTGAAAAGCAGGGATGAAAATGATGATTCCAACAGAGACAGCACTGATGTTCTGCACTGGAACAGTTTCCTGTAAGAGGTATATAAAATGACAGAATGAAACTTTCGAAGCCCGCTTCCACTAAAATGAATAGCAAAGCCTCTCAAACACTGTTTGAATTCACCAGAAATTATTGCACTAACACAGAAATGGATGAATTTTCAGTTTGTGTTGCCCAGTGTTGCCCAATGACCTCTCAAAGGCTCCAAAACCCATGAATCCTGCTTCCTCCCTGCCTGAGGCAGCACTGACTTTTCTCTGCTGCAGCAGGGCAGCATCTGGCAGCCTGTCTTGTACTTCCTCTGCTGTCTGACAGCACATCCAGCAAAGCAAGGACCTCAAGATTTCTGAAAAACTTAATTACAAGCTCAGCCTCCATCTCTGAAATGAGTATTTGCAGCCCATACCCCTGTCCTGACCATGTGAGAGGCTCTTGTGCAGCAGGAGGGGTAAAGTGCCCACATTACACAGACACTGCCCTCTGCACACACAGGGAAAGGGTTTTCAGATGTGTAGCTCCTCTTCTCCATGATCCCTTTGGCTGTACTCAGAAACAGCTGGAAAACGTCTTACAAAGTGTTGGCTGTTCCTGGGATTCCCAGGAAGGCCAGGGTTTGTCACTTGCTTCACAGGTTTGATAGCCCTCAGTGTCCTTCCAAGGACAACCCTCCAATGCAGGTGATGAGAGATGTTCAGCAGAAAGTTTTCTGTGCAAAGGTGTCATCTCCTAATGTTTAATTGAGTGCCTCTAATTTTCCACAGTAACCATGAAAGCAGCATAAACCTCAGCCTCTGGCACACAGATGAAGAAATAAAGAAACACAAAGAAAAAAATTTAACAGTAACAACAACAGGGCAAACCAGAGATGTTCCTGAGCAAAAAGAAACCCAAATCCAAGATGCCTCCCAGCAAAACCAATAGCAACACTATCAAGCTCAAACCTGAACCAGGCTGTCAAGCCCTTGCTCTGTGACCACAACCAGCCATGGGAAATGATCCCATTCCCAGGGTAAGGAGCCCCTTGGGAGCATCCTCAGACTGGGACCCTTTGGGCTACACCAGCTTGCCGAGCAGCAAACCAGAGCAAGGCTCTCCCTGACCTCAGCTAACCCTCCCAGCAGCATGGCAGCCAAAACCAGCAGCTGGCATGAGCCAAAACCATGACTTCACGAGATCATTTGAAAACCTTTACTGAGACAAAATGCAGCAAGCCATGACAAGAAATGAAAAGCTGGGGATTAGTCCACAGAGGGCCCATGAAGCTACAAGGAAAAAATGCTGCCATAGCAGTGCCAACCATTGGGGAAAAACTGCGTCAGCCCTGGGAGCTCAGCCTGCAGCAGGTGAGGGGGATCTGTGCCAGTTCTCCCCTTCACCCACAGCTTAGACCACGCTGGGAAGGGCTCCAGGACTCCTGGTACACTGAGCAAGGCTGAAGTGGACTCTTCCAGTGCTGCTCACATGCAGCATTGCAACTTCTGTCTCAAGAGGCTGAGTCTGCAAATCAGTCTAACGGCCCGGGAGTCACTGCAGGGATGTTTGCACAAACCAGCTGTCTCCCTGCATTCATTTCCTTGAATTACAAGTCTCCTTTCTCAATACTAGAATCCCTGACTGGTTTTACGTAACTGATGTATGTGTGTTTGCATCAGGACAATTAATTTCATGAGTAATATCAGAGATTATGTGAGATTGCATCACATTCTAGGAAAACATTAACAAAGCTCAATCCGGTCACAGAAGTACTGCACTTCAGGAAGAGAAATGCAACCTTCTGCTCAGCCAGTCCCTTCACCCTGTCAACCATCTGGGAAATGAAGAAATCATTCTTTTTTGTACTAAAGAACATTTCAGACACACCAGTTCCCCCCAGGACTCTGGTGCATTTACCCTGTAAGAGAAAGCTGTGCTGTGTCCCAGCAGCTCAGCTTTCAAACACAAGCACACAGCAGAGATGGAGGATATTCCCAATCATACAGGCAGGGAACAGAGACCAAGGAAAATTCATGATTTTGCCAGGAGCCCAAGGGCAGCCTGTCACAGATAGGATGGCAGCACCTCAGTGTCACCTCTGCATCACACCACGTGCCTCACAGGGCCCCTGCTCAGATTGTGGCAGTATAATAGTCAAGTCAAACTGTTAAAGGCATGGAAGATTTCCCTGTTCATGGTTTTAAAATTCACTTGTTGGTGTTTCTCCCATGTTGCTACCAAAGTAAAGAGCAGCAGCAGCAGCAGCACAGGAGATTAATGCCCCACAGCCTCCCCTTCAGTAAGGAGGGAGAGCAGGAGATCAGGAGATGCCCAAGGTGCTTCTCTTCATTAAGATTCATGAGCTAAACTAACGGGGCAGAAATTAACTGGAAAGGAAATAAGATTTCTCAAAGATCCATTTGATCTCAGACAAAAGGGAATCATTATATAAATAGAGCAATTACTCTAATTAAGGCTTCCCTCCATGAATCTCTCAACTGAATGCTGCAGTTGCTGAAAACAGTTTGGCTGCCTATTATGTAAGGCAAACAAACCCACGGTCTGGGGTGTCATCAGCCCTCAAACAAAGGAGAAAAACGATGGTTCTGTGGCTCTGTCTGTTAATGCCTGTATTATTTTTTAATGATTGGAAGCCACAAATCTTTCTTCTTTTTTTTTTTTTTTTTTAATAAAAAGCTGCTCATTTTGAGCCAGAATTGTCTTTTGCTCTCCTGGGCAAAGCTCCCATTAGCCTCCACCCCAGTCCTGCCAGGTGATGCTCACAAAGGTGCCTCAATTCCCCATGCAAGAACAATCCAGGGCTTAGACACAGGACTGGGTTACAGGGGGTGAGGAAGGCAGCACAGCTGAGTTTCACTAAATGCTGTGGTCAGAGAGCTGTCCCATGGAAGTCCCTGTACTTAGGGCAGCTCAGCCAGTGCCTGGTTGTGGGTGTGAGCCATGCACTTGGAAGCTGGAATGCCTCTTGGCCTTCCCTAAGCACTGTGCTGCTGAGAGCAGGACTGGAGTCACCGTGGCTCTCTCAAATGCCACCTCTGTTTCACCCTGGGGATTTGCTGACTGCAGCCATCAGAGGCCATGTGGTGTTTCTGC